>CM070548.1:73600627-74800627 GCA_036346405.1 Phyllostachys edulis | reverse complement strand
ATCCAACACCCTAAGCCGGCTCGGTAGACGCAGTCGACCGTGAGCCATCTCGCTGACATGTGGGTCCCACATGTCAGGTGGATTTTCAATTTCCTTTTTCATTTTCTTTCGGCTGAATTTCAGGGCTGACATCATAATCTCGATTTTTCAATAGAAAAGTAATTCGGAAATTCCCGAAAAATCCAATTTAGAGTATTTCTTAGGGTTTCAATCTTCCAAAGCCCATATCTTTTGCATCCGAACTCCAATTGAATCCATTCAAATTCCTAAATTCATCTAAATTCAAGATCTATTTATCTGAGATTTTTATTTAATTTTTAGAGTTTGTTTTGTCTCTGTTATTTATTTATTTTGTTTATTTGCTTTGTTTGCGAGTAGATGTTTATTCTTCGGGAAGCTTTGAGCAAGGAGAAGTACACCAAGATCAAGATCAATCCCAGGATTTATTACAAGGAAAGCCGTAGTCCTTTGATCATATTGAACCTATGATTTTAAAAGTATATTGTTTTATACAATTGCATGCTATCTTTATATAAATTGTTTTGGGATTAGTTATTACGTGTTGTTATTATGCCTCCATTGATTATTTGAATGCCATGAATCCTTTGTCACCCTAGTATGGATAGTTTTAGTTGGACATATTTGTATCACCAACATGGGTATCGTATTGTTGCTTAGTTATGCTTAGTTACGATGGGTTCATTATCACATGTGTCTCAATGATTAATCTTGACTTAATGATATATGTAATCGTGGTGGTTAACCACTGCTGTTATTAAAATTTGTGTACTATGACAGGGTGTGTCATTGATTTTGGTTAAACAAAATAGTTTTCGCTCGGGCGAGTGGTTGGTGGATAGTGGGGGTGTTTCAACATGTTGTGGGTTTGTGGTATTCTCGCCTGAGTAACTTGTCAAGGACTTAATCTTGTGTGCCATTGAACCGAGCCTTTTCGTACAACCACATGCCTAGTATGGGACGGGCCTAACCTAGTAGGTTGTTGAGTTTTGGCTTTTAACTACTCAGGTAGTATTTGGGTGGAGGTGGTATCCTTTTCTAAGTTCACATCGTGGGACGGTTCGTCGCATCCCTGTCCAACGTTGTGCATCAACCCACGATGAGGTTTTGGGATGGCTGTATGCACAATGGGAGAGTCAATTGTCGAGATGAAATTCCTGAAAGGTTTTGTTATGATTGGTGATCGCTACACCAGTTATATCTTGTGGGTAAAGTATACAATCTCTGGAGAGTGTCAATTGATCTATTCGAATAGCCGCGTCCTCGGTTATGGATATGTTCGGGGATTTCACACGAGAGGTAGAGTTTCTTATAAAACGAGTCGGAGTGTGGATGGGAAGTTCACTTGATGAATATAATGTTTGTTTGGTGAACGGGTAATTCACTTGGTGGGTTGTGTTGATTGGTGAATTGTAGATTCACTTATCATTGGTTTGGTTGGGAAGTGAATGGGAAGTTCCCTAGTTGTTTCAAAGCAATTGTTTACTTACCTACTATTGTTTTCAATTACGCATTTTAATCTAGTTATTGTATTTATCGTTAATGCTGCTTTCTACAAAAGAACCATACATCTAAACTTTGTCAAGCCGTGCATGAATACTATGTGCATACATTTCCTTATGGCTTGCTAAGTGCTTTATGTACTCACAGCTTATGCCTTTGTTGATCAGTCGAAGGATATCAAGTTGCTCAGGAGTTCTTTTCAGAAGGAGGACTATGAAGGTTTTGCGGATTAGGATGTGTTCTCCACTCGATTGCCTGTCAGCATGTTGATTGGCCATTTCAAGAGTTTTGTTCCACTACAAGAGTTTATTTGTTTCTTTAGCATTGCGTGGCAAGTTAAGTAAACGTTGATCATAAGGTCCAGTTATTATTATTATTTGTTACTCTAAGATCTTTTTAGTTAAATCGAATAAATGGATGGTATTTCATCACTGTTTCCTGTGTGAGCTAGCTACTGATTTGGGACTAGTTCAAAATACACAGAGGGTTCCTGAATTGTATTTTTGGGTCCCGACAATAGGTGAGATCTTCCTGCAGATCAATTGCTTCCAACGGCATCTGCTCCTCTAGCACACGTAGGCACTTCTTTAATTGTGACACATGGAAGACGTCATGCACATCTGACAGCTGAGGTGGGAGCTCCAGTTTGTAGACAACTTCTCCTCTTCTGGCAAGAACGAGAAAATGTCCAATTTATCTTGGTGCAAGTTTTCTGCTTACTCTGAAACGACACATTCCCTTGAGAGGTGAAACCTTCAGGTACACGTAATCTCCAGGTACAAAGGTTAGATCTCATCGGTGATTATCAGCATAACTCTTTTGCTTGGATTGGGCTATTTTCATATTTTTCTTGGATTCTCCTTACTTGTTTTCCGGCTTCCTTCAACACATCTGGTCCAAACAATTGTCGTTCTCCGGTTTCATTCCAATACAACAGAGTTCTACACTTTCTTCTATACAGAGCTTCAAAAGGCGACATTTGCAGGCTTGACTGATAACCACTGTTATAAGAAAATTCTGCATACGACAAACTTACATCCCAACTCGAACTATTGGTTAAAGCACATGCTCTTAACATATCTTCAAGAATTTGATTCACCCTTTCAGTCTGTCCATCTGTCTGTGGATGGTAAGTTGTACTGAAATTCAAGTTGGTGCCCAAAATTTCCTATAATTTCTACCAGAATCTTGAGGTGAACTAGGATCCTCGATCTGATACGATCTTCTTGGGTACTCCATGCAGACATACAATTCTTGTCATATACAACTCCGCGAGTCGATCTCCTGAGTAGGTAGTCTTCACTGGAATAAAATGTGCAACTTTTGAGAACCGATCCACAACAACCCAGATAGAATCATATCCAGATTTTGTTCTTGGTAGACCAGTGATAAGATCTATTCTAATTTTTTTCTATTTCCATTCAGGTACCTTTAAAGTTGAAGTAATCCGACAGGTCTCTGATGTTCAGCTTTAACCCGCTGACACACATCACAAAATGATATATATTCAGCCATTTCTCTTCTCATGCTTGACCACCAATATCTCCCCCGAAGATCTTGGTACATTTTTGTACTTCCTGGATGAATTGAATATGCAAATTCATGGGCTTCCTTCAGAATCAAAATTTTAATCTCCTTCAGATTTGGTACAAAGATTATTTTCTCGAACCAAACAATGCCTCTCTCATCTTCAGAGAATCCTGGTGCTTTGCTTTTTCTCATGTTATCCTTAATTTCCTTAACGTCTGGGTCTTCCTTTTGAGCTTCCCTGATCTGATCTTCCAGAGTTGGTTGGACTTCAATGGTGTTCTCACATCCCTCATCAACTAATTCTAGGTTGAGTCGTTGAAATTCCTCATGCAGTGTAGTTTGGCTTTCCTTAATCATGACATTATTGCAATAGCTTTTTCAGCTTAAGGCATCGGCTACCACATTAGCTTTGCCTGGATGATAGTGTATTCCAACATCATAATCCTTGATTAACTCCATCCACCTTCTTTGCCTTAAGTTTATATCTGCCTGAGTAAAAATGTATCTGAGGTTCTTATGGTTGGTATAAATCTCACAGCGATTACCAATAAGGTAATGCCTCCAAAATTTTAGAGCATGCACAATTGCGGCTAACTCTAAATCATGGGTTGGATAGTTCTTCTCATGCGGATGCAGTTGTCTCGAAGCATAAGCTACTACCTTGCCTTCTTGCATTAACACACAACCTAGACCTTGTTTTGATGCATCGCAAAAAATCTCAAAGTTTTTTCGGATGTCTGGCAAAACCAACACTGGCGCAGTAGTTAACCTCTTCTTTAGTTCTTGAAAACTCTACTCATAAGCAAAGGTCCATTCAAACTTCTTTTCTTTCTTGAGCAATTCGATGAGGGGTTTGGCAATCTTTGAAAAGCCTTCAATAAAACGATGGTAGTAACCAGCTAAACAAAGAAAACTCATGATTTCCAGAATTGACTTGAGTTGCTTCCAGTTAAGTACATCCCTAACCTTTCCTAGATCCACTGCTATTCCTCCAGCAGAAATTACATGCCCTAAGAAAGCAACTTCTTTCAGGCAAAACTCACACTTACTGAATTTAGCATACAACTAGTGTTCTCTCTGTTTCTCCAGGACTAACCTCAGATGTTTCTCATGCTCATTCTTATTTTGAGAGTAAATAAGAATGCCATCTATGAATACTACTACAAACTTATCTAGATATTCCATAAACACCTTGTCCATCAAGTTCATGAAGTAAGCTGGTGCATTTGTTAGACCAAATGACATCACTGTACATTCATAAAGACCATAACGAGTGGTGAACGCAGTCTTTGGGATATCTGACAGCCTTATCTTCAGTTGATGGTAACCAGAGCGTAGATCAATCTTGGAGAAAACACTTGCTCCTTCCAACTGATCAAATAAGTCATCAATTCGCGGCAAATGGTACTTGTTCTTGATTGTGACTTCATTCAGGGACCTATAATCCACACACATCCTTAAGTCGTCATCTTTCTTCTTCACAAAGATTATTGGCGCTCCTCAAGGTGATGAACTAGGTCGGATAAATCCTTTTTCTAGCAACTCTTCAATCTGCTTCTTCATCTCAGCTAGCTCATTTGCTAGTAACCGGTAAGGTCTCTTGGATATAGGAGCTGTACCAGGTACCAAGTCAATGATAAACTCGATTTCTCGGTCTGGTGGCATTCCAAGTAGTTCATCGGGAAATACATCTGGGTATTCCTGTACTATCGGCACGCTTTCCAAAGGTATGCCTTTCAGGCGGTTTAGAACACAAATCTTCTTGGAGGGTTTGTTGGACATAAACTCCACTCGCATACCTTCGGCATTGGTTAAGGTGATGGCTCTGTTGGCACAATCAATCTGTCCCTTAAAATTGGTTAACCAATCTATGCTAAGGATTATATTAATGCCTCTAGAATCTAGTAAGATAAGGTTCGCTAGGAACCTAAACCCATTTATATCTATAGTGTGATGCCCCGTGTCATTACCCCAAGGGTAATCACACTTAGGCATACGGATTACTATTCGTTTGCTCAGTAAAACACTGCTCCAACGAATAGTAAGCCTTTACCAGAGTCACGCAGCAGAACAATAAGATAGAAACTGTACATTTTATTCCAGTAATAGCCACGCAGAGCTAGGGTTCTTAGTACAAGTATTACACAGTTACCAAAAGGAACTGCTTCGCTTTTCTCGCCAATACTGAAGTCTCGGCCTTCTATTCGTCCCACGAGTCAAAAATAGCGTCCATCTTGCTTTGGTCCTCGTAGCCGGTGCCTTCTCCTCCAGCAGCTACTTCGGTACCTGCATGTCCGTCATCCCACTCGGGAAAGTTCCTGGCTGGACTAGGATCTACAAAGGAGAATACTAACAAGGTTGAGTACACGAATGTACTCAGCAAGCATTAATAGCAAAGAATGCACTGGATGACTATTTCTAGTTGTTATCACATTTTCTAAGTCATCTCAATTCTGAAAATAATTTAAAAACATTTAGATGGCAAATTTTAATACTGAAAACACTACTTGTCACTCGGAGAGAAGAAAGACCCCTGGCGGTTCCCGTAGACTCCAATCCAGGAGACTGGCATGAATTCATGATTTGATATAGCACTGCGCAGGCTTTATACCACTTTACCCACAGTTATTCTGAGCTCTAAATGAGCCAGGTCCCCAGCATTTCCTTAGATGCGGGTTCGAGTTCAGAAAATAGAATGTTTTCCATTTTACGTGATTAAGTCTCCACCCATTACCTTCCGTTGGTGCTGATTTAATCACGCTGCTAACCTCGTCATACACCAAGTTCCAGAAATGTTGGTTGAGGCGGCCATCGTCCGTGCTCAACACTCCTTCTTGGGCCGGCACTCTTCCGTGCCCAAACACTCCAATGTGTCCCGTTGTGGAGATCATAATTACGTAACAAGGTAGCATTTTTTGCCTGCCTAAACGGGAAAGTGGTTGGTACTGAATTTACGGCTTCAGACCAAGCAAGAGTTTTGTTTGTCCTTATATTATAACCATATGTAAAAAGAGGCCCACCTCTTACCTCATCATCATCGTCGTCGTCGCGTTCCCCTACCAGGGCCCCCTTTTACCAACCATAATCATTCTCATTTCTTTCTTTCTTTCTCATTCTCATTTCTTTCATAATCATCTTAATCATTTTCATCTCAATCATTTATTTAAGTTTTGAGAAAACAGTTTTGATGCAATAAACATATAGTGCAATATACGGTTTACATTTAAATTAACTATGTTTATGGTCAAGAGGATCACTTGCCTGTGGAGTTGTAGGAAAGATTGGCGTCGACGAATCTCTGATCAATTTCTCCTGCCTGTACTGGTTCGTCCTCTGTAGCACACGGTGGCACGAATAGTCATATAAATAAATACATAGTTGATTTTGAGTGATATTATGTATACATAAGTTAGCGGCTTCTAGTTTGTTAGCACAATTTTAATTAAATAAACATTTTTCGAGATCTACACTAAGTTAGCATTCCCAAAGATAATCGCTCTAACGAAAACGCCAAGACTAAGGTCGATTTAACCATGGTCCACGCTTAACTACCGAATAAACTAATGTAAGAAAAAGCTTAAATTACCCTAATAAATAATCGCAGCACAAAGTCGCTACACAAACTAGTTGTTTTATTAACAAATGTAATTAACAACTATTCGACTTATCCGCAATTTTAAACCACAGATTAATTACAAATTGGTTAATTAGATGAGATCTAAGCTAAGTTATTTAACAGCAACAATTTAACAGCTAAAAGCTAAATAATTTACAAAAGCTACCGATTAACACATTACTGCCCCACTTAATTAGCACTTACCCAAAATCAGAAAAACATACCTCTAAACCTAAAATCCTAAATCCACTTATAATCCTACCCCTAATCCCTCTCTCTCTCTCTCCCTCTCTCTCTCCACTCGGCCGGCCAACGCACCCACGCACAGACGCACACACACAAGCACCACCCAACACACACCACACACTCTCATCTCCTCCTTCCTCTCCCACTCTATCTCTCTCTCTCTCTCTCTCCCAGGAAGAAATCCCCAAATCTCTCCCTCTCTCCCCACTCAAATCTCTCCTTCTCTCTCTCTTCAAGGCCATGCCGCCGCCGCTCTGGGGGTGCCCCACGACCCGGCCCAGGCCAGGCTCCGCCGTCTCCGGTCCTGCGTGCCCTCGGCTCCCTGTGCCCCCTCTGGCCTCCTCCTCCCGGCTGGCTTGGCACCCAGTCTTGCCGTCCGTGTGCCCGGGCCGCCGCCCATGGACCCGGCCAGCTCCGCCTCCTCCACGGCCGGTGCCTCCATGCGCCGCCAGCGTTGCGCCTCCTCCGCCTCGCTCGGCCCGATCCGCTTCCCAAGCCGCCGCTGGCCGCCCTCTACTCAGCGCCGCCCTTCTCGCTTTCCCGACCTCCTCAGGGCCTGCTTGGGGCTGCGCCGCCTCGGGCCGCGCCTCCTCGTCTTGCTCGGCACGCCTTGAGCCGCCTCGCCCTTCGCCGAAATGGGCTCACCAAGCATCGAGGTTAATCTATACCCTACTCTCTCTCTCTCTACCCTCCCCTATGCTCTGAGATGCATGCATGATGAACTGGGAGCTACACTGTGATGCCACTGAGCTTTGGTGAAATGCGAGATCCTTGTGTATGCCTGCCGTGCCTACTGAGGTGCCTCTAGTGTTACCTCTTGTGCGGGTTTGGGGTGGGGAAGAAGATGGCAGTGCTGGCTTCACGTTGGTGCTCTCCTCTTCTCCCTTGCTGCGTTTGTCTTGCAGGCTATGATGATGCAGAGTCTGAGCTTGCTCCTCCCCTGGCTGCCTTGGTGCTTGGTGACGCCAATGGTTCTGGCTCCTCCGGTCTTGCTTGTTCCTCTTCCTGGCTGCCTGGCTTGCTTCTTCTCCTTCTCCCTAGCTCCCTTCTTGCTTGCTCCCTTGCTTCGTGCTTGCCTCCCTTGAGCTGGTGGATGGTTCTGGTTGTTGCTTGGCTTCTTGGAGAAAGAGACTTAAGGGGAGATGAATGAGGAGGGGCTGGTTTGGGGGATGAACTTGAGAGTGTTGGCTTGCTTTGAGCTTGTGGCTCTCGGCTGATGAATGAAAATGGGTGAGAAGCAATGTGTGGCTTTGAGAATGATAATCTTATATGAATGTGGCTTTGGCTATGCACCCTCTTGCCCAAACAAAAGACCACTTTGCCCTTGCTCTTATTCTTATGGCAAGATTTCGTTGGGGGCTTTTTGGTCTGTGGTTGGGAAATCACTATAGTGTGATTTTCTGTGGCTGAGTAAATCAATATACGTAGGTGTCGGATTAAAATAAACGCCGGATGATGAGACCTACGAAAGCAAAGAGGTGCCGGTTAACTCTAACTAGTCTGGGTACCTTGACGATCAAGGGGCTGGCTAGCTTGAGTTGATCAGGGAACCCTAGTGTGCTTCGGAGAATTCTGACGGCCACTTCCAACCTTCCACTTCTATTTTCTATAATCCACATGGCTTTGACTTACTAACCGTGTTCTAATTTTTTTTTCTAATGAGCGATGGGGATGGATCGAGAGATGGCTCTATGGACTGGTGCTCAAGGTACAAGGTGGCAAGGAAAGCTGATGCTACAAGGATGCAAGAAGCAGATTTATGATTTAATTCATTGTTGCTATAAGCATTGCAATTGGTTGTATAATTAATTTTGAAACAAGCAAAGGGTTTGTAATATATATTACTTCTGTTTTGTATTTGGATTGATGCAATGTTTTCTTTGATTGCATTGAATGGTGTAAATATTTCTGAGTTTGTATTAATGATCCACTTATGCCTGCAATGGATTTATTTTTGTAATTGGATCTTGATTGATAATGATATTGGAGGAATTGTTTTTATAACCCTCTTGCTGCCAGATGTAGCAATTATGCGTTTGATATTAACTCTGAAGTTACTATTTGTTCTGGATTTAAAGAATTTTAATTATCGCTAATTACCGATTAATGTTAGTTAGTTTAGGTTAATCTTGCGGGTTCTCACATATAGCCACTCCTAGGCATACTGTATTAGTCCTTATTTCCTTTCTAGGGGACTGGACTATCATAGGATTCTTAAGTTCAAAAACACCACAGCAATGTTTTTCAGCAAAACTCTTCGACAGAAAAGAATGCGAAGCTCCAGAGTCAAATAATGCTGATGCAGGTATTGAATTAACAAGGAATTTACCCAGAAGTACGTCTGGCATCCTAGGCTTCCTCTGTGGTGACGTGATTAACACGTCCTCTCCCAAAAGTTTGTGGATTCCTTGGAGCCTAAGGGGCGCCACGTCCTTGTCCTGGAGCTGGTGCACGGGTTGGTGTAGTCCCCAAGTTGAAGCGCGCTGGATTCAAGTTCTAACGTTTCTGAGGGCAATTGTTGGAAAAATGTACCATCTCATGGCAATGAAAGCATTGGACTCCTACTGTGGAAGTCTTATTCTGCTGTGGTTGACTACTAGTATTGTTGCAAGATCCCTGCATGATCGAACGAGGTCCTGACATTGAAGTTCCGGGTGCATTTGCCACTGGTTGCCGGTTGAAGTGCGGCTGGTTCATGCGAGGCCTGAAACTGCTGGATCCATGATGCGCCTGAAAAGCCATCTTTCTTTTACGAGACTCAAACAGCTGGCGTTGAGCATCCTCTTGCACAAGAGCTTTGTTGACCATTTGCTAAAAGTTGGGATAGTCATTTGACACCAAATGTACTTTGATGTTGGGATCAAGTCCTTCCATGAAGCGCCATATCTTTGCTTCTTCATTCGCCACGTTCCCCGGAGCATACCTAGACAGTTGGGTGAACCTATTGAGATATTCTGACACGCTGAGGTTGCCTTGATGCAGCTTGTGGAACTCCCGCTTTTTCATCTCTATCATTCCCAAAGGGACATGTGCCCTGCGGAAAGCAGCAGAAAACTCCTGCCAAGTAATGTCCTGGACGTTTTGGTGGGCTACGCAGAAATTTTCCCACCAAGATCCTGCAGTCCCTTTGAGTTAGTGAGCAGCATAGAGAACTTTTTCTTGGTCATTGCATTGAGCTAAAATCAGTTTCCTTTCGACATCCTTCAGGCAATCATCGGTTTCTAGTGGGTCAACTGAACCGGCAAATATTGGCGGCCTGGTTCTCATGAATTCTCCCAGTTAGGGCTGAGGTGGAAAGACCAGGGCAGGAACTTGTGCAGGCTGATTGACTTGGTTCTGAGCAAGGGCCTGAAGTAGTTGCAGTTGTATAGCCATCATCCATTCCATGTTCATCTAGGGCTGACCAAGATGTGGTGGCGGTAGGGGTTCTTCTTCAAAGAGTTGTTTTGGTTGAACTTGAGGTGCTTGCGGCAAAACTGGCTCCCGAGGAAGTGGTTGACCTCGACATCTTCCACGACCACAGCCTCGGACGGCTACACGACCTCCTCCGCGAGCTCCTCTACGACCTCTCTCACGCCATCTTCCACGGTTTTCCATCTGAACGGACCAAGGTTAGCAGGGGAAGAGAGGGAAAAGCAGAGACGAGAAAAACACGGGAGCTTGCAACAATCCACGAGATCCAAATACTTTACGAAAAACAAATTACTTTTTGTAACTGAGACAACTCAAAGAACGTCGTTTACTCGATCGATACTCTTAAGCTAGTGAAATGGCTCCATACACAGAATGAGCCTTGTCAACTTAGACTATATGGCTTGATGGCTCTATCCTTGCAATTTTGATGGTAAAGGTAAAAATCGCATTGACCAATTATAGAAATTACAAGGGAAAGAGGATCAATTTATCATTATAAACTGGTGAAGGAAGACTAGGTAAGAAAGAATTCCGTGAAGAAGGTAAGAAGAGACAAATGAGAAAAGATAAGTATAACACAATATTATTTTCCTTCTTATATAGTGAATTTCAAAGTTTCCCTAGTAGCGACCATTCTAATTAGGTTACATCCTACAGTCGACTCGGCTCTGATACCAACTCTGTCGGGACCTAGATTTTTGAATCTGGAACCCTCTGTATTTTCTGCACTAGTCCCTGGATCAGTAGCTAGTGCATACAGTTCATCGTTGATAACAAGTTAGAATCATGAATAGCATAATAGTAACGACAAGGTACCGACCTTAAGGCCATTTATTACAAAAGAGGTCAAAAGACCTTGAGTCTTATAGCAGCGGAAATAGCAAAAGTCAAACTCTGAGTGATGGCCCATCAAACTGCCCACCGGCATTCGACTGGGGAGCGTAACCTAGTATTTCTGCACGAACCAATTTATGGAGGTTCATTTACCATATTCACACATCTCAAGATATGGAGGTGCATTTACCATAATGAAGAGACACCTATAACTACAGCCTGCGAGCTTAATGCTTGGACTCGGTAAATTAGTTGGCTAGGTCCTCCCTACTCTAGACGTGTGGTTGTATGGTATTGCTCAGTTTGGATAGTCACAAGCTTCGGTCTTTAGTACGACTTGGGCGGAACTTACCACATTCCCAGTTCTTGCGCTTTAGCTGCACCAGCCTGATCTTACCACCTGCGAAAGTCTAAAACAAGTTTTCACCATTTTATTTAATTTTCCAAATACTGACATTACCTAATGTCATACATTTCTAAAAGGATTTGCATAAAAGGTAATAATAGTTTCCTCCCAATAGGTGATCCTGACTGATAAGCATGTCTAAGCAATTCTACCTCGTTTAACTATTTCACAATGTTGTAATCAATATCGTGGATTTGCTATGCTAGGGTGACAATGGATTAGGATAGCAATATCAAAGGAAGACATTAACAACTTTTAGGTTTAACAAACAACCTACAAATTGAACTCATCATTTCATATGAAATAGCCATGCATAATACTTTTAAAACAGAAAACATGACTTAAAAATCATAGGTACAAAATGGTCAAAGGAGACTTGCCTTCGTTGACGGTTGAGGTCACGGCGTCTGATTGATCCAAATTGGCTTCGTCGGTGTCAGATTCTACACGCACGAAACGAGGCAAATAAATACAAGAAAATCAAATAAAATCCAAAAATTACAAAAATAATACTGGAAGGAAGATAATGAATTTAAGAACATGAATCGACAGATTCAGAGTTTGTATGAGGTGGAACGAATGTCCAGAAGTTTTGTCGGAAAAGAAATCCATGGAAAATTGAGGGATAAAGAATATACTAGGAATATGCTATTATGATTTTTCTTCAACAGTCAAAGCATATGACATGAGGGGCCTATAGACATTGATTTGAGGCAAGGACTCAATTGAAGCAAGGTTTGCAGAACAGAGGAGGCTCGGGCATGCGCGCAGGCGGCTCTAGCGGCGGCTGGTGCCAGTGAGGGAGGGCTAGGGGGAAATCGGGCAAGGGCTAAATGGAGAGGTGTGGTCTCGGGAAGGGGATGTCGGCAACGACGTAGGCCGGCGTGGCCGGTGGAGGCGGCGGCGGCGGGCGACGGCGCACTGGTGGCTGGCGGTGACAGGTAGATCGCGCACGGGCATGACGCGGCCACGTGGAAGGTTGAGGGTTGGCCGATTTTGCTTGGGGGTGGTCGAGGAGACCCGACGGCGGCGACCGGTGGGGGGGGGGGAGGCGAGCTCCCGGCGTCGGCGTTCTCCGGTGAGGCAACCAACGAATTGAAGAGGGGGATGAAGAGGGGTTCTGGGAACGTGATATGACGCGCCAAGCGGGGCTAATGGTTCACCGGAGCGGGAGTTTGGGTGGTGGGCGGCGGCGCCGGTCTTGGGGAAGACGGGGCGCAACGGCGGCGTGAAGCTCCAGGCACACGGGAAAATGGATGTAGGGGAGAATGGAGGAGGAGGAAGGGGAGTAGGGAGGCTGGAGTGCTCCTTATAGGCGAAGGCCAAGGGAGCGAGGTGGCATGGCGTAGAAGCGGTGCAGCGACGCGGGCATGACAACCCGGTCATGGATGCAAGGCAGCGTCTGTGGCATGGGCGGCGGAGGCGCTTCGAAGCGATCTGCGTCGAGGATTCGCAACGCGTGGAGCATGGAGGGGCGGCGTGGCGCTGAGCTCGGGAGGTATGGGTGCAGGCATTAGTGGCGTGGTGCTGTCGGGTGGGGGAGAGAAGAAAAGCGGTGGCTTTTGCTGGCTTGGTTCGGTTGCAACGGCCGATCAGCAATGGAGCTAGCCCAAGGAATAGTAGGCCAAAGGAATAGTGGAAGGAAAAAAAAGAATTGTTGCGAAGTATTTGAATTGCAAATTTTGATTTTCAGAAATTGGCGAAGAATTATAACTGAGATGATCAATTGTGAATTTGAATGTTGGATCAGGAATGTAAATATATGCATAAACGCCAACTGAAATCCAAATATTTTGAATTAACTAATTTTAAATTAAAATTTTGAAAAAGGCCAAATTTAGTATGTCACAATTGGATTGGATTCCCCAGCTTCGATTCTTCATTGCTATGCAATCCGTAGTTTTCTTGGTCGTCAACATTCACCACGGCACCATCGATTCCTCACGCGAGGCATTCGATTTTGAGCATTTTTTAATAATACATTTCACAAAACTGCAATCGGCCCTCACGCGAATGAACTATCGGGTTGTTTTGGGTTTCCCGAAGCTGCACTTTAGCGAGCCGTTTTTTTCACCGAACTGAGCCAGCCGGTTTTTTCACCCAGCTGCAATTCCATCGCGATTAGGACGTGTGACATCCGGGTTTACCTGTCATGTCATACTCTCAAGCCTACTGTTACGGTTGCTGACTGGGCAGCCACGTGAGCGCCTTTCTTCTCCTCCTCAGCTAGAACAGAGAGAGGGAGCAGGGGAGGCAGCCATGGACGGCTCGGGCTGAGCTCGGTCCCGGCGAAGCAGGCAAGGGCTGGAAACCCGAAAACTGGAGCGCGGCGACTACAACGAACTCCAGGGTGGTGACGGCGAGCACAGAGATGGCCTATGACGGTGACGACGATGCACAGCGGTGGTGACGCGACACCGCTATCATAGCGACGACAAACTGGCGATGAACTGTAAAAATCTAGTACGGCTTGAATAACAGCAGTTCTAGAGGAACCTGATGGCGCTTACAAATAACCTTGAGGCGCCCCATGGTTTCCTAGCTGCGGCGACCGACGGTGGCATTACGGCCATCTAGGCGACGAGATGGCAAGCGTAACATGTTTTCTTAGGTCTGGAACATGATGTGGCGTGGTTGGCATACCCGAAGAGGAAGGGAGATCGAGTACCGCGGTTATCTGAATTTGATTGAGGGGGAACAAGGGTGACGGTGTGGAACACGATGTGACGTGGACAGAATTTGTATGGGCTCAACAGAGCAGGAGATCGAGCGGGCGGCGCCTCCGCCAGACTTGGGGAAGACGAGCATGGTGCGGCCGTTCCGGGCCGCATGGTGCACGAGAGGAGGGAGCGAGGGGGGGGGGGGGGTATGAAGGTGAGGACGGGGCGACCTCAAGGCGCATCTCAGAAGGGCAGGAGATCAAGCGGGCAGCAATTCCGCCGGATTTGGGGAAGGCGAGGATGGCGCAGCCGTTCTCGGCGCGACCCTCGGCATGAAGCACGTCGTGGTGGGGTTGACCAAGAGCATGGACTGCAAGCTCGGCGAGCACGACATCCATGTGAACTTCATCTCCCCCTTCGGTGTGACCACCCCAATGTTGACCAACGTGTGGCGCCAGCGCGCCCACGAGAGCGAGGCCATTGACGACGCGGTGCCAAGCGAGGAGGTGGAGAAGACGGAGGAGATGGTGTGAGGCATGGCAACACTCAATGTCCACGGAGGCGGACGCAGGTGGTGTCGTAGGCGGTGACTCCTCGACAGCGGTGGCATTGAGGCCGCGAAGGCGGATGCAGGTGATGGCATGGGCGGCGATGGCCCGCTCGGAAGGGAGAGAGAAAGGAAGAAAAACAAAGGAAGAGAAGTGGCGTGACCTGACGCTAGTAAGATGTGGCAAGCATGCATGGCATCCCGGTGGCACCCGGTAACAGCTGTTCCTCAGCGTGGCAGACAGGTGGGCTCTATGTGTCAGCATGGCCAGCTCTAACGGAATTGCAATTTGGTGATATTTTGGCTTGCTAAAGGTGCAGCTCTATAAAACTCAAAACAAACGTTGGAGCAAATTGATAGTTTCACATTTTAAGTTGCAATTTTAGTTTTGTGGAATTTATTTATTTTTATTAAATACTACGATTATTGTCCAAACCGTGTCGGCACAATACAGCCAAACACAGCTAGAAGCTGTACCTATACTTAGAAATACGTCAATTGTAGTGTTTGTGTGGTAGAGAATGCAATAAAATTGTGTCCATTCATGTTCGGATTTCCTTTGTTCTTCCTTGTGAGCAGTACAATTAATGGACTAATGGAGTATGGACACAAGGACACAAGCATCCTTTTCAAGTTGACCGTGGCACAATGGTTAAATGAATCCGTTCCAAACCACTGAGGTAGTGCGTTGAGCCAGATTTCCACAGCCAGCCAGAGTCAGATCACTGACCGAGTTTAAGCACGGTTGCTTAACTTTGCTATCCAGGGGTCCACGGGTTGATGCTAACATGGTGGCGTGTTGCCTACTACTAGGGAATTGAGATCAAAGTTGGCCCTTTGCATCACCACCTGATTTTCATTTCTCACTCCCTGAGCTTCGCAGACACGAAGACAAGAACTGCAACTCCATTGTACTCTCAAGTCTTAGCCACTGTCAGTGGCGGATCTAGAATGAAAATGATCGGAGATCCTTAAGGCAAGATATGCCACGTTTGGATAGGCTATGGCTTAGGGTACCCTCTCATGTTGGGCTAGGGATGTCCACATTACATATACATGATTATATCCAATGAAAAATGATTTTTTTGACCCGGTGTCATGTGCACTCTAGTGTGCTACAGTAGACCCGCCCCTGCCCACACTATTACGGTTACTGACTGGGCAACCACATGGGCGTCTTTCTTCTCCTCCTCAACGGGAACAGAGAGTGTTGGAGTTTATGGGCTTAGCCCATATAATATTCTAAATAAATCCTAGAAAAATCTCAAAGTCCCACTCATGCATGGTGGAAGGTGAGAAGTTGAGTACCACATTGCTAGTCTAGGTGGGAGATGACCAATATATAAGATGGAGTTGGTCTTACCTAGTTGAAGCAAGCAAAAAAGGAACACGCGCGCTCACTCGCTCGCCACGCCTGCGACATGCGCGTGAATGGCCCGACGATTTCATGATGAATTACACTGTTTTAAACCAACGTGATCCTGCACGGGTTGGGGCGAATAAGGTTTTTGAGAAGCGTTCGTGCGACTGCTCACGGCTTCCTCCATCACCCGCTTCGCGTCGTCTTCTTCGCATCAGACTCTACCATGATATTCACCGGAGCGATTATCTGTAAGTCACGGTGATATCACTTAATATGGTTAGGTCTTGTTTCTTAGATATTTGTCATGTGATGATAATGATTCCTACTTCTATTAGTAGTGTTTTTGTTCTAGGCTTTGCTATGCTAGCGCATACATATGAGATAGATATATTTGAGTTGATGATCATGCTACTGTTCATAGTTTCAAATATGCTTAGTATATATGTTGCTGTTGATTCAATTGTTGTTTTAAGAATTATAATAATCATAAAAGTACGCATATACCTAACAGAGAGAAGGAGCAGGGGAGGCAGCCATGGACGGCTCAGGTCGAGCTCGGTCCCGGTGAAGCAGGCGATGACGACAGCATCTGGAAACCCGAAAAATGGAGCGCGGCAAGCACGATGACTCCAGGGTGGTGACAGCGAGCACGGAGATGCCCTATGGTGACGACAACGATGCAAAGCGGCGGTGGCACGACACTGCTATCGTAGCGACAACAAACTGGTGATGAACTGCAAAAATCTAGTACGACTTGAACCACAACGACTCGAGAGGAACCTGATGGCACTTACAAGAACCTTGAGGCACCCTATGGTGTCCTAGCGGCGGCGGCGCTATGACCATCTAGGCGACGACATGGCAAGCGTAACTGTCGATGCTTGGAACACGGAGTTCCCTATCGAGCTTATTCGAGAAAATGATATGAAAACACTTTCAAAACGAATACCCTTTATTGCTATGAACACACTGAGTGTATGTATGGGAATACAATGAGGATGTTACAAAATCGATTACTTTTAACTTGATTATTGTTATTACATAATACATGGGCTACCCCTTTATAGTATTTTAAGGGGTGGCAATTAATGCCACTTAAGACGCATCTAATCTTCACGTGCATTCATCAGGAGAGTCTTGAACCATCACGTCTTTTAGTCAACTGTCGTAAGTTGCTAGATACACCAATAGCTGCCTTCCCACTAGTCATGTGGGTAACGTCATGTCTCCCAACCAGTTTGCTAGTCGGAGATTGTCCAAACCCGTATAGCTGGTCGGATAGTGTCCATAGTTGGTCGTCTCATGACTCAAGCTGGTCGTCGACCAGTTTGGTCGTAATAAAGGGAATTAGATTTCCTTTATGGTGTGTTTGGTTGGTGGGATAAGGTTGAATGCGATGGGATGGTACAACTAGGATGAGATCGTCCTAAATGGGATGGTATATGCAGACTGTTTGGTTGGTTGTATGTGATGGTACACAAATGGTGTGAGATTGTGTTTGGTTGACGGGATGAGGTTGGTTTGGTAACCTCCTCCTTACATTGGTGTGATTACCTCCATGATATTTTTCTTTTTCTTTTTCTTTTTCTTTTTTCTTTTATCTTCTTTTCCCTTTTCTTCCTTCCTTTTCTGACCTAACTATTAATGATCAGCTAATGATCCTTATCTAATTAACATATAATTTCCTAACTTAATCTCTAGTTAAGTTCTCTATTTTAATTTAAAGGTTAATAATATACCACTAGCTCTTCTTTAACTTAATGCAATTTTTAGTTACAGTGTGACTCACTGATATTGAACTATTTGAGTAATTAAACACTAGCCATTTCTAAATATACAACTTATAGTTAAATTTGTTCTTTAAGTTTAACTGCTAATGGCAAACTCATTAATATCTAACGCGAGTGGTGAGCGCATAAGACACGAGTGGACGAGTTCGTCCTGTACCGCGTGGTTTGCCCAATTTCATCAAACGGAATGGTTCAACATCTCACGGGAATATTCTTAGAATCTGTACCACCCATCCAGAACTAGTTGGTTTGATACACTTAACCAAACAAAGGGATGAAGGTATATACAGAACCATCCTGTACATGTGCAACTTGATCCATCCAACCAAATACACCCTCCAACCAAACACACCCTTATATACTAGTCGCAGGTTCATAACTGTGATAAAGTGGGCCTCCTTTTATAGGAACTCTGGCTTTGACTGAAAAAAGTTAACTTGGTCAAGAATCCTCGTTAGTAAGATGTTTTCTTATGTCTGGAACATGATGTGACATGGTTGTCTTATCTGAAGAAGGAGGAAGATCGAGTGCGGCGGTGCTGCGATGGCTCGGACCGGCAGAGGGGAACACAACTCCAAATCGGCGCCTTGGAAGGAGGGTTATCTGAATTTGATTGAGGGAAAACAAGGGTGACAGTGTGGAACATGCTGTGACATGGACAGAATTTGTATGGGCTCACCGGAGCAGGATATCTAGTGGGTGGCGCCTCCGCCAGACTTGGGGAAACAAGGATGGCATGGCCATTCCAGGTGGCTTGGTGCGTGAGAGGACGAGAGAGCGAGGGGGATATGAAGGTGAGGACGAGGCGACCTCAAGGTGCATCTCGAAAGGGTAGGAGATCGAGTGGGAAATGCCTCCACCGGATTTGGGGAAGACAAGGATGGCGCAGCCGTTCTTGGCGCGACCCTCGGCATGAAGCACTCCATGGTGGGGTTGACCAAGAGCACGGACTGCAAGCTCGGTGAGCATGACATCCGCGTGAACTTTATCTCCCCCTTCGGTGTGGCCACCTCAATGTTGACCAACGTGTGGCGCCAGTATGCTGACGAGACCGAGGCCATCGACGATGCGGTGCCGAGTGAGGAGAAAGTGGAGAAGACGGAGGAAATTGCGCAAGGCATAACAACACTCATGGGCCATGGGAGACGGACACATGTGGTGTCGTGGGCAGTGACTCCTCGATGGCGGTGGTGTTGAGGCTACGGAGGCGGACATAGGTGGCGTCGTGGGCGGCGACGATGTGACGCCTCATGCCATCGAAATGTTTGCATTTCTGGTCCTATAATCTTCTTTATTTTCAAAAGTAGCCTCATTTCGCCATAATTAGCACATCTGGTCCTTGCACAGTTCTCCTACCGCGGATCCCGGGGGCGGCAGGTGACCTGTCCCCAGCGTGGTAGGTAGGCACTGCCTCAAAGGCGGGCACAAAGAGAGACTCGCCCGTGCCTCGGGCGTGGCAGCCAGCTCCCATGCGCGCCGAACGCTATTTTGGCCGGTTGCGGTTTGTGTTTTTTTGTTTCTTTATGTCACGTCGTCTTCACATCGCTTCACATCGTGTCTCGTCAATGTCATTCGCTGTCTTCATTTTCTGGCTATATAAACGAACGCGCGGCCGATGATTTCTCATAAGGCGCAGCTCGCGTTGCGATTATATTAGCTAAACAAATTCGATCACTCGTCCGCGGTATTTAATATTTTGTTATTGTATTTTTTAGCGTTAAGTACGTACTTAATAATGCACGTGCATTATATCAGTCGCAACTGTTACATGCATAATTACTGTAATGTACCACCTAAATGAATTCACTAATTGTGAGTTGTTCTCTATTTGCAGCAATGGTACGTACTCTACCACCCCTACTTGAGGAGGCATGGGACGCCCAGCATCGCTGTCACGCTTGGATCGGTGGCGATGGGCCGCCAACTCGTGATACGGAGATCGAGGAGACTCGCCGTTGGATGACCAAGATGTTTGGAGGCTTCATCAACTGGTCGATAGCGTCGCCAAGATGTCGAATACGGGCAAAACCTCCTGATTGACGCCCCCCCTTCTTTCCGCCCTGGTTGATTATTGGTGGCCGAAGACCCACACGTTCCACTTCTGGTGGGGGGAGATGACCGTGACACTGGAGGACGTTAGCTTCATTACCGCCCGCTGCTCTTGGTCGCGCGCTTGTTCCTCCGAGGTCGCCAGATCGAAGGCGCTGCTCGCCATCGCCGCAGCCTATCCCCAAGAGTTCTAAGGCGCTCCACACGCTTGGCGCGATTTATTCATGCATTGCCCAAATGACGCAATGAGGAGGTGGTTCGATGCCACCTAATTACATATTTGTTGTTTCTATTCGGGTGGGTCATGTTCCCTAGCACGCAGGGGGACATGGTGTACCCTAGTTATATTCACCTTGCGGAGTCCATCATGGACTCCGACGATGAGGATGTGCCGCAAGATGCTTGGGGTTCAACAGATCGCGGCGCTACGCATCGCGCTTTGTCTGGCGACGCTCAGAGTGTCGCGACAAGAACAGAGCCCGTGCTCCCGGTTGCCACATGTCGTTACGTATATGGTCGTGGGAGCACTTCGGGTCGGACGGCCGTACTTCCGCTCCCCAGTCCACCCTTACCCGCGCACAGATCATTTCTACGGTGGGGCGGACGACGAGGATCCCGTGGAAGGCCCAACCATGGGATCCCGATGGACTGTGGTATTATTGGGGTGGGCTAGGGAGAGAGCGCGTCGCATATACCCAGAGTTCCACAACGAATTCGAGGCCCTGCACGAGGATGACATAATATGGGCTCCTTGGATAGATGCCTTCGTGTAGGACACGGCGCCCAATAGCTTGAGCTTGCTATGCCACCGGGATGCGTCGTACTTGAGGACAACTTGTCATCTGGTGTTCTCCCACATGGTTGAGCCCTACAACCCGCAATGGGTGATGAGGCGCCCAATGCACTCAGAGATCCCGTCTACCTGTGGCAATCGCTATGCGGCGTAACCACTTGTAAGTACGTTACATTGCTTAATATTATAGGTCCATTACTCATATATTATGTAAGTAGCACAATTAATTTATTTTGTTCCACCATCAGGCAGACGAAGAAGGGCCGCAAGAGCGATGAGTGGCTTCCGATGCAGCAGTCGTGGATAGATGCATGGCAATCTGCCACTGATTGTATTTTCCAGGAGAAACGGCCTTACGATGTAGGGACTTATGACACGTACTTGGAGTGGTACGTACGGCACACGCGGGCGAGATTGACAGGCGCCCCTCGGCCCGACATGTAGATCCTAGCCACGTTGAACACTTGGGCTTGGGGCTAGACCTGCACCGTGTAGCACGGCATGACGATTCGGTACGTTGAGCACGTAGCAGATAAAACACCCTCCAAAATAGGGTTAACTAACAAAATTTTGTTTGTTCGGTAACCATGCAGCTGGACCGTTTGTAGAGCGTTGTGGAGCGCGGCCACCGGGAAATCGAGCGGGGTACCAACAACACAGTTGAACGCCTTTATGCGGTCATGAAGACTCATGTTGACGATGTTAAGCACGTCGCTCATAGAATGAGCTGTGGAAGGCCCACCGATGTCGACTTGAGGCATCGGACGGAGTATCGTCGCGCACCCTTGCCCCTTCCATCTTCCCGTCCAAGCGAGTTGACCCAGCGACGCAGCGTCAGTGGACAATCATCTTCGTAGTTGCCACGTAGGGACTCTACACTGATGCCGTCGTCATCACGGAGGGACTCTACACTGATTCCGTCGTCGTCACGGAGCGACTCTACGCTGATGCCGTCGTCGTCACGGAGGGACTCTACGCTGATGCCGTCGTCATCACGGAGGCAAGAAGAGGCCGTTCCAGAGAGCACGAACGTGCAACCCGGAACCGCAGAGGTTATCCCAGATTCTCCCGCTGAGCCCCACACTCTCGGACAATTTCAAATGGGCGATACGGCCCCATGGTATCAGTCCGGCTACACGTCGTACCCCGAGTAGTTTACCCCGCAAGGTCACCGTACCCCGAGCAGTTCACCCCGCAAGCTCAGCCGAGTTGGTGCCCCTCCGCGGATCCTACTGCTTTGATCACAGAGATGTTCTCAACGCCACTCCCGCAGGTGATCGTACAACGACACGGCGGTTGAGGAGCCCTGCTATAACCTCGCGGGCGTAACCCACGGTCACCGAGAGACCGACGCTCTCAAGCAGAATGATTCGTCAAGACCTATGGCAGAACACGGCGTGGAAGGCCACTACAGGGTCCTGTGGCCGAGAGCAGTGAACACTAGCGTGAGCAGTAGTAAGATGAGAAGTTTAAGCATGTTGTAACTTGTACTTCAGTTAGTGGTTTATAATCCGAACAGAGTGTGGTAATGGTATTGTAATTGGACACTTGTACCTCGTTATCTATCTCAGTAGAACAATTTTATTCTCATTCATCAAGGACTGCGATGCATAGATAAAGAGTGGACAATACAACAACTGATGTTCTACTTGGCAATAACAACATATAATAGAAGAAAGAAAGCAAAATTAACTATCTTAACAAATTTCTGAAGCATCTTCTCAACTCTTTCCATCCTCTCATCTAGTCTTTTAAGTCTGTTCTCTTCATTTTGCATTGATTGATCGGACGCTCAAGCCACTGGACGAATTGCAACAACACCACGGGAGTCTTCTTGCAAGGTAACAATTTGCATTGCAATATCTCGAACCACTGGGATAGCTTCATCAGCCCACTACCAAAACCGACATGTTGTGTTCTATAAAAGAATTGCGGCTTCAACTGAAAGTAAGAAAACATGGTATTTATAATGGAATTCATTCGTGCTGATTTTGCACAAGGTACCGTAAGATTTGAACACTTCATGAACACTCGGGACGAATTCGTTGGCATATGAGAGGTGAACACATTCGCTGGATCCCTACAACGAGGGCAAACCAGGTGCTACCGTAGTGATTCTAATTGTCTGCTCACTCGAAAGTTAGATGAGGCCGAAGACATCCCGTTAAGAAGGGTGAGGTGAATGGCAGCCAAAGCATTCATATATAGCGTTGGGAGCACGAAGGGGCCACTGTGTAGAAAGGAGGACGTGACCACACAGTGTGGAAAGCAGGACATGACCACTCTCTGAAAAGCAAGACGTGACCTCTCTCTGGAAAGCATGATGTGACCATCCTCTGGAAAGCAGGACGTGACAACTCTCTGGAAAGCAGGACGTGACTACTTTCTAGAAAGCACGATGTGATCCCAACGAGGCAGATATCCGTACTTATAAATTGGTAATAACAACTTGAAGCGGTATTAACAACTTGTTACATCGTAGAAAGCAGTGCAGGTTACAATGCAAATCACTACAACACTACATCGCTACGACCAACATAACTCAATACATCGAATAGCTTACAAATACTAAGTGGCGCCGAGAGGAAGAAGGCCTATTCGGGCAGTTCCTAAATGAGTGCCCATGAGGCTTGCATAGCCTACACCTCATTGGTCTTGGCCGATCTCCACGTTGGCTCGCATCCATGTCGTTGCGGATGCGCCTTGACTGACGCCTGCCATGGCCTAGATGCCACGGTGCTTCATTTGGTGACCACTTCATCGCTTCCTCGCCATAGGCCCTCAGAGTGGCCTTCCACGTCCGAGGAGTTGAACTCCCTGCCCAAGTATCATACAGGTGACGTATGTCGTAGTACTCTAACATGTACATGCTACAAGATTGGTGAAATATAGCACATGCAGCATATACGTGGGAGCAAGGCTTGTGCAGGAGTTGAGGCTTGTTGCAGGTGCAAACTAACACATCGCCTATGGTGCAAACATGCTTCCGGTCACCTCTCATGTGGCCGCAAACGTACTTGTTCCGCAGGCGGATCTCGAACTTCCTCCTCACGCCATCCATTGTGTGAGCTATATGGAATCGGGCCTTGGTAATCTTCTTGTCCATGTAGGCAAGGGTAACCTCCGAGTACTGCTTCCCTTCGTCCAAATGCTGCTTGGCCATCATTGCCCGATTGATGAAGTAACCGATCGCGGTTCCATGTCTCGTCGACAACAATGATGATGGGCGGTGGCACGGACCCTTTCAACACACCGTAGACCTCGGACATGGTTGTTGTCATGATGCCGCATCGAGCACCATAGGTGTCGTGAAGAAGGGACCATTTCTCATAGTCGGGGGCATGCACGCTCATCCACTCAGCGAACTCGCTTTGCGGTGTGGCTGGCCCAGAACCTCCACTTGTACGCTCGGTTTCGACCTCAAGCTCCCGCCACACGGCATCGAACTTGTGCTTCTGGTTCTGCAGGCAGAGCTTCTTGAACTTCTTCATGAGATCCTTGCTCCAGAAGCGCGTGTGGAAGTTGGCAGCTAGATGCCGCATGCACCAACGTGTGCGCATGTCATTCCATTGGATCGGCGGGCTTGTATCGTGCTGCATGGTGTGCAGCGCGGACAGCAACTCGATATGATGGTCGGTTATGATGCACACATTCGGCCAGTCCCTTACAACATGTTACTTTATGTTGGCTAGGAACCACAACTAACTGTCAGTGTTCTCATTCTCCACAATTGCAAAGGCAATTGGGAGCAACTGGTTGTTGCCATCAGCGGCAATAGCGGTGAGAATGGTGCCCTTGTACTTCCCACAAAGGAATGTACAGTCCATAGTCAGGACTGGATGGCAGTGGGAGAAGCCCTGGACTGCTGGGCCAAACGCCCAAAAGACTCGATCAAGGATTAGGGAATGTGGGATGTTCGATAGGTGGGGCCTGTCCACCCTGTTGATGCTTGTCCCCAGATTAGCATCCACAATTTGCTTCAGTATTCTGGGGACTAGGTCATTCGCCTCCTTGTAGGTACCGTACAACCCTTTGAGGACCTTCCGCCGCCCCGCCAGACCCATCAGAAGCTAACGGCATACCCTATCAGATTCGCTACGCCGACCATCTGGACCTTCGGTGAAACGGTCAAATCGGCGACAACTACATGGCTTATGATGCTCGCGATGTAGCCCGAGGTCACATTCATATGCTTTTGCAATGACTCCTCAAGCTCATATGTGTGATCCGTCACGACTGTGATGTGGAAGGTCGTTCCTGCCCAAGGGAATCTCTGCACACAGACTTTGCTAGGGGAGGAGCTAAGCACGCACTTAACTATGTACGTGTCAGGATTAGACCTGCAGATAATGGAAGATAAATAATGGTTAGTACAACTTACTGTAGATAGTTCAAGATACAGCAAACAATGTCAAAACTCACCTGTAAACTCGGTAAGTCCGACTAGTCTTCACCGCGAAAGTCGAGATAGCTTGCTTGGCGGCAGCCTTGTGTGGGAAATGTTGCCCCACAAGCAGGGTGTTCGCATCGAAAGCCCACGAAGGCTCGTGCTCCTGGGCCAGAACAAGGGAAGAGGCCTTGCCAATCCAATCGACTTGGAACATAGTCCGTGTCAGTCGAAACAATGCCACCGATGATCCCACCCTCATCGTTGGCTTCGTTCTCGCTGGATTGCGAGTCAAAGTCATCCTCATCTTCAGTGGTAGTCCCTCAGACATGCCATCGATAATCTCGTGACAATCAATACGAGCACTCCTCCATTTATCCAAACCTTCATTCGGTTGGAAACTACCAGAATCTCCATCAACTGGAGCATCCTGCCTAGCGACGTCTGGCGCTCTCGAGATCTCTCCCGTCGTCAACAAACCGAAGAGGGGGACAAGAGCGTCGCTGCCCCCTTCAACGGCGCCCCCCAGAGAATTGAGTAGGATAAACAAAATAGACATACACCATGGGTCGTCGATAGATCGGAGCGTGAGGATTGCTAACGATCTCCATGTACTGTGCCCACATGGCACTACGAGTCACCTTCGCCAGGCCCCACAACATCTGCCCGTGTGGTGGGACCGTGGTGGCGTTGACCGCCTCTATTACTATCTTGTTGCTGGCGACGTGCCTATCGAATAATTGCCGAATGTACCGTCGTAACTCAAGCAAATCCATGTGTGACAAGTTGGGAACGTTTAGCAAGGCACGCTGGCAGCTCGACATATCAACTCCGTTTGGACCGGCACGCAAGTTACTGTGGAACGCGTACAATCTCTCCATTTCTGACAAAAATAAGATAATATTTCAACCAAAACACAGCACAAAAACCATACGTACGTTGCTGAAATGAACTTACTGTTACGACGCATCGACTCTTAACCTCGCATACGTAAGATCGCAAATTCAAACATGCATCGTATTAGTAACGACTTTGGCAAATGGTGCCAATAAAGGACAAACAAAATGGTTAAGTACTAATTCTCCTGCTCCGACAGAGGGAGGCACCTCACAAAGAGGGAGAGATTCCTGAGAGGAACGATCGACCGAGTGCGAAAATTTCCCGACTGAGACCTGAGGCTTCTGAAGAATGAGTGTGCGGCCGCACGTTTAAATAGCCGAGCACGGGAGATGCAATGTGACGGCGCCCCCATAGGGTGTAGGTCACCTACCGCGCCTGGCAGAGGGGGCATGTCCCTACCGCGCCTAGCACAGGGGGCAAGTCCCTACCGCACCCCACATAGAGGGCAGCTCTGCACGCGACGTGACCCAACGAAGCAACTTTGTACGGAAACGATACTACGTGGCCCCAAGATTCGTCGTACACAGACAGTGACTGACTAGTCGAGACACAACGTGACGACGACGTGACGGCGCCCCCCAGAGGGTGCAGGTCACCTACCACGCCTGACAGAGGGGGCAGGTCCCTACCGCGCCTAGCACAGAGGGCAGGTCTCTACCGCACCCCACACCGAGGGCAGCTCTGCGCGCAACGTGACCCAACGAAGCAGCTTTGTGCGTAAACGATGCTACGCGGCCCCAAGATTCGCCGCGTACACGAACGATCGATCGTCGAGACGCAACGTGATTTATTAACGTGATTTGCGCCCCTAGAGGGTGCAGGTCACCTACCACGCCTGGCAAAGGGGGCAGGTCCCTACCACGCCTAGCACAGGGGGCAAGTCCCTACCGCACCCCACACCGAGGGCAGCTCTGTGCGCGATGTGACTTAACGAAACAGCTTTGTGCGAAAACAATGCTACGCGGCCCCATGATTTGTCGTACACAGACAGCGACTGACTGGTCGAGACGCAACATGACGACGACGTGACGGCGCCCCCCAGAGGGTGCAGGTCACCTACCGCGCCTAGCAGAGGGGGCAGGTCCCTACCGCGCCTAACGCAGAATGAAGAGAATAGACTTAAAAGACTGGATGAAAGGATGGAAAGAGTTGAGAAAATGCTTCCGAAATTAGTTAAGCTAGTTAGTTTTGTGGTCTTTCTTCTATTATTTCTTGTTGTTTCCATGTATAAGTTCAGTTGTAATGAGATTGTAATGTCCACTCTTTATCTATGCATCATAGTCCGTCATGAATGAGAATAAACCAGTAACATTATCTACGCATGGATGAACTGTCGTGTATCCCTGCATTACATGATGTATGCATTTGCGACATTGTTGTACTCCTTTCAATCATGTATGCCTCTGTCTAATTCCGTTATGAATACTTTGTGTGGGAAATCATGAAATCCTAATTTTCGAAACCTCAAATCCAAATTTTGGAGACCTAAATCTATAATGTTGGATACAATTTCAGAACACTTAGTTTTCACAACGATAAGACCACACAACTTCTCTCTGCAAAGCAGGACGTGACCACCCTCTGCAAAGTAAGATGTGACAACACTCTGCCTCGCCAGCTTTTCGGACCGAAATGACAGCGCTATGCAAAGCAGGACATGACTTCTCTCTGCAAAGCAGAACGTGACCACTTTTTGCAAAGTAAGACGTGACAACACTCTGCTTCGCTAGCTTTTCAGACCGAAAAGACGACACTCCGCAAAGCAAGACATGACTTCTCTCTGCAAAGCAGGACATGACCACCCTCTGCAAAGTAAGACGTGAAAACACTCCGCCTCGCCAGCTTTTCAGACCGAAAAGACAGCACTATGCAAAACTGGGGGTGCGGTTGGGGGGGGCCTAGTAGGGGGCGTCCCCCTGCACTAGTTGTACATTAGTTCGTTATGTGATACTTAAATTTTGCACTTAATGTGTGATGCATGTAATACTTTTGCGTTCTTATGTGTACTCGTTCATACAATGCATGTTTGTTCAATGCATATCAACGCCTATAGCTTAATGCACGCGACACATCGATGCAACAGTCAACTCGATAAAAGGCAACCACAATGACGCGTCCACCATTTAGTTACATGCTTTATGAGATTGAACATAATTGTGTACAGAAGGGGAGACTACAGAGGTACAAGCTTCTCCGCCCGTGCCTAATGGTAGAAGGTGCCTCGCACTATCTACATAGAGTGTTGTACAGGGGGCGCCTCGAACGTGGCTGGCCATCGTTGTAGTGGCATGCACATATGCAGCTAGGGTTCGCGCAGTAGCATGTGGGATCATAGGAACTTCCTATGTTCACGACCTCCTCGTTGCCCTCTCGTCTTTGCATCTGCTATGGAGGTCATCATTTTGCTCGTTGAGATGGTCAATTCGCGCCTCCAACTGAAAGATTCGGTCCCACAATGTATCCACATACATCGCAATATGTCGTTCATGGGGAGGATCGATCCAGCAGACAAAGTCGTATTTCGCCATCTGCTGTAAGGGATGGTTAACATGGAGGATGTATTAGCAGTAACATGAAGCAAACTATTTGCTAATTGTACCCCAGAGTGTGGGCATCGGAAGAAACGTCGTCTGCCATCGAAAGGGGTGTCCGTGACTTGCACGACAGCGTCCTCCCTGTGTCCGCATTTCGGCCATACCGGTTGAGCACACTTGTTCGGCATCAACCGATAGTTAGGGCCGAAATCCTCCCTCCTTTCGAGGGGAGGGTCTTGCTTCGGCGACCCCGGTTGGACTGGTCCCTCGGTGTCTGCCATGGTATGTTACTGTACGACGGAGAAGGTTCTTATTTCTACGGTTTCAAGGGTCGAGTGGTTCTACTTTCGGAGCATGGGGCGCGCATTTTATAGTCTGCGGGGGGAGGCTAACAAAGCGGGTAATGTGTTAGCTTGCAGATGACAAGACCAGACGGGACTGGCTGCTTTGCGCAAAGACAAGACCAAACGGGGCAGCTTTGCGCAGTGAAAAGACCAAAGGAGACAGCCTTGCGTAGTAACAAGACCAGACGGGACAGCTTTACGCAGTGACAAGACCAAAGGAGACAGCCTTGCATAGTGACAAGACCAGACGGGGCAGCTTTGCGCAGTGACAATATTACACAGGGTAGATTTGCGTAGTGACAAGGCCAAAGGAGACAGCCTTGCACAGTGATAAGACAAGACGTGATAGCTTTGTGCAGTGACAAGACCAGATGGGGTAGCTTTGCGAAGTGACAAGACCAGACGGGGCAGCTTTGCACAGTGACAAGACCAAATGGGGTAGCTTTGCATAGTGACAAGACCAAACGGGGCAGCTTTGCGCAGTGACAAGACCACACATGACAGCTTTGCGCAGTGACAAGGCCAAAGGAGACAGCCTTGCGCAGTGACAAGACCAGATGGGACAACTTTGCGCAGTGACAAGACCAGACAGGGTAACTTTGCGAAGTGATAAGACTAGACGGGACAACTTTGCGCAGTGAAAAGACCAAACGAGGCAGCTTTGCGCAGTGACAAGACCAAAGGAGACAGCCTTGCGCAGTGACAAGACCTAACGGGACAGCTTTATGCAATGACAAGGCCAAAGGAGACAGCCTTGCGTAGTGATAAGACCTAACGGGACAACTTTTTTCAGTGAGAAGACCAAAGGACAACACTCCATGCTAACCCTTTGGCCTATAAAAGGGGGTGCAAGACATCTGGGAGAGAACATTACACAACCAAACCCAACACTACACCAGAGCTTCCTTCACCACGCCGAGATGGACGACAGGCAGAGGCAATGAGACCGGATCCGTGAACTAGCAAGGTCTGCTGGGGCCCGGGAAGAGCGAGCAAGGGCTGCTGCGGCCCAAGTTGAACAAGAGACGTGTGTCAGGCTGGCAGCTCTCCGCAATGAGGGCCCCAGAGAGCAATGAGATCTTCCGAATCGCTCCAAATGGGCGTCACGCAACACCCGCCAGAGGGGGAGACGCCGCCCCGCTGTTGGTGCAGGGACCCATGCAAGTTCTTCAAGTCCAAGCACCGGATTAGCTCGGGCATGCGCATCACAGCGAACTACTCCAAAGGACTATCCCGACCGATGTTGGGACACGAAAGCACCATCTACAGCCAAGAAGGACCAGCATGAGCAGGTTCCCATACTATTTCTCTTTCAAAGTACGCACTAACAACCTCTCCCGTCTACCTGTAGTCCTCGGATCTACTATGTGGCTACCGCAAGTGGATCGACCAAGAGATCCATCCACATGACCAGTGGTCTCTCGACTTCGACGAGTGGCATGACAAAAGAGACCACGAGATCCGGGAGGAGCGACGTCGCAATGACGAGCAAAACGAGCGCATACGTCGGGAGACGCAAGCTCATCTCGAGGCGTGCAGGCGCAGGGAGCATGAGGCTCGCGAGAGGGAGCGCGATAGAAAGAGGGAAATTACAGCCAAGGCCAAAGAAGCCGGCGAGGAGTTCAACACTGAGCTAGCAAGGAAGGGAAAATAGCCCCGGTCCACGCAGTAGGTCGGACCATTCTCAGCATTAGTCCCCGTCAAGGTCTAATTTATTTCCATTCCAAAAAGTCGATATGTATCGAGGAGTACTTCGGTTTGTTGTATCGTGTATGATGTTGTTTGTTATGCACATAACCAAACCCTATGCGCCATGTTATTCCCAACTTCATTATAAAGTCTATTTTCATTCGCAACATCAAATCTCCTTGTCTTTTCGCATTCGATTCTTCCATGTTATTCCCTAGCGCATCGTAATATCACTTACATTCCTACTTACGACTCAATACTATCTCAATCGTCCTCACAAAATTCTTTAGAAATTTAGCACACTACAACAATATACGACGATCACAAAATGTTATTGCGAGTCTGACAAATTTCGTACCATTAATATTCTACGAAAATAACAAACAGACCAATCAACCTTGTCACTACACTTTTATTTTTTAAAAAAATACCATCATACAATAAGATTTGCTAAATGTAATACATACGAAATGCAATATCTATTATAACACAATTATTCCAATCGGATTTGTTGAATAGGACAGCTAATACCTAAAATTGCCCAGTGGTTAGGCGACTTAGTCAAGTCGCTCCACTAAAGGGCGACGCTAATGCATGTCGCTCGGTGGTTGGGCGATTAGGGTCAAATCGCCATACGGGTTGGCGACTTGGAGTCAAACCCGTCAAGTCGCCCCTTTGTTCCATGAGTTGGATATGTGTCGCACACTGGTTGGGCGACTATACCAAGTCCCCCAACCATACGACGACACGAGGTTATTTCTGACAAAAAAATTAAGCGGTATTATTTCTGTAATTCCGAATAAAAAATAGATTATTTTAAAAAAATTCATTTTGTAGAAGCTCCATAAAGTACTCTGCTTAAACTCCACCGCATTTAATTTCGTCCATAAAGTACAAATAAAATAAACAATTTCTATTTTATTAGATTAATTAAAGCTTAATTGCAAAATTCCGTAAAACGAAAAATATTTTTAATGAATAAAATAAACTTCAATAATATTTAATTAAATTCATTAGCTTATTGATTTTTATGTAATTTTTAAAAAATCGATTTTTTAAAAAAATTTCCTAAATTTGCTCTGTAGGCACCACCGCCGCACTCCGCCACGGGGCCGGGCACTGCGCACTGGCCACGGCCAGTCGCCGACGCCTGAACCGCGGCTAGGAACTGCAGAGGCTGTAAGTGCTAATTATGGCGGAAGGGGGCTAATTTTGAAAATAAAGAAGATTACAGGGCTAGAAATGCAAAAAAATTCGTGCTATCACCACTTTGGTAATGGCACCAGCTTAATGATTATTACCCGACAAAGCCACACTTTCTCGAGTAATTACCCTAATTAGAGTGTTGTAGCAGAGAAATAGTTATGACTACCTTTAATTCGCAACTGTCAGCCTTAAGGCTAGGATTTTAGCATGGTTGAAGTGGTATGAAGTCCTCCAAGTAGTAGCCCCATCGTAGTTGTCATTTAGCATCGCTTTAACGTATCTGGTTCGTCGCTTCTAAACAAGGAGGATTAATAGCAAGTGTGAGTACTTTCGCATCAAAGAAATCCATATTACAATATTTGAATACATTAATGATAATCTAATCATCTATATCCTATACTATATCCTTTAGCATCAACATCATCTAGTTTTAGATTTTTTTTATTGAAAAAGTAATTTGAGGAAAGAGCATTTAGAAATCTACTTTTCACGTGTACGTGGGGAGAGCCACCAATAGCTCACATAGCCTCTGATTCAGGAGACATGCGTGAAACACGTTTTAAAACTCTACACAGGTTGTATCACTTTACCCACAGTAACCTTGAGCCATGATTGTTATGGGTTCTTTTGCATTTCCTTAGATGCGAGGCTGGCAGAGCGTTTCCCATTTCTGTATATTATACCTCCACAGTCCACCCTGCTAGGTCTACACTCGCCGCTAAATATATGTGTGCTAATGCACTTCATCAGCATTAGAATGAGAGCTTCATCGCCCAACCGAATACTACGTACCCATGTGGAGTGTATAACAACTTGACAGGGTAATAGGCTCAACCCGTGTTAAACGATACTATGGGTGATACGATTTTAATACGGCACACAAACATAAGTGATAGTGGTTTGGTCCTTATATGTTTAACACTATATAGAGGGAACCCTGACCTGCCATAATTCATCATCGCTTTCCTTGAGCTCCCACTATCCACTATATTACATTAATCCACAAGTCTGTCCATCAAGTTCGATCCATCATTCATCATTGTCAGGTTTATTTTAGAAAATAGTGTTTTGATGTGAGGACTATGAGTAATAGTTTGTAAAATAGCTTTTTAGTGGAGTTGGAATCATCATCTATTCATATGATCAAAGGGAGACTTGCCTGGATCACGTATAAGTTCCGCCTCGTGAAATTCGGTGACACGTTCATTGTTCCTCGGTTCTAGTTCAATTGTTTTAGTTGAAGCCTATGATTCACACGTGTATACATAGGAATTAAAGAATATAATTCTAAACTTAAAGTGTGTCAAGTCTTACTTATTTGAATGAAGTGCATACAACCTTCATGACCATTTATTGGTTTGCTTAGTTAGTTTCGTGCGCAACTATTTTAGAATTAATTTATGAAACACCTAACGATTTCTAGGAACTAAAATTGGCTCATGTTGACCCACATAGTGACCCACAATTTCTTATTTTAAAATTTATCTGATTTCCCTATTTTTCATGGTTTCTTACTGTCACCGGCTTATGCACCATCGTTTGTTCGAGATCGAAAGTGTGCCCTCGACTTGAGACTTGACTGATAGTAAACAGTAGTATGCTTTTAGTCGAGGAGAGCTGTTCACAACTCACAAGGCTCTCATTTCGGAGAGCTACTCGAGTGTCCTGGGCCTTAAGCCTACCTTTGTTTTTTTTTTTAAAAAATATTTCTATTTTGAATCCAATTAAGGATGATATTTAGTATATTTGTTTTTGCACTTTCATAACTCGTGGAATGCGGAGTAGGCATATAATTTCTCCTTTATTTAAATTTTAATTTAAGAGTAAAAAAGAGTAAATCCGTCCCACTCCTACCCTGGGGCGCTAAGGGGTTTAGTTTTAGGAACAGACGGCGGTGTTTTGCTGATGCCTCGAATCGACGCTTTTGTTGCGACATGCTCTGTTCACTCTCAAATAAACACCTAGTTCACTCGCTGAAGCATCCATGATGTAAATTGTTGAGGAATCGTCGCTGGCGAGTCAGTCTGAGCGATTACCTCATAGACAAACTCAGAATCGTAAGAACAATACTAGAACACAATAACATAATAGTAGATTGAATACAGAGATATGAGAAGATTTCAGACATCTTTTTATTGCTCTTCTGAAAATAATGTACAATGGTTGGGGGTCCCCCTCTCCTTTATATAAGCTACTGGATAGATGAGGAGCCCACCTTAGGCCAGGACTCCTGACCCGTGTCCGGTTTCTTAACACTCCCCCTTGGGCACTCATCCGACATGTTCATGTCTCATCAAAACTCTATAAAACCTAGTAGAAAAAATTTAGAGAAAGAGTACATGACACACGTTCTGTTGCGTTACACGAATTGCCTCGTTAAAAACTTTAGCTGAGAAACTTCAGGAAAAACTCGTCAAGGGAAAAATAGTACAATCCACCCAATTTCATTTAATCTTCAGGATTTATTCTTTGGGTACTCGATCTTCGTGATCAAGTTTTAATAAAGAGTTCGTGAAGATTCTCCTCCTGAATTCTGCACTTCTCTAAGTCTCATCATTCCAATTCCACGTATGCACCTTTCAAAGCTAGATGCTGGAAGTGACTTAGTGAATAAATCTGCTAGATTTTCACATGACTTAGTATGCAGTACTTTAATTTTGTCCATCTTTTGCAATTCATGAGCATAGAAGAACTTGGGGTTAATATGCTTTGTGAGAGGACTCTTCACATAACCCATCTGCACTTGTGCAACACAAGCTGCATTATCTTCATAGATAATAGTGGGGGTTTGCGCAGTATTCAATCCACACGATTGCTGGATGTGGTGAATCATTCGCCGAAGCCAAGAACATTCTCGCGAGGCTTCGTACAACACTATGATTTCTAAGTGGTTCGTCGAAGTTGATACAAGACTTTGCTTAGACGATTTCCATGAAATTGCGCCCACCACACAGAATACATAGCTTTGCTTATGCGATTTAGCTATATATGGTCTCACAGATACCCGACATCTCAGATAGCCACCATAGTTAGGTCTTAGTTCTATCTGTAGAATAGACCAAGATCTTTGCTTCCCTGGAGGTATCGGAAGATGTCCCTTATTCATTGCAAATGCCTTTTGGTAGGTTCTCAGACTGCATCTTGCTAAAAGTTCACTGCAAATGCGATATCCGGTCTAGTATAGTTTTCTAAATACATGAGTGCTCCAACTACACTATGGGAATTCCGGTCCCAGAACTTCCTCCCCCTCTTCTTTAGGTCTGTACGGGTCCTTGTCTTGCTGTAAGAATCTCTCGACCATCAGCACTTTCGAATGGTATGCCTTTTCAAAGCCAAACCTTTCTAACACTTTCTGAGTGTAGGTCGACTGATGTACAAAAATCCCTTCAAAGGTATGCTCAAGCTACAAGCCTAGGCAATATTTGGTTTTACCCAAATCTTTTATTTCGAACTCCGACTTCAGGTAAGAGCTTGCTTTCTTAATATCTTCTAGGGTCCCGATGAGATTCAGATCTACATATACTGAGATTATACAAAATCAATCCTGGGATCGTCGTATAAAAACACAGGGACAATCCTCATCGTTTGTGTAGCCTTTCTTTCAGAGAAAGCCGCTTAAGCGATTATACCACATTCTGTCTGATTGCTTCAGTCCATATAGTGACTTTCTGAGTTGCACACTGTACAGATTTCTATTTGCTCTGTCTTGGTTCAGGACAGGGATACCTCTAGGTACCTTCATATAAATGTCTGAATCCAAGTTTTCATAAAGGTATGCAGTTACCACATCCATAAATTTCATTTCTAAATTCAGGTTTACTGCCATTGAGATTAAATATCTAAAGGTAGTTCCGCCCATGACCAGGGAATATGTTTCTTCATAATCAACTCCTGGTCGTTGAGTAAAGCCTTGTGCAACAAGCCTTGCTTTATTATGTCTTACAACTTCATTGTTTTCATTTCTCTTTCGAACAAATACCCACTTATGACCTACGGGGTGCACATGGGCAGGCGTGCGGCTTTCAGTCCCAAACACCTCTCTTTTATTCAGAGATAATAATTCTGCTTCTATTACCTTCTTCCAATCTTTTCAATCTGATCTTTTCTTACATTCAACGAGCGATGTGGGCTCTGGATCAAGATCGATAATTGTGGCAATTTTTTGCAAAATAAATATTGATATTGGCTATTGTTCTATAATTTATAGATTATCCCGTGGTCATATAATTTATAGATATTTCTTCATGGGGCGATTCTTCTAATGTTTCTACTCGTTCACCACTGCTTCCAATTGCGAGGGCAAGTTCTTTTAGTTTTTCAGCTCCGATGTGTGCGCACACATCCATGCTGATGTCTCCCTTTGTGGGAATATTCAAATTCGGTATGCCTTTTACTGAAGGTTCCATACTGGTGTCAGGTCTCAACTGGCTCCCCTTCTTATTCTGGGGGACAACAATGATCGGCTGTGTCAAATCCTTCTTATCCTTTTTCGCTAGGCGTCCCCGGTTACCTGGGATTTGAGGGGTCGGAGTTCTCGTCCTTTTATTCTAAGGCCTCTAGACAAGATTAGGGATACCTTCACTTTTCTTTGGTATTTCAACCCTTTCCGGTGCATTGCGTGCAGACACATGCGACTTGGTCACGCTCTTTAAATCACTAAAGTGGTCAGGTAGTTGATTCGCTAATGCTTGCAAATCAATTATCTTCTCGACTTCTCTATTTGCTTCATTAGTGTGCGGGTCATGTGCATGGATTCCTATGGGTTGCCACGTTATTTATTGATATTTTTCATCAAGAGGTTAATTTCCTCCCCCTAATGACGGGAAACTATCCTCATCAAATATGCTATCAACGAAGCGGGCTGTATGCAAATATCTAGTCATAGGGTCCAGATTCCTGATTATGGATGTTGTCTCATAACCAACGTATATCCCAAACTTTCGGAGAGGTCCCATTGCAGTACGCTGCGGTGGTGGTATAGGTACATAAACCTTGCAACCAAACCTGCGGAGATGAGAGATTTTCGGTGCTGACCCTTGCGCTAGTTTCATAGGTGAATGGATGTTATATGCTGACGGTTTAAAATTGATGAGAGTTGATGCGTGCAAGACTGCGTGTCCCCAACATATAGTTGGTAAATTACAATTCTGTAAAAGCGGTCGGGCAATAAATTTAATTCTTTTAATTTATGCTTCTGCTAGTCCATTCTGGGTGTGGACATGTGATACGAAGTGCTCAACGGTAATTCCCATTGCCATGCAATAATCATCAAAAGCTTTTGAAGTAAATTCTCTAGTGTTGTCCATTCTAATGGACCTTATATGATGATTAGGGAAATTATAATTTTAAGGGGAAATTGGCTACAGGGCACTGCAAATTCGCGTCCTTTGCCAATGGACATCCAAAAAATATGGTTTCGCCAAAAGACACTGTAAAAACGTGTAATTTTGCTGTTAGACACTCTTCTCAATAAAATAATATATCTGAGTGATTAGGAGAGAGAAATGGCGTAAAATACCCTCAATGTCCTATCCGCTACAGCTGCAGGAAAGCTGGAGCCGCTTCTCTGTTATTTATGAGTCCCGAACGAAGATCAAATAGAGACAGTTTGGTGCTAATTGCTTGCACCGGGGTTTTCTGCTTCTTTGTTATTTTTGAGTATCAGAAGAGCTACATATAACTGACGAAGAATACGACAACAGACTACATAAATGCACACACACGCACAGACTATTAACTTCAGTCTGGAATCTCAGCCACTACACTACCTAAGACTCGTTCACAATCATGAGATCTCGGATCATGGACCACAACACTTACAAGACATGATCACAAACTATTTGAAGTTTTGCACATTCTTCGAACTTTAGAGACTACAAACTGAATAACTTTAGTTCGGTTATTCTAACAGAACACAAGAGACAGAGCTAAACAAAACACAATAACTAAAGTAAACGTAATAAGATTAACATCAACAGACTTCTCCGGGTCACTCATGGTGCAGGTCGTCATGCTGCAGAGCGTCATCTGGTACACGCTCATGCTCTTCCTCTTGAGTTCGGCGACGAAGGGCGCCGCGACGGCATCAGCGGTGAGGAGAAGGAACCGTAAGCACTGGAGCAGAGCGCAGAGGAGAGCATCATCACCATCAGGATCTCACGTGGACCACCGCCGACACGGGTGGAGGCGACGGCGGTGGAGAAGCATAGACGGGTGGAGGCGACGGTGGTTGGACTGGGGGAAGCGAAGAGGAGAAAAGGACGTCGTGGGCGGCGGCGCACAGACGGGTGGAGGGGCGGCCCACGGGCGAAAGATGAGGAAGCGGCGACCGTGGCGAGGGGGGCGGCGCGAAGAGGAGGAGACGGCGGCTGTGGCGAGGGGGGGCGCGCGAAGAGGAGGTGGCGGCGGCCGGGCGAGGGGGAGGCGCGCCAAGAGGAGGCGACGGCGGCCATGGCGAGACGGAGGCCACGAAGAAGAGGAGGAGGTGGCTGCTGAAGAAGAGGAGGCAGCAAGGCCAAGAGGAGGCAGCGGCGGCGTGCTGTGGGCGTGGGGGGGAGGCCGCGTGAAGAGAAGGAGGCGGCGGCCGTGGCGAGTGGGAGGCGGTGCGAAGAGGAGGAGGTGGCCGCTGTGGTGAGGGGGAGGTGGCGTGAAGAGGAGGTGGTAACGTCATGGCGGATCAGCAGCTGGAGGTGGTGGCGCCGAAAGGAAGAAGGCGCCAGAGGGAGCGGCGCCGTGAGCCCATGGCGCCGTAGGGAGGTGAGCCAGAGAGAGAGAGAGTGAAGTGAAGAGAAGAGCAAGAGAAGACAAGAGGAAGGGGACCGAAGGGTAAAAGAGACATTTCACGTGCTTTCTCTCACCTCTTCCACCCCGAAAATAATATAATAATCGTCTTAGTGTCTAACAGCGAAATTACATGTTTTTACAGTGTCTTTTGGCGAAACCACATTTTTTGGATGTCCGTTGGCAAAGGACGCGAATTTGCAGTGCCCTGTAGCCAATTTCCCCTAATTTTAATTATCTGCGAGATCAGCTTTGCAAAAGCATGGTTTCTCGTAGACAATAAGCATACATGCGATCATTTCAAGGAAGCATCGATGAGCACCATAAAGTACCTAAATAGCCCTGATAGGGGCTGTATAGGACCGCAAATATCTCCCTGGATACGGTCCAGGAATGCAAGGATTTCACCATTCACTTTCAGAGTAGAAGGTCTAGTAACTAATTTTCCGGTGGCACATGCAGGGCACACAAAATCTTCTTGATTCGAAAAATTCTTTATATTGATATTATGTCCCTGAGAATTGGTAATTATATTTCTCATCATCCTAAGACCGGGGTTGCCTAATCTATCATGCCAGAGACAGAAAAGTTCAGAGCTTCTAAAGGTTATTTTCAGGACAATATAGGCTGTAGGTGCCTTAATATTAGTGTAGTATAGCCAGATTCATATGAAGGAAGTCGTTCTAATACCCTTTTTCTATGTTCTTCACGCTTTGTAATGAGCAAGTATTCTTTACCATACTCTTCTTCAGTCTCTACATGGAGACCGTTAGCGTGAATATCTTTAAAGCTTAAGAGAGTTCTAGTCGATTCTGGGTACAATAAGGCTTCTTCAATGACCAATGTTGTGCCCATCGGGAGTATAATTGTGGCTCTTCCTGAGCCTATTATATAGGTATCGCTGCCTGCGATTGTCGTGAGACTACCAAAGATTCTTACCGATCGATCAGAATTTTTTGTCTCTCTTAATATGGTATTCAAGCAGCCGCTTATCGCTAAGCACACTTCCTCCATAGGGCGCAACACGCGTTCTGGTATATAAAGTATTTATTAAAATGGGGTAGGAAGCAATCCACACATAAATAAAATACTCCAAATAGAACATAACTTGCTATTATTAATACGGAAAAAAGTCTTGCAGGACTCATTATAAGAACTTAATGCTTTGCTCTCCCAGAGCTTACAACCATATTCAGTAATTCAATGTTCTATCACAACCATAAACTGCAAATGACTATAAAATCTAAGTGCGATACGTGCACTAGATCGAATCAGTGAAGTATGAAGAAACTTCTACCTGAATCTGCTCTATGTCCATCTTTTCTTCTTCTAAGAACTACAATTTCATCTGCCGCGATGTCCAAAGGTGTGATGGAGACTATTGGTCAGCCCACATCCATTGCTACAACCAATGACTGTGGATCCTCTGTGCCTGCAATAGTGAGGTGTGCCTCATGCTTTTCTTTGCCCTTCTTCTTAGCCTTGAAAGCATCAATCATGTGTTGCGGCTCACGACAAGCACGTGACCAATGTCCCCATGTGCCACATTTGTAGCAACTTTGGTCCTGCTGACCATAGGGCTTCTCATCGTGCTTATTTTGTTTTCCCTTCTTGGCTTTAACATTCTGCTTGGTCTTGTGACCCATGACCTTACCCTTCTTGCCTCTTTCCTTTGAGTGAGGCTTCCTCACCTTGTAGCTGCTAGCGTTGACTTCATGGCCAACTTTGCTACTAGGTGACTGTGAGATGTAGTTTTTTCTTAGAACCTCATCTTGAGCTTCCGCAACTTGCATGATGTCAATCAGTTCGGCATACTCCTTGTAGCCATTTTAACGGTAGTTGCGTGCGGATTGCACCGCATTCGGGTGAAAGGTAGAGAGGGTTTTCTCAATCTTCTCATCATCTGTGATTGCCTTACCACGTAATCAAGACTAGTACAAATTTCAGGCAAAGTAGAGTTGTACTCCCCCACGGTCTTGTAGTCAGCAAAACGTAGTCGGTTCCATTCTTGCTCTGCACAAGGAAGGATGGTGTACTTCAGCTTCTCGAACTGCTTCTTCAGTGCGGTCAATAAAGCTAGTGCGCTCTTCTCTGCCATATACTCGTTCTTGAGCGTTAGGCAAAGATGGTGTCTGAGGAAATAAAGTGCCTGATCATTTTCCTCAGCAGTTGGAGTGACATCCTTCGAGATGCCAAGTCCGATAGTAGCACGGAGCTTCTTGGCTCCAAGTACGGTCTTGACATCTGATGCCCAAGTCAAGTAATTCTAACCATACTGGGTCAGCTCGTCGAACTTCCAGTTCGTAATGCCAGTTATCTGCATATTCATGCAAAAAGCGCATAAGATTACTGCTGGTAACTTGCATAAAGTGGTTGCAAAAATTCTCATAATGTTCCCGTATTTTTCTATGCATTTTTCATGATTTACTGCTATTTTCAGTGATTAAAAGCAATATAAACAACCATAAATAATCAAAATAGTAAATGCAATAAATAAATTGCATAGAAATAACAATAACAAAGTCAAACATGCTTCAAATGCAAAAAAAACTGAATTCCCGAGGCCCTTTTCTACTCGAAAAATGAATTTTCGACGAATTCTGCAATTTTCAGGGGTTAAATCGCGAAATTTCAGTTATGACAAGAATTTGCGCGTAATATTCCAATTTCCAGGGGGTTTTCCACAAAATTTTCTTACTCGCGAAACTTCCTCGTAGTTTTCAGAATTTCGTGGGTCTTCTTGCAAAAATTCCTTATTTTCGGTTTCCTTTTTTTTTTCAAAAAAACGCTCGACCGTCTCAACGTTTTTCAAAAACAATTGGGCTGGCCTTCATGGGCCGGCCTTCTTGGCCCATAGTGCCGGAGCATTAAGGGTCACCCCGTATGGTTTCGCTGCACCTTGCTCACTAAAGGCGGCGGGCGAGGCAGATGGCGTGGCGGCTACCACGACGCTGCTAGCCAATCGGCTATGACAGACGGACGGAGGCTTGGAGGCGGGAGTACGGTGCGCATGGCGGCGGCGTTTTGCCATGAGGCGGCTGGTGGTTGTAGGCTCACGACATTGGCGGAGGGCGGCAGACGAGCGAGGCGACACTGCGTCGTGCCTTGCGGGCGCTGGGTCGGCGCGGGGCGCGTGCGTCGGGCGCGGTGGCGCATATTACGGCAGAGGCGTCGCGTCGCTTGCGCAAGACAGGCCATGACGACATCGGCTTCAAGGCGCAGCGTAGGCGGCCGCGCAGTGGCTTTGGCAAGGCGGCGTATATGCGAGAGTCGGTGGTTCGTCGGGTTCGGCGGAGCCCGTGGGCGCGTCTTGAGGCCGGAGGTGGTGCGCATGATGGCGGCGGCTATGGCGCTATGGCGGCTTTGCCGACGGCACGGCTTCCAGCCAGCGGTGGTATACCCGCGCGATCGTGGAGGCTGGCTGGTGAATTTTTTTCTCATTACTGTTCATATGGTGCAATGTATTGTTCCTCCGAAAAATACTGTTCACGCAATTATCGTTCATGCAATTACCTATCGGCTTGTCCGTCGACTTCAAGTCGGCTTGTAATAGATTGTAACGTATTTGCAATTTCCAATCTACGGTACAATGGACATCCACTTTTCCATGCAATCTACCGATCAACATTGTGTCGGCGACTTCAAGTCGGCTCGCGGTAGATTAGAGCGGATTTGAACCATAGGTTACAATCTAGAAAGCTAAATTTGAAGAATTGAAAGCAATCTAGAAAAAAAAATGATTCAATCTACGAGTGTTGTTCTTTGACGGTTACCTTTCGATCCGAGGAGAGTCGATCGTGCTGATAACGTGTTGAGGAACCGTCGCTGGCAAGCCAGTTCGAGCGATTATCTCGTAGACAAACTCATTATCGTAAGAACAATGCATGAACACAAGAACAGAATAGTAGATTGAACACAGAGATATGAGGGGACCTCAGACTTCTCTTTATTGCTCTTCTGAAAATGATGTACAATGGTTGGGGGTCCCCCTCTCATTTATATAGGCTACTGGATGGATAAGGAGCCCACCTTGGGCCAGGATTCCTGGTCTGGGCCCGGTTTCTTAACATAAATCTCTTATATTATGAAATTCCTACATACTAAGACATGGACATTGGGCTGCTTCTAGTTTTTTCTGCTTGGGTCTGACCTGACCTTTCTAGCCTAGTCCACTGGTCTGTAATGCCAACTGGCAAGGAGGCAGCCCAACCGGGTGGATTTGGTCCCACTTCTCATGGCTCCTCCTAGGGTGAAAACAGGTCGGATACGAACGGATATTGCTCTTCTCGTACTCTAACCTCTATTTTAACCCTAGATTCGGAGTCAGATACGAATACCCCGGATACAGATACGTATATGGATTTTTTGAGATACAAACACGGGGAGGATGCAGATCGGATTCAAATCGGTCGCAGATAATTTGACGGACTGTGTACGCATAAAGAAATGATATTACTTCAAAAATGAAAGTGTCAAATTATACTACCTATTAGAAAATTATTTATCATACGTAACAACATAAACAGAATCAAATGTAAATTCATATTATATATTAGTCAATGACTAGAAAACCATAGAGGATATTAAAGGATATTGATGTTTATCGGATATCCATTTTGTTGATGTATCGGATATCATATAAAATACGGATACACATCGAATATCACTCTTCTCATATCCTAATCCAGATTTTCCAGGTATGGATAGAGATAGTATCGAATACAGATTATGGCTAAAAAATGGTACCTCGAGCGGATTTGTTTTCTTCAAATGTGGTATCGGATTGGGCGAAAATTATCTGTCCCGTCCCGTTTTCACCCCTAGTACTCCCCTCTAATCTCTCCCCTCGTCCACACAATTAGTACTGGCCAAATGGGCGGCCCAGCCTGGCACGACACGGGCACTATGGGGCACGACCCGTTCCGGCCCGGCTATTAAATGGGATGTGCCGTGCCGGCCCACGTGCCGGGGAGGCGCCCCAGGCACAACCCATCGACCATTTGGCCCAGCGGGCCAAGGCCGACCCATTTAGCCCATTAGGTCTGAAAAAATCAGGAAAAAATCTAGAAAAATGTGTAGAATTCGAAAATAGATACATCAAATTGAAAAAAAATGAGACAATCATATTGAAAATATAAGGAGCTTTATTAATGTCTAATTGGCTGCCTTGTTAAAACCTTCGTGAAGTAAAAACTCAAAATGAGAAAACCTTGGCAAAGGAAAAAGAGTACACCATACGCTCTACATACATGATACATCCTTGTTCTACGTGTCATTGTCTAAGTACAGTTTTTTGAGCACCTCTGACAACTCTGGATTTTCCACAGAGTGTTGTGTTCGTGAATCAGCTTATTCCCAGTCCCTTCACAGATAGAAGTATCTCCACCATCTCTCTTGTGATACTTGTTCTTCTCTCCTCCAATATTCTTCTAGAAAGACTAAAAGCAGGCTCGGAGGAAACCGTCGAGATAGGAACAATTAACACATCACGTGCAAGTATAGATAGCACTGGATATGTTAACTTATGGGCTTGCCACCATTGCAAAATGTTGAAGCCTTCTGAGTTGAAATCCACCGTATCGCTATCCAGATAGGTGGATAGTTCCCCACTCCTTGTGGGTCTTGGCTGAGCAGGCGGCGGTGTAGAAGAATAAGACCTGAACCTGGAGAAAGAGCCATCGAAGGTCTTGTCCCACATATTTGTCTTGCTACTTGAGGCGGGGGCTACTGGAGGTCGTTGCGAACGGACTCACTGGAACTTATTTTCATACCTTTGATAAACGTCGTATAACCGAGAACAAACTTTTGCAAAATAGTTAGTACAGTCTAGGCCTGTAGCATCACTAAGAAGATCAAGTACACTACCAAATGCATCAATTTTACCTCTAGGATCTAAAATAAATGCAAATGCATATAGGTAAGGGATTTCTCTCTAATATTTAAGGTATTTAGATTTCATGGAAACAATAGCATCACGTAAACCTAAGTCAATTTCATATATTTTCAATTGAGTAGCAATCTGTAAAATACTATGCACAATGATAGGGGATGTTAGATAGTACACAGTGGACAAAGCAACAGTGGTCTCATAAATTTTTTTTCTAAAAACGACAGTATCTTCTCAGCAACGAACCAATGTTGCTCAGTCAATAGTATACTATTGTTAGTGCTCTGATAGTGCGTTTGAATAACAACAAAAAAGTGCTCTTGTATGGTAAAAGACTCTTAAGCATCAAGTAAGTAGAGTTTCATCTTATCGGCATATCCAAACCGAACTTTCTTGGACGTACACCTATCGCCCTGCAGCTGCGTCTGCCTCATCACCAATCCTTGCTTGTCTCAACATCTTGAAGCATGTCTAAGCAAGTGCCTCGTTCCACTTGTAGACCTCACAGACAATTCATTGTGGAAAATTTTGCAAATAGCATATGATACCTCATTTCCCTGTGCGTAATGCAAAATCGAAACTAATACTATTATTACTTTCATCTTAGCATAACAAGCACTAAAAATAAAAGTATGTAAAAAATAGTATTGTACCTCTTTTGCTGACTTGCTATCGAAAATTGAATTTTCCAAAATTTGGCATATTTTTTTTTATTTTTGCCAAATTAGCTCAACACGAATTTGAATTTGCACAACATAATTTCAAAGAGAGAATGAGGAATGAAGGGGTTTTGGGTGCTGAATGAGGGGGGGTATGGTGACTATTTATAGAAAAAATTTTGGGTTTTTTTTTTTTTTGCTATTTTTAAAGACCCAAACGGTAAAATAACCCAACGACTGGATTATTGTCGGGCCGTGCCATGCCAAACATAGCCCACGAGCCTGGCTGTCCGACCGCCTGCCCGCCCCTTTCTTCTCCCCATGCCCCCTACCCGTGCATGCTGTGTGCGGCACTCGGTAGTGCCGCAATGCCACATTGCCCCTTCGCCCGCCTGACACCTCCCTCTGTGTCGGCTCGTGTCGCCTCCCCGCGCCACCGCCGCTTCCCTCCGCGTCGCCTCCTCGGCTCCACCTCTATCCGCGCCGGTGCCGCAGCTCGCACACCCGCACACCCGCACCACCTCGTCTCCTCTCCTCTCGCCCTCCTCTCCTCCTGGCTCCCCTTCGCCCGCCTCCCCTCTTCCTCTCCTCCCTCAGCGCTGGTGCCATACTGCGATTCGCCTCCTCTCCTCTTTGGCTCTCCTCCTCCCTCCACGCCACGGCCAAGGCCGACGACGAACCATACCGGCCGGTGGTGGACTCATGCAAGGTTACGACCGACAATATTCGTTTTGTCTTTGTCTAGCCCATGCGTTGTGGTAACGGCCTATGCACGACACGACCGTCATACCGAGCCGACAAGGCCCATAAACAATCTTGGGTCAGATCAGTGCCTCGGCTTAGGCCTCTGAGCAGCATACCTCACCAGTTTACAAGTGGCGTGCCTCGGCCCGGCCTGGCACGGCAGGCACGCCTGTTTGGCCAGCTCTACGCATAGTACACATAAAGCACACATCACTCTTGCTCTTCCCCAACATTGCTCTCCACACAGACCAAACCGCCCAAGTCGCTGCCGCTCAATACGCCGTTGACGATGGCAAATCTCGACAGGGGCCACAGTTAAGCTACTCACTGTCCTACCTATCAGGAATCCAACTTCTGATGTCTATTTCTGAATTGGTATTTGGGTGTGTGGCCGAGATGGAAGCGGGAAGCTCTTATGTAGATCTAACGGTGTACGACCATACGGCAGAAGTTACCGCGCGACAACGACTTCACTTACCAGGGGCGCAAAGGCTAACTGACCCTGACCATCCGATCGCAATCTAACGGTGTACGACCATACGGTGGGGGCACAAAGGCTAACTGACCCTAATCATCCGATCGCGATCTAACGGTGTACGACCATACGGCAGGAGTTACCACGCGACAACGAGGGATATCTTTCAATTATTGTTACTCTTTAGCTCTTGTCTTTTATCTTCCTTTACCGAACTCAGGCTATAAAAGCCTTGTAAGGAGCAGATGCTCGGTATCTTCGGATCATTGCAAACCCTAGCCGCAATAGCATAGCTTCGTGTCTCTATTTTCCATTTTTGTGCTGAAAGAAATCGAAAACGAAGTTTCTTGCCTTGCGATATTATTCTATATCTTTTTGTTCTTGACAATGGTATCAGAGCTTCGATCTTGGCCTCAGTTTTGATTTGGATTCTATTTTGGTGAGGGTTTGGGAGCAGAGTTCTGTCTCTCTGTAAAATTCCGAAGCCAAATAGATCTGGAAACGAATTGAGGGGAATCTGTGGGAGAATCTTAAAGATCTGGAGGTTTGGATTGGTATACTACCATGTTTGTAAAATTCCTATCGAGATCTGAGAGATTTGGTGAGAATGCGCAAGCCAAACAAAACTGTCGGAGTTGAGGAAGAAGAGAAGGTGTATGCTACAACATCTGAAGTCGAAGATTTGAAAAGAAGCATCGAAGCTCTTAAGAAAGCACAAGAGGATAGCAACTTTTAGATGCAACTTCAGATGGACAAATTGATGGGAGTAATGGCTAATTTCATGAATAGCCCGGGCGTAAGGGAACCCTCGGACAAACAGTCCAATTGCCAAGGTAATTTCAGAAATCCAGTAGTAAATGTAGTACCTACTTTCACATCATTGCAACCAAGTAGTTCAATAGTTTTCAAGGATGTGAGGAATAGTGGTGGAGAAGGTAGTACCCCTGTTGTAGTTGCTACTACGGGCATGAATCAGAATTGAGTACCATCAACTGCTATTAGTTTAAAGCCCTATGCACCATTGGGACACTTTAGTAGCAATCCAGTTATCATTGGGGAGTAGCCTGGAAGACAAAAGGAGATTGATAGCCCACCTAGACTAGCTCACTACATGTTGAATACTGAATTTCACCACAGTAGTCTTCAGTCCAACAATTTCACCCCAGGAGCCGCACCATTCGGGCCTATGCAATGGGCAACTGCGGTTACTGCCCAGCCACAAAGTTCACCATCTCTTGAGAATTACTTGGAGCCAGGATGCCAAAGGCCCTATATTGACCCAAGAGGCCATAGACCCTATCTCGTTTTTGAAAACAATAGAGCCCAAGCAATGCTGAAATCTCCTAAGCTGAATTTTTTGGAGTTTGATGGGACTAATCCTGATGGGTGGTTAGCTAAGGCTAAAAAGTATTTTGATGTGGCTAGAATGCCTTTGGAGCAAAGAACTAATTTGCAGTTACATATCTTAAGGATAAGGCTCATTATTGGATGCAATGCAACTATACTTCCTTAGCATCAATTTTGCAGAATGGTGGGTGACAGATTTGTTGAATCTTCAATATATGATAATATCATATTATTCTATTAGCTCAAACAGACTGGAAGTGTTAAGGCTTATGTGGAACAATTTGAAGAAATCATGAGTTTGGTTAGAAGAGACAACCCCTTGTTACCTGATGAGTACTATGTCTGCAGTTTTGTGGCTGGACTTCTGGAATATGTGCAGAATCATTTGCAATGTCATAGACCCAGAAATCTTATTGAAGCTATTTGGATCGCTAGAAGGATTGAACAATCCAATCCACTAAGAGGTAGACAGTATACTAGTTTCAGTCGGAATGATTACTCTAACAGCAAAGGGAGAGTAAATACCAGCATCAATATTAAAGATACTAAAGCCAAGAGTATTGTCCGGAGTAATAGGACTGGAAAGGATTATGGGAAGTGTAGGAAATGCCCTGAACCATGGTTCCCAGGACATAAATGTAAGGTTAATGAAAAACAATTATTTACAGTAATACCAGGTGTACATGAATCTGATGAAGAGGAAGAAGAAATAGAGGATCAAGGAGAGCAGGGAGTTGATCAGTGTGAATTAGCCCCTCCAAGTCCTGAGCATCGTAAGAACGAAGTTGTACTCCATCTGTCAATGCATGCAATACATGGGACTAGCTCAGCCAGCAATACTCTCACACTGTCATTACATATGGGAGGAGTGAAAGCTACTACACTGGTGGACAGTGGGAGCAGTGCTACCTTTATAAGTCCTCAGTTTGCAGAAAAAGCACAGTGTAAAATGGTCAATCATTCTGTTGTGAAGGTAATGGTAGCTAATGGAGGACTGTTATGGAGTGACACTTTGTGCAGAAATTATAGCTATGATATACAAGGAGAACACTTTTCATCAGATATGAAGGTTTTGCCATTAAGAGGATATGACATCATTTTAGGAGCTGATTGGATATATCCCCACAGTCCAATTGGACTCAATCTTAAAACCCGAGAATTCTCCATTACCAAATATGGTGTGAAAATAGTTGTGTTTAAAGATGAGATCCAACCGGGGCCTAATTGTGTTATTGAACTCAGTCAACTACAAAATCTATTGAGGAAGGGAGTTGTGGGTGTTGTAGTGTATGCAAAGAGCACTATCAGTATTCCAGAAGAAATAGACCAAGTGCCAGACGGAATACAAGAATTGTTGAATAGATATCATGACATCTTTGAAGAACCTCAACACCTCCCTCCAAGAAGGGACTGTGACCACCCTAGACCTATTGTCCCGAGGACAAAACCAGTGAATCAAAGGCCATATAGACTTCCTCATTACCAAAAGGATATCATGGAAGAATTGGTAGAACAATTACTAAGATCCAAGACCATTAGACCAAGTGTTAGCCCATATTCTTCTCCTGCCATTTTGGTGAAAAAGAAGGATGGATCCTGGAGGTTGTGTATCGATTACCGACAACTCAACTCCAATACGATCAAGAACAAGTACCCCATACCGGTTATTGAGGATTTGTTAGATGAGCTTCATGGAGCCAAGATTATTTATAAAGTGGACTTGAGATCTGGATACCACCAAGTCAGAATGAAGTTTGAGGACATTGAGAAAATAGCTTTTAGCACTCACAAGGGTCATTATGAATTCATAGTCATGCCTTTTGGGCTTACTAATGCTCCAGCCACCTTCTAGGCATTAATGAACTCTATATTGAGTAAGCATTTAAGGCAGTTTGTCTTAGTGTTTTTCGATGATATATTGATTTATAGTAAGTCAAGGGAAGAACATGAAGAACACTTGCAGAAAGTGTTTGAGATCCTTAGAAAAGAGGAGTTGTTTGCAAGGAAAAGTAAATGTGTCTTTGGATAGTCTCAAGTGGAGTATCTGGGACACATCATTAGATGCAATGGAGTTGCTACTGATCCTGTTAAAGTACAGGCAATTAGCAGATGGCCAGAACCAAAGACAATCACTCCATTGAGGAGTTTTTTGGGGATTGCAGGATACTATAGGAGATTTATCCAAGGGTATGTCATTATTTGCAAACCTCTTTTTATAGCTCTTAAAAAGGGGGTTTTGTATGGGAAAATAAGTAGAAAGAAGCATTCCAAGAGATCAAGACTGCTATGTCTTCAGCTCTAGTTCTAGCACTGCTTGATTATTCTCAACCTTTCATTGTTGAAGCTGATGCCAGGGGGTATGGAATTGGAGCAGTTTTGATGCAAGGAGGTTGGCCCATATCTTTCATGAGTAAAGCTATTGGTCCCAAGGCTGCAGCTATGTCTACTAATGACAAAGAAGCTCTTGCAATTTTGGAAGCAATCAAGAAATGGAAACACTACTTTGCAGTGACCACTTTAATCATTAGAACTGATCAGCGGAGTTTGAGGTTCATCCAGGAACAGAGGCTCACTGAGGGGATTCAACATAAATTAATGGTGAAACTCTTGGGCTATCATTACAAGGTGGAGTATAAGAAAGGGAGAGAGAACAAAGCAGCTGATGCGCTTTCTAGAGTAAGAATTGATGAACAGTTAGAAGCTATTACCACAACCACCCCTGTGTGGATTACAGAAGTCATAGCAAGTTATGAGGAGGATGAAAAGTGTAAAGAACTCATTACCCAACTCAGTATCAATGCCAACTCACAACTCCACTACTCTCTGAAACATGGTATCTTGAGATACATGGGTAAATTGTATGTGGGATCTCACACAGAGTTAAAGAAGAGTCTGATGGCATCATTTCATGATTCTGCACTGGGAGGGCACTTTGGAGAGAGAGCTACTTATCAAAGATTGAAACTGCTCTTCTATTGGCCGAAAATGAAACATGTGGTGGAAGAATTTGTCAAGAGTTGTGTTGTATACCAGAAGAATAAGTCAGAATATGTACCCTATCCTGGGTTGCTGCAGCCAATTCCAGTACCTGAAATGGCTTGGACTCACATATCCATGGATTTCATTGAAGGTTTACCAAAATCTGAAGAAAAAGAGGTAATCTTAGTAGTGGTTGACAGACTCACTAAATATTTTCATTTCATTGCTTTGAGCCATCCATTTACAGTCCAAAGTGTGGTTAAGGTGTTCATTGATAACATATTCAAACATCATGGACTGCCTTCTGTCGTCATCACAAATAGGGACCGGATCTTCACTAGTCACTTATGGCAAGACCTGTTTAAGACCCAGGGGGTTAAGCTGAGGTTGAGTACGACATATCACCCTGAGACCGACGGTCAAACTAAGAGAGTGAACCAGTGTTTGGAGAGTTATTTGAGGTGCCTGGTCTTTGTAAATCCTAAGAGATGGTGCAGTTGGTTGTCAACAGCTGAATGGTGGTATAACACGAGCTTTCATACTGCATTGAAAATGACACCCTTTCAAGCTCTCTATGGATTCCCACCTCCACAAATCACTGAAGTTGTTTTACCAGATTCACCTAAATGAAGAAGTTAAAGGACTTTTTCAAAGGAGGCAGTTAGCCTTACAAGTTATCAGAGACAATCTATTGAAGGCTCAAAACAAAATGAAATCCTATGCTGACAAGAATAGAACCGAGAGGGAATTCAATGTTGGGGATATGGTATATTTGAAAATTCAGCCTTACAGACACACTTCACTGAGTTTGCATCGATTCCTAAAACTTCATTCAAAGTTTTATGGTCCTTTTAGAGTGTTGGAAAGGATTGGAAAGGTGTCATATAAACTTATATTACTGGAAGGTTGTCAATTACACCTCACATTCCATGTGAGCCAATTGAAGAAGCACAAATGCGACAAAGCAATTCCAAATTCATAGCTTCCACTGATTGACAAAGAGGGTAACATTAAGGTGGCACTGGTGGTTGTGATAGAAAGGAAAATGATTCCTCGCAACAATGAACCGATAATACAATGGCTAATTCATTGGATGAATTCACCACTTTGAACTGCCACTTGGGAGGGCGCAAACTTCATCTAGAAGGTATTCCCCAATTTCATCCCTTGAGGACAAGGAACTCAAGGAGGAAGGAAATGATAGGAATCCAATTCCTAATGTCTATTTCTGAATCGGTTTTTGGGTGTGTGGCTGAGACGGAAGCGGGAAGCTCTTATAAAGATCTAACAGTGTTCGACCATACGGCGGGAGTTACCGCGCAACAACAACTTCACTTATTGGGGGCACAAAGGCTAACTGAGCCTGATCATCCGATTGCGATCTAACGGTGTACGACCATACGTTAGGGGCGCAAAGGCTAACTGAACCTGATCATCTGATTGCGATCTAACGGTGTACGACCATACGGCAGGAGTTACTGCGTGACAACGAGGGATATCTTTTAATTACTGTTACTCTTTAGCTCTTGTTTTTTTTATCTTCCTTTACCGAACTCAGGCTATAAAAGCCTTGTAAGGAGCACATGCTCGGTATCGTCAGATCATTGCAAACCCTAGCCGCAATAGCATAGCTTCGTGTCTCTAGTTTCCATTTTATGCTGAAAGGAATCGAAAACGAAGTTTCATGCCTTGCGATTTTCTTCTGTATCTTTCTGTTCTTGACACTAGCCCAGTGCTATCCCTCCCATTTCCCCTTGGATTAAGTCAACAAATAATACCTTGGTTTTGCGGCTCGGTAAGGACATGGTGAGCATCTATATGAGCCGCTCTCAGGTACCGATTTTCTGTTGCACTTGTTGCATGAGAAGAACCACCATGTTTGTTCTGGGCTTAACCTAGAGATTGTAACTATGCAAGCGAGACCGGAGCGCTATATAAATAGAGTTTGAAACCGATTCGTACAACATTGTATAACTAAGGCATGGACAGTGGATGTAAAGCAAAAAGGGAAAATCTTAACTAGGAAATCGAAAGGGTTAATGTCTAGAACTTCTTGAAGGGTTTTCTGTTCAGGTTGTGTGCAAGTCATGGTAGCAAGAGGCATTTGATCATGGACAATGATATTGGATACTGGATGAAAGTATGATTGGAAGCTGTTATTGTTTAAAAAAACTCAATAAGCATGTGTAGGCTAGAATTATGCATAATTGCGAAGCTTGATATGCAAGATAGTGCAAAAGAAAGAGTGTTGCGGGGGAAAAAGGTTGCATCATGTGTTTTGAACCTCGAAGCAAGAGATGTAGCCTTAGGAATATCCGGTGAGATATCCTAGCAACATGCTGCACTTCCAGATAGACCTTCGTTCTCTACAATAGATTCAGTAATATGGAAGTTTTTTATGTGGTGAGCAGTTGTAAATAAATGTAAGTACTGATATTGTAAACACCATTTGGAGGCGATTGTAGTTGAAACGAAATACACTATGAAACTATACTATACTAAGACAGTTTACTACTGACTAAATGATGTAGAAACATGTGACATGTGTAGTGTTTTATTGTATGTTTAATGTAAAAAAAAACAAACATGGAGAGCAAGCTACAAGATTGAGTGGCACAAGAAACATGCATGAAGATATACAACGATGATGATGTTGTCAGATATTAAGAATACATAGAGAGTACATAGATAGCGATGCCATAGGATATAAAATTGCTTTGTGGAAACATACTACAGAGGAAACACAACAGTGAAAAAAAGACTAGAAAGTACTTACGACCATATCCTTTCATGAGAAGACCGACAAAGAGAGCAACTACTGGTTTGTTTTCACCAAGTTTGTAGATAATTTCGGCCGGAAACTCCTTTGCACGTTGGCCCCAGAGTGTAAGATTAGTTTCATTGTTTCTGTGCAGATCAAAATCGAATTAAGCGCAGTATACATAAAGAGCTTCTTAAAAATAGTAGGATGCAGAATTTGACAAAAGTATCTAAATAGTCAGATGTCATACCAAGCATCCTTCAGCGCAATAAGCCTCTTTGCTGTAGGGTTGTTTTGATTAGCACCATGAATTGAAGCAGCATTTGATACGGTTACAATAACACCAATGACATCTGTGATGAGATAAAAGCAGAATATGAGTTGATAGGAAATTTTAGAAGCAATTTTTTTAGGAGTTTTAGATGGAACAATATAAGTAGATAAGTGGGTAATAGTGTACCAAGAAACGATCTTGTTTCATCGACATAGCTAGCGAGATTTTCAGATGGCACAAGATTGTATGCGTATAGCAGGAAGTTGGGTGGAACCTCTGTCTTTTCATTGATCATGGTATAGTAGGTGAGCTCAATCATGTAGTTACTATCGACTGGTCTGTACTTGTCTTTATTCGCACGGACAACGAATCTGCTCAAGATGTATACGTTCCCTTCCTCTAACAAAGGTTGCTTTGCCTCTACATGTTCTGTGGGCACTTTAGCATACATAACATCTCCCTACAATAAGCATTGCATATATTAGAGATGCAATTAAAGCTGAAAATGAATCTAGTGCTAAAGGAATGTAGTGTTGTACCTGTTCGTCAACTAAAACAAGGTCTAGATGCTGAATAGCTGCATCGTCTTCATTGCCACGATACTCCCACAATCTAGATACTCTCACGCAGATAGTCCAATGCTTGCTGGCTGGATGTATCTCTGACAATAGACCATACGCCATCTGAATCAGGATTAAAAAAACTGATCAGCGTAATCTAGGAACTATATAATGGAGTTGTAGAATTGGGAAGGTATTACATTTTAGAGAAATATACAAAAAGTAAATAAGATACAAATACTATTTGCTATGGGGTGGCTGAAATGCAGTAGAGATGTATGGAACTGACCGAAGAAGAGTTTTTTTTTGGGAGGGGGTACCTATTTGTAAATCCAGAAGTATAATACAGATTGTTTGTAAACAACTAAACAAAACCTAGGCAACAATAAGCAAATCATGTAATACACTGGGAGAAGCTGCACTATGCATCATGATGAGCGAAGAATTTTGTGATAAACTATGTTTTTTTGTTTTTGAGCCACACGTGCCATCTTCATTTTCAATAAGGATTTTGAGGCCTTCTCTTGACGTGACATGAGAAACAGCAACATATAGATGGCCATGCGTAAAGATAGGTTTCTTTAAATACACACCGACACTTTCTAGTGTTTGACCCTGGCTTTTGTTAATGGTCAGTTTAACAGGGATTTGACAACGTTGTAGGCTAAATGGCCATTTCGCGTTTGAAGTAGTTAACATTATTCGAGGAATATACACAATATTACCCATACCAGATCCAGTCATAATAACAGCTTCTATTATGACATCTATAGGCCTCGTAATTATAAGACGTGTTCCATTACATAGGCTAGCTGTTTGGTTAAGGTTTCTAAGTAGCATAACAGGTACGCCTATTTTAAGCAACAACCTATGTTGAGGGAAGTTGTTCGCTTCAATAGAATTCAGTAGCTCCAAAGGGTATAGAAGATCAGCATCATTTGTTGTGTCAGTAGCCTTAGAAATCTTATCACAGCTTAGATATTCAATAGTATCACCAGGTACCTTTGTTAGAACAAAAGAATTAATTTCATCAACAATTTCGTTGGTGGTCGATACTATGGCGCGATTCTTTAGGTATAGAGATGAACAAAAGTTTTGGTCAAAGTCTGTGTATATAGCATCTACTATGGCAACAATTTTATCGCCTGGTATGTTAATGAGGAACTTAGGTGGGATCTCTATCCAGCATAACTTAGGATCGGTTGTACAACCTGTTGTAGGTATTTTGCCATCACCAAGATCTAGAATCCATCTACTAAAGGTGGCAATATTTTCTTGGTTAGAAGGGCTAGCGTTTGTAGTGGATAGTCGCATATTTATGGTTAGTGGCAACACCTCTATGTAGTTCCATAAAGGCTATCTAGTAATTGCAGCGTCAATTATCTGAGATCTAGTTCCTCCTTCTATAACAGGTAGGATCTGTCTTAGGTCATCTCCAAGGACAAAAACTTTACCACCAAAAGGCATATCACAAGCAGTAACATCATCGTCGACAAGGACATCATGGAAAGTCCTGTCTAATGTCTCAAAACATTTTCTATTAGCCATAAGAGTTTCATCCCAAATAACAAGAGAAGCAGACTTAATTAGGTCAGCAAGCATAGTTCCTCATTTCATGTCACAAATAGCTGTCTCATCGACCTCGATCGGTATCTTAAAATGAGAATGAGCAGTACGGCCTCCAGGTAATAGTACAGAGGCCACACCAGAAGAAGCAACAGTTAGAACAATTCTTTTAGTAGACCTTACATACGTTATAATAGAAGTCTAGAGGAATGTTTTCCCGGTGCCACCATACCCAAAGACGAAGAAAAAACCATGCTGATTGTTCATAACACATGACACAATACGAGTAAAAGCGATCTTTTGATCAGGATTGAGTTTATTATGTAAGTTTTCTGATTCAATAAATAGTCCATGAGCATCATTTGACATTTTGTTGCTTACCATTGTGTTTAGGAAGGAAGTCATGTGATGAGAACCTCTCGTAGGCAGATTAAAAGAGGATATTCTAGAACCGCTTCTTGCTAACATAGTTGATAGTTCGTCCAACAAACTGTCTCGTAGATTAGAGACAGGCATAATATAGGATGGATCACAAGTAGCGCAGCGCATACGGTATTCGAAGTCATCGGCTAGATGCAACCATACTCTATCAAAGAAAGATCGTTCATCATTAATATCGCACAAAAGTAGCATTGTTACAAAAAGATGTCTAAGCTGGTACGGAGTAGCCCATATCAATGCTTCTTCAAGGGCCTGACACCACTCAGTATCATCGCCTAATAAACCGCAAGAAGCGCATTCCTCCTTGAACATATCATGCACAACTCCTTGGAAAGAACGTACTTCTTCATAGCTCTTTGCACCTTTGACTATCATAAGAAGTACTCAAAGGAAATATTGTTCACCAACAGAAGGATGTATAAAGTATAGACGACCTATCTTTGTTCCCGAGCATCTTTTTCCCCAAGATCTAGTGTTATTGTCCCAGCGCCATTTAGAAGGAAAGTCACAATAAGAGAAGTTGGTTCAGTTGTGTCTCTCTTGAGCCAAGTAATTATGTGAGCGTGGGGAAGACCACGTTTTTGGAACTCCACAGCATGAAGCACTATAGAGAAATAGGAATGAGAAAAATTAGGATAGAAGATAGGAAAATAAGAGAAACTACAGGAATGCAGTAGTAAGTGGACAAGCGATGCAAAATAAGGGAATGAATAGGGCTTTACATGCATCAATAGGGTCAAACGCGGTTCCATATTTAATATCTTCAAGTAGTTCTTCAAGTTTCATATTGTAGACTCTATCAATAACGTCATCTTTGTCAGTGCTACGTTGTCCAGGCTCAAACGCTAAGACATCCGAAATTTCTTACCATTTAGGGTTACATAAAAGTAATGAATAGATCGGGAGCACCATAGACTCGACTTATGGAAATAGCATCATGATATTTTTGTATCATGTATCGTCTACCGCCTGCGTGAGTAGCAGGCAGAACAATACATTTGCCAACAACACTGCCATCTATAGTTCCGGATGCAATAGCATCAGCTACACCTTCTAAACTTTCGATGCGGAGTTCGTTTTGATGGTCGAGTATATACTGAACTCTGCATTCATCAACACATGCACGGGCGTCAACTTTTATCTGAGATGATAGGCGACCACAATTTAGATAAGGATTATGTTCATTTTTTCGATAGTGGAAGAAGTATCGAAAATAGTCTTGCATTGTGATCTTTGAACGAACAACGCTACTATCTAGAGATACACCAACATATGGAACGACCACCTGAAAGCCACGTTCACCGTAGGGGAATAATAGCTAGTAATGCAGAGCCATAAAAGCAGGATGCAAGGGAGATATCCGGTGAAGTTCACTGGTTCTATTATGTACCACGATATCTCATTGATAGGTTTATAAGGAAAAGTCTCCAACCACTAATAGAGCTAGTTCATCATAGGTTGGTAGATTGTACTGTACTAAGTCACCTGATCTAGCCCCAACAATCCTAATACCAACTGAGTCAGAACCAGATTCAAGTAAGTGATCTCTTGCAACATGAAATTTTGACCAAAGGATTGTGCTCATCAAACATGCGCATAAGAGATAAGAGACGAAACAATGGAAGGATCAAGGTCACCATCAGTATTTTCTGATGAGTCTAATGCACGGATTCTATTATGGACCTCGTTAGCAGTGTCATAGATATAAAGTTCAATGAACTTTGGAGGCGCACTGAAAGAAGGAACCAGAGAGCCAATACGATGATGCACCTGACCACTTATACTAAATATGTATGGGCCGCGAGATGTATTTATTGTGTGATCTATTCTAGCACCCATGGAAGTAAAAGCAAATAAAAAATTGTAATGTCGTATTTTACGAAAGAAACTCTTGCAGCGTGTATCGCCGTTAAAGCGTAGTAGGTTCGATAAAAATAGAGGCGGCTTCCTAAAAGAAGGCAGCACAACCTTACCCCCTCTGTAGCAATCGTTGTATATAAATCGCTGGTCTGGTACTGAAGAGCGACGTTTAATGCGTTCACGAAACTAGAAGACAGCAGAACAGTGAGAGCACTGATAATAAGGGGTACCGTAGTAGGAGCGATCTGGATGAGAAGCTTTTGTTTGGGAAAGCAAGGGAAGAGAGTCAGGGGAGGAAAAGAGAGGAAATGATATTAGACTGAATGCAACAGATAGAACAGGGCGAACTACACACAAAAGAAGCGTTCTTTTTCCCCTATGCAAAGAAGAGGAAATAGTAGAGCAAGGCTAATGAATAAGTAATGGACATATAGGAATATACCTCTGAGCTCATCGACATATTCTTGAGGCAAACGAAGGAAATCAGGTGTGAAGATATGGCCAACAAAAGGACCTAGGCCAAGAAAGGTGAAAAGAGCTATAGGTATACCACAAAGATAGGTATAGATGTCCATTTTAATTATCATAGAGAATACACTATGAAATGCAGGTATGTAGAATGGAGCATCATTATAGTAACACACCCAAAAACAAGGACAAAGGAGTGTAGAATAACCTTGCCGACGAATGCGTCGATAAGCGAGGATTCTACTACGTGTTTCTCTACGATGCTTCACGATGGACATAGAGAGTCGAGGGCAAAGAAGTTCTCCTACATATATGAAATGAAAGGGGAAGTTTTAAAAGGAACAAAAGATAGACCATAAATGAGGAGGAAATACTCAGAAGAGTCTATACGTGGTCTCCTCCACGAAGTAGAAGTGGAAACTGGTGTTGTATGAGGCATGAGTGCTACAGAAGAGGTAACACGAGGAAATATGTACCGTACATAAGCAAGAGGAAATTTCTTTGAATCAGCATGAAAGACAAGCAGTCTTAATGATAGAGCAGACAATTGGAGAAGAAATTAATAGATAAGAAGGTGAGGTGAATAGTATAGTTCAATGGAGGGTGCAGACACCGCAGCCTATGAACGCACATTCAATAACACTGTAAAAAGGAAAAAGGTGGACTACGGAGAGCAAACCTTCAAAATAAAATTAGCCTATATGTATCGTGTAGAATCATATACGAAAACAGATCTAACCATATGTAGAATCTGCTAGAACTATTATTCTATACATAGGTATTGGTATGACACAAGAACACAAAGCAAATCGAAACACGCACAGATAGGAAAAGCTAGGTAACTATACAAGAGGAATAATAACAGAGAAACTTACAGCACGACAGACGTTGAAAATGGAACGTGGTTTCCACGGACTGCCGATGGGAAACTCGAAAAAGGAACGAATTCCGAGAGAGGGAAAAATAACTCTAATGAGGGCACAGGATAATAACATCTAACAAAGCATGGTAAAGAAGACACAAAGTAAAGGAATATGTGTGAGAATGAATTTAATGCTGAGCATCATAATAAGGCAAAATTTAATATATGCCACTGAGAATGTTGCCACTTCGAGATTTGCCATTCAGTTTCTTAAAATTGGAAATTTTCCACTCTAGTTTCTTTCTCTTTTGAAATATGCCATTATCACTCATTTTCTCCTATTTTATTTTCTATTCTATGATTTTCCATATATTCCAATTGTGAACTTCCGGTTTTGCCCCTCTCTATTCGGAATGAATCCACCCCCCCCCCTCTGCTCTGCTCGTGAGTCATCCCATTAGTGAACAAAGACTGAGCCATGAGAGCCATGAACTAGCGCCATGAACTAGGGCACAGCCGCCGCCGGTCCTACCCCCTCCTCCTCCCCGCAGGTCCTGCCCCCTCCCCCTCCCCGGCGGTCCTCTGTCACGTGCCAAGATCCTATCCCTGCTCCCCTTGCCGCAGCCGCTCCAAGTCGTCGTTGTCGTCGCCGCCGCAGGTTGACTCATCGTCCTATGGCAGGTCCCCAGCGCGGATGCTGGAGGAGGAGATGGAGCGGGTGTTCCACAAGTTCGACGCGAACGGAGACGGCCGGATCTCACGGTCCGAGCTCGCCGCGCTGTTCGAGAACCTAGGCCACGCGGCCACTGACGACAAGCTGGCACGCATGATGGCCGAGGCGGACTCCGACAGCGACGGGTTCATCAGCCTCGACGAGTTCGTCGCACTCAACGCCACCGCGGTCGACGACGCGGCCGCGGTTGAGGAGGACCTCCGCCACGCCTTCGGGTCTTGCCGATCGGCAACAAAGACCATCTCTGCCGCCGAAGCTGCTGCGTCCTCCACGACCTCGGGGAAAGGCCACCGCCCAGCGAAGCGTCGCATGATCGGGGCGTCGACCAGAACGGCGACGGGCTCATCTCCTTCGAGGAGTTCAAGGTCATGATGGCAGGTGGCGGCGGCTTTGCCAACATCGCATAGCCGTAGCTTCTTGGATCAATGGACTTTGTTCGACCTTTTCCTCTTCTTTTCCACCCTTAACCCCTTCCTCTATCTGAGCGTGCCGTGTGCGGTGGAAATTAAGTGTATATAGAATGATTAAAGGCAAGATCGCTAGCTCTAGATTCCTTTTTTACTAATAATTGCAAATCGCGGATATTGATTTCTACAAAGATTTGGAAATTGGAGGCTAAAACGCAGTGATTCACGGTTATTGCCTTCTTGGGCTGTGTTGCAATCTTTGATTTGATTTTGGTTTTAAAGATGCTAATTGTTCCTCAAAATTTAAGCGTTTGTGACGTAGGATGCAGCGATCGTGGCGAGACCATGAGGAGGGAGGGGAGGACCTGCGAGGAGGGGGAGGGGGGCAGGACCGGCGGCGGCTGTGCCCTAGTTCATGGCGCTAGTTCATGGCTCTCATGGCTAAGTCTTTGTTCACTAATGGGATGACTCACGGGCAGAGCAGAGGGAGGGGATGGATTCATTCCGAATAGAGAGGGGCAAAACCGAAAGTTCACAATTGGAATATATGGAAAATCATAGAATAGAAAATAAAATAGGAGAAAATGAGTGATAATGGCATATTTCAAAAGAGAAAGAAACTGGAGTGGCAAATTTTTAATTTCAAGAAACTGAGTGGCAAATCTCGAAGTGGCAACATTCTCAGTGGCATATATCAAATTTTGCCTCATAATAATGGTACATAAGAAAGATGAAAGTAATGGGGCTAAAGACGAGATGGCCACCTATAGATAATTAGGGGTAAAAAAAGACAAGACATTCCTAAATCAGCACGAAAGGTAAGCACGCGAAGTAAAGGAATATGGCTACGAACATGTTCAACAACACTCTAAAAAGCAATAATGTAGTATACGTAGAGTGAGTTCCTGAAATAAAAGTATTCTATACGCACCGCCTAACAGTCTGTATGCAAGAAGCGCTAACGATACACATAATTCAATAGGATTCTTTTTCTATACGGAATCAGGACTACGAAACAAAAATACATAATACCGCATTCTACATAATCATTGATCTTGAACCAAGCAAATTATACATGGAGCTAACCAACCCCGGGGAAAATACAAATAAAAATTGCATTGTACATAAGCATCGATCTTGAACAAATCAAATTAGCTTCATGCGTACACACTACTGATCTATACCGGCCACGAAGAGACGCGGTGAAGCGGCATGGAAACCAAGCGCTATGGAAATAATCAACAAGAACAAACCAAACTCAACCAAGAAAATCAAGTTAGCAGTAAGGGAAATAGAGGAAGGGTAGAAAAACCAAGCCACTGGTGGAAGGCCGAGCCGGCGCACGGCGAGTCGACCAACACGCAAGCACGGTGCGTAGGGCCGAGCGCAAGCGTGCGGTCGAGCCAGAGGCCGAGCCAAGGAAAGCACTAGGCTGGGGAGGCATAGGCGACACACGGGCCGAGTGGCGACGCGCAGGAGCAGCGGGTTGGTGGGGCTTCACGACGCGGCGTGAGAAGCAAAGCCGAGGAACTCGAGGCGCCGGCGAGCGTGGGGCACGAACGGGCCACACCGAGACAAGACCGAGAGGAGGCGGCGCCATGGACTTCATGCGACCAACACAAAGAACCAAGAGGAAGAAAGAAGGAGAAATGGGAAGGAAGAGGAAAACCAGAATGAAGAAGAAGCAACCAGTCACAAACGAGAACCACACACGCAGCGACGCAAATCTATGGAATCCTAATCCTGACGCTAAAACGAGCAATGAAGGGGAAGGCTAAACATAAGAATAACAAAGAAAGGACACAACAAAGAGGAAGAGGCGGCGAGAACCGAGGCGACGCCGCGGAAGGAAGAAGCGACGCGACACGGCGAACTGAGCAAAAGGAAAGACGGAGTCTGAGGAAAGTGATAATAGTGTTGAGTAACCGTCGCTGACAAGTCCAGTCCGAGTGATTACCTCGTAGATAAGCGTAGAATCGCTTAGAACAATGAAAGAACATAAGAACATAATGGTAGATTAAACACAGAGATATAAGGGGCTTCTTACTTCTCTTTATTCCTTTATTAATCGATCAATCGTTTACAGTGAATAACACCCCTTATTTATAGGCTAGAGACTCTGCTAGAGTTTAGAATGAAGAGCCCATATATGAATTGGTTTCTAGACCAAGCCAATAGTTTCTAACAAATAGGAAGGCGAAGCGCGTGAGGTTACCACATACGAGAAAAAGGAGATGGGACTCGTAGCAATGAATGCGCACACACGCCGAGGCTGAAGACCACCTAGCGAGCGCATCAACCGCTAAGATCAAAGGGCTCAGAAAGACAGGACACTATCCAACGGGCGGCGAGGCCGACGAACGCTCGAGCAGAACGGACGGCCGAACGAAGATCGATCCATCATCGCACGGACGCAGGAAATCGGACGACGTGTACCATCTCTTCGCGCTGCCTTTCTCCCTGCGTTTATATCACCATCTCTTCGCGCTGCCTTTCTCCCTGCGTTTATACCGGTGGATATACTTGTGTTCCTAAGGTTCAATCCCTAGCTTGAGTTTCGCCGGAATTCCTCGCCGCTGGCGAGTTCCTGAGCGCTTCTCCTCCTCTACGGGCTCCCTGCTCGCGGATCCGGTCTTCCCCAACTCCGGCGTCTACTCACTTCGCCCGACGCGACCACGCCGCCGTTTTGGTCCCCTGCTCTCCTCCGCCTCCGTCTCGCCCCTGCGGCCCCTTCGTGTGGTTCTCCTCCACCTCCGGTTGGGTCCGCGGTGGTGCAGATCCGCAGCTTGCGCCGCCCGTGTGCCGCGACGGAACTCAGGGCCCTGCGTGCGTCGGGGCGCACGCTGCCGTGCTGCTGGGCACGCGCTGGCGCTCGGGTGCGCGGTCGCGGCCGTGCTGCCGTGATCCGGCAGCGTCGTGTCTCGTGCGCGTCGCGGCTCTAGCCGACCTCAGGTGGGTACTCTACTCCTCCTCTGCTTCCTCTACTTGTTCTAATCTCTCTGCTCTAGTTGCTAATAAACTACTGCCAAGCTAGACGTTCTAGTTCAACGTGAAGGACATTTACTTCTATAATTCCTACTGCTTATTCTGGTGCTTAAGTGAAATGCATGCTCATTAGGGTAGTTAAATTCACCAGTTATCGTTCATATACTTAACTTGGTCTAATTCCCAGTTCTATCAAATTTAAAGGATAGCCCAGCTTCTTATACTTGTTCTGCTAATCTGATCTAGTCTCTACTGCGCCATCCCCAACTAGATGCTGTAGTTCAAAGCAAGGAGACAAGGACATACCTTCCTATATCAAAATTTTATACTGGTTAACACTAGTGTCTAATTTCTAGCATGCAAATAAACCTGGTGGTCAAAGCCTTACCTTTTGTTCTCAAGATTATTTAGGCCTAAAACATGGTTACGTCCTAATTAGTGAGGAACAAGTTTATTAAGAACAAGTTGTTAATTTCTCTGGTTTACTCTTGGTGCCTAAACCCTTAAATTACCAAGAAAACTAACTTGGTTTCTAAAGCCTTCATTTTTGTTCTCACAATTATTTGGGTCTACGTCATATTACTGCAATAATTAGTGGGAAGCAGAATTTACTAATGATAGGCTTGTCATAACTATGATTTACTAGTGCTAGAAATCCACTGTTACTACCCTTCTTAATTTTACCAACTATGCTAGTCCTACAATTTATCTCTACTGTTAGCTACATGACTTAAATTGCTCTCTTTGCGTATGAGGTTATTAGTCCTACTGCCATGGCTGGTCTCTAATGAATTACTCCCGATGGAAGGTTCTAGCTAAGGTCTTCGCCAAATCTTTGACAACTCGCTTCTACTGATTCATGATGTATCTATTGCACCATTTCAACTTGTGAGAACAGTGTAGATGTCAAGTTCTGATTTCCATTCTCATGCTTATTTAGACCTAAACATAGTTGGGGTTTAGTGAGAAAAAATATTGCTAAGAATAAGCCTATATTCTATCTAATTTACCCTTGCTACCTGAAACTTTATTTTAGCACTAAAACTAATTTGGGTGTTAAGATATTAACTTCTTGCTCTGACCGTTAATTTGGCTTGAGTCATATTTGGATGGGCCACTGAATATTAAATTCTAAACATGCTCTGCTGGACAAGATCATCTATAGTTGATAACTCCTAAATCTAGGATTCATGATTACATGATTTAGGTCCTTATTAAGTCTCGCTGCTCTCCAATCTGGACAGTGCTAAGTATGTCATTTTCATGCTTCAAATCCTGTTTCTTGCTACTGCTAGATACTCAACTAGTCCATTCTTTAAATGTAGTTGCTTCCAATTAGGCAAAGCGATGAAGAGGCCTACTTATAATTTGTTATCTGAGGCTACTATTGGTGATAGTGTGTGCCTAACAAAAATGGTTGTCTGAAAATGTGTGTATGTGTGTGTCTACTGCTTGTACTAGAAGTGTGGGCTGCAGCTTTACCTTGATCAGGATTGGTTCACTTGTTTTGATGGTTCAATCAGCTTGCTCCTTGCCTTCGATGGCTTGCTTCTCTTGACTTGGCTTAACTCCTCCTGTCAGCTCCTCTTCTCTCCTCCTTAGCCGGCTAGTGGTGGAGATGGACTAAGTCACACCATCTTGTCTTTGATTGTGTTGGCTTTTTGGAAGGAGGTGATGGCGGTGGGAGCAGACTTTGCTGCTGCTGTTATTTGGTTTGAGGAGGTATTGAGGTAGTCATTTTTTGAGGTTTCCTTCTCCCCTTCTCATACCCTCTTTGTGCTCCCTTTTGCCCATGCTTTGAGCAGCTGGGTGTCCACTCCTTACTGGAGGGATGTGCAAGGAGGCTGGCCATTGGCTGCCCTTGCCACTCGAGGTATGGCTTGGACGGTGGAGTGTTGTGGGTATCCCTTTGAGGGCTCTCGTGTGGCTACTTGTGGTTGGTTGGCTTACAATTTGGTTTTATGCTGGTTTGACTGGTTTTGGTTGCCTAATAATGGTTTAAGATGGATTAGTTTGTGATTAGGCGGATGTTGGTACCTGGATATTAGTGAAAGGTGCCGACCGGCCCCGGACGGTCATGGTATCTCGATGAGCTAAAAGAACAGATGTTACACACCTACAGGTCTAACGACAATTGATTAACTAACCAATTAACCCCTCTTCTTGTTTTATTCTTGTGATTGTTAGATGTTAGTTTGTATAGGGTGCTTGTTGCATATTTACCTACACTGTAACTTGTATATATTTGTCCTTCGGCCCATTGGAATAGATATACATCATTCTAATATGGTATCAGAGCAAGATTAGGGTTAGGGTTTGTTGCCGCCGCCGCTGCCCTCCCCGTGGTCTCCTTCTCTAGCCCGAGCCGCCGCTTCCCGCCCGAGCCACCGCGATGCTCCCACCCGAGCCGTCGCCTCGCTCTGCCTCGAGCCGCCACCTCCCGAATCCGGCCGCCCGCCATCGCCACCCGACCGGCATCGCTCGACCGCGCGCACTCCTTCCTCCAGCTTCGGGTCGCCGCTCGCCATTGCTGCCGCTCGTGCTACACGCACGAGCGCGGTCGTGTGACCGTAGCACGCGGCTCGACCATGCTTATCAAATCGTCGACTAGTCGGCGGAGAAGAGCTGACTGGAGGCGGCGACTCGACTTGCGCCAGCAAGTCCGGCGACTGGTCGACTAGTCGTCGACTTGCCCGTCAACTAGTCGACCAGGCGGCGGCAAGTCGGGCGACTTGGGAGGAGGGACGTGGGGCCCGACTGTCAGAGGCAGTGGCAAAGAGATAGAGGGAGTGAGTGAGGAGTTGGCAACGAGGGAGGGAGTGAGGGAGGGAGGGTAGTTGGGGCCTCACGTGTGAATCCAGTTGCCGCCGCCCTCGAAGCCAGCTCCCACCGCGCCTCGGCCTTCGTCCTCGCCCCTCGGAAGCAGATCCAGTCGTCGCCCTTCGTCCTCGCCCCTCGGAGGCAGATCCAGTCGTTGCAGCTCCGTCGCCCTTCGTCCTCGCTCCTCGGAGGCAGATCCAGTCATAGGCTCGTCGCAACTCCTTCGCCCTTCGTCGCCCTCGACCGCAACTCCCGCCGCTCCCATCGCCCAGGCATGCTCCTCTTCCTCTCTTCCTCTTTGTTTCTCTTCCTCTTCCTCTCTTCCTCTGTGCTCTGTGCTTTCGATTTGGGGGAGGAGGGGGCGAAGGATTTGGGGGAGGAGGGAGCCTCTGTGCTTTCGATTTGGGGGAGGAGGGAGCCTCTGCCATGTGCCTCTGTGCGAAGTAGAGGAATGGATGGATCTACGATTTAGGGTTGGAGGGGGAGGAGAGGAGGAATTTGCGAAGGGGAGGGAAGGAGAGGAGGTTGGAGGTTGGGCTGTGCTTTGCGATTCTGCGAAGGAGAGGGATGAGGAAGGATCTGCGAAGGAGAGAAGTAGATATGCACATAGTGTCATATGAACAGTACCTGTTGACTAGTCGACGATTAGTCAGCTGACTAGTCGACAAGTTGGTCACTAGGAGGGTAGTGTCGACTAGTGCTCCCAATCTATGTGGAGCCGGCGGTTTCATCTTCGGCTTCACCTCGGCTCCAGCTTCTCTGGCCTCTCTCTAGCTTTTGGCTTCTCTCCGGCACCCGATCTAGTTGGAGCCTCTGCCTGTGGCTTCCGCTCCTGAGCACATTGACTCCCGACTTCGGATCCGATCAAGTCATCACTGATGGCTTCTACCGGAGGCTCCTTCGCCATCCCGCTCCTCCCAGTTTGGTTCGACGGGATGAACTTCCGAGAGTGGGCTGTTCACCTGAGGATTCACCTCAACAACCAGCGTCTTTGGTGTCATCTCACCGGCGAGCACCCCTGTCCGCCTCGCCCTACACCGCTAGTTCTGCTCGCTCTTCCTGCTGGTGCGGATTAGACGGTTCAGGAGGTCGCAAATGTTGCACCAAAGGAGGCCCTAGAGCTCTACCAGTCTAAGCTGCACGCCTACGGGTGATGGCAGGATACCAAGGCTCGTGCTATCACCATCCTGGTGGGTAGCATGCCCGTGGCCATCTCTATGGATGTGGCGGAGCTACCGACGACACAACTTATGTGGGAGCGCCTCCGAGCTCACCATCAGTCCACGAGTGATGCTATGTATCTCTCAGTTGTGAACCAGGCGCATTCTCTTCAGCAGCTCGATGCCACCATCGATGACTTCTACCAACAAATGTCTGAGGTGTGGTGTCAGCTTGACTCTCCGGGGCCGGATATCTGTTGGACTGTCCTGTTGTGTCGGACTCAGGCCACCAGAGACTCACCGCCTCACGACTTCTGACGTGACTCGCTTGAGTTTGAGATCGTCTGCGCTCGCCTCTGACTCGCCACCCGCGCCCGAGATTGGTGGAGGCCTTCACGGGTGTGCGTGCTGAGGAGACTCGTCACCGTGGCGTGGCTTAGATGCACGAGCTATCTTGTGCGCTTCAAAGATCTCGCTCTTCGCTTGCTTTTCTTGGCACCAACCGTGATCCCTCCCCCAGCTCCTCCGGTGGTTGCTGCCTCTACTGCGGGTCTCCACTGCACCTACTGCCAGCGTGACGGCCACAGGTATCAGGACTGCTACAAGCGGAGGAGGGACCAGGGTCATCGGGGTGGGCGTCCCCCGAAAGGCTCTAGAGGTTCCTTCCACTCAGGAGCTGGCGCCTCTCGCTAGGGCTCCTCTGGTGATGTCACAAAATAGCTCCTCTCATTGCTCCAGCGCCTCGATGTTGGCTCATCCTCAGACTCCTCGGGTTCTGCTCGTCAGGCTCTTGCTTCTTAGCAGTCTTATTCGCCTCCGCCTCCTCCCTCATCAGGTATCTTGTCTCCGTGGATCTTGGACTCTGGTGCTTCCTTTCACATGACACCATATTCTATTCACCTCACTTCTGTGCGTCCCACAGCTTTTCCTTCCACTGTTCAGACCTAGCTTGCACGGACACGGACACACGTGTCGAACACAGGATTCACCATTTTCTAAAAAATAGCGACATGGGGACACGGCTTATGCATATGTACTGACAAACATGTCTTTGCCCTTTTTTCTGTAAGACTTGACTTTCAAATTCTATCTGGAAGTAATGAAAACTTTTTGCATACCTTCAGAAGAGCCTTCCTGCCTATCACAAAACCAAAGATCGGTGTTTCCAATTCCAAACCAAATTGACCAAAGGCTCCAAATTGCATGTATGAGAATCAATACCAATGAGAACCTATACAACAATTGATTATGTTAATCTGTAGATCATAATCCAAGACTTATAGGGCTAGAATGAGCCGAGCCGAGCCAGATAGGTTAGAATGAGCCGGCCAGCCAGTTCGAGCTCGCTTGCATAATAGGCTTGGCTCGACTCGGCTCGTTCTGAGCACGAGCCAGAAGGATGGCTCGGCTCGGCAGCCGGCTCGAGCTGGCTCGCGAGCCAGGAGCATAATACCAGGAAGAACAGCAGTGCATGACGCCCACGCATCCATTCAAATTCAATCAACAAAAATGACAAAATCAGTACATCCATTCAATCAACAAAATCAGTACATCCATTCAATCAACAGACGCCGCAGATCGCTGCCCCCCAGCCAAGGCTCCTCCTCTGTCGGGGCTCCGGAACCCCATTTGCGCGACGGCGATCAGGCGACGGGCGCTTTGTAGACGGCGGCATGTGAGGAAAGGGCAGCGTCGGGTGGGCTCAAGTGACGGACAGCGGGCGATGGCGGCGTCGGGGAAGGCTTGTGCACGGCGTAGCGCGGATGGCTACTGTGTGAGCGACGATGGCATCGGGATGGCAGCGGAAGGAGCTAGGTTAGACCCTAGCTCTGATACCATGTTATGAATATTGTGTGCATCTATTCAAGAGGCCCAATGGGCAATATATATAGGGAGTACAAAGGGGGTTGCCATATACAGATAAGGAAATACAAAAGAAGTCCTATTCTAATAGGCTACATGGACCAAGAGAGAGAGGATGTACAATTCTTAACACCCCTCTTCAAACTCAAAGTGGACCAGGAGGATCTAATGCACTGAGTTTGAGTAGATTAAGCCGATCGAGTCTGAGCTTTCGTGAAGAAATCTGCAAATTGAAGCTCTGATGGTACATACTTGAGGTCGATGGTCGTTTACTGCTGACAATGAGACCGTGTGAAGGATGCATCCGCACCAATGTGCTTTGTCAACTCATGCTTGACTGGATCACTAGCAATCTGAATGACACTTATATTGTCACAAAACAGAAGTATAGGATTATCACAATGGACACCGATATCAGCTAAGAGCCATCGAAGCCAAATGATCTCTAAGGTGGTAGCGGCAAGGGCTCGAAGCTCAGCCTCTGCACTAGAGCGTGACACCGCAGTCTTCTTCTTGGACTTCCAGGCAATGAGCGAAGTACCAAGAGAGATGCAGTAGCCAATCGGCGATCAGCATGATCACTCGCCCAAGTGGAATCAGAGTAAGCGTGGAGCTGGAGCTGACTCGAACTGACATAGAACAGACGTCTGGACACAGTCCCCCTCAAGTATCTCAGCACATGAAGAACATGACCATAGTGGATTGATGTGGGAGCACTAACAAACTGGCTGAGCACATGAACAACATGAGCAATGTCTGGCCTGGTGACAGTGAGATAAATAAGGCTTCCAATGAGCTGACAATAGCGGGAAGGATCTGTCAGTAGTATACCGTCTGTGGGTCGAAGTTGCAAGTGAAACTCCATGGGTGTGACAATATTGCGAGTATCAGTCATCCCAGAGCGAGCAAGCAGATCCTGAACATAGCGATGCTGAGAGGTAGTAGCCATCACCATCCGAATGAACCTCAATCCCCAGAAAATAGATCAATGATCCCAAATCGGACATCGTAAACTGTTCACTCAATTTCTTCTTGACAAAAGCTACATAGTCCATGTTATCTCCTGTGATCAGCATATCATCTACATATAGCAAAAGCAAAGTACGACCCTGTTGAGAAGTGTGAATAAACAAGGCAGGGTCATGCTCATTCGGAGTGAAACCAGCAATTTGAATAACAGAACTAAAACGCTCGAATCAAGCACGAGGAGCCTGTTTGAGACCATATAGAGCACGCTGAAGACGGCAAACATAGCCTGTAGGAGCATCAACACCTGGGGGTGGCTGCATATAAACCTCCTTATGTAGATCACCATGAAGAAAAACATTCTTGACATCCATCTGAGATATAGTCTATGAGTGTACGGCTGCAACAGCAATGAGATTACGGACTGTAGTCATATGAGCATATGGAGCAAAAGTCTCATCATAATCTCGAGTCTCGACCATAAGCCTGTTGGAAACCTCTCGCAACAATACGAGCCTTGTATCGCTCCACTGAACCATCTGACTTGGTCTTTACTTTGTACACTCACTTGCAAGTTATAGGCAAAGCTCCAGATAGTAGCGGAACAAGATCCCAAGTGTCTGTAGACTAATGCTGTAAGCTCTTCGGTCATAACCAACTACCACTCATGTATACTGGTTGCTTCCTGATAGGTACTTGGCTCAGATACTACACATGCACAAGGAAAACCCCATCTCCCTGGTGCCTGAATAGAGGAACGATCACGTAGGGCATACCGTGATGTAGTAAAACAACCGTCAGAGTTTGTGGTACTGGCTAGAGGGTCAAGTGGAGGAGGGGAGGACTTAGGATCAGAAGGTTCAAGAGGAATGAAAGTCTGAGGATCAGAAGGAACTCTCTGTCAGCGACTATAGTGGAAGGGAAAAGTGAAAGTGTCAGAAACTGGTGGAGCTGGTGGAGGAGATACTAGAAGGTGAAAATGGTAAAGAAGGTGTATCTGGAGAAGACAAGTTTGAGGAACGTATGGGAGGTAGACACAAAAAGAGGTGGAATCCGTGGGAAAAGGAGTGGGATGTGTAGAAGGATGATAAAAGAAGGGTCGAACCTCATCAAAGGTCACATCACGGGAGATGCAAATGCGACATGCTGAGGGATCATAGCAACGATAGCGCTTATGCTTAGGACTATAACCCAGGAAAACACACTCAACTGACTGAGGGCTCAGTTCTGTGCGCTCACGAGGTGCTAGAAGTTTTAGAATAGGTCTCAGACGATGCTCCAGGTGCAGCTCTTCACCTCACTTCGCAGTTTCAGATGTCTCACTTGTCCCCACGCTCTCCACGAATCTCATCTCTGTTGGGCAGCTCGCAGATATGAACTGCTCTATGCAAGATCGTTGAATAAGAGTTGTCATCTATACAGGTTATCGTTAGAGAAGTTCTGCAGGGCTCTATGTTCTTGATCGTCTGAGTCTCCCTTTATCCTCCATTCCTGGTACTGCTCCTATTCCTTCATCCTCTATTGTTGGTTCATCTACTCCTTGTCCTTCCGCGTCTACTTTTGTTTGCAAGTCTTTTCCTCAATGACATCATCACTTGGGGCACTTGTGTGGCTCACGCCTCTCTATCTTGATTCATCAAGGTGTTCTTGTTCCTATTTCTGTAGACACAAAAATTTCAGTGCAAGGGTTGTAGACTTGGCAAGTAAGTACAACTCCTATATCCTGCCAACTTTTCTCGATCTGATCGCCCTTTTGATTTGGTCCATTCGGATGTTTGAGGTCTTTCTCCTTTTGCTTTGAAGGGTGGTCACAGTTACCATGTCATCTTCATTGATGACCATACTCGATACACTTGGATCTTCTTCATGATACATCGTTCGCAGTTAATTTCTATCTATCGGTCTTTTGCTCAGATGGTTCATACTCAATTCTCTTCTGCCATCCGTGCTTTTCGTTCTGACTCTGGAGGAGAGTATCTTTCATCAGCTTTTCATCAGTTCCTTTCTTCTGAGTGCACACCTCCTCAGCTCTCGTGTCCTGGTGCTCATGCTCAGAATGGTGTTGCTGAGCGCAAGCACCATCACATCATTGAGACTGCTCGTACTCTTCTCATTTCCTCCTTTGTTCCCTCTCACTTCTGGGGAGAAGCAGTCTATACGACAGTCTATTTCATCAACTGTCAACCCTCTTCCAAGCTTGAGGGCAAGTGTCCCAGTGAGGTCCTATACAGAGCACCTGCTTGCTATGCTCATCTTCATGTTTTTGGTTGTCTGCTCACTATGCCTGGAGGATAAAGGGAGACTCAGACGATCAAGAACATAGAGCCTTGCAGAACTTCGATGACCTGTACCGATGACAACTCTTATTCGACGATCTTGCACAAAGCAATTCATATCTGCGAGCTGCCCAACAGAGATGAGATTCATGGAGAGCGCGGGGACAAGTGAGACATCTGAAACTGTGAAGTGGGGTGGAAAGAGTCCCCTGATGAGTGGCTATGCATGGCGTTCCATTAGCTGTCTGATTCTTGATACCTTGTGTAGCAGGACGACATGATGTGAGCTGAGATGCATCAGATGTCACATGGAAGGAAGTCCCTGAATCCAGCAGCCATGGAAGTGAAACACCCGGCATAGGACATGATGGTGTAGTAAAACCAAGGATCCACCTAAGATGGTCAGAATCGACACAATCGGGCTCAAGGTTGCTCATCTCGAGTGCTGGTCGACCACTTCAACTCAAAGCCAGCTTCAAGCTTTGACTTAGGCTTCAGCTTCATATGGACTCAAGCAGAGGAGCCGGGCGGAGCCGCAACCGGATGGGTTCCTACGGATCAGAAGCGAGAGAATTGAGCCGAGTAGCCAGATGGGCTATTTAGGCTTCAGCTTTAGATGGGCTCAAGCCAGATCAGGAAGCGGCTTTGGACCGGCTTCAGATGGGTTCTGGCCAGATCGGGAAGCAGCTTCGAACCGGCTCCAACTAGATCAAGAAGCAGCTCAGCGACGACTTCGGCGCTGGCAGCACGACAAGCTTGGGGCCGGCGACGTGAGCTTGAGGCGGCGGCGATGCGAGTTTGGGCTTGAGGACGAGGTGGCGTCGGAGCGGGAGGCGGCGTAGGAGTTCCAGTCGGCGAGGAGGGAGGGCTACGCCTCGGCGGCGGCAGAGGCGGGGTGATGCGAACTCGGGTTTGCGGCGGCGGCGGCAACGACACAGCGAGGCGAATGATGCCGAGGCGATGTCCAAGAAGCAGAGGACGAGGATGCATCAAAGCGGAAGACGACGCAGGCCTGATTCACTGGCGGCCTTAGAGAGAGGTGACGGATATCCAGAGCTCGCTGGCGGCAGTAGAGGTGGAAACCCTAACCCTAATTTGGGAGTGGCTCTGATACCATGTTAAACTTTTGGGAGGTGATGATTTGCTATTCACAACTATGCATTTTATTTATTATTGAGAGGGTATATATAGACATGGGTTACATGGGCCTCATGGACTACATGGACCAAGAGAGAGAATGTACAACTCTTAACATTATAATGTATGTGAAATTACAATATAGTTCAATGTTGTTGTGGTGTATTTGAACAGTGGACTCATCTACTATTATGTATAATTGGACATTTGTGATCGCTACATTCTTTCGAATGAATTTGTGATGTGTGAGCAAAATTTTGTAATTGCTGATTTATTTAATTACTTAATTGGTAATGATTATCTACTTAAGATGTAATAAAAATACAGGTCGTTTCAGGCGGCATGCTCGGAAGGGAGGAAGAGGAAGATAAACAGAGGAGGAAGAGAAGTGGCGTAACGTGGCGCTAGTCTGATACTCTGATGTGGCATGCATGCGTGGCATCCTGGTGGCACCCGGTAACAGCTTTTCCTCAGCATGGCCAGCTCGTGAGGGAATTGCAGTTCGGTGATATTTTGGCTTGCTAAAGGTGCAGTTCTATGAAACTCAAAACAAATGTTGCAACAAACTGATAGTTTCACCTTTAAAGTTGCAATTTTAGTTTTGTGAAATTTACTTTTTTATATTAAATACTACAATTATTGTTCAAACCGTGTCGGCGCAATACAGCGAAACACAATTAGAAGCTGTACATATACTTATAAATCCGTCAATTGTAGTGTTTGTGTGGTAGAGAATGCAATTAAAATGTGTCCATTCTTGTTTTGATTTCCTTTGTTCTTCCTTGTGATCAGTACAATTAATGGAGTATGGACACAAGCATCCTTATCAAGTTGACGGTGGCACAATGGTTCAATGAATCCCTTCCAAACCACTGAAGTAGTGCGTTGTGCCAGATTTCCACAGCCAGAGTCAAATCACTGACCGAGCTTATAGACGCGTCATGGGTTGCTAACTTTGCTATCCAGGGGTCCACGGGTTGATGCTAACATGGTGGCGTGTTGCCTACTACTAGGGAATTGAGATCAAAGTTGGCCCTTTGCATCACTACCTGATTTTCATTTCTCACTCCCTGAGCTTCGCATACAGGAAGACAAGAACTGCAACTCCGTCACGATTAGGACGTCTGACATCCGGGTCCATCTGTCATACTCTCAGGCCTTACCCACACTGTTACGGTTGCTGACTGGGCAGCCACGTGAGCGCCTTTCTTCTCCTCAACTGGAACAGAGAGTGGGAGCAGGGGAGGCAGCCATGGACAGCTCTTTGCGGGCATCCAAGATGGAGAGTAGTCCGATCTTTGCATCTCACATGTCAGCCACTGCATCACTGTCACCCCAAACAGGCGAGACAACCACCGGTGAGCCGTCTTGCATAGTGGACAGCTCCTCTATGTGCAGCCACTTGCACGCCCCCTTTGGCTCGCCTGTGTCCATCGATCCTCCACCATCTTGGCAGGGAGGTAGTGGAACAATGCCATTGTCAAGTATATCGTCGCGGTGGGCAGGTGATGGAATACCATCACTGTGGTCTTATTCAGAAGTATCACCCATGGACATGGAGTCTTCAAGACCAGAGGACAACCACTCCATGACCATTCATGACAAACCCTTTCACCGTCCAAAGGTGATATATGACAGTACCCCTGCCCCTATCGTCACAGATGTTTCCTCCTTTAAAGCGCTCGTCCAGAGACTTACCGGCATGCACTCCAGCAGCACGCTTCCCAGATCAAGCACCATTCCTGATGTCATAAGAGATAAAACATTTAATTCTGACATCAACAATGAAAGTACTCATGACCAGAAGGGATTCACAGTGGCAGCCATTTTGCCTTTGCACGAGAGGGAGATCAAAGAAAGTGCAAGCGACATGCAAGAGATCATAGGAAGAGTAGATCACAGCCACGGGGAGATCATAGGAAGAGTAGATGACAAGCATGGGATCATAGGAAGAGCAGCTGACAAGCATAAGATCATGGAACTCATTCTGTCACATGACCACAACAATAACCGTTTTACTATCGTCTGCATCACAGGTGCTGATGGTCTTGGCAAGACGACTCTCGCTTCTCTTGTTTACTGTGATGAAACTATGTGCAGGTCCTTCGAAACAAGGGCATGGTTGTGCTTATCTGAGGTATGTGGTTATGAGGAACTACTCAGATCAGTCGTGGCATCTGTTACTGGTGTCTCATGTGTACTCATCGAGCAAGATGATCTCAAGGAGGTATTGAAAGAAGAGCTCATGGGGAAGAAGTTCTTGCTTGTCTTGGATAATTTGTGTGAGAATAATGTTGAGGTCTGCAGACGTCTACTTCCTCTGTTGAGCATGGGCGACAAGGGAAGTGTGGTCATGGTAACGACAAGCAGCAATATGGTTTCTGGGCACCTTGGGACAGCACATGCTTACAAGTTGAAGCCTTTTATGCATGACTGCTTCCTGATCCTGGCTAAGCCTAACTTTGTAGATTATTCCCCCTTGGAAAGTATCATTAGCGAAATTCCTTCAGGGTATTCGGGCTTTCCGATGTTAGCTAAGGCTATTCGTGGCATTCTGTATTCAGCATTCACTCAGAAATGGCTTGATGATGCACTCGGAAGTAAGTTGACAGAGATCTTGAGCAAACCAGACAACCACTTACACCATCTGCTATATCTTAGTTATATACACTTGCGTCCAAATAGGAAAAGGTGCTTTTTATACTGCTCAATATTTCCAAGAGACTATACTTACAGTAAAGAAAAGTTGCTTAGGCTTTGGATGTCTCAAGGATTCATAATACCAGAGAAAGAAAGGCACGAAAATGATAAGAAAGATAACTGTGAAGATGCTTTCAATGAATTGTTGGACAGATCATTCTTCGATTATTTGCCATCAAGTGAGGTCAAGGAACAAAAGTATGTCATGCATGAGCTTTCTTCTCATCTTGCATGGTCTGCTTCTGGTAATAAATTCTTCAGAGCACATAATCATGAGTTACATTGCATACCAAAAGATGTTCACCACTTATCGATTATTCCAAAACAATGTGATTCAGAAATTTACTTAAGCTCCTTCACAGAATTTAGAGATTTGAGCACATTTTTAATAGTATATAACTCTCAGATGGAATCTACATATAGTCAGTTCCATGTTATGGATGGTAAGGCACTTCATGAGTTCTTTTGTAAGGTGAGATGTTTGAAGACTTTGGATTTGAGTCATACGGATATAAAAGAGCTTCCAGAATCAATTGGTTACATAAGTTCATTGTGCTTTCTTGGACTAAATAACACAAACATCAGAAGACTTCCCAATTCGGTATGCAACCTTTTCAAATTGCAGACTTTGGAGCTGCAAAATTCAGCTTATCTGGTGGAGCTACCAAATGATATCAAGAATTTGACTAGCCTTTATCATCTTGATGCTTCAAAAGAGCATGGTGCAATTTATGTACCTCCTGGAATTGGGCAACTAGCAAATCTACAGACTTTAACAACATTTACTGTAGGAGGTGTTTCATGGAATTGCAAAGTGTCTGAACTAGCATATTTGAATAGCCTGAAGGGATATCTCCACATTCATAGTCTCAATAATGTTGAGAATGCGGAGGACGCAAGGAGAGCTTTCCTAGCCGCAAAGAAGCTCAAGAAATTATCGCTTGAGTGGTGCCACAGTGGAGAAGATGTTGAAAGCGACGACAGAATGTCCGTTGCAGAAAAGGTTCTAGATGCACTTAAACCCCATTATCTACTGGAAGAACTGAATGTAAAAGGTTATTATGGTCTAGAGTTCCCTAGCTGGATAGCAGATTATGCATTGTCCGACCTCGTTTCCATCACACTCGATAATTGCTATAATTGTGAGAAGCTCCCAACTCTTGGTGTGCTGCCATTTCTCAGATGCTTGTTCGTTCAAAATCTTAGAGGAGTTCGAGTTATAAGTTATGAATTTTGTGCCACTGTACCCATCGCCCACAAGAGCTTCCCGAAACTAGAGATACTGAAGCTGCGTGAGATGTACAATCTAGAATATTGGTATGATGTGTTGGATGGAGATTTTCCTTCCCTTCGCAATTTGTCAATTGAGAGGTGTCCAAAGTTAAACTCCATTCCTTGTTTCCAATCCATATCAGATATGTCAATTCTTTCCTGCGGCAAGTTGAACTTGCCATGCCTGCAGTCTCTTCAGACTTTGAAAGTTGGTAACCTGAAACAATGCAAGTGCCTTACCCTTCCAAGTGAACTGCGCTCACTTCATATGCTAGATGTTACATGTTGTGATCATCTTTGTTCAGTGGATGGCCTCATCCGGCTACAACCACTCAAGCATCTCAAGTTTCAGACTTGCCCCAAGCTGAACTTTTTTCAAGACGAGCCACTTCCTGATGCACTTGAAACTGTTGATATTCACCACAACTGCTATGCACTCAGGAACTGGCGACCAAATGGATTTGAGGAGTTACCTGATGCTAGTGAGGTATGTAGTAAACTATGGCCATCGTTTATATCATTTGCATTCACCATGCCTAAAGCATTGCAATATTATTCTCTCCTTTTTCCGCTCTGCTTTGCAACTTGTAGAGAATTTGGCCTCTAAGATAATAGGCTATAGTGAGGTGAAGATATTATGGCGCATTCTGGCTTCAGTGGAGTGACCTATCGTAGTGCTGATGCAGTAATGCTGTAGTTAGCACTAACAGATCTGTGCATATTTTGTTGGGCCTATGTGTTGTGGGCTCCTTTGTTGGGAGAACATATCAACGCCGCAACAAAGTTTCCGGGAAGATGCCAGCAGGAGTCCAGGCGGAGGACTAGCTTCAGCATTATGGCAGGTTTCGGAAGAGCTAGCTTTAGGAAATAGTCCTAGGTAGTCAATTCGGTTTGCATACCGAATCAATTGATTTGGTTAATTCGGTTTACGTAAGGTCTCCTAATTCGGTTTAGGTAAGGTCTCCTTAAGAGATCAAGCCAGTTTCATGTAAGCCTCAAGTCTCTAAAAAGGGGCTCGGCTGTTTGAGGTGTTGGAAAGTTGGAATGGGCTTATTGTATTATCAAGGGGCCAATGGGCTAACATATACGGATACAAAGAAGTAGGCATTATGCAGAAAACACCTTAAACTAAGGAAGAATAACATAGGCTACATATATATCTAACGCCTCTCAAACTCATGGTGGATCAACAACACTGAGTTTAGAGAGAAAAAAACGGTGCTGAGTTCGTGTGTGGGTCTTCGTGAAGAAGTCGGCTAGCTAAAGCTTCGAAGGCACGTACTGAAGAGCCACAACCTGGTCCTGCACCTGCAATCTCATATAAGAAGCATCAACGCCAATGTGCTTGGTGAGTTCATACTTCACTGGATCTCGTAATACTAATCGCACCTGTGCTGTTAGACAAAACAGTGGTCGGTGCGATAACAGAGACACCAAAATCCTGAAGGAGCCACTGTAAACAAGTATCCTCAGCTGTCAACTACACCATAGCCCTCAACTCAGCCTCAGCACTCGAGTGGAAAACTATTGTCTGCTTTTTGGTCTTCTGGGCAATCAGAGAGGATCTAAGGAAAACACAGTAGGCAGAAAGAGATCGACGATCGGAGTGATCACTAGTCTAAGTCGCATCAAAGTACACCTTGAGCTACAAGGAGCTAGAGCGAGGAAAGAAAAGGCGACGAGAAATTGTGCTACGAAGATATCGAAGGACACGCAGAAGGTGACTGTAGTGAAGTTGAGTGGGAGCCGAAACGAATTGGCTCAGAATTTGAACAGGGTGAGAAATGTCAGGTCAAGTGATTCCAAGATAGACAAGACTACCAACAAGGTGACGGTAGCGAGTGAGATCCTCAAGGGGCTTTCCATCAGTGAGCCGAACGTAAACTCCAAGCTCCATAGGAGTGTCCACTGTGCGCTGATCTGTGAGACAAGCGCGAGCAAGAAAGTCTTGAATGTACTTCTCTGGGGAGAGGTAGTAGCCCTCAGGTATAGAAGTGACCTCAATTCCAAGAAAGTAGCGAAGTGGACCCATGTCAGACATCAAGAACTTGTCACTGAAACGCTTCTTCACAAAAGCGATGTACTGAGGATCATCACCAGTGATGATCATATCAACATACAGAAGGAGAAGAGTCCGACCACGAGGAGAGGTGTGAACAAAGAGAGCAGGGTCATGATCACTGGCGGTGAAACCGGCCTCAGTGACAACAGAAGAGAAGTGCTCAAAGCAGGCTCGAGGAGCTTGCTTGAGCCCATAGAGAGAGCGACAAAGACGACACACACACCATACCATCAAGGGCAGAATACCCAGGGGCAGCTGGATGTAGACCTCCTCACGTAGCACGCCATTGAGGAAGGCATTCTTGATGTCCAGGTGAGAAATAGACCACGGGCAAACAGAAGCAACTGCCAGAAGGGTCCGAACAGCGGTCATGTGAGCAACAGGCGCAAAAATCTCGCCGTAGTCACGACCATGCTCCTACTGAAAACCACGGGCCACAAGACGAGCCTTGTAGCGTTCAAGAGAGCCATCAGAGCGAGTCTTAATCTTGTATATCCACTTGCATGCGATCGGAGTAACACAAGCGGGTAGGGGAACAAGATCCCAAGTCCCGATGTGCTTTAGAGCAGCAATCTCCTCAGCCATCGCCTACTACCACTCCTAATGGGCAGCAGCCTCACGGTAAGTCGTAAGCTCAACAAGAGCAGTGGCCGCAAAGCCGTAACGCTCAGGAGGCCTGACAGTCCGACGATCACGAAGATCATACCTGGGATGAGAGGTTGGAGCGGGACCGAGCAAGGACGAGGTAGTGAAGGGAGTAGAAGGCTCAACTGGAGGAGGAGGAGGACGAGAGTAGTGCAGTGGAAAAGGAGAGATCTCAACAGAAGAGCTGGTAAGAGCCTTCGGAGGAGGTGAGGAAACCAGAGGAGATGGGAGAGATGGTGGTGCATGAGACTGTGGTGGAGGATACGATGGGGATTGAGATGAAGGAGGAAAGGGTGGTAAGACACGAACTGGAGGAGGCAAAGTATCTGGAAAAGTCAAAAAGGAAAGCAACTCAGAGGAAGCAGAGCTGGTGGCAGAGGAACAAGGATAGTAAGGACGAGACTCATCAAAAGTGACATCTCGAGAGATCCTCTTCCGCCGAGCAACAGGATCATAGCAACGATAACCCTTATGCTCAGAGCTGTACCCAAGAAAAATACACTCGACCGACTGAGCGGTCAGCTTGGTGCGCTCATGAGGTAGAAGAAGCACGTAGCAAACACAACCGAAACAACGAAGGTGACTGTACTGGGGTGGCGAACCAGTGAGACGCTCAAAGAGGGTGCATCCCTTGAGAGCAGAAGAGGGCTGCCGATTGATAAGAAAGACAGCGGTAGAGACAGCTTTAGCCCAAAAATGAGGTAAGACATGAGAAGTAAGCATGAGAGCATGAGCTGTCTCAAGAAGATGACGATGCTTACGCTCATCGATACCATTATGAGCATGAGCACCAGGACAAGAATACTGAGGGAGAGTGCCCTGCTCAGCAAGAACACGACGAAGTGAAGTGGAGAGATATTTACCAGCAGAATTTGCATGAAAAATACGAATGGCCGACTCAAACTGAGTGCGAACCATGGTGGTAAATGAAAAGAACCTGACTGCGAGAAGACATAGGATAGAGCCAAGTGTATCTTGAATAATCATCAATAAATATCACATAATAGGTATGACCCCATTTTGAAGTGAAGGGAGCCAGTCCCCGAACATCAGAGTGAATCAAATCAAAAGGACACTGAGACTCAGAATCACTAGAGGGATAAGGGAGTTGTAGCTGCTTGCCAAGCTTGCAACCCGTACAATGTAAAGCAGTGTCACCAGAAAACAGAGCCTAGAACACCACTCCCTACTAGTGACGAAAGATGAAAACCACCAATATGACCTAACCGATAATGCCATTGGACAAAAGTGGTGGTGGAAGAAGCAGTTGAAGCCAAGGCGGTGGTACTGGCTGACTGGCTGGTAGAGGCAACGGAAGGAAGATGCAGCCAGTCAAGCTCCCAAAGACGTTGAGAATCATGGCGCCTAGGACCAGTCCCAACCAGAATGCACGTACGACGATCCTGAACACAACAAGAGTCAGAATCAAGAGTGATGTGACAACCATAATCAGTGATCTGACCAGCTGACATAAGCTGTATAGTAAGACCAGGAATATGAGATATAGTAGGAACACAAAAAGACGAAGTGGAAAGAGTGCATCTTCCTGCAATAGGAAGAGATGTGCCATCCGTAGTCCGAACTGTGAGAGGAAGATCAGGTGGTCTCACAGAAGTAAGATGAGTGGAGTTCGATGTCATGTGGAAAGAGGCACCGGAATCCAGAATTCAAGGAGATGATATACCTGAAGGAGGAGGTGATGGTGCAAGACCAGAAGACCTAGCAGCAGAACCTGGTGCTGGGGCAAAAGCAGCAAGGCGTCAAAGCAGCGTGAGCATCTCCTGGTGCGTCTGCTCCAAGGAACACTGGCGTGAACCTGACTGGGAGGATCCATCGCCCTCCTTGAAGTGCGGCCACTCCGGCGAGCCTTCTACTTCTGGCGACAGTACTAGATAGTGTGCCCAGAACGGTCACAGTAGTCGCAGTGAAGGCCGGTGGGAGCAGCGACGGCGGCCACAAGGGCAGAGGCAGGCGTTGGCATCGGTGCTGGGGTGTAAACAGCCAAGACTGAAGAGGGCTGATGTGGAATCCCTACCGTGTGAAGACAAGCTTCCTTAGCCCGAATAGCAGCGAGAGCCTCCAATATGGAGGGAAGGGGCTGTCTCATCAGCAACTGAGAGCGAGCCACCTCATACTCCGGACGAAGGCGGGCGAGAACTCATGAGGCGATGGGTCCCTGCGAGCTCATTGATGTACACAACAGGTGTAGGACCGGCAGACATTCGGCCCCAGAGAGTCAAGCTGACGCCAAATCACAGCCAACTACTAGTAGAAGGCATCCACGGTGGTGTCCTGCTGCTCGAGAGACTGCTCCTCCCGAAGAGTGGAAGGGTACAATGCCTCGCTCTTCAGCTCGTAGTGGGAATGAAGACGATCTCACATCTCCTTGGACGTATACAACCCAAGCACATCGGACACGTGCTCGGGCTCAATGCTGGCCACCACGATGGTGGAGGCCTTAGCATCCCCATCGTTCCACACCTCGTAGGCGTGGAGTTGCGTCTGGTACTCCTCAAGCGCATCCTCAAAGGCGGCAACCGCAGCCCGCTGAACATCCTTAGTAGCATCAACAGGGAAAATGGGCTCGGTTGGTGGGACGGGGTGGGGTGGGCAAGGCCGCTCGCCGGTGAGGTAGACCCACAAGTGCTGTCCCCGCAGGTGAATCCTCATGTGCTAGATGAACTCGTAGTAGTTGACGCCGTTGAAGGTGACCGGCGGCTTTGGAACCGAGACAGTACCCGTGCTCGAGGTTCTGGAGGGTGCCATCTTGTGTGATGGTCGTTGCACGTTAGAGTGACGCGATGAGCTACTGTCCGAAAGATGAGGACGAAACCGTGAAGGTGTTGCTCAACAGAGGCTTCCCCTGTTTTATCCAGTAGAGGCAGCAGGTGACGGTGGTCTCACAAGAAAGAGATGCCGCAGCAACTCCGAGAGCAGAGGAAGGCTCCGGTCGTCGTGGCTCGGGGAGGCGGCACCGGTCGTCTGGCTCGAGGCATAGGAAGCCCGAGCAGCAGCAGAGGACGCAGCCCGAAGCAGAGGAAGGAGCAGCCCGGAGCAGGGGATGGCGCAGCTCGAGCTCGCACGCAGCAACATCTCGGCGGAAGGGCGGGGAGAGAGCTCAGGGTGCCGGATCCGGGCGGGAGAGAGCTTGGGGCGCCGAATCCGGGTGGGAATCCACGTGTGCACAAGCGCTGAGAGCAGAGGCAGTGCTCCGGTAGCAGGCGTGCGGGCGAATGAGAGAGCTCGGGGCAGTTCAGGGCTCGGGCGGTGCCACGAGCAGGGGATCCGGGCCGGATCCGGGCGAAGACACAGGTGTGCCTCAGAGGGAGAGGCGGCGGTGGCTCAAGAGTTGAGATTGAGAGTGGCGGCGGTGGATCAAGAGTTGAGACTGAGAGTGGCGGCGGTGGATTTGGGTAGGAGAGAAGAGAGGAGAAAACCTAACCCTAACCCTAACCTGCTTGATACCATGTTGGAAAGTTGGAGTGGACTTGTTGTATTGCCAATGGACCAATATATACAGATACAAAGAAGTAGCCAATTTATAGAAAACACCCTAAACTAGGGAAGAATAACACAGACTATATATATATATATATAACATGAGGAAAAGCTAAGCAATAACAGAATTTTCTAGTCTAATCTTTGTAGTTCAGAGCCTCTTCGCTGGCTAGGGACGAACCCTACCGAGCGAACGAGGGTGAACACGATTTACCTCGCTACCCTCTCCGTTCCAATCCAGAATCACGTTAACATTTTCTTCCCCCTCTCGTCACCTGCCGCAAGTCACGCCATATCACTAAACCAGTGTATCCTTTTTTAGCTGATAGGCTTCACTTAGTCGCCCTTTCAGATGTTTATAATGACATCAGTTTTAGGGTATGCTTTGGCTGATGAGCTAACGTTTTGTGTATCTGTACTTTTTAGGTACGCCGGAAATTCATCAGGCGGAAACGAGGAGATCACTGGTACAAATAATAATTTATTAGGCATTCTCACGATTACCTGGGAGGTTCGTTGACTTCGTTCTGTAAGCATGCGTGTCAAGGACCATTGGACCAAAATGCAACAAAGTATATTAATCCTGTGGGCAACCCAGGGAGTATTTTGTAAGCACTGCCATCTCTGCATTGGCAGGCGCTCTAGTTCAATTCTGCGAGAACAATTTTTGTTCGTCATGTTAAATGTTGCACATCTGATTCCTATCAGGCAAGTGTGTTACGCGCCTTGACCACCATTGTAATTTTTTTCCCTAGCTAGCGCAGCCGTTATGTTAAATGATGCTCATCTTATTTCTCTCAGGCAAGTGTAGCTAGTTAGGCCAAATTGAACTGAACAAAATGGTCACAGCTGAAAAGAGACAGGCATTCTTATTCTTTCCTGAAATGCATGTTTTATTTATTTTTCAAGTAAATTGCACTTTCCACCACCTAATTAGACCTCGGTTGAACAAAACATCATATATTATCTGTCTTTGCGTATAACACCACCTAATCTTACAATCTGTTGCGCTTTGCGCAAGGGCTCACCTTCAACCGAATCCAACAGCCCACCTGTAGGCGCCACACACGCGGTGTGTTGGCGTCCAAGCTGGCCAAAGGGGAGGCGACGCCGTCCTCTGTTCACATCCGCGCTTATTCTCTTCGCGCTAATCGCTCAAGGATCAAGCAGGCGGCGGCGGCAAAGAATGAACAAAAACCTCGGCGCTGCAGTCAAGTAGATGGTGCCTGCAAGCTGCTGCCGCTGCCGTTGCATGCATCAAAATGTAAAACAAATCAGTGTTGTAAAGAAGGGTATGCGCTAGTTGGATGGACAGGTTACCGTCAAGTGATTAATCGTTATACGAACGATTAATCAGAATTTAACGGATGATTATACGTTCATAATAATATCAACAAGATCTTCATTTTTATTTAAAATTGTTTAAAATATTTACCGAGATTATCACTATATGAATGAAACATAATGAATATTCCTAATGTACACATATGCGTACGTTTTTTTTTTGTGAGGGCTGCATACTTGAAAAGTTTGAAGTTGCGAATGTTGTAGATCCTTGTTCAAAAGGGGGAAAAAAGCTATGTATCTGTAGTTGTTCACGTCTCCAACTAAGCAGCCCTAGAAGATCAAGAAGATAAAATACCAAAAAGGAATATATCTGCGGTTTTGGTTGGGGATTAACCTAGCTATTGCACCATGCACCGGCAAAAATGCCAAAAGTTATGGGAAACATATCTAGTGTTAATGGGTAATTGAGTGCTAAGGTGTTAATATCAATATTAATCGTTGGATTTGGATTGAACAGCTAAGATTAATATGGGCTACTACCTCCAAACCATTTCATCACCTTACATGCTCCCACCTCCAATGTCCTGTATTAAACACCCTGCATGATTCAACGGTCAATATTGGTATTAACATCTTAGCACTCAATTATCCATTAGCACTAGATATGTTCCCACCAAAGTTATATGTAGATACTAAGGACATTGCCAGGTCTAACTAAATGGGCCGGCTAAACGGGTCACGGCCTGTCAATTAACCGGATTTGTCACCCGATAAAACGGAAAACGGCCGATTAATCACTGTAATCGGTCGATTAAACGTTCCCACCAGTTAATTGACAGCCGTTTCTTCTAATCGTGATGTTTTGGGGAGCCGCCACCGTATTAACGGACGATTAAACCGCCTAGACCGTTTTTCATTGCACTGTGACAAATAGCAAAGCAAATATGTCGTTGTTGCAATGCATGCATGGCATGATGCAGATTAAAAATCATTTTGGATGCATCCGTCTAGCCTAGCCAACTGCCTCAAACATGAGAATAATGGACTATTTGATACGACTGTAGCTTTTCTGAAAAGTAGTTTTCAGCTGGGCTGTAGGACTGAACGGCTGAGCTGAAGAGGTTTGGTGTTTGGCTGTTTAACTTTTAGATATGCTGGCTGCAACTTCTGAGATGAAAAATGTCTGAAATGCCCCTGAGGCAACTAATGACTTGTTTAATATCATTTAACGGCAATTGACGATAATTAATAATATCTAACGACAATTCACAGTATTGACATAAATTAACGCAATTAACAACAACCACCGTAATTAACGACAATTAATGCTGCCCATGAATTCTGCTGTAAACATCGAAACTAAGCACGAAATAGAGGATTCAACATGCTAAATTTGAATAGTATTTAAACTTAGGACCGTAATGTTGGAATTCCACTAATAGTTTAGAACAATTTAAAATGGCAACATCAGGTCCAGCCAACAGAATACAAAGATATGATGTAATGATAAAGAAAACAGTGAATCAAGTAGCGAACTGGGAAACAGGGGAGTTAGTTCCCTTTAGAAATAAAAGGATCCAACACTGTTCATGATCAGACAAGAACAAATCTGAGAAGCAAAAACGGCAGCGCTATGCATCCCAAAATTCAGAAAACACACAAGCTTTCAAGCGCAGTAGCCTACAACAATTTTGAAACTCCCAGACTTCATACATCAAGACATAAAACTGAAACATTGAATCTTTTTTCTCTAGACTTTCGAAGATGATAGCCTTCCATGCACTTCAGCTTTTTATATTGCAGTTAGCTCTTCTTCCGGCAGCACCACATGAATTATCTCCAAGCAATCCTCGGTAATTCTCGAGCCTTCAGTTCCAGTCAACCAGAATAGAGATTCATCAGGGGCAACGATATCTCCCGGCATAACAGCCGCCGGTTCATCAGAAGGTGGACAATTTTCCTGCCAAAATACATGCAAACCAAACCATTTTGCATGCTGAAAACACATGATTTCAAACTTCCCAAAAAGTTCACAACACAGCCTTGGTAATCGTATTCACAATGCTATTCCTATCATGCTCAGCCACCACTTTGCTATTAACAGGGGAGTTATTCTTCTCACGAACAATCTAGATAATTTTGTTACAAGTGAATTTCGTTTCCTTGGGAACTTTTGTGGACCGAACATTTAAAATCAAGAAACATTGTAGATAATTACTGAAACTTTAAGATGTGGGCATACATAGAAACTTCATATTTCATTTTGATCACAGGATTCTGGAGTAGTCGAGTGCAGGTCTAAAGAAGTGGATTATGGTGGGACATTATCAACACGCTGTATCTTTGTCAATGAAGAATAGCCCTTTAAGTAAAATGAGCTCAATAAACGTGTGAGATCATAAGCCTACATGAGAATACATGACATTTCTCAAAACAAGAAACTAGAAACATGCTGATGAATAATTAAGAATTGGTTTCTGTGATGTGACACATATTGTGTCGTATTCGAAAGTTTCCCCAGAATATTGTTTTGTCATTGTGGAAAGATGGAAAAATCTGGTTGAAGGTTATAAGTCATAAATCAAACACTAGACACCGTCTGTTGTCTTGTCCTGTATCCTCAAGTGAACAGAAGCTCATTCGACTTAAGATGAAAATAATATAATGGATTCGATAATACTTACCTTTAGCACAATAACTTAAAGAGCCACTTGTTAAAAATTTGGCCAATGATAAAATTGCAGCGATCTCCAAAATATGGAGAATGTAGGGGAAAATCAATGTGTTTCAATAGTACATTAACCAAACCAAACCTCTCTAAAAGGCACAACTAATCTGTTTCTGTTAATAAGCCAATAACTAGTCCTATTTGTAGTAATTAGCCTTTCATAGCATGCTGGACCTTCTGGTGTTATTCCTTGGGGTGTAGTAAAAAAAAGCATTTGGTGTTACTCAAGCTCTCAAATGTAACCATTCTTGTCATAAATCAGTATGTCAGGAACATGGATCACCCGTCACAAGCACTAAGTTGATTACAGTATGCAACCATCAATCATAACCTAGAATAAGATGAATGGATAAAATTACCATCTTGCACAAGACAATGCCAATGAGCACGGAGGTGTATGGAACGAGTGGATCAACTAGCAAGTAGTCTCTCATCAACGCCTGAGCTTGATACTTGTAGGCCATCATCGCCATCCTTGCGGCTTGAAATACCTACATCACAAGATATATGCTGAGATCAACCTACATTCAAAGAACATCCCACAAGCGGCTAGGGTTTCGGCTGCCGCCGCCGCTGGTGGCGGGGAGGAGGGCAGCGACCGCTGTGGGGTGAGGGGGGGTGACAGGAACTGCAGGTTCAGAAATTTTTTTCTCTGTACTGGAATTGAGTGAATCGGGTGGAGATAACCAAGGATGGGGAAAGTACTCTAGAGTCTACAAGAGCTAACAAACTAGATACCTAATATGCTTTTTCTTATCCTTCCAAAGATCGTAACATCTGAAAGTTATATACCTCGAGTTCAAGAAAACACATTACAAAGATAAGTTCGAGTTTAACTCAAGTTTCAGCCGATAAACAAGAATGACAAGAATGAAATCTAAACAAAGGATTATCGAATCAAAGGTAGCCCTCGGATCCAAATGATCACTTAGCCCGCCTCATCTTGGCCCTTGCTTCACGCCCAAGTGGAAGTCGCCAACCGTTATCTCCTCTCGCCGACTTCTTCTTGCGCTTCAGACTCATCTCACATCAAACCACCGCAGCTTCTTCAGGTCCTGACAATTTCCCGTCCCTTGAAACTCACCTTGTCCTCAAGGTGTGAAGTCAGGGAATGTGCGTTGAATGAAGGTAGTGTCTTCCCAAGTCGCATCTTCCGGTCCCAGGCTTAACCATTGAATTAACCATTGAATGACCGGTTCGTTGTGTCGTGGTATCACTCTGTCCAACACACCACGGTTCAGCTTTTCACCTCCCATCTTCTCCAACTAGTGGTAAACCCGAGAGGAACAAAGATGAGCTCCTAAGTGTTTCTTCGCTTGGCTCACATGGAAAACCGGATGAATCATAGCATTTTCAGTAGCTGCAGCTTTATATGCCATCGCTCCCAACTTGTCCATGACTCTGAAAGGACCAAAGTACTTAGATCTCAGCTTTAGAGACCTCTTATACCCAATGCAGCTTTGTCGATATGGTTGCATCTTCAAATAAACCATATCTCCAATCTTGAAATGTCTCTCCGATCTCTTCTTATCAGCAAAGTGCTTCATCCTCTCTTGAGCTTTATGGAGGTTACCTTTTAGTTGCTCTAGCATCCGTTCCTTTTGTGCCACCGAAATTCTAGCTTCTTCAGATATGTTGCAAGGAATGGTGAGCTCTCCAATCTGAGGAGGTGGATAGCCATATAAAGCTTGGAATGGGGAAATCTTCAAAGAGGTGTGGTATGTTGTGTTATACCACCACTCTGCCATTGTCAACCAAGTTAACCATTTCGAGGCTCCCGAATGTCATACTCCTCAAGTAAGACTCCAAACATTGATTCACTCTTTCAGTTTGCCCGTCTGTTTGAGGGTGGTATGCACTGCTTAACCTTAGTGACACTCTCAAAGTTCTGAATATTTCTTGGAATAAGTTACTAGTAAAGATCCTATCTCGATCACCATTATAGCAATTGGCAATCCATGCAACTTAAAAATATGATCCATATATACCGCATCTAATTTGTTGTAATCGAATAGGGATGTGCAAGAGGTAAGAAATGAGCATATTTAGTGAATCGATCCACTACTACCAAAATCACTTCCTTCCCTCCCCGACTTGGGCAATCCTTCGATGAAATCCATGCTAATATGTGTCCATGCCATATCTCGTACTTCTAGAGGGTTGAGCAGTCCCGAATGTGGGTATGTTCAGATTTGGTGACTTGACAAACCGACATTCAAAGAATAAAAGATTCCACATTCCTTTTGAGCTTCGGCCAATAAAATAGCTTCTTGATTCTGTGATAAGTTGCCCTCCTGCCTGAATGTCCTCCAATGGCAGATGAGTGGAAGGATTCCATAACCTTGGATCTGATTTCATTTCCAATTCCCAATGATATTCTTCCTTTATACCTCACTAGTCCCGATTCCAACACAAAACTATTTTCAGCCCCTTCATCAACTGATTGGCTAGCGGCCACCTTCTCATATTGAGGATCATTTGTGTAACTACCTTTTACTTCTTCTACCCACTGCATGATAGTGACTATTGCATAACAATCTTCGCCACTATCCTTACAATTATTGTCTCTTCTTGACAAAGGCATCACCGCAATGTTCTCTTTGCCCTTTTATACTCCACCACATAATCAAACTCTAGCGCTTTAAGGAGTAATTTGTGTTGTATTCCTTCTACTAGCCTTTGGGTTGTAATGTACTTCAAACTTTTTGATCGGTTCTTATCACTAGTGGATTGCCCAATAAATAATGTCTCCATTTTTTCGCTTCTAAAATAGCCATAGCCTCCTTATCATATATGGATCGAAATAGCCGCTTCTCACCCCTAGTGATTTGCTATATTAGCAATAGGTCATTCCCTCTTGCATCAAGATGTTTCCAATCCATTTCCACAAGCATCTGCTTTAAAATGAATGGCTTAGAAAAATTTGGTAATGCTAGAATTGGACATGTAGTCATTACCTCTTTCACTCCTTAAAAGTCGATTCTTGCTCTTCACCCCACTTGAAGGATTCTTTTAAGACAACAAAAGAGGCTTGCATATCTTCCCATACCCTTTAACAAATCTCCGATAGTATCCTCGTCACCCAAGGAATCCTCAATTTGGTCACAGAGGGAATCGCCAATTAACCACATCTACCACCTTGCTAGGGTCCGTCAAACTCCGTAACCACCGATGATATGCCCCAAGTATCCAATCTCCGACATAGCAAAACAACATTTGTCCCTCCGAACAGTAAGCTGGTTTTGCTGCAAAATCTGTAAGACTATGTGTAAATGTCCAATATGGTCCTCCAGACTTCTGCTATACACAAGGATATCATCAAAGAATACTAGAATAAACCTCCTCAAATGCGGTGCAAAGATATTGTTCATAAGGGATCGAAGGTATGAGCGTTAGTCAACCCAAACGGCATTACCAAGTACTCATAATGTCCCAAATGAGTTCAAATGTCTTTTGGGAACATCCTCTTCCCTCATCCTGATCTGATGGTATCCAGACCTGAGATCTAATTTTGAGAAAATGGTTGCTCCTTGCAATTCATCTAACAAGTCCTCAATTATTGGCATGGGGAACTTGTTCTTGATCGTCATTGAATTAAGTTGCCGATAATCTACACACATCCTCCAAGATCCATCTTTTTTCCTCACCATCACCGCTGGAGAAGAATAGGGACTCATGCTAACCCGAATCTCCTTGGATTCTAACAACTGTTTGATGATGTCCTCCATAGCATCCTTCTGTTTGTGAGGGATTCGATAAGGCCTAATGTTAGGAGGGTCGGCATTAGACTTCAATATAATAGAATGATCACAATCTCTCCTTGGGGCCAGCCCTTTAGGTTCCTTGAACACTGTTTCATATTGTTTTAGGACCCTCCATGAACCTCTACTCATCGCATTTCCTTAGTTTCTTCTAAATCCTCTTCCCTGCACTCCAATTGACTTGTAATGTATGATTACAGAGCTATGCAATCCAATGCAATCAGTAATCCTAGAATAAGATTGGCCCTCTTTGCATAAAATTAGCCATCTTGCACCCAAGATGGTATATCCATGCCAAGATAAGTCACGGAACAATCGAACGGTGTATGGAACGATCCGTTCAACTCTCCCTCCACCCACAACTACCTTCTTTGGATCAACTAGCCAAGAATAGTCTCTCATTGTCAAATGAGAATGTAGCGCCTGATGACTTGATACTTGTAGGCCATAACACCGCCTCGCCACTCCTCTGCGATTACATGTAATGCCTTCCTAAACCTATATTGTGGCTACCATGGTTCACAAGACTTCGTGAATATGCTGTCTATTGCTTGATCAAGGATTACCTACATTCACCTTGCTTCGTTAAACCCTCCTGAAGCATCCCCTCCAACTTAGCAAACCAAGAAGCGGCTCACACCATATTTGATCTCCTCCTTCAAACCCCCAATGAAACAAATAAGTTTAGATATGGGTGGTCCTTCTCACCAATTCTACACACCTTTCAAAATAGGTATTTGTGGACATTGGTAACTGTTTCGTCCAAGTTTCTCCACAGCCTTCATGAGCGCTTGCATCCGAGAACCGGTCAATTAATATTGTGCGCCGCCAACTAAGTACTTGCCAAGTGATTCCAATTCCTTAAACCACGGACAAAATGTCCAAAGGGCAAGATTTACCCACCGCTTCTCTACCGCTTTCAAAGAATTTTTCGGTTCTAACCACCAATCGGTTCCTCCCGAAAATAAAGGAACTTCCAACTTAGGACCTCTAATTATCGCCTCCGGGTGGCCAGTGACCGAGGACTACTTCACCGCGAAGGAGATGGGCATTAGGGGGCAGGGGTTGTCACTGGAGGAGGAGGTGATGGCGCCGGTGTCGGGGAAAAGGAGGAAAAGTCGGACTATAGTATTTGCCACGTGGGTTGGAGGAGGAGGATAGTCGGCCACTCATTCTGGTCTCGCCTCCGCATGAGATCCGCAAACAAAGCGCATAGTCGCTACATCGGACTTCGATCTTCCAACTCGTAGTCTTGGTGAGGAGGAGGTCGCTCCAGCGTCGGGGAGGACTCTCCGATCCGACCAACCTTACTCGCCAGATCTCTTCCAAGAACCGAAGTTGTGCTCGATGGCGCAGTTCGTAAATTTTTTCTCTCAGACCGAATTGAGTGAATCGGTGCTAACAAACTAGATAATTTAATATGCGGAGGAGGTTTCAGCCGATAAACAAGAAATGACAAGAATGAAATCTAAACAGTGATTACAGCCCTCGATCCACCGATCACTTAGCCCGCGTGGGTTGGAGGAGGAGGAGGCGGCAGAGCGGCGGTGGGCGCGAGCCGACGTTGCGTCGGGGCAGTAGGAGGAGGTCGGCGTCGTGGGAGGAGGACGGCGGCAGCGTGAGCTGGGGGAGGAGGTAGTCGGAGGCGAGGTGGAGGCGCCGAGGAGGAGGGCGCTGGGGGAGGGAGGAAAATGGCGACGTCCAAATCTGGGCAGATCCAAATCTGGGCGGGGGAGGAGGGAGGAGGACGCGGCGGGGCGGGAGGAAGAGGAGGGGGGAGGATGTGGCGGCGTGAGCGCGGGAGGAGGAGGGAAGGGATGGGCGCTAGGGGAGGGAGGAGCAGAGGGGTTTTGTTGAATCGTAAATGGCGAGTAATTACGGTTTTGTTGAATCGTAAACGGCGAGTAATTACCCCCAACTTGAGGGGTAAATGTGGAATAGAGGCTGCGAGAAGCCGCGGAAGCTCCTCGTGGACGGCTTTTGGCAAGTTGGGGGTAAATGTGGAATAGGGGCTGCGAGAAGCCGCGGAAGCTCCTCGTGGGCGACTTTTGGCTTTAGCACGTTGTAACGTGAAGCGACTTTGGGGAAAAACGGGGGAGAAAAGCTAGGTGTTTGGAACGGCTTTCGGCTTTTTCGAGCGAAAAGCCGAAGCCGAAGTCGTTCCAAACACACCCTAACTGTGTTTGTTCGGCCTATTCCTTGCTGCTGATGCTGGCTGCGACGATGCTTTTTCCGATCAAGAGGTCCCATCAGGTACCATCCTGAGTTCATTAAGTTAATGGGGAAAAAAATCCATAAACACTCCATAAGTTGCCTACTTTTTTCAATTTGTCTCCATATTTTATTTTCGTTACCCTGCCCCTCCTGCCCCTCATGAGTTAAGTTGGTTTGCAAATACCCCATAGATCGCATGTTCACACTATTTTTTTTCATAGTTTTAATTATCTTAAACACTTGCTTCATTGATTTTAGTACTTATTTAAGTTATTTCAATACTTATGTCAAGGATTTGAGCTATTTCGCTATTTGTAATATACGATTTCAGCATTAAAACATTTGTAATGAAATGGTGTATTACAACTACTGAAATCGCCCAAATAATTAATATAAGTATTAGTACACTGAAACAAGTATTGATATCACTAAAACAAGTGTCAAAGATACAAAAAAAAAATCACGAGACATAGTTCTAAATATATGGTCTGGAAGGGTATTTACACGCCAACTTAACTTATGAGGGGCAAAGTAAACAATTATTAGATATGGGATAAATTGAAAAAGTACGCGACTTATGGGATAAATTGATAAATTAATGGATTTTTCTTAAATAATAAGAGTACAGTAGAACCAACCGTTACAAGATTGATATCGACATAAGCACGTGTATAGTAGAGAACTCCCTCGACTTCCACGAGTCCTTGAAACTTCTCCATGCTGAGAAGGAATGGTAGATGAAATAGATAAGGTCATGTACAATGGACTTACATCAGCTGTCTATAGCCTCTGCCACGTAGAATTTAAACCGACGTGGATGAAAGAGAATGAAGAGAGCGAAATGTGTTGTCTACAATCCTGTAGCTGACTGTATCATCAGAACCAAGGAAAGCATTAAAAGATTGTGTATTGTCTACAATCCTAAAGCCGCCGACTGTATCACCACAACCCATTGTATTAGTTGTCTTTAGTGTTGTCTACAGGTGGCATAGAGAATTAGACAGTAGCTGTCTGTACCATTGCACATGCCCTAAAGAGGTCCAGTAAACTTGTCCCTACGAACAACGGCGAGGGCACTGGCTGGTTGACCGCCTGATGTTGGTGAAGCTGGCGGTAAGGCATTGTCGAGGGTATTGGCTACTAGTGGGAGGCGTAGCCCATCCTGTGGGAGTGCGGGACCGCCAATCGACCACAAGAAGTCGGATTCGGAGGAAGGCGTTGCTCACCGAGAGACGCCATGCGACCTCCAAAGGAACGAGCCTCCATTGGTGCTGACGCAGGAGGTTGAAGGTGAAGTTGCCAGTTGAAGCTCCGTGTCGGCGCTTTGAAGAGTCGCCGGCATAAGGTAGGTGAAGATGACTTCTGGTGAGGGGATCTCGAATCTTGATACCTGATCTCCCTCACCAGTCACCATTGAAACAATTTGTCCTATAAAGATTTTGTGGAGATTTTGGCTGATGTAGAGTTGGTGATTGTATTCTATTGACTCTGTAGTAGGGGATTTTGGGGGGAGGAGCACTAGTTTGCCATGGGGCAACCAAAGAAGCAGTAGATGATCCATTCACCAGCGAACTAGGATAGAGAAAATCGGCGATAAACGCCAGTCTCCACATGGGTACAACCGGACAGGGAAAACCTCTGCCGCCGGAGCCGTAATATCCAACCCCAATGGATGATATTGAGGAGATTTGCTACTTATTGATAGAGAAAAGAAAGAAAAAAACTAAAGAGGAAGTAATATACATTGTAGATCCACATGGATATGGTCATATGGGTACCCCTTCCACTCAACTATGGCTAATCGTCGGCAAGGGTAAGGGCGCCGACCACGGCTCGGGAGGAAGAGGAGCAGAGACTAGGGTTTGGGAGGAGAACGAGAGCGCACGCTTTAGTATGTGTAGATCGATCTTCGATTAGCATTACTTCATGAGGAGAATAAGTGCTGATGGGAACAGAGCGCGCCGTCGAGGGCGGAACAAAGGATGCCCGAGAGTTAGTCCTATGATATGGACAGTTATCTTTGGTGACATCGATCCCATCGAAGCCTGTGCGTACGTGTACCACACAAAGACATCGCCACCCTTTTGGCCAGCTTGGACGCGGCGGAGGCGGTGTTCGCGGCGCCGGAGGAGGTGAGGCGAGATCTGGGGAGGTGGATTCGGAGGAGGGGTCGGGTGGTCGGTGAGGATCTGGGTCTGGTTTTCCCAATCCTCAGGAGCTCTCCCGTGCAGGCGATGGAGCCCAGCAAGTGAGCGGAACGCGTCGCCCTCCGACGGCGAGCGCGCAAGGAGGGCCAGAGAGAGAGGTGACCGGGGGAAGGCGGCCACGACCGCTCCTACATCTCACTTCCATCCCGGGTTCCTTACTCTCCCTCACCTTGGTTGCCGTCGGAGCCAGATCGGCCGCCTCCAGGCTGTCGTCGCAAGAAGGGCAGGCCTGATCTCCACAAGAAGGCTCTGGAGCCTGGTGGTGGCTCCGAACGGAGAGCAGCCATTGGTTTGGCTGGGAGGATCGTCGGCGTTGAGGTCGGTGAGAGCGCTGGATCTAGACGGCGGGAGGCTGACCCGGGTGGGATCTGGTAGCGATGCGGTGCGTGGCCCACGGTGGCCATTGGCCTCCCTTTCGAGGAGGCTGTGTGTGACGGTGGCTTTGTGGATGTGCTAGACTCTGGTTCATGGCTGCATTGGACAGTGGTGGCGGTCTAGCCTTCTCTGATTGGATCTGGCGACGAAGATGTTTTGCGGTGTTGTTTTGGTGCACCGGTACCTGCTCTCCTGGGTGAAAACCCTTGATCGGGTCTTCAATGGTTGGACCCGGCGACGACGATGTACTGAGCTTTGATCTGGCCTTCACTGGTTGGGTTAGATGACGAGCGTCGTGTCCTTTTTGAAAGCGTTGTCTTCCGATGACAACGACGTTCTGAGTATTGATCTGACCTTCACTGGTTGGGTCAAATGACGAGCGCTGTGTCCTTCTTGAAGACGTTGTCATGAAGTACCAGTATCTGCTCTCTAGGGTGAAAACCTTGATCTGGCCTTCAGTGGTTGGATCCGGCGACGAAGACGTACTGAGCTTTGATCTGGTCTTCACTGGTTGGGTCAGACGACGAGCGTCGTGTTCTTCTTGAAGGCGTTGTCTTGGAGCACCGGTATCTGCTCACCGGGGTGAACCCTTGATCTGGCCTTCAGTGGTTGGATCCGGCGATGACGACGTACTGAGCATTGATCTGGCCTTCACTGGTTGGGTCTGACGATGAGCGTCGTGTCTTTCTTGAAGGCGTTGTCTTGGAGCACCGGTGCCTACTCACCGGGGTGAAAACCCTAGATCTGACCTTCATTGGTTGGATCTAGCGATATTTTCTGCCCTCGTTGGAGGCATCGCTTTGGTGACTTGACCCTAAAGCACCCTATTGCACAGCTGATGTTCTCGTGCCGTTGCGCTGGTGGACGTTATGGTGTTCACCGGCGATAAGGGTGAGTTGGATCTGAATAGCTAGTCGTCACGGTGACAGATCGCTCCCAATCTTGCCACAGACATGACAATTTGTTTGTCATTTAGTTTTTGGTCTGCCTTTTGTAAGTCGATTTGTTCGTTTGTAATAATTTATGGCTATGAGCATCGTTTGATGCAGAGGTCGGGAGGCTTATCCTTCCATTATCTAAAAAAAGCTTGGATGCCAACACACCGCGTATGGCACCATTGGTTCGAGGTGAGTCCTGGTGTAAAGCACAACAGATTGTAAGGTTAGATGGTGTTACGTGCAAAGAAAGATAGTAATACCTAGTATTCTGTGCAACAGAGGTCCAATTAGGCGGTCAAAAGTTTCCTTTATTAATCCCCCGTCCATTCCATTTCAATGCACCCTTATTCTACTGAAAGAACGTGAGGAAGCATGTAACAATGGTTCCGAGCCAAACTAACCGAAGAGTCCATGGACATGAGGTGCAAAATTGGGATGTATGATCTTGTGATGCGGACATGCGGTGGTGGGGCTGATTCGGGACACGCACCGGTTGGAGCCGACAAGAACGTCGTTTGATGCTGCGGCGTGCAGCAATGCTTGGTTGCAGTACGGAGCGCGCGCTGAGACCGCTCGATGAGAAGACAGCGCGCGGTCGCCGGTCGGTGTATCGTCTTGTCCGTCAATGCAAGAAAACGGCAGCTTTCTCACCGAATCGATCCGCTGTTCAGTAGACGCATGTTGCAACGCGCGGGCGCGCCATGAGCATGAGCTGCCGGTGAATCTGCATTAGCCTTTTGTGGCTGAAGCATGTGTGATGGGTTAATTTGCGAGCTCTTTTACGATACACTTAATTTAATACGGATTATTCATTCTTTTTGATGCAATAGTTCCGATTAGTTATGATTTTGTTATACTACATCCGGTAGTATGAGTAGTAAAAACTCAAAGGGGTAGAATTGTAATCGCTCATTCTAACATTCCAAATTTGGAGTTATTTGAAGCCTTTAAAAATTAAAAGAACCATTTGAATTTGCTTGTTTAAGTCAAAGTTTAATTTGAATTTTCAGAAATAAAAAAATTAATGTGAATAATTTAAACTTCAATTAATTTAAAAGTTGTTTTATTTGGGTTCCTTGAGTTCTAGAGTATTTTCTGGAATTATCTAGGAATTTTTGGAGTTTATTTACTATTTCTCAGAGCTCGGTTTGCTTTAATTCAATTTCTGAAATTCCTTTTTCCGAATTTTCCTTTGGGCTGGATTATTTTTCTTTTGGGCCGCCCCTTTTCCTTTCGGCCCGGTTATTTTCTTTGCCGCCGGCCCATTTCCGCCTATCCTTTCCGCGCGAGCCAGCCCAAGCCAGCCACCTCCTTCCTTCCCTCCCTCCCTCTCTCTCTCTCTCTGATCGAGTAGGCCCACCTGTTAGCGCACCACCTCCTTCTTTCTTTCTTCCTCCCGGTGAAGCGCCTGTGTCTGAGTCTGACACGAATAGCCGCCGATCTCCTTGCGAACTCTCCCGTTCCTGGCCTTTGTAAGTGCGCCTTCCGCGTCAAAACGTTCGCCCCGAGCTCCTCGTCCAAATCCCCAAAGTGTCGTCGCCAGAATTGACCTCATCTCGCCGGAATCCATCGGAAATCCGCCACTGCAGCAAGCTCTTCTCCGCCGCGTTCCACCGCCGTTTGTCATCCTCCGTCCGTGCCACCACCGCCGTTGAATTCACGTCTTTGCGTTCTACGTGGTGCTTCCATCCTCTTCGCCCGAACCTCGTTGGACCACCTCGTCTTCCCCAAATCTAGCCACTGCCTCCACCTTTGATCTCTCTCTCCGATGTGCCTTGCCCTCCCGTGTGCGTCATCGCATGTCCCTTGTCGTCCTTTTTCGTTCCCATCCCTCCTCGCTCTCTGTCGCCGTGCCGAGCCGCCACCGTCACCCTTCCTCCCCACCACCGGCCTCCATTTTGCTGCCGCTCTGACCATCCTCCGGCCACCCCCAAGGTGCCCTCCGTGTTCCTTGTGTCGCCGCCAAGCCCGTGCTCGCCTTTGTTTTTCCAAGGCGTCGCTGGACCACCGTAGCAGGCGCATGGTCGAGCCACCATTCTGCTGTCGTCGTTGAGTCGCCGCCGCCTTTGCCGCGCCGCCACCTCCTTTAGCATCACTGAGCCGTTGGGGTTCTATTTTTGCTCTCGCCGCCAGTCACCGCGCCACCGCTTGCCATCGCCGCCATATGCAAGCCAGCGCTGCCTGCGTCCTTTGTTCTTCCTCTCTCTATCTCTCTCTCTCTCTCTCTCTCTCTTACATGTGGGTCCCACGTGTAAGCCTCCCTCTTTCTCCCTTTCTTTTTTTTCTCTCTGTTATAGCCCGGTCCCACCTGTTAGTTCCAATTTCTTTTTCCTTTTTCTTTTCAGCCGAAGGAATATTTCAGGAATATTCTTTCTTCCCTTTCTTTTTCCTTTCAGCAAATCTTCCGAGAGTCCGTTCTCCTTCGTCTGAACTCCGATTCAGTCCGTTCAAATTCCTAAATTCATCTAAAATTGAGCTATTTCTTTTAGAGTTGGTTGTGCTGTTTTTATATTTTATTTTATATTGGATTTATTTGTGCTTCGCCTGTTATTTTCTCTCTCGTTAGAAGATCTGTTTCAAGGAGCAGGAGCAGGAGCATGCTTTAAAGATCCAAGTGTGGTAACTGAACAAGGCCAATGCAAGTTGTAGTCCTTTGATCATGTTGAACCTATGATTTCAAAATTATATTATTTTATATCAAATTGCATGTCATCTTTATATCAACTGTGTTGGGAATAGTTAATCATCTATTTGTCACTACGCTTCCATTGATTATTTTAATACCATGAATCATTTGTCACCATAGGATGGTCAATATTAGTTGGAAATATTTGTATCATCAACATGAGTATCGTAGAATGCTTAGTCATGCTTAGTTATGATGGGCTCATGATCACATGTTCAATATTGATAATTTGACATAATGGTATATGAAATTGTGGTGCAACTGTGGTGTGATGTCCTTGTTGTGTCGATTGTGGTGTGATGCCACTATCATAAAATTTTATGTCATGGTAGGGATTATCATTAGTTTGGTTGAACAAAATGATTTATGCTCAAACGAGTGATCGTGTAGTAAAGGCGGTGCGTGAGGCACATTGTTTTGGATGATGTAGTCTCGCCTGAGTAATTTATCAAGGACTTGATCTTGTGCACCATTGAACTGAGCCATATCGTACAAACATTTGTCTAGTATAGGATGGACCTGGCTAACTAATTAGCAATATCTTAATTTTAGTTCTGTTTTTGGAAGCGTGAGTTCCAGGATGGATACTCACAACGGCGCAAGAGGGGGGTCCTGTCTGGTCGTGATGATATTTAGTGTTGCAACCTTAGCGAGCAGAAGTGAGTTGGGAAAGAGTTTTGTAAATGCCTTGTGATAATCACTTGGTCGCGCACCTACGGAAGTGTGTGAACTGACATTATAAGTTGATTTATCTCTTGTGGGTAAAGCTGTACAACCTCTGCAGAGTTAAAACTGTTTAAACAGCCGTGTCTGCGGTCATGGACATGCTCGGGGATTTCACACGAGAGTTAGAGTTTCTTTATAAAAATGTGTCGGTTGGTGAATGGGAGATTCACTGGTGAATGTGATGTTCACGTGGTGGATGGGATATTCACTTGGTGGTTTGGTTGGAAAGTAAAAGTGAGGTTCACTAGTTATTTCAAAGCTTTTGTTTATTTACTTACTATTATTTTCAATTACACATTTCAATCTATTTATTGTATGTACCGTCAATACTTCTTACTTCAAAAGAACCATACAACTATTCGTTTGTTCAAGCCTTACATGAATATTTAATTGCATACTATTCCCTACGACTTGTTGAGTATTTTATGTACTCACGTCTTTAAACTGTGCAGCTCAATTGAAGAGTATCAAGCTGCTCAATAGTTCTACGAAGAGGAATCCTTTGAAGGCGTTGCAAATTAGGACGCGCTCTCCACTCGATTGCATGTGGGCATGTTGATTGGCCTTTCCAAGTTTTCCCATTCCGCTGTAAAAGTTTATTTGTTTCTTTAGCCCTGCGTGGTAAGTTAAGTAAATGTTGATCATAAGGTCGGTTATTACTACTATTTGTTATTTTGAAATCTATTTAGTTAAATCAATAAATGGATGGTACTTCATCGATGTTTCCTATGTGAGCTAGCTACTGATCTAGGACTAGCTCAGAATACACAGTGGGTTTCTGATGTGTAAATCCGGGTCCCGACACCCATGTAGAGATCACATGGCACAAGACTATTATTTTCAACCCTAGTTGGAAAATTCCATAATAGCCTCACAAAAAAAATATAAATACAAAGAAAAATCTTTATGCCCTTATCAAATCAATGGTCAGATTTAATTTATACTACTGGTAAAATGTACCGTAAATTTTCTCTAATTCGCTATGGTCATGTTTGGTTCTCTACTCTAACTTAAGTGGTAATGTCATTTTGGCCTCCATTTGGAAATGCCTCCACTTGGTTGGTGGTCATAATTTGCCATAACCTATAGATTATTTAAGGTCTGACAAGATTTTGGGGGCAAAGCATGAGTGGCAAAATTGGTAACCAAAATTTTGGTAACTTTATCTCTCTATGTCATGTGGGCTAAGCATGGCTAGCCAAATTTTGGCTTGCCCCGTTTTAGTCATTGTTTGGTTTGCTGCCAAATATTTTGATCGTATCACAATTTTAATCATACCAAAATTTGATAAGGTTTGGATTGAAAACACCATATTACTTCTGATTGACTTTGGCAGTGATACCAGAGGCAAAAAAAGCTTCTAGCGGGATCCACTCACGCGAAGACAAAAGGAGCGAAGCTTCGCGACGAAGTTTTGCTGGCGGCTCGCCTCGCCGTTCACCTCCGCCTGATGTACATGCGTCGCGATGGAGTGGAGATGACGGTGAGGGTGATTCGTGACGGGACGGTGATGCCACAGAAGCTTCTCGAAGAAGCTTACGTGTTGGATCGATCCTCCGTCCAGACCTTCATGGCGAACACATGTTGCGAAGGGATGAAGTTCAGCCCAACTCGTCGGGGCTAGAGCACGGGCTAACGACGTCAATCAGCGAGCGACAACAGCAGGGCGATGGGCCGGCCCATCGCTACGGTACGTCCTTTGCCGACATTTTCGCTCACTCGTGGCGTAGTATTCCTTTCGAGTCGTGGCAGTGGATCCCCAAACGCGCTTGCATTGGAGATCTAGGTTTCCCTGCCACTAGCTGTGAGGTTAGGCGATTGGGGGCGACAACGAGAGTTGTTCACAGAAATAGGGTTCTGCCGCCTCTAGCTCGATCCTTCGTCGAGCCGTGAGAGGCGAAGCGATGGATTGGGGTCGGGGAAGGGGAAGGTTTCCTTGCCGCTTTGGTGGGGATGACCAAAACTGGAATGGAGGGAAGCGAAGTTTTCCTAAAGAGTGGATGGAGGAAGATGACATGTTGGGGGAAGACGATCTGAGGGAGAAACTTCGTCGAGATCACGAGCAAAAAAGAAAGAGCCATGAGAATCAACAAGGGAGTCAATCAGGTACGCATGGGGGTGTTCAGGATGGGGATCGATCTCGTTTTGATTCTCATTTTGGTGGTTCAGGTAGAGCTACTTTTAATCAAGGTATGGGTTGGCATAATGATTCCCGTAAGGAGTTTCCTGGCAGAGATGGGGGTGGTCTTCGGATGGATCAATCAGGAGGGGATTTCAGAGGTGGATCTGGTGGTTGGGGTGGGAACCCTAGAATGGATCCTAGAGATTCACAAGCAGGTGGTATCAAAGGGGAAGAAATCAAAAAAGGATGGGGTGACATTGGACCAAATCAGGGGGTGCTTAGATCTAAAGATCGGGGGACGTGTTTTCATTGTTTACAGTTTGGGCATCATCAAGCCAGATGCACCAATCTCCCGATGTGTTACAAGTGCAAAAAAACTGGGCATACGACATCGGGTTGTCTTGAGGATAAGATTTTTAAAGGTCTGAAATTATGTGGTTTTGGAATTCCTGGACAAGGATTCTATAGCTTGCACCTGACGGGTCTGTAGATGTCTGAACAACAGGAGGTTGTTGGGGTGCTGCGCATTCTGGAAGGGGTGGCATCCGTTGACAAGATTGAAGCTGAATTGAAGCACTTAATCCAAGCCAACTGGGATTGAAAAGTTAAGAAATTGTCAGAGTCTGAATTCGGGGTGATTTTTCCTTCAAAAGAGATGCTGAATACATGGTCCAAGGCTAGGAGTGTGGAATTAGCTTTGCATTCTATCAAAGCTAAGATTGATAAATCTAATATGGACCCGGATACTTCTTCTATCCTTTCTGCAGCCTGGGTCAAGGTGACAGGGATTCCTTCATATGCTAAAACAGTGGATGATGTTAAAGAAATAGCTAGTACTGTGGAAGAACCTATAGAGGTGGATGAAATAAGCTTGATGAGAGCGGACCCAGTGAGGGTGAAAGTCCTTAGTAGAGCTCCCTCTAATATCAATTGCTTTGTTGAGATCTTTATAAAGGCTATGGGTTATGAAATCAAATTTGAGACTAAAAGGGGTGTTAACAAGAAGAAAGGAGCCCCGGTTTATGATCACTTCCACAAGAGGCATGGTCGTAAGAAAGAAGACGACGATGATGAGGAGGAAGAGGAGTCAGAGGGAAGTAGTCGTAATACGGCATGGGAAAAAATAGTTGGGAAGTAGTCGTAATACGGCATGGGAAAAAATAGTTGAGAAGTTCGGGGGAGAGTCTCACCAATCAACTATGCAGAAAAGTGGGGATGGTAAAGATAAAAACACTGGTAAACAACATAAAGAAGCGGATTCTATAGGAAATGAAGTTTGTGATGTCTTAGAAGAGATTATGTCTCAAAGTCAACCGTTGGCTATTCTGCCTATCTCTTTTAGTTTGCCTGGCGAATAGGTTGACATTAAGGGCCAAGAGAGTGGAACTGAGCATCTTTTATAGAAAGGAGAGGTATCATCAGAACTTGTTGAGGAAGGTCCTAATATTCCTAAAGATGCAATTGTGGTTCACTCTTCGGAAGGAGCGTCTTTGTTATCATCTACACTTTGGCCTTGTCTCACTTATCCAGATTGTAAACAAAGTTCTAATGTGATTATTCAGCCAGTTATCCAAGAAGAGTCACTTATTCATGAACTTCGGGCAAGCCAGAGCTTGGTGCGAGGTTCTAATTCTGATGATTTGGTTGACAAAGGGAGTGGAAAGGAGATCATTGAGGAAGTTAGATCGCAGATTAACAGTGCTTCTAGAGGAAATGAGTCTAGAAGTGCTATCAGGGGTGAGAGCTCTAAGGCTGTAGAGTGGATTTCTTACAAGAAAAAAGGGAGGAAAATCAATTTCAAAGATCCTGTGATGGCAACGAGGAAGAGCTCTAGGATTCAAGATCAAGGCATGCCTATTCCTATTAAAATCCATTCATAATCTAGATAACCAAGGTATGATTTCTAACAATTCTTTTACCATTTTGAATGATACTCCTATTTCTTATCTCGAAGAGGTAGCTTCTGTCTGTGGTATTAAATTGGGTGGTCTGGAGAAAGATGCTGCTATGGTGATAACAGCCATGTAGGCTCAGGAGAAAGCGAGGGCGGCTATTACAAAAGCTGAGCTTGAAACCCAAAAGGCTGATGTGCAGAGCAAAGGTAAATCTGGTGGGGGAGTTTCAAGTGTGAAAGAAACTAACCATAACAAAGTGGGGTCTGGTATAAGGGATAAAGGTGGCAACAGAGGGGTGAATAGTGACAATGATGGGATGTTTATGGATTGTTCCTCTTCTAAATCAGTGTGATCTATGATGATTCTTTTTTGGAATATAAGAGGTTTGGGTAAACCTGCAAGGAGAAGACAGCTTAAGGAATTAATGTTTAAGGAGAAATTTGAGGCTATTGGGGTGCAAGAAACTCTTAAACAAGATTTTACTATTAATGAGTTGAAGGATTTAGCAGGGAATGCTGTTTTTGTTTGCCATTGGGTACCTGTTCAAGGCCACTCTGGTGTCATGCTTCTTGGGGTGAGATCTGATTTGCTGGAGGTTGAAGGGAGAGATCAAGGTAGATTCTATGTAAGCATGACTGTGAGACACAGGATAAATAATTTCAGATGGGAGTTGATTGATGTATATGGCCTTGCTCAGCATAAATGGACTCAGGAATTTCTGGGGGAGTTGTCTACTAAATGTGGTAATTCAGGGCTTCCTTTGGTTATGGGGGGTGACTTTAATTTGATTATGAAAGCTGATGATAAAAGCTCTGATCGAATTAATCAGTTACTGATTGATCAATTTAATGATTTTATTGCTGTGAATAGGTTAATGGAGATTAAGAGGGGTGGTCCAAAATATACTTGGACGAACAAACAAAATTGTCCTATCATGGTGGAATTGGACAAAATCCTTGTTACTACAGACTGGGAAGCAAGATTTCCCCTTTGTTCAGCTTGCAGCTTAATCAGAGTGGGCTCAGACCACAGGCCAATAATGTTGAATTTAGGGGACAAGGAGAAGAGAGTTCATAAGAGATTTCATTTTGAGAAAAACTGGTTTGGACAGGATAACTTCAGAGAGTTGATATGCAGCAAATGGGGTGAGTTTAGCAATAAATGGCCTGTTCAGGCTTATTCTTTGGACAAGTGGAGTGGAATTTTAGCTTCTCTAAGGAAATTCCTTAGAGGTTGGGGTGCTAATACTAATGGGGACATTACAAGAAGGAAGAAAGATTTGATTGAGTATATTAAAAAGTTGGATGTGATGGAGGAGCAGCTGGGGTTGAGCACAGATTAGTGGATTGAAAGATATAAAGCTAAGAATACATTGGAAGAGATTTATGATCTTGAAGAAAGGCACTGGCAGCAAAGAGGAAATGAGAAATGGTTAATTCAAGGGGACCCTAATACAAGGTTTTTTTTATAGCTGTGCAAATGGTAGGAGGAAAAATCTTATCCTTAGCTTGGATAATGATGGGGTTTGTTTAACTGATGAGATTGATATTAAGGATCACATCTACAATTTTTATAAAAGTTTGTTTGGGTTTGAAGCTGACAAGAATATTTCTTTGGTAGATACTTTCTGGTGTGGAAAAAGACAAGTGACTAATGTGGATAATTTGAGCTTAACTAAAATGTTCACTGAGAAAGAGGTTTGGGAGGTGATTAAAGATCTTCCGGCTGATTCAGCTCCAGGACCTGATGGCTTTCCATCTGCTTTTTATAAAGCTTTTTGGGGGGTGTTTAAAGATGTCTTCATGGAGATAGTTCAGGATTTTTATGAAGGTAGACTTGATCTTAAAAGTTTGAATTATGGGGTGATTACTTTGATACCTAAAATCAAGTCGACTATCTTGTTAGCGATTTAGGCCTATTTGTTTGCTAATGTCGACTTCAAGATTATTACCAAATTGTTGGTCGCCGATTAGGTGATATAGTTAATTACGTGATTAGTGACAATAAACCGCTTTCATTAAGGGAGAAATATTACGGATGGGGTGCTTTCTCGCATGAGATCCTTCATGAGATTAGAATTTGCGGGGAAGAGGGTGTGCTTCGAAATTAGACTTTGAGAAGGCTTACGACAAGGTTAGCAGCCTTGATTGAAAATGCACAAGACTCTGGGCTGATTAAAGGATTAGTGTCACATCGATACCGAGGGTGTCCCTATTCTCCAATCTGTTGATAATCTGAATCGATGATTGAATGTGTTGAGGGTTATATTCTTCATCTCAAATTTCTGCCCTATTGCTTTGAATGGCTTTCGGGTTTGAAAATTAATTATCATAAGAGCGAGGTGTATGTGCTGGGGGTGGACAAGGAGGAGGCTATTAGAGTATCTCACATGCTTAATTGCAAGTTGGGGCAGTTACCTTTGACATATCTGGGGATTGAGATCATTGATAGAAAACTTCACAAGAAGGCAGGGGAGAAGGTTCTTAGCAAAATGAACAATAGATTGGACAACTAGAGGAATAACCTTCTTTCTACAGGGGGGAGATTGATTCTTGTGAACAGCTGTCTTAGTAGTCTACCTATGTATACTATGGGGTTTTACAAATTAAATGAGGAGATACACAATAAGATGGATTCCATTCGTGCTAGGTTCTTTTGGAGAGGGGCGAGTGATAATTTCAAATATCATATGGTGAAATGGAAAGCGGTGTGCAGACCAAAAGACTTTGGAGGATTAGGGGTTTTGGATACCAGAATGATGAATGAGTGCCTTTTAAGTAAGTGGTTCTGGGAAATTTCTTTGGCCAAAGATGAAATTTGGTTTAGACTCCTCAAAGCTAAATATTTCCCAAGAGAAGATTGTAGAGATAGTAGGGCTGTCAGAGGGTCTCAATTTTGGAAGGATCTTCAGAAGGTGAGGCATCTGTTTCAAAAGGGTGCTATTCACAAAGTTGGGGATGGGGCAAGTAATTTTTTCTGGACTGATGTCTGGGTTGACAATTGCCCTTTCAAGATTAGCTATGATATTTTGTTTAATATTTGTTCTAACCCTGATATTAGTGTGGCTGATTGTTTGGTCGATAATGAATGGAGAATTGACTTCATTAGACATTTTGGTAAAGTTGAGGCAGACTCCTGGATTTTGTTGAAGAATGCTATGAAGGAGGTGAGTTTAAATAGCGATCCTGACAAGGTGATTTGGGGTTTGGAGAAATCGGGTCGTTTATCTGTTAAGTCTCTTTATCGACATATATCTTTTGGTGGGAGGATTGTTAGCAGTACTCAAAAGCTTTGGAAGAGTAAACTTCCTTTGAAGGTGAAAATTTTCATTTGGCCATTATACCAAGACAGATTGCAGATGGCAGTTAATCTAAAGTTGAGAATGTGGAAAGGCAACAAAAATTGCATTCTTTGTGGGGTGAGGGAGGATTCAAATCACATCTTCTTCAATTGTGTCTTAGCAATTTTTGTTTGGACCTGTGTCAAGGGGTGCTTAAACTGGGAAAGGATCCCGACTTCTTTAGATGACTTCCATCACTTCTAGTTAGATGGGCGGGGTGCTAACAGTTATCAAACTACGCTTTTCAGCTTTGCAGCATTGGCATGGATGCTATGGAAAGTCCGAAACAAAATGGCTACTGAGAAGACTTTTCCTAAGCAGCCGATCGCAGTTATTTTCAGATCGTTATCTTGTTTGCAGAGGTGGAGAATTCTGCTCAAGGAGAAGGAGCGCCATGAGCTTGATGCTGTGATTAAAATGGCAGAAGACTGGCTAAAGGCTTTTGATGCGATTCATGCACATTAAGTCGTTTTTTGTGTATAGCTCCAGGATGACCGAAACTGGGTTGTTTTGTTTCAAGCTGGCTGAGTCAGTTTAGTTGTCTTTTGTAATGGGATAGTGTAACCTTTGCTTCTTTGGTAGCTGGTGTCCCCAGCCAGTTGTTTTTTGGATTCCCTGTAAAACTTCTGGTATTAGCTTTATAAAAGCTGGGACTTATAAAATTTTTGATAAGGTTTATCGAGGTACAGTGTTACTCCACCTCGTTAGTTTCTCTATGTTGGTGGCGCGGGCGTCCAAGTTCTATGTGGGCGGTTTGGAGGCCGTGGCAAAGCGGAAAACATCTACATCGACGCATGCCATTTGGACTTGGACGAAGATTTTGAGACGGGAATTTGCTACAGAAACTTTATTTCTAAAAATCCATTCGTTCGTCTGAGAAAAAAATGGAAGTGAAAAGTTCTATCGAATGGCTCCTACGATACATAAATGCGAAGTTTAGGCTAGGAACCATGCTAAATAACGGATCTACTTTTTCTTACGAGGATTAACCATGCATACACCCAAATATTGACGACCGCCTAGCAAACGAAGTATAATCCAGGTAGCCAGGAAGGCAACATGGAATTATAGAATTGGCGTGATCGTGATCATAGTTGATGAGGAAGTTGGTTCTCGATCTTCTGATAGAATGATAACTTTGATTTGAAAGAGGACAACTTTGACGATATAGGCTTCTAACCGATCACGACTAGAACACTAAGCAATCGCTAAACCACACTCCGAGTCGTTATCAACCGTGCCAAGAACGCGGTTGATCTGACCACAAAGGTCTACTCTTGTATGCAATCGAAGAACACGCAAGAACAAGATAATAAGTAATCTGAAATTACAAATAAGATCGAAATATTTGATAAAGTTGGGATTATGAAATGGTATTATGGTTGATCTAATCGACACAACCCAATACACGACGTTGCAATGAAGCTAACTTTTAACTAAACAAAATCCAAGGAAACTAGAGGGGTGCGGCCTCCTTAATAGGAGAGGGGGAGCCGCACATAACTGAAAAAAGGGGGTGATCCTATTTATGATACTATTCAAATGAACAGTATATCCATGAATAGTACGGCCAAGAGGGGGGAGCCTTCCGCTTGGGCCCAAGCATTACAAAGCCCAATTTGGCCCAAGCAGGTGACACAACATATTCTTTTCATGATTGCGGTACGCAAAGAAGGAATTTGGAGGTGAGGCCCGATCCATTGGAAAGAGGACAAGATAAGCTTTCCATCAAGTACTCGTGGATCTCAAATGGACTCCGTATGTGAAAGTTATGTACATTTAAAGTAGGTGTTGTCTTCGGAGGCCGAATTGGATTCCAGAACGTGTCCAACTTTAACTCTTGTTTGGTACGTGCAGTAGCGGTCATTGTGGGTGTGTTTGGTTGCCTGTATGTCCTTAGCCTGGTCCGTATGCGTCATCCAGGCTGAATCTAACCAGACTGAGTGGATGCAATGATGAGTTATTTGGTTGCCTGTTTCTGTTGGGCCAGACTATACTGAGATGTTATTTGGTTGCTTGTATCTGGCACGGGAGAAGATAAACAGACTCACGAGCGCTGGCCAGCCTACATGCGCTCAGCCTGGCAGAGGAGGGAAGCTTGAATCGAGCGTTTCCCTCGGTCCTGACCCGAGAGGGGATCTTGCATCCACTCAGTCAGGCTCACCCACCCAACCAGGAAACCAAACACCAAAAAACTTGCATCTACTCATGCAAACCAACCCCATGCAGGCAACCAAACACACCCTGTAAGATCGAGAAGGCCGACTAGAGGGGGGTGAATATGTGGTTTTAAAAATCTTTTGGTTAAAACCGAGTTTTATGCGGAGTTGTATATCAATTCGGTTTTGCCCAATTAAAACCTAAATCAACTAGTCTTTACTAAATGCACCAACAATAAAAGACTATTGATAATTATAGCAATCATACAAAGATATTTAAGCAATTTAATTCTAGAAATATAAATTACAATAGAGTAAAGCACAAGAAGGCAAACCACAATGACACAAAGATGTTTTACCGTGGTGTTCGGAGACTTGCTAGTCTCCCCTAATCCACGTTGAGGTAAGCCCAAACTAATTGTACCGGCTCCACGAATTAAGCCAAACACTTCCGAGGTAAGTCCAACCACTTGGACTGGCTCCATCATGAACCAACACCTCGATCCACTCGTGGTTGGTCTTCCTCTACTTCGGAGATGGCGAGCACCAAACCACTCACAACCGCCCGGGTCTTCTCACAACCTTATTTGAGAAGATCACCGGCGCAACTTCTCCAAGCCGTCTAGTTGTCGACAAACACCAAGAGTAACAAGTCGGAGACGCTCACTCGAACGAATGAAGTGTCTAAGCTCAATGGATACACAATCCACTACATAATGCAACACATGCACTTAGGGTTTGCTCTTTAAGCTCACTAAGTGCAACACATGCACATAAGAGATGAGAGGGATTGCTCTTTGCTTAAGGGAATGAATAGCACCAGCAACAACTTCTTCCACAACCGGCCAAGGTGGGTATTTATAGCTCACACACAAAAAACTAGCCGTTGGAGAGAATCTACTGAAAAAGCAGGGAACCCCGGTCTGATCACCAACCAATGACCGGTCAGACCGCCCTTGCTCCAACGGCTATAAAACTAGCCGTTGGACACACATCTGGTTTGACCGCCAACCAATGGCCGATCAGACCGGACAAAACCGGTCAGACCGCCGGAGGGGCGGTCAGACCGCTCCACAAAGGAGCAAGCCAATATAAAAAAACGCATTCTATGGGAAAAAACCATACCACAAAAAGACTTCAGTAGTACCGTTTATTATGTGCGGTACTATCACACAAAAACTTGCGGTTAAAACTGCTCACCATAGGACCGGTCAGACCGATATACCCTTTGGTCGATCCGGTGACATGAAGCGGTTAGACCGCCTTATAAGAAAGTGAAAACAGATTGTACACCTTGCTTCAACTCAATTTGCAAAACATATTTGCCAATTGATGCAAGATGCACACAAGGGATGAAGACAAGATTCTCAACAAGTTGCAAAACACATTTGTCGGCTTTTAGAATTAATGCCACAAGGAATAAGATACATGGACTTACACTATTTGCAAAACACATTCGCAAACTAAAGTCACATGCTACAAGGATTATGCATGAGCCTCAACTATTTTCAAAACACATTCATAAATATCGACAACATGCTAACGAGTGCTAGAGCAAGCAAAACGAGCTATCAACACATGACACTATCAAGCTACTAGTCAAAACCCCTCTTAATAGTACGGCAATCTATACTAGCAATCCGGTCTTCCAACCAAACACGACGACCGGTAAAAGACTAGGAACACATCCTTAGCTCTAGCTAGTTATACTTTTGCCTTGAGCATCCTCTTGAAGCTTGATAACGCACATCTTTACTTTAAGTCCGGGTCATTGTCATGATATGCATCAACCCATGATGCATCCTTCATGTGCCCTCTATCAACACATGATGGGTCTTCTCTTGACTTGATGATCAACTCATGATCATCTCCTCTTCAACATCTAGATATGCATCAACACATGATACATCCTCTTCTTGAACCTTGACTTGATGACGATCAACTCATGATGCCATCCAAAGTCTTCATCACCCTGGAACATAACTGATTCATCCAACTTGTGGAAAATGTTAGTCCCACAATGATTAGCATTAATTACCAAAATATAGCCATAACTGCCAGGTGCGGTATTTCCGCCAACTAGAATCCAGTAATACCGCTCTCTAGTAGTACCGTTTCTCAAATGCGGTACTACCGATTTTCAGAGATTTGAGAAACACAAAAAAACACCTTCTCTGGAAATAACGTACCGCCGTGTAAAACTTGGTATTACCGCACATTGGTAATACCGCTCAAGAAGTGCGGTCATACCGATTTTACTTGACCACTTGGTCCGACCCGACCAGTTCTCCTGATCGGTCCACACGATCGGACCAAACGTTCGAACCACCTGATCGGACCATGCGTTCGGACCACCAACCTGCGGTAGTACCGCCATATAAATATCGGTACTACCGACCTGCAGTAGCACCGCTTCTCACTTGTGGTCATACCGTTTTCAAGATTTCAAGAAAAGCTCCCAATGACATCTTCTCTGTAAAAAACACACCGCCACTTATTTCGGTATTACCGACTTGCGGTAATACCGCTCATACACTGCGGTTATACCGAATTTGAGGTTTCAAGAAAATCATCCAAAACATGCTCTCTGAAAAATACATACCGCCATGAATATTTCAGTATTACCAACCTGCGGTAATACCGCTCAATACTTGCGGTCTTACATATTTTTCTGAACAGTTTTCCGGAAGCAGAAACCAATGCATTGCATGACTCCTAATTGATCAAAATGGCACAAGAATTAGACCCTCAAGCTACTAGCTATGATCCCTCTATTGTCTTTGCATTGCTATTACCATGTCGCCATCCATAAACCGGGACTAAGCCTTTAAACATCTTGGTACACACGTTAGTATCTTAACACATGGCAAATAATTAAATATAAAGCAATATGAGTATATATGAACTGCACAAGTTTTATATACTCAAATGATATGTTTCAAAATAGATATCCCTAATATATGTGGATAAAAAAATATGTATCAATACTAATGAAACCACAAAACATAGAGTGAACTCTCCTTAAATGTGTGCATACACGAATGTGTAATGAAAACATTTGTGCATATTCAAGTTAAACTTTTAGTGGAGTTCATCCTATATTTTGGATCCGAGGAATGCAACAAGATATGAGAAATAATGTCGAGCGCATACCTCCATGATTTTCACCTTTTCATCCAAATAAGACTACACAATAGATATATAAATAGAAGTGTTAGCCTCACATATAGATTTGTTATTAATCGCCAAAATACCCCAATAACTCATAATGGCGGGTCTAGATTCTTCAGTCGTATCCGGAGGGTTGATGTCCTCATCATCCTCCCCTTCTTGCATTTGAGTCATTCTCGACTCAAGCTCATCGTCCAGCTCCAAGAAAAGCTTGAAAATTTGTAGCAACACATGCTCATCTTTCTGTAAAATATTAGCAACAGCAGATGGCAAAGTGTCGACGATCGAGTCGCTGATCTTACGAAATAAATAGAGAAAAAAGCCAAGAGTTCTTGGGAGAGAATGTGACTACTCTTTTATTGCTATGAACAGGCTATTACAGGGGGTGCCCTCGACAAAGCCGTGGACTAATCCTAATTACACTGAGCGTAATGCTTGCTATCTTGTGGAATCAGACTTGAAACATGAATCTAATGCCGATCGCAGTGCTTCAATCCGATGCCCACTGTCGTCCGCCTCCATCTTTAAGTAACCGTCGAAGAGGTGGTAGTTATTCCTTGAAGAGACGCCTGTTGGAAGTACCACGACAGGTCAGAGCGAGGCAGCAGTTGATAAAGTACCAACCGTTCGGTGGTTGTGTGTCAGTGAGATACTCAATCCGTAGGATGGTTGTTGTTAGTGTCTTAGGACCATGAAACTTCATGTGGTATGGAACAAATATGACATGTGTTCTATTCATCACACGGTAAGTAATATACTCGGAGTTAGATCCGAATGCTAGTTCATTGCTTCTACGAGTAGTTATCTGGTCGGGAACTGGGTACAGGACCTCATCCAACCAGGATACTTATTATGTAACATCTAGAATCCTTACGACCATAGGGGTCGTTAGCCTTATAGGTTACGACTACGAAGACATATGATCTTTTATTATATATTAAAATAATATATAAAGATTTTAATCATCGTCAGCTAGCCCCCGAACTTTAAATGAATTAGTCGTGTGAACAATTTCTTCCGATGAAGTTGTATCGGACAGACCCTCATTTAATCCCGTGATATACGAGATGGTATGTATTCACTTTAAAGTTGAGAAACTGCCTTGGGACTCGAAGAGTTTTCCTATCCATTGGACTTTGGTTTGTGTCCGTTAGACTTTGGGTAACTCACCTGATGCAGTTAAAGAATTGCGGCTATAAAACCCCTTTAGCGCAGGGCTTTAGGATTTTACACCTCTTGCCTTAACTTTTCATCTCCTGAGAGAATAATCGCCTCCGACCTCCTATTGTCTACAACTTCCTACGACCTCCTTTCTTCCTTCACCCAAAACTCAAACATGTCGGATATTATCACTAACTGGTTGGCCTCCGATTTGAGTGAGAAGAAGCTTGAGAGTTTGGAAAAGATCGGGTTGCTTCCTGACAAGGATCTGATTTCTTGGAGATCAGCGACCGGAGAGCATTCTCCAAGCAGCGAAGATGGGGAAATTCCTGTTTTCCTCGCGTACATTGAATGCGGATTCAGACTGCCAGTTCACTCCTTTCTCCCCAAGGTTTTGGAGCATCATGGAGTTGAATTGGTGAACCTTGCCCCCAACACCATCGCCAACCTCAGTGTCTTCGTCTATCTCTGCGAAGCGTACTTGGGGATTTCTACAGATCTGGATCTCTTCAAGTACTACTACAGAATGGCGAAGACGGGGAAGACGACCGGGACATCTGGAGAGTGCTCCTCGTGCCTCCACGTTGGGAAGGCCGATGAGTACATTCGCATGTACTCGAAGTCTTCGTGATCGTCATGGAAGAAAAACTGGTTCAACACAATGATTATGCAAAAAGACAACCTTTATTATGCTGGTAAGAAGGCGGTCGAGAATCCGGAATGGCGTTCCTCCGTGGAGAAGGAGGGAAATGTATGGAGATGGGTTGAAACCATCCAACTCCTTAGTATTAGGGGTTTAACCTCATGGCACGTGGTAAGGGATTTCTCCATGTGTCGGATTAGCCCCTTGAAGGCCCAAGCACATTCAATGCTCTGGTACATTGGTCATGACGACGCGACCAAAGACTCCAAGTAGGGCAAGTCCTGAAAGATTCTGATCAATTTGCTTATTTTGGTTTATTTCTTTTGTGATCTTAAAGTCCTTTGTTTACCCTTCTGACTCTGTCACTGATGAGATCGGTTTAATCAAAATGATCTGCTTATTTGGAGTCTTGAGGCGAGAAGACTGATTTTCCCTGGATCTTAGCGGTTGTTTCTGCAAAAAGAGAGGGCTGAGAGACTCAACGTAAAAATATCAACCACTTTTCATCTTTTGTTATATTTTTCGATCAGTTTTGCCATAAATCCTCTTTGATGCGCAGCGGTCGGATTGAGGATCGATGAGACCACTGAGAGTTATCAGTCGATTGATACTCTGACTACTCCTACGACCATACAGGATGGTGGTCTTATAGAGGTAGATAACCGAACAGAAATGTATATGCTAGATGAAGAATTTTCATCACCTAAATAACTTTGATTGTTAATTTAGGCGGTTGTCGTGGACCCCAATGTGGTCGCTCAAGACCTGCCAGTTGCTACTGCAGTACCTATTTTGGAGGTCGACGAATCCACACCCTCCGACCAGATAGTCAGGGATCTTATTCTCGATCAACTGGTCGAGACTATTTCTTCTGACCTCCAATTGGAGGACGCGAGGGGTCTGACCAGCCCTACCGGTTCAGGACCGGTGAAGTTGGTCGAACTGAAGAAAAGAAAAGCAAGCGCGATGAATTTTGATTCAGCATGCTTCAAATTAAAAACCAAGAAAACGACTAGGTACGTATACATTAAAGGACTTATGTAAGTACTTACCTTTGTGTTTTCAGAGTCTTGAGCTTCTTTTCTTCTTGTCATTGTAGATCCTCTAGTATTCCGGTCGATCTCGACCAGAACACCCCTCAGGAGAAAACTCCTGAGGACAAAGAGGTTGAGCCAGCCCTCGAGCAGATGGCAGCGCCAGTGCCTGCTCAAGAACCTATGGTGGCTCTAACCCCACCCGCGGAGGTGGTGGTTCCTGAAAAATCTCAGCAGGTTCTGACCCCTGCTGGGAATTCTCCTCTCCGAGTCGCCTTTCCTTATCGCTTCCGAATTTTCAAAAATGAAGAGCTTAATGAAGCGTGGGGCAGAATTTCGGACCGTCAAGCAAAGACAAATCCCGACTCTATTTTTGCCGAATATAACGACATGGCAATCGAGGTAATCTTCCACGACCACTTTTAATAGCCTTCCCTTAGAAAATACTTTAAAAAGTTTGCTATTTTTTGTAGCATTTTGTGGAGAATTTCGCTGTGGTCGGAGGACTGACCCAGCGAATAAAGCTCTTGAAGAAATAGAACTCTGGATTAGAAAGTAAGCACCCTTTTAGTGTCTTCTTCTCCCCTTATTTACCATTTGGTTTTTTTCTGTTAACTAATTTCTCCCTTTATCATGTCTGATAGATTCAGAGAAACTTAAAGACGAAGTTATGGCTAACGAAGCCATAATTGCCAAGCTTAAAAAAGAATACGAAAACAAGGACCGGTTGATCGAATATCTAACCACTAGGCACAATGAAGTCCTTGATACTATTAAAAAGAAGAGCCAAGGTAATCGGTCGTAAACTCGACCAGTGTGCTTCCTTTTTCTAGTCGTATGTACTTATCTTTTGGCTTACTCGTGTAGAGAAAATTCAAGCATTGAAGAGAACTGAAAAAGCTCTTGAGTTTGAGCGTGGCAAGGAGGCAGCTTTTGGGCAAAATCTTGATGAGAAGGTCAAAACTTTCAACAAGATGCTCTTCGATATGGGATCAGGAACGCAATTGCCCAATTTAGGAGATCCCACAGAGAAGGTCAACTACCTTGGCCAACAACTCAAAGACCTCAGGAATGTCCTCAAGACAACTCAGGAGAACCATACGCAGACCTTGTTCAAAACTGTCAAGAATGGAGTTAGTTTTGTTTTGGCAAAACAGAAAGTCTCTGACCCCACTATAAATCTCCAAGCTATTGAGGAAGGCTTCAACTGCTTGGGAGAGGAAGCAACTAAAGTGTTCGAGGAAATGGCACCTCTCAGACACAATGTTGCGAAGGAAATGGAGGTCGGGTCTCCAATACGCAGCGACCAATCTGGTGGCTCTGCGAAGTAAGTTTGTAATATTTAAACTATTGTAAATAAAACATACCTTTTATCATCAATGAAATCTTTGTTCTGTCTTCCTAAATTCGCTAAGTGCTCATATATTTCCTAGCCCCGACTGCTTATGTACTAGAAAAACTTTACTAAAGAAGCAGTAGACCAAGAAAATGGGCAATAGCTACTACCACGTTACAAAGTATATCCTGATTATGTTATAAAAATGATTTAAGTATCACTAGTAAATCAATGTGGTCAGGACCAGCATATGACTTCGACTATTTTTAGAAATACTGTGTAGTACCTTGTGTGGTTGGAAGTTGTATAAGACTTGTATTGATGATAAGGAACCATGCAAAAAATGTATGCAAAAAATGACAAGTGAACTTGTTTATATATCTTATCCAAAACTAGTCGTAAGGGTTGCTAAAAATCAAAAACTAAGAGAAATACTTCGTGAGACGTGCTGTTGCTCAAGTTCCGACTGATAGCAAGGATCGTAAGAAATTGACCGTCGCTAGGAAGCTCCTTCCAGTGGCAAGACCACGTGCGGAGGAGGAGAGACTTCGACTAGGAAGTTTTTCGTGTCTCGACTAGTAGCCAAAACAAGAGTAGAACATAATGTTGAAGGTAAGAAATGTAGTCTCTGAAATTTGAAGCATGTAAAGTACTATATGTAATTGCTTGTGTAATGCTCCTGCTACTCGTATATTTATTTAAGAAAAGAGTGTTGGTCGCGCGTGAGAATCATTATCTGAATGGTCACGACTAGGACCCTTACGGCGTTTGACTTGTATGTCGTAGCCATAGAGTAATAGAGATCCTTAAGAAAGGATATCAGAGAGAATTTGGTCTTCGTCGACCAATTAGAAAACAATAGTATGTAAACCAGATGATGAGATAGATATAAATAATATCATTCGTCGCAAAAGGAAAGGAAATGCATATTTATTAAAAAATTAAGAAAAGAATGAAAATACATTTACACAAAGAACTTACGCAGTTGGTCAATATTCTAAGAGTTTGAGAAAACACGCCCGTCTGACATAGCTAGTCGTACCGAACCAGGTTTGGTGACTTCAACCACAGTGTATGGACCTTCCTATTTGGGAGAAAGTTTATCGCGATTAGCCTGAGTCTAAATTAGTCGTAGAACCAGATCACCTACAGCTAGGCTGTGAGGTTGCATCTTACGACTGTGGTATCTTCGTATGGCTTGTTGGTAAACCGCCGATCATATGAGGGCTTGGTTTTGTCATTCTTCAAGTAAATTGATGTCGTCGAGCCTTCATTGTATCTGATCGTTCTCACTGAAATAATCAGTTTGAGCAGAGCCGATTTTCAGTTCTAGAGGAAGCATAGCCTCAGCACCGTATACCAGAAAAAATGAAGTTTCACCGGTCGCACGACTGGTCGTGGCTTGAACGGCCCATAACACAGAAGGAAGTTCTTGAACCCAAGCCCTTGACCGTTTGATTAACTGGTCGAATACTCAGCGTTTTATTTCTTACATGATGATACCATTAGCCTGCTCAACTGCTCTTTTGCTATGAGGATGAGCGATAGAAGTGAAATATATCTTGATACCTAGATCCTCGTAGAATTCCTAAAAATTTCCGCTGGAGAATTGGGTACCGTTATCTATGATTATACGACTGGGTATGCCAAATCGTGTGATCACGTTTTTTTTTCTGAGGAACCTCTTAGCGGCTTCAGTCATTGTTTTAACAACTAGCTCGGCTTCCATCCATTTTTGTAAACATGTCAACCACGACGAAAAGGAATTCGAAGCCCCCGGGAGCTCTTGGGAAATATCCTAGAATGTCTAGTCCCCAGGTTACAAAAGACCAAGAAAGATGTATGGTTTGCAAAGCTTGTGCCGGCTGATGTACTTGTCGACTATGAAATTGACATTGTACACACTTCGTCACGAGCTCTTTTGCATCATGAAGGTCAGTTGGCCAGTAGTATCCTTGCCTGAAGACTTTACCGACCAGTGTTCTATAGGAATGATGTGCTCCACAGACTCCTCTATGAATGTCGGATAGCAACTTAATGTCATTTGTTTAAGATATGCATCTCATCAACACTCCGTGAGATCCCCGTTTATATAAGGTACTATAAGGACCTGACCCGAGAACACCCGGAGGGTCCTCCTAGGACCACCCAGGAGGGTCCAGCAGAACCACCTGGAGGTCTAGGAGGTCCTCCAAGAACACCCGGAGGTCCTCTAGGACCACCCGGACGTCCCGGCCTCTGTGCTCAGAGCTAGTCCCAATATCAACACGCTAGCTCTCACAGAATTTACAATGGTGACTTCACATCCATACAACAAACTCAAAGAATAAGCAGACAAATTAATATTTATAGACAAAAAGACCTTTCGATCAAGCTTGTTTACAGGGGTGCCACGTAGGGCGAACAACAAAAAGAACACTTGCAGCGGAAGGCAAAATACAACGTGGGCCACTCGTCGAGCCACAGGTTATCGAGTGGAGGACATCCCCTAGTCCACGAGGTCTTCAAAGAAATCCTCATAGTAATCAGAGCACCCGGGGAGGTCTTCAGCTGCTGATTAACCAGAGGGCACAAGCCATGAGTACTTTGAATGTACTCAGCAAGCCATAGAGAAAATGGATGCAATAACATTTATGCAAGGATTGACAAAGAAAGTTGTATGGTTAGTTTGCATAAAGCAGCATTTAAAGGAAATACATTAAGTACATTGCAAAGCACAAGTTGAAAAGGGGTAATACATAAATAGACAAGTTCCTTTGAAAACAGCACGCGACCACCCAGGTCGAGAGCAAAGCCGCACGAAAACCAACCTCAACTTTTAGAAAGCTCTACCCCTTGCATGAAAGAACTGGGCATGTCCATCACCGAGGACGCGGCTATTCGAATAGATTTTACACTCTGCAGAGGCTGCGTAGTTTACCCACAAGACACGAAGTCCTCTAGCTGGTTGGGCACCCGTCGATGCTCCTGCTCACTTTCTTTGGTAAGCAGTTTAGAGCTCGTGACAAGGCCTTTACAAAGGTCAGTCTAGACTTGGTTCTGCCCACTGAGGATTCGCTTTTCAGGGCCCCCTCTTGCGCCAATTCGACCACCACGACAAAACTGCATCAAGACCTCGCTAATTAGTTGGCCAGGACCACCCCACAATGGACTTGTGGTTGCACGGGAAGGACCCAGATCGATGGTGTACAAGGTTAAGTTCTTAGTTGGTTGCTCAGGCGAGACATTCCACAACCCAGTGTGCATATGGCACCCACTACTCACTACCACCCACTTGCCCGAGCATAAAACATTTTCTAGTTCAACACAGCCAAATGACCACTTGGGTCACAGCACACAAATTTTAACAAAAGTGGCATTGCCACAATTCCATAGCTCATTAGTCAGGATTATCATTGTTGGGTTCAACCCAGCCAGAGAACCACCTAGTCCTGGCACTCAAATTTTAGTTAAGGTGACAACAAATGTCGTAGTCTCACACAGGGCCACACTTCTTTTTAATCAGCTACACCGGCTGCTACTACACAAGCCACAACTAGTGCGCTGGGGGTAAACTAACAGTGATGATTCATGGTGAGAACGACGTCTACTACAGCAGGGCTAAGCAATGAAGCGCACCCATGTTGGTATACAAAGACATATCCAACTAAGATAACCCATCCTATGGTTTTCCAAGGGTACATGTCAACATGTTGCGTTCGAACATATCAAGGAGTCATACTGACAAGTGGTGCTTAGCTACTCCCGAAACCATTTTTCTATAAAACTAGCCATGCATGTTCATAGCAAAACAATATATTTATTTTTTGCAAAATGGGTTCAATATGATCAAAGGCCAATGACTTGCCTTCGCTGAAGAGCTGAGGGTCTTCTACTAAGAAAGTTGGGTCCAGGAAGTCTTCAGAACAACCGGGTCCTACACGTTTTCGAAAAGAGCCAAGTCAATAAAACAAACCCACAAAACTCCAACGAAGAACTAAATTAAAGCCAAAAGAAAGACACGGGCTCAGGGCGAAGATAGGAACTTGATCCTTAGAACCGTAGCTCCTACCGAAGAACAAAAAGCTCTCCAGAAGGGCGGTTCGAGGTTCTGGGAAACTAAAGGAAACAGGAGGCCTCTCTGGTGCTTTATATAAGCACAGGGAGGCTTAGAGAGTGGGAGACAGTGCAATTAATGCTCACGATGGGAGCAGGTAAAGGAGGTGACAAAAAGATAAAAGATAAGGTATGGTGGAAATGATAGCATTTAAGGCAGCATTAAATGCATGAAGACCTTTCTCCCCCATGGTACTGAGACCTGAGAGAGCGGTCCCACAGAAGAGATGGTCTTTGCAAAAAGACCAAAGAGGATGTCGCTACCCAAAAGGGTGGTCCTTGCAAAAAGCCAAAGAGGGTGGTCTTTGCAAAAAGACCACAGGGGAGGTCATGACCGCCAGGGTGTCACGACAAAACGCCAAAAGAGTGGAGGTCGCGGCCTCAAGGGAGGTCGTGACCTAAAAGGGTGGTCTTTGAAAAAGACCAAGAAGGTTGTCTTTGCAAAAAGGACCACAAGGACAGGGAGATCCAAACAAGGGGAGGTCTGGACGACCAAGATGAAACCAAGGGAGATCTCGACGGTCAAGACCAACACAGGGGAGGTCTCAACGGTCAAGATGGAGCCCAAGGAGATCTCGAAAGGAGGAGATCATCCTGAACGATGGATTTCAGAAATCAATGATGTTTGAAACACAAACCAGAGCTGGGAGTACCTCGGGGTGGTCGTGACCCAAGGGGAGGTCTAAACCAAAGGAAAGTTCAAACAGAAAAGGAGGTCTAAACCACGAGGAGGTCTAAACAAAGAAGGTGGTTTAGATCAAAAAGAGGTCTAAACCTCGAACAGAGATTCAAACCAACAAAGGGGTCTGAAGAGATCTAGACGAAAGAAAAGTCCAAGCAAAGGCACAAGGGGAGGTCCGGAGAGGTCTGAACGAACCGAGAGAGAGGAAAGCAAGACCAGAGCTAGATCAACTCCAAATAAACCAAACTTAGGATTGGTTGAAGTTTGATTTAGTCATTTAAGCACACAAATTTCTGAAAGTCTCAAGTTAAGCTTTGAACTCTCATCAAAACCAAATGGTTCCTTTTATTTTGAAAGCTTTTTAAGAACTCCAGAAAATTAGGATGTTACAGGTACTTTCGATCAGAGTGTATGATTTGGCTTTTCGAGCTATACGATCAGCCACTACATCATCTTCAGGAATAATGTCATGCTGAAGATAATTGTAGATCAACGTCATCCGATCTCTACTGTGATCGTGCTGTACGACCTATGGAGCATCCATGTTCTCAGGATCGATTTATACGACCTCTAGTGGAACATCTATGTCCTCGGAATGCTCGACCACCGAGGGTGAATCGAGTTGCTCGAGAAAAACTTTGGGTGGGACAGGTGACGTGGTGGAGGCCATCCGTGCTAACTGGTCTGCTAGAAAGTTTTCCTTTCTAGAAATGTGTTGGATATGGAAACCGAAGAAATGCTTTTCGTGTTTCCGTACTTCCGCCAGATAAGATGATATCTTGGTACTTGAGCATTGATACTCTTTCCTGACTTGATTCGCTAATAGTTGAGAATCGCCTTTCACTAATGTCTGCGAATCCGGCGCCGCAGCTGCTCGAGTCCCGCCATAAACCCTCATATTACGCCACATTGTTTGTAGCAAGAAAGTTTAAGCGGATGGCGTACTTCATGTGTTCACCATGGGGATATCAAGACAACTCCGGCCCTGAGCCTTTGAGCATCAAAGAACCGTTAAAGTACATTGTCCATTCGACGTGAATTACGCTATTGCACGGGACTTGATTCTTTGTTAAGTGAGATGAAATGGAGGTCGAGCGCCCCAAGCTCGACCGCCCATTTTGCTATTAAATCTGATGATTCCCTGTTTCCAAGGACTTGACCCAAGGGATATCCGGTTGGTACGACCACTTTGTGGGCCTGAAAGTAATGCCTTAGTTTCCTTAAAGCCATAAGTAGACCATAGAGCACCTTTTGTACTTGTGGATATCATTCCTTTGGTCCATGTAAGACTTCACTCACGTAATATACCGGTCGCTGGATGTTTTCACGTTCAACGACTAGTACACCACTGACTGTTTGCCGCGTTGTAGCCACGTAAATCAGCAATATTTCCCCCAATCTTGGAAAGACTAAGATTGGGGCACTCGTAAGGTACTTCTTAAGTTCTTCAAAGGTATCATCTGCCTCTTTAGTCCACTCGAAATTTCCGTGTTTTTGAAGGAGTTTGAAGAAAGGGAGTCCTTTTTCACCTAACTGTGCTATGAAACGAATTAGCACTGCCATACAGCCGGTTAGTTTTTGGACTTCCTTCTTTGTGGTCGGAGGGCGCATCTGGTCGATGGCCAAATTTTTTGCTGGCTTTGCTTCAATTCCCCTAGCCGAAACTAGGAACCCAAGAAGCTTTCTAGAAGAAAGTCCAAACACACACTTCTCTGGATTCAACTTGAGGTTATGCCTTCTTAATTTATTGAAAGTCTCGTGTAGGTCAGAAATACAGTCGCCAGCGTTGATGTTTTTTACGACCAAGTCATCAGCGTAGCCTTCTAAATTTCTACCTATCTGAGGATTAAATGTTTTCTGCATCAACCTTTGGAAAGTCACACCATCGTTTTTGAGACCAAATGTCATCTTAACATAGCAGCAAGTGCCATATGGAGCGATGAAGGAAGTTTTCTCTTCATCGTCTTTACTCATATTAATTTGGTGGTACCCTGAGTATGCATCTAAAAAACTTAACAACTCACACCCGGAAGTAGAGTCTACAAGTTGATCAATGCGTGGAAGGGGAAGTCTTCCTTCGGACAAGTTTTATTAAGATCTGTGAAGTCAATACACATTCGTCATTTCCCATTGCTTTTTCTAATCATTACAGGGTTGGAGAGCCACTCTGGGTGGCCAACTTCACGAATAAACCCAGCCTTGAGGAGCTTGTCGATCTCCGACTCGATTGCCTCCTTCCAATCAGGTGCAAAACGTCTTAGCTTCTACTTAATCGGTTTTTTATCAGGCTGGAGAGCTAGCCTGTGCTCGATTACCTCCCTGGGGACTCCGGGCATGTCAAACGTCTGCTATGCGAATACATCCTGATTTGCTCGGAGGAAGAAGACGAGCGACTCTTCCAATTTGAGGTTGAGTTCTGCCCCGACCAGTACCTTTTGGTCAGACGCATTAGCGTTTCTTGACCCAGACGGAATGTTGGTGCTTTCCAGATGAGCACCTTTGTCGAGTTGCACCTCCTTGATCTAGTCGAAAGTCTTTGGCGTGATCTTTGGCCTTGAGTGCTTGACCTGCATGGTAGGCGGATTAGTTTCCTTAGTCGGAAGCTCATCGACCAGTTCTAAGGACTTCCAACCACATGCATAAGCTATTTTTCGGTCTCCTCGAACCGTGATGACACCTTTCGGTCCTAGCATCTTTAGACTTTGATAACCGTAGTGCGTGGCTATCAGGAATTTCGCTAGAGCCGGACGACAAAGGATTCCATTGTATGCGGTTTCGAAAACCACGACATCAAATGGAATTTTCTCTGTTCGGAAGTTGTCTGGTCTTCCGAACTTAACCGGTAGGGACAACTGTCCTATCGGTTTAGCGGTAGAACTAGGAACTATACCATGGAAGGCATATTTCACAGGTTTTAGCTTGGACCTGGGGATCTGCATCTCTTCCAATGCTCCCGCAAACAAAATATTTAAAGAACTACCTCCATCTATTAAGACTCGATTAACTTTACAATTGTTAATAGTAGGTTCAACTACGATAGGAAACCTACCTAGTCGAGTTGACGGGATGGGGCAGTCTTCTTTGCTAAAGGAGATTACAGTTTTTGACCAGCTGGATGGCTTGACGGTGATCGGAAACTCGGCAAGATTGAACTCCCGCTCCACGGCCTTCAGATGATGTCTCGAATCGTACGAGGATCATCCGAAGATCATATCCACCTTATGCTGTGGCGCCTGGTAGTCTATCTCTTCGTCGTCATCTTGGTCCTTCTTAGAGCTTGGCGAATATTGGTCACCCTTGACAATATCGAGAGTACATTGACCCTCTGATTACAGCGCTGGGCTCCCATTGCCGCCTCTACCGGTCGGATCGACCGGGCTTGCAAAGGTGTTCAGACGTTTTGAACTGGTCGGAATGGGTAGTTCCTCTGAGAGCGCCATTGTTAGTGGCGGTGTATCCTCATCCATCCAGTCGATTTCATCATTCTCTGCGACTGGCGAGCCGACGGAAGAGGAGGAGGATGATGACATCCCGTTTTCTTCCATGGCGTGGATGCATGCATCCATGTCGAGGTTAGAATAGTCCGCTAGGTCGAACCAGTTTTCCTCATCCCAAGTCCCTGCCATGTTCGCATGAGTGATGATGGAGGAAAGGAATTAGATGAGAAATACTTGAGTGAAGTAATCTTCAAGAACTTAACGCCTTCTTCCCCACGGACGGCGCCAACTGTCGACGATCGAGTCGCCGATCTTACGAAATAAATAGAGGAAAATGGCCAAGAGTTCGTGGGAGAGAATGAGACTACTCTTTTATTGCTATGAACTGGATGTTACAGGGGGTGCCCTCGACAAGGCCGTGGATTAATCCTAATTACACTGAGCGTATTGCTTGCTAGCTTATGGAATCGGACTTGAAACACGAATCTAATGCCAATTACAGTGCTTCAATCCGATGCCCACTGTCCTCCGCGCTCCATCGTTAAGTAACCGTCGAAGTGGTGGTAGTTATTCCTTGAAGAGACGCCTGTTGGAAGTACCACGACAGGTTGGAGCGAGGCAGCGGTTGATAAAGTACCAACCGTTCGGCGGTTGTGTGTCTGTGAGACACTCAATCTGTAGGGTGATTGTTGTCGGTGTCTTAGGACCATGAAACGTCGCGTGGTATGGAACAAATATGACATGTGTTTCATTTATCACACGGTAAGGAATATACTCGGAGTTAGATCCGAATACCAGTTCATTGCTTCTACGAGTAGTTATCTAGTCGGAGACTGGGTACATGACCTCATCCGACCAGGATACTTATTATGTAACCTCTGGAATCCTTACGACCACAGGGGTCGTTAGCCTTAGGGGTTACGACTACGAAGACATATGGTATTTTATTATGCATTAAAGTAATACATAGATATTTTAATCCTCGTCACAAAGAAATAGAGAACACTTTGCAAATTAAAGGTGAGTGTGCATACATCAAATCAACAAAGATAAATTTTCTCATAGTATTCAGTGTGCAACTCAATTTGCAAGTATAAGTAAAGTATATAGTGGAGTTATTCATCAAACAAGAATTGTTGTTCAAAATAGCAAGCTTCAATTCATTTATGTGATCACAAGTTATGCATATTCGATATACCAGAAATTGATTGTCTATACCATAATCTCCAATTAATTTAAAATAGTAGGTGTAGGTGCTAGAAAGAGAATTTAGAGATGAAATTTCAGAAACTTTTTCCATAGCACATTCCAAAGTAACGCGCTCATTAAGCATGATATAGCACAATGCTTCAGTAGGGGATATTCTATCAAATATTTCCTTATGTGTCATTAATTCTAACGAGGATATAATAATCTTTATTTTATTATATATCTATAATTCATATTATAGGTAATAATGACGTCATACAACTCTTGAGTATACCCCTTAATATTCATAAGGGAGAAAGTCAGAGGTCGTAAGTTCTCCTCGACCACCCGTGTGTCGTGGGTCTTCCTCGACTACCCCATTGTCGTAAGCCCTTCTACGACTATCCCGTGATTGTAAGCTCTACTACGATCAATCTGTGGTTGTAGGCTCTCCTACGACCACCACCTGGTCGTAAGCCCTTCAACGACCAGTCCTTTGTCGACAAGACTCACAGACTTGTGGGCCTAGTTGATTATGGAATCTTATATACCGTATCTAAGGATATGAGCAATCAATTACGCTGTTATTCCCTAGAATAACAGCACGATTTAACTCCCTGTTATGACGATAATTGTCTGGCGGCATGGGGATGTTACAACCCCCGTAATAACCTCCGGTAACAGTTCCACGATTTGGTGCGTTAATGTAACCTTTATACTGAAGATCCAACGGTGCACCCCGGAGATGGTATAAAAGGCAAGGATCATCAGGGCAAAGGAGAGGGCCAGAGGAGATTAGAAGCACAAGACTCTAGTCTTTAATTCCATCTTGTAATCCAGCATACTCAATACATACACATAGGAGTAGGGTTGTTATTCTCCCAGGAGAAGGCCCGAACTAGTATAAAAATCCCCGTGTCTCCATCTCTGTGTGATTTTAAGCCTAGAGGAACCCCCAAATCAAACAATCTTTACGTAAGTTCAGTCATCAGATTTCCTTTGTCTGTCCAATTCTCATGCTCTCATGGCAGGAGAGTGGAACGAGGAGAACTGGTTCGATTTGGCCGATTATGTAGATATCGACATGGATGCCGGTTTCGACTACAAGCCGAGTGATGCATCCTCCGATGGTGATGTCGCCCTCGGAGTTCTTTCTCTAGGAGACTTTACCACCGATGGAGTTGAGGAGGGATCTTTATCCTGCACAACTATACGTCCAGATGGGGAACCAGCTTTTTCAGAGGGCAAGGGTCAATCCAACCACAATGAGGGCTATCCCAAGGCAGACTCGGGGCATGGTGAGGGTTCCCTCTCCAAATGTCCAAGTCCACCTGAGACAGTCTGACCTGGCGCGACAACTCTTGGAAGTCGTAATTCCGGATCTTCATCAGCATATGGTGATTCTCTCTCTCCGGTTAGCCCAGCCAAGGATGCGATCGAACATGCTCTTCCTGCGAGTTCGACCATCCCATCTGAGACTCGCTTGCCGAAGCGAGAGCAGTTATAACCGAATTCCCTTCTGGAGGGTTTGCTCCAAGTCGCCAGATGGTGTCATTCGACGACTCCTCAAGCGAGGAGGCTTCTAGCACAAGTGAAGATCATCAATGGGTGGTCTTCGTCCTGCCCTCAGGTAGCAATAACTCTTCTAGAGACAGGGCTGAGGACGCTCCCCGAAGATCACACCCTACGACCTCTCGTGGCCATGACAAAGACACCTCCAGCGATGACTAGAGTCAATACTCTGATGAACGTATGGGAAATTCTCGAGATCATCGCACTTCACTAAGGCAAGCTCAAGGATCAGGTATGGATGATTCTGAAACAAACCGACGAAAACAAGTCGCAGCTCAGAGAAAATTGCCTGGGCATACTCAATACCAGTCGGAAGAAGCTCAGGAACTTCAACATATCAACGATCTGCTCGAGAACCCATCTCGAGAACTTGCCCGAGCACCTGGCGATGACCTTTTCGCGATCGCCCGAAGGTTGCGGAGTACGATGATCAAGCTCGAATGACCCCGTCGACATCATTTTGGAAGTCGTGGCAGTACGACTCCATCAGCTTCCAGTCGATCGAATAACTCACCGTATAGAGATCACCGCAAGGTGCATCGCTCCCCAATCCGGAAAAGAGTTCCTCGAACGCCTGATGATCATAAAGCTCCTAGGAGAGGTGATCATTCACCACTCCGACCTAGAGGTCTGCAACAACAGACAAAATATGAGGAGTATTACCCTCGTAGGATCGAGACTTACCAAAAGTCAGATTCACCCCTTGCTAGATATCGTCGAGTACGATCACCTGGCGACGTCAACCCCTCTTTTCTACAAAGGAGGCGTTACGACATGATTACCGGATGTCGGGCATTCTCGCCTGACCTCCGAGTAGTTCACTGGTCACCGCGGTTTCGACCAGGGAACATAGAGAAATTTGATGGGTCTCAAAATCCCATCGAATTCCTTTAGATTTACACGACTGCTGCCCGAACAGCAGGAGGAGGAGAACGCGTCATGGCGAATTACCTTCCGACTGTGCTCGAAGGGTCTGCTCGATCATGGTTATTAAACCAACAAGTCGAGTCGATCTACTCGTGGCAGCATCTCTGCGATCTGTTGCTGGCCAATTTCCAAGGCACCTACCATCGCCCCGGAAAGGAGGACGACCTGCACAGGATGCGACAAAACGACCACGAAACACTAGCCAATTCATCAGGCGTTTCAGTTAGGTTCGCAACTCAATTCCTGATGTTTCCGACTCATCTGTTATCAGATCCTTCAAGCAGGGAGTCCGCAGCAGAAGTATCACGTAGGACATCGCTTTGAATCCTCCCGCTCATCATTTGAATTCTTCAAGATGGTGGACCGATGCTGCTGATCGCTAATGAAGTAGTCGAGTGGACCAAACTCATCGATCGAGATGACCAGCACCTTCACAAGACTGGCGAAGGTGGCAAAAAGAAGGATAAGAAGGCTAAGAAATCCAAGAACAAGGCAAAGGGCCAAAAGCCTCAAGCCAATGCTTCTAAGGAGATCCTGGCCGTAAGCGATGAGGAGCCACAAACTACCAAACAATACCCCGATCGAGGCAAAGGTAAGCGCCCCGAACGGAAGAACGATAAGCCTAGGTGGTGCCCTTTCCATAAAAAGGAAGGACATGACCTTCGCAACTGCCGAGTTTTTCAACGAAAACTCGAAGACTACTACAACGGCAAAGGGCCACTTTCTACCGTCGAGGAGGTAGGGCAAGCTAGTGGTAGTACACAGTCGGATGACAACGAGGACATGCCATTTCAAGATCCCGAGCACACCATCGAGCACATCTTTGGAGGATCATCGGCATACGAGTCAAAACATCTTAAGACAGTCGAACGCGAGGTAAACTCCATTGACCCTCCTCTTGTCAATAAGTTGCTGAAGTGGTCGAAAGTCACCATCTCTTTCGAGAAGGTTGACTGCCCGATCCCTTCAACTCGACCAGGTCGATTTTCGATTGTGGTCAAACCCACCATCAACAACTGTCGAGTGAATCGAGTGTTGATTGATGGTGGTAGTTCGTTGAACATTTTGTTTACGAACATCCTGGACGAAATGCAAGTCCCCAGGACCAAGGCAAGACAGGTAAGATATTCATTTCATAGTATTATACCAGGGCCTTCAGCCAAACCCATTGGCCAAGTTTCTCTTCCTTTAATATTTGGTTCACCAAGTAATTTCAGGACGGAGAAGATCTCCTTTGATGTGGTCAATTTCGATACGGCATATAATGCCATACTCGGACGACCAGTCTTGGCAAAATTCTTAATGGCAACTTATTATGAGTATCAGTGTCTTAAGATGCCAGGTCCCAAATGAGTAATCACAATTCATTGTGATAAGAAGATAAGCGCCTGCGCAGTGACCGTCGATCCCTCAAGATGGTGGAGTGGATACCGGCCGGGAAGAAAAGGGCAGCCTTCGACCAAGAGCTCGAAGCCTAAAGCTGTGCCCAAGCCGAACGACCAAGTCAAAGAGGTTCCCCTGGATCAGGAGGAACCTTCGAAGACTATTCGCATCGGGGATACTTCCGACCCCAAGTAGGAAGACGCCCTCATCACTTTCCTCCGGACAAACGCAAATGTCTTCGAGTGGCAAGCATCCGACATGCCCGGAGTCCCCAGGGAAGTGATCGAGCACAGTCTAGCTCTACGCCTAACAAATTACACATAAAAAAAAAAATTACGAGACTTACCCCACGATTGTGAGATGTTATAAGGTCAGAATTGGACAAGCTACTTAAAGAAGGCTTTATAAGAGAAGTCGACCACCTAGAGTGGTTGGCCAACCATGTAATGGTTATAAAGTCTAACGGCAAGTGGCGAATGTGCGTAGATTTCCCTGATCTTAATAAAGCTTGTCCAAAAAATGATTTCCCTTTACCTCGTATCGATCAGTTGGTTGACTCTATTGCTGGTTGCGAAACATTAAGTTTTCTAGATGCATATTCTGGCTACCATCAGATCAATATGTGTCTAGAAGATGAAGAAAAGACCGCGTTTATTACTCCATTTGGTATATTTTGCTATATCAAAATGCCATTGGTCTAAAAAATGCTGGCGCTTCTTTTCAACGTTTGATGCAATCGACTTTTTCACCTCAGTTAGGCCGAAATTTGAAAGCCTATGTTGACGATCTAGTCGTAAAAAACATCAAACGACTTGATCATGTTTTAGACTTGCAGGAGACGTTCGACAACCTCAGAAAACACCGCTTGAAACTCAATCCTAAGAGATGTGTGTTTGAAGTCTCTTCGGAAAAAATTGCTTGGATTCCTGGTCTCTGTACGAGGGATCGAAGCAAATCCCGAAAAGATAAAAGCTATTGTTCAAATGCACTCTCCAACCACGAAGAAAGAGGTCCAAAAGCTCACAGGGTGTATGGTGGCTTTAAGTCATTTCATAGCACGACTGGGAGAAAAAGGAGTACCATTTTTCAAACTTCTAAGGAAACACAAAGGTTTCGAGTGGTCAGAAGAGGCAAACACTGCCTTTGAGGATGTCAAGAAATATCTTACGAGTGCTCCTGTTCTGGTTTCCCCGAAACCAGAAGAGACGCTCTTAATTTATCTAGCTGCCACGCCACAGGCAGTGAGTGCAGTACTAATTGTAGAACGTGAAAATGTTCAACGACCAGTGTACTACGTGAGTGAAGTTTTGCACGGACCTAAGGAGCGTTACCCTCAGGTCCAAAATCTTCTCTATGCCCTCCTCATGTCTTCAAGGAAACTGCGGCATTATTTTCAGGTGCACAAGATAATTGTGCCATCTGAGTTTCCCTTGGGAGTGATCCTCTAGAATAGGGAAGCAGCGGGATGCATGTCTAAATGGTCAGTAGAACTTAGGGAGTTCGACCTCCATTTCGTGTCCCGAATGGCCATTAAACCCTAGATCTTGGCAGACTTTATCGCCGAATGGACAAATCTGAACGGTTCGGATCCCGATCTGATACCCACGACCCGATTGGCGATGTACTGACGGTCACTTACTTTAAGTGGCTCGAGGGTGAGGTGGTCACGGAATCTCCTAACGGAGAGACCTTAAAGTATGCCATATAGTTAAACTTTGGGCCACTAACAACGTGGCGTAATCTGGTTTACTAGCGAAAGATCTGAGCTGCAAGCACTTTCGCGATTCGACGACTACTCGTGAGAGGAGACTCTCAACTAGTCGTGAATCAAGTTGGAAAAGAGTACCAGTGCTCTAACTCGGCCATGTCTCAGTACTTATCGGAGGTTTGAAAGCTTGAAAAGCATTTTTTCGGTTTCGAGGTATAATTCATCCCTCGAAAGGATAATTTCCTCGCAGACCAGCTTGCTCGGATAGCTTCTTCCCGATCACAAGTACCAAAAGGGGTCTTCTTAGAGCAACTCTAGAAGCCGTCTCTGGTGGAGACACAGGAGACATCTCCTATTGAGACAGCCTCCTTAGAATACGAGGATACTTGGATGGATCCCATCTATAAGTATCTTCAGACGGGTTCTGTACCCGATGACGATCTCGAAGCAGATCGTTTATCCTGAAAGACCAAAATGTATACTTTGGTCGAAGGAGTTCTCTATAAACGAGGCACTCAAGGGGTACTCATGCGATGCGTACCGCAGAGAGGACTAAACCTCCTTCACAACATACATGGGGGCATCTATGGAACTCATGCTTCCTACAGAACGTTGGTCGGAAAAGCCTTTCGACAAGGATTTTACTGGCCAACAGCCCTCTATGATGCCAAAGAGTTGGTTAAGAAATGTGCACAATGCCAGTTTCATAGCAGGCAAATACACCAACCGGCTCGGGCATTAAAAACAATCTCTTTATCTTGGCCTTTTGCGACCTGGGGTCTCGATATCCTAGGACCGTTCCTAAGGGCTCCAGAAGGCTTCGAGTTCCTTTTTGTGGCTATTGATACGTTCACAAAATGGATCGAAGCGAACACTCGGATGGGATAACAAATCTAAGCCGCAAAAGCGGTTCATGATGAGAAGCGTGATTACTCGGTTTGGAGTCTCAAGTCGAATAATCACGATAATGGTAAATAATTTTCGGCATAAAATTTCAGGAATTTTATGCGACGAGTTGGGTACCAAGCTCTGTTAGACCTCTCATCGCCCATCCCCAAAGCAATGGGGCGATCGAGCGAGCGAATGGCCAAATAATGCGAGGAATTAAAACTTCGAGTCTTGGCCAAAGCATTAAGCGCTTGGGGGCTTGGGTACAAAATTACCCTCGATATTATGGGCGATTCGCATGGTTGCTAGTCAGCAACAAAGTAAACACCTTTTTTTTTTCCTAGTTTTGGTGCAAAGCCATGCTTCCACGAGAACTAAGGATCGAGGTCTATAAGGTCGAGAGTTTCAATGACTCAAATTAAGAAAAACTTGACGGATGATATTAACTTTGCTTCGAGAGAAGAGAAATTAGGCCTTAATCCATTCAGCAGTCTACCTGCAAGCCCTGCGCAAATACAACGATCGTAAGGTCCAACCTCGTAGCCTTGCTTTAGGTGACTTAGTATTGAGGAAAATTCAATCCCGGTCTAATCAGAACAAACTTTCCTCTAAGTGGGAAGGTCCTTACGATTGGTCGCAGATTATCGTCGAGTTGATCTGGCGGCAATGGAAGACGGCCGGGTTCTCTCTAATTCTTGGAATATCGACCAATTACGCAAATTCTACGTGTAAACAACAAACCATTCAATAAAGCATCAGGTTCTTTCTATCTTTATTGTCTTACTTAGAGTAGCGCTTTGATAATTCTTTCAACCATACCCTGGTCGAAAGTCCGCCCTCGACCAGTTCCTAGCCGTGTACTTTTCCACGACAATACATTGGTCGTAAGACATCCTACGACCAGTACCCAGTTCATCTTTACACTAGTCGAAAGGATGGTAACATCACCTAGTCGAAGCCTTTCCTCTCTGCACGTGGTCCCGCCCACTAGAAGGAACTTCCTAGAGTCGATTCGTTCCTCCCTTTTTGTTGCCAACACAAAGAGCTTGGGTTTAAAACATGGTCAAAATAATGTCAAGCCGACTCTTAGTACCTTAATTTATTTCTTCATTTATCTTTTTGAAAAATAAATTAAGCCGAGTACACTTTTTAAATTTGCTCGACTTCTTTTGGTAAACTCAGTCGTCTTAACTGGCCAGAGAAAGTTGCAACAACTAGTCAAAGACTTTCCTCTCTGCACGTGGTCCTGCCCACTAGAAGGAACTTCCTAGCGTCGTCCTGTTTCTAACTCTTGCTACCAGAGCAAACCTACTAAGTGCATTGAAATAAGTTGAACAAATTTTTTTAAAGGAACTCCAGACATTTATCTAACTCAAGTTGACCGTTCTTGATTTGATTAATCTGGTCAAAGATGGTAACATCACCTAGTCGAAGCCTTTCCTCTCTGCACGTGGTCCTGCCCACTAGAAGGAACTTCCTAGTGTCAACTCGTTCCTACTCTTTCGACCAGTGCAAGATAATCGCGATCGAAAAACTACAAGTTAGTTAAACCTATCTTTTTCAGAAAACCCATTGAACACTATTTACTCGGTTTATCTAAATAAACCAACCAAATAGTCGGGGGCTAGGATAAAGTTATTAACTTGATTTCAATTCTTAGTCTTGCTCTTTTTTCCATTCATTATCTTATGAGTTACTAAATACTCGACAATACGATTTCCACGAAGAAGGAAGGATTATATATCAACATTAACAAAAAATTTGTCTTTACAGGACTCTGGTACAGACTACTCTGGCGGAGGAGATCTTATTTGCATACCCTCCATGACCAACTCAGCGATCGGCTGCATTGTCGCTATTAATTGCTCTGCCTCTGGTTCAGGGCAGGTGAAGTCGTTTACGATAGGCTGCAGATTAAGGTTGGGATCATGAGATTTAAGTTTTGCTAAGACAAATCTTATTCCCTCTTGGATCGCATCCTTTGTCGAGTCGAATTGGTTAGCCCACAGAGTAGTCACCAACTCTTGCAAAGTTCCGACTTGTTCGCCAATGGCACTCGAGTGGGCAGACAACGTGTCGTCACGAGGAGTAATCCCCTCAGTATGAAGCCCACTGAGTACATTGTTCAGAAGTGAAATGTTGTCTTGAAGGGTGATCTTCAAAGCCTTCATTTCCTCCTGATTACGAGTCGAAGCCTCCCGAAGTCGTTTTACTTGTACTACTTGTTCTGAAAATAATAAGACTAGACAGATAAAATGACTTCGAGAGAAAAACACAATCAATCACAGGTAAAGATTTGCTTACAAACTAGTTGAGAATCCAACTTCTTGACTTCTTCGGCGTAAGAGGTAGCATCCTTTATGTGGCGCTACTCCCACGTCTGGACCTCTTGATCTTTCTCTGAAAGGGAATGAGAATCAGAGAAAGAAAAGAAGGTCGAAAATGGTCTAAGGTTCAACACTTACCGTTCAATCGTCCCTGCAATCTTTGGTTTGCGGAGTTTGCCTCCTGAAGCTTCTTCTGGAGGTCTTCAACCTTCTCACTTAGCTTCTTCTTCTCAGCTCTCTCAAAGTCGAGAGAATCAGCTAAGGTCTTCTCGTCACTCTTAAACCTGCAAAGGGAAAGGGTAGACGTCAGCATAGTTTCTGGTCGTAACTTCTTCTACGACCAGTTCCTTGTCGTAAGTCTCTCTACAACAATGTCCTGGTCGTAAGTCCTCCTACGACCAGTACCTAGTCGTAAGATCTTCTACGACAAACCCCTGCAAGTGCTGTGTAAGTGGTCGAAACATAAAAGGCTATGAAAAGCAGTTACTTACCACTTCTCTGCCTGCTCGCAGAGTTCCGCTTTTTCCTGTCGCAATTGGACAAGTTGCCTGTTGTATTCAACAACAGTAACAATTTGCTCCAATTCTCTGTGCACAAAAGAAAAACAGTTAGAAACAAGAAACTATATGAGTGCAAATACTGATCAACAGGTACTTACATTCATTGCCCTCCGCAAACGAAGACACTATCCTTGTGGGGTTTCTCAGTTCATTGATCTCGTAGAATCGGTCCCACCACACCTCTTCGAGACGCGCGTCATCGAAAACGTCCTTTCCATCGGGAATATTTTTGGGGTGAGGAACACGAGCACGAGGTCTGAGAGTAGAAGATGCCACAATGGAAGATGGCCCGAAGAACTCAGAGGCGAAGTTAGCATATTCTTCATCCTTTGATTTGGTAACGCCAGCTCCTCCCTGAGGACCTGGAGGAACGTCTGCGGCAACCTCCTTCCTGGCGCGACGCTCTGATGCCTCCGCAGTATCAAACGTCACCTTTGCCTCGGTTTCTATGACCACTCATGTGGTCGTGGCGCTCGACCCTCGACCGCTCCGATGAGTCGTAGCCATAACGATTACAGCGGCATCTTGATCCTTTCGGATGGTGGACGATCCTTTGAACACCACTACTGTTGTTCCTTCACCTGTCAAAGAAACCACAGTGGGTTCCTTGGCAGGAACATCCTTGATGATGAGAGGAACCAAGCTGAGATCATAAAAAGGAAAGCGCTATTAGGTGGTAAAAAGCAAAAGGTAAATAATGTTCTTACGCTTTTGTCTCTTTTACATACCTTCTAGTGTCAGACCTGATCTTAAGTTTGGAAACAACCCTCCCTAAGGAAGATTTCTTTGATTTTTTCTCAACCACGTCTGGTCGAGACTCAAGTCGAAGAACGGCCACGACCACGTCTGATCGTGGGTCTTGATCGAGCACCCGCGCTCCCTGATCCTCTTGGCTCCTTGGATGGTCAAGACCAGTCTCGACCACCTCAAGGACATCACTACCCTCGACCACAGGTACTACTGGTACAACAGTTTCCTTCACAAAAGAAATAAAACTCTTCCTGTTCTCCTTTTCTAGTCGCTTGACAAAGCCACAGGAAGCAGAAACTGCGAAAATCCTATTGTCATAATAGAAGGGTACCTTGGTCTTGGGGGCTTTGCGCTTGAGAGGTTCAGCCGCTTCAGTCGCAGTTTCTTCTATAACCGCTAGGTCTGCAGCAGATTTTGCGAAAGGTTTAGTCGGGTCAAAGGTACTCGAGCTTAAGCCTCCCTTGTCGGCGGCTTTAACGAGCCGACGTCTCTTGGCAGGGGGAGAAACAAACTGCTCTACGGCAGCACCGACGACCATCAGTTCGACTTCTTCATCGTCCTGACGGTTCTCCATGCATACTTTCTGCAGAAATCAGGAAGAGAGATACTATGAAGCCATCGTAAGTTCTTCTACGACCATCACTATGTCGTAAGCTTTTCTACGACAACCCCCTGGTCGTAAGTTTTCCTACGACCAGAACTTGATCGTAAGCTTTCCTACGATCAGTACCCAGTCATAAGATCTTCTATGACTACAAAGTCCTAAAGACGAAATCTACTCTTGATTATCTTTAAGCACTCCACCTTGTCCTCTGGGGACAGGTCAGCCAAGATTGGAGGCACCACCACATGGGCCAGGGGCTTCTCACAGATAAGCTTGACCCGAGCGTCAATCTCCTCTTATGAGAGGTCTGCAGGGATAAGGAAACTTTCAGTAAAGCCTAAATTAAAATCAACAGGAAAAAGGGCTAAGCTTGAGATTTTCTCACCCTCCAAGTAATCCCTCGTCGGGCCCGTTGGCCCTGAGTACCTCCACATCTTATGAGCCCTCTTCTTCAGAGGGCTGATGTGGCGTGTGATGAAATCCTTCATCACGTGCCATCCGGTAAGCCCCTCTTCCTTCAAGTCTGCAATAACTTGAATGAAGGGGGTGATTCGACCGAGATCCTTGAGAATGGCATCCCAGGAAGAAACCTTCTCGGTCGGCTTCCCGGCGAAGGAGAGGCTGTCCTCGTTGGTGATCTCCCAATAGAACCACCTCTTCTTCCACCCCGGCCACGACGACCGGGTAAACATCTGAATATACTCCTTCGACTTCCCGTCGTGGAGCTTCAAACTACAACTACCGGCGATTCCGCCTAGTCGGGTCATTCCGTAGAAGTACCGGAACAACTCTAAATCAGCCGGAATCCCCAGGTAGGCTTTGCAAAGGTACACGAACACCCCCAACATCGTGATAGCGTTGGGAACGAGATTCACCAACTCCACCTAGAAGTATTCGTGTACCAATGTAAGAAAAGGATGAGCGGACAATCGAAGACCACACTCACAGAATGCCTGGAAGACGGAGATTTACCCAATCTCCCCAGACGGCCAATGCTGCCCGACGGCCTCAATCCACTTCACGAATTCCTCCTTCGGGATATTCTCGGAGTCGACCAAAGCCTATATTTTGACCGTATCCATCTTCGATTCGACCCACTGGGAAGCGGCTCCGGCCATTTCTCCCAAAGGCTGAAGGTTTGGATTTAGAAAGATTGGGGAAGAAGGCTTAATTTGGTCGGCGACGGAGAACTCAAAAACTTGAACAATGAGAGCAATTTGGGGGAAGATAAAAGACCTTATCCTTACCCACGATGACTATTTATAACTGCACGCCTAAAGTTAAAAAGACGTGGCTACCCAACGATTGCCAACGTTTTGGGAACTACTCCAACAGACAAAGGTGAGGGAGTCGATTGGGATTCTTAAATTTGTCTTCTCGAGGAAGTCAGGTCTGTTTTTACACCTCAAGCGAAATTACCTTCTTGACCAAGTCTTTTTCTGGTTAAACGCAACAGCGATTGGAAAGATTCTACTTCCAACCACAATCCTGCGACCACTCGGTGATCGTAAGATCTCCTACGACCACCTTGAAAGTCGCAAGATTATTCCACAATTTTCTTGACTAAGTAAAATTCTGGTCAAATGAAACACCAGTCGAAGAGTTCTTCCTTCGACCTTTTCCCTACGACCACTTACTGGTCGTAACACCATCTACTGCTCCTTCTCCAAGTAAGTTATTTTCGCTTAAGCTGGGGGGGCTAGATGACGAGGATATAATAATCTTTATTTTATTATATATCTATAATTCATATTATGGATAATAATGACATCATACAACTCTTGAGTATGCCCCCTTAATATTCATAAGGGAGAAGCTGGAGGTCGTAAGTTCTCTTATAACCACCCTGTGGTTGTGGGTCTTCCTACGACTACCCCATAGTCGTAAGCCCTTCTACGACTATCCCGTGATTATAAGCTCAACTACGATTGATCTGTGGTCGTAGGCTCTCCTACGACCACCACCTGGTCGTAAGCCCTTCTACGACCAGTCCTTAGTCGACAAGACTCACGGACATGTGGGCCTAGTTGATCAGGGAATCTTATGAACCATATACAAGGATATGAGCAATCAATTACGCTGTTATTCCCTGGAATAACAGCATGATTTAACTCCCTGTTATGATGATATTTGCCTGGTGACGTGGGGATGTTACAACCCCCGTAATAACCTCTGGTAACAGCTCCACAATCTGGTGCGTTAATGTAACCTTTATACTGAAGATCCAACGACGCACCCCGGAGACGGTATAAAAGGCAAGGATCATCAGGGCAAAGGAGAGGGCCAGAGGAGATTAGAAGCACAAGACTCTAGTCTTTGATTCCATCTTGTAATGCAGCATACTCAATACATACACACAAGAGTAGGGTTGTTATTCTCCCAGGAGAAGGCCCAAACCCGTATAAAAATCCCCGTGTCTCCATCTCTGTGTGATTTTGAGCCTAGAGGAACCCCCGAATCAAACAATCTTTACGTAAGTTCGGTCCTAAAACACCGATAAATTTGACATGTGCAAAATTATAAGAATTTAGATCAGCACATGGTTCGTTCAAGTCAACACAAGGAATATCAAAAGATTGCACTACAACAGGTATATACTTACAAGATTGCTCTATGTCTTGCTGTAGCTCCAAATCAGTACCTTTGTCATTATCGTCCTCATCAGATACAGTAGGTACCTCAAACTTCTCCTCTAATGACATAAGTAGCTATCCAACATAGTAACCTATACGAAGTAGTCCAACCGCGTTCTCTCAGCAGTGAGTGGCAAAATATATGCCCGTAGTTGTTTTCCTTTGAGTTCAAATCTGCCCGCGATGTCATCGTAATCTACCAACTTCCACCAACCTGTCATTGTTAGTAGAAAACAAGGAAACAAATCATAAGTATATGTTCCTATCAACTACTAGGAGGTGGAGTTTATCAAGTCATGCACGCTCAAGCTCTTACCAGGCTCTTGCAAGTTCTTACCAATGCAAACAGGTGGTGCAACCGGTGGCTGGTTCGTGATAAACCTGACTCAAGTGATGAGTAGATCGATTGTAAGGGCCGGTTCGACGTGATCTACTTGGTTAGTAGAAAGTGGAGCTTGGACAGGCTTAATATTAGATAGCAAGGAGAACAATCAGTTAATTTCAGAAATTGCACATAATTGAATTATAGTTCGTATCTAGCACTTAGCCTATGTTGCTGATAAACCAAGGATGGATGAAGGTTAAAATAAGTGTATAACAATGTATAGGAGTGGTAGACACAAGATAATTCAATAGAATACAATTTGGAGCGAATAGCACAAGTCTTGACCCAACACTTAAAACTGTAGTTTTCTATCCATTGGACATTACATCGGTATTTTGGTCGTAACGTTTTATCAGATGCCTATATTTCAATGATTCTTTTTTCTGTCTCCTGGCGGCTTTTTCTATAATTTTTATTTTGGGGCCATTTTCTGAATACCGACTCAAAAAATGCACAAAAAATCACAAGTGCAGACAGTTTCAGATTCAAATGGAAAAATTAGGTCAACTTTCACCGCATATAATTTTTTACTGCCTTTCTGGATTGAGGTGAAATTTTATAGGTAGCTGTATAATGAAATTTGTGATCTAATGGCAGTGGTCTCACTCAAAAATTATCACGGAATCAAAAGTTATGGCGATTTTTGTGGCAGCGGCAAAAAAGGGGTCTTCTTGCCGAAATTGGAAATTAGCGTTCATGGTGTTCTAGATGGATTTAGATGCGGGAAATTTCTTTTGGAGCTTATTTTTGGGTTTAGGATGTGATGGATGGGCTAGGGTTTCATTTTTTTTTTGGATTTTTAGATATGATCAGTAACTAGACAAAGCTAAAACGGACACAAATTCAATTTAGCAAACCAAAACTAACAGATTGAAAGGCACAATAGGCTTTGGACATCGGAGATTAATTCTTTTTGTAGGGAAAATTTTCTGGACTATAGGTGTTAAAAATCGAAACAAGACTAGGGATACAAGAATTCCTACCGGTAAACCTGGCTCTGTTACCACCTGATGAGGAAGTTGGGTCCCAATCATCCGACAGGATGATAACTTCGAGTTAGAGGAGAACGACTTTGACGATGCAGGCTTCTAACCGATCACGACCAGAACACGAAGAAATCGCTAAACCACACTCCAAGTCATTATCAACCGTGCCAAGATCGCGGTTGACCTGACCACGAAGGTCTATTCCTGTATGCAATCGAAGAACACGCAAGAACAAGATAATAAGCAATATAAAATTGCAAATAGGATTGAAATATTTGATAAAGTTGGGATTCTGAAGCGGTATTATAGTTGGTCTAATCGACACAAGCCAATACATGAAGTTACAATGAAGCTAACTTTTAACTAAACAAAATTCAAGAAAACTAGAGGGGTACGACCTCCTTAAATAGGGGAGGGGGCCGCACATAACTATGAAATAAGGGGATGGTACTATTTATGGCATTGTTCATGTGAATAGTATATTCATGAATAGTACGAGCCAAGAGGGGGCGCCTTCCCCTTGGGCCTAGGGATAGCAATCGGGCGCGGCGGGCACGGGGAGTGCTCGCCTATACCCATACCAGCGACCCCGATTTCCCCCCACGGGCATGCCCGCGAAGGGTGACGGGCGAAAAACCTCGCCCATACCCATCGCCCGCGGGCATGCCCGTGTACCCGCGAACATAGTTCCTCACACATAAACACACAATACCATCAATACAGACCATCATATCGCCCGCGGGTTCTGTAGCACCCAAGCTACATAAAAATACAAGTTTTTTTTTGTTACTAAGGAACCAACATATTGCTGATTGGAAAAACATGAATGCACTGACCTCTTTGGAAGTTTTGCTACTTCTTCGCACCTAAGAAGTTCGGCATAAAGACCATCAAGATTTAACAAGTCTTCGTGTGTTCCCATCTCAACAAGTTGACCTTCCTCCATTACTACTATATAATCAACATTCACGATAAAATTTGAGGCGTCTAGCTATGATGATAGTAGACCTCCAGAGCATCGAGAATATCTAGTGCTTCTGAACAACTTTCTCGACCTCGAAATCAAGAGCACCGATAACCTCATCAATACAAGAATGGATGGATTTGAGAGCACAACACGAGCAATGGAAAGCTTTATCTTTTGTTCCTCTGTCGGTGAAAGCCCGCCCGACCATCTTGTTTCATATTTAGTTCTAGTTAAATAAGCATGTTACACACATAAAAAAAGATATCACGATTTGATAGACATTTGAGATATAGCATGCATGACACCGGTTTCATATCCTTTTCTAGTGAACTGATTAAAGCATGTGCATGAGTTGTTTTAGTTGCCTCCTCAATCTGGGTTGTAGCAGATCTTCCATATGCAATATTTTCCCTAACGCTCAAGCTTGAGAGACCATGTGGAGGTCGTCCCGTGTGTGTGATGAGTAAGTGACATAGGTTTAGGAAGTCGAGTTTGGTTTGGGTGGTTTGGACCATGTCGTTGCGAGGTGCAACAGGCTCAGTCGGTTTGGTCAAACTTGGTCGTATGGGATTAGGATGCATATTCTTTGATTCGACAAGTTTGGATTTTGTCATGGTAAGTATGTTGGTTTTACGCTTTCATGTATCGGCGGTGCTATTTGATGTGTTTCTTATGCGTGTATTGCGGGACATCGGGTGGAGTCGTGGCGAGACACGGTGGACCGGACTAGGTGCAGTGGCGCCGAGGTCGAACAGTCGGGATGTGTCGAAGACGCGTGGACTCGAGGTGGTTGCGGGCGTCTTGAGACAAGGAGCGGAAGCTTCGGAAGGTGCGGGGAGGCGAACAGGAATTTCGCAAGGTCGCACTGGCGGGGCAGGCTCCGTTGGATTTAGCGGGCGTAACGGGTGGAGACCCGTTAGCCATGGGCTATAAATAGGATGGAGGGCTGCTGCCCAAACCGAGCACTTAAAAGGATTCTAGGGTTTGCTTTAGTCAAAAGAAGCTTTGAGAGTTTGTTTTGGCTTTATGCTTTAGTTGGTGAGGAGTTGTTGAGAGCAGGAGTGTAGGCTGTGCTCTGTTCTAGTGTGTGTGTTCTTGAGTTTCTTGAGTTGGGGGAAGGGAGAAGATGAGTTGATCCACCATGTAATCATTCCTCTTGTATCAATCATGTATCTCTCTTCCTTTAGATCAATATGAGATGGTGTTTGTTTATTTTGGCTGCCTTCTTGCATATTGTTTGTGCAGTTCTTTCTTTGATGCGATTGAATCACATTCTTTGCAGCTCTTTGTTGTTTTAGATTTTCTTCTTGCTGTAGCTTTCTGGTTTTCTTTGCTTGAGGTTGGGTCGGCAGCCTGTTCTCCCGATCAATCTAGCGCCTGGAGAGCGCCAAGCAGAAAAGCAAAAATCCGGATCTGGGCGGCGTCTGCTCTCCTCTGCAGAAATGGTTGCAGTGGCTGTGTTCAAGGTTGCAACCGAGTCTTGGTTTAATGGTGCATTGAATCTTTTTAATGCCGATCGGACTGAATCTTTTTGTTTGGTTTAGTCTTTGTTTAGCCACCATAGAAAAAGGGCGCTGTAGAAAAGCTGTGTGTGGCGGCGTGCCCCTGGAGACCAAGAAAATCAGTTTATGCAGTTTTTCCTTTGTCAGTTTAGATCTGTTCAATTTGATGTTGAAACAAATCTTGCTCTACCGCTTCTCTCTGTGCAGATTAAATCATCACTAGCGGCACCTTGTCGGCTGTTCCTAAGCGGTTGAGTGGATTGATCGGCTGACCGCATGACTCTTGCCTCTTGCATTTGTTTGTTCTTGCTCTGCTCTCAACTCCGGATGGGCGGCTCATAGGCTTGCTGGCGGTTGTAGGAGCTGCGTCTCTTGATTTGTGATCAATTGCTTGCTTTGAATTTCTTTATTTGGTCAGTCTCCCCGTGAGCGAATTTGGTTTTGTTTAATGCCTTAGACTGCTTTGGTTGATTTCTGTCTTGGTCAGTAGTGTTTCTTTTGATCGCTTGATTTTTTGCTTCATACTATGAGATGATCTACAAGTCGCTCTTCTCTTTGCTGATTTTCAACCATTTTGCATGCAGATCAAACAATGGTATTTTCGCTTGAATTTTTCTTGGTGGTCTCGATTTATGCTGAATTTTTCAGTGTCACATGCGTTCGAGTTTCAGCAAATTAACTCTCTGTGAATTACTTTGTTTTGCTTCTTCTTAAAAAAAAAGCGATTATCACGTTTTCTCGGCGATTTTAAAGAGAGCGACATTCACCCCCTCTGTCGCCATTTCGGTCCTACAATTGGTATCGAGCGGTTAGCTCTTTTCAATAGATCTTAACCGGTCTCAAGAGTCATGGCGATGGACAAGTACTCGACCAAGCCGTCTGTTTTCGATGGCATCGATTACCCCTTCGGAAGAGCCGAATGGAGACATACATCGAGCCCGGGGTATGCCATCTGGCGAAAGGTCAAGGTTCGATTATTTGTTCTGCCGATGAGAACATCAATGTCGGAACATGGTGATGTTGAGGCAAATGCAAAGGCAAGGAACATCATCATCCGGGGTTTGAGTCGTGCGAGTTTGACCGCAGATATCTCACTGTCGTCCGCCTCGACATCTGGGTGACCCTCGGCGCATACCATGAGGGCACCACCCAGATCAAGACGATGCAGCGGACCGGTTCAAGCGAGAATACAACAAATTTGAGATGCTTGTTTGGTGAGTCCCTAGATGAGTGCTTCAGACGTTTTCACAAGATCTTGAGCAACCTCCGAGCGGTCGGTCTCACATACCCCGACTTCGGACAACGCTCGTCGGATGCTCACGGCACTTGATCTTCGTGTTTGGGAAATGAAAGTGACTACCATCAAGGACACCACGGACCTCTCGACCTTGACTCTTGATGCGCCAGACTCGCGTCTCAAGACTCACGAGATTGACATTGTCTCTCGAAAGTCGAAGTCACAATCGATGGCCCTAGTCACCAATCCCGTTAAACCTCGGTTCTCTTCTTCGATTCGTTGTGTGGTTTCTCCTTGTCGCTCTCTGTGGCGTTCTCGATGATCGCTTAGAGCAACTCGAGGATGAGCGGTAGCCCTCCTAGCTCGGAAGTTTTCTCATGCTTACAAGAGGAGGAGGGATGAAAGAGGGAGGACCGTGATTTGCTTCGAGTGTGGTGGCCCCAACCACATTGAACAACCGCCCTAAGCCGAGAAGGGCAAGAACGACTACGGCGGTTCGGGCAAGAACGACTACACCGACAAGTACCGCAACAAGAAGCCTCCAGCTCGACGCCCAAAGAAGAAGAAGTTCCGCAACTTTGGCAAAGCCAAGAAGCTCTTCCACCGCGTCCTCACGCTTTCGACGACCTCGACCTCGGCGAGGTGGAGGGATGGAGCGACGATGACGGACGAGTGACCAAGAGCCCAAGGATGGCGGCGACGACTTCTCCCAATGTGCTTCATGGCCCTCGAGGGCGAACTTCGGCAATGAAATGTGTACTCCGACTTCGGACGAGGTAGATCCCACCTCTGAACAGCTCAATCATGCTTTTCTTAAGCTAGGAGGTTTTCATGCTAAAGCTAAGGCTAGGTGTCTTTGAGTTAGAGAAGGAAATAGATCATTGTCACTAGAGATTATTGCTCTTACATCCGCCCTTCTAGTGATGATTGTGATACATGCTCGCTTTCTTTGGTTGATATGGAGAAGTTAAGGACCTCACATGATAGTGTGTCCTCCAAACTTGATAGTGTTAAGGTGGAGAATGTTAGTCTGCCTTCTTGAGTTAGAGTTGAGTAGGATGGTCATTACCCTACTTATTCTTGATGAGACTACTTCTCCCACCTCATGTGAGGGTAAGGACATTCTTTGCTAGAGGATCTTATGCCATGCTTCTTGATCTGCCTGAGTCTTGTGAAAATTGTAATAACTTGAAGATGAACTTAAAGCAGGCGGATCATAAAATTCTTGAACTACAAGCTTCTTTACTTGAGCCGATTGTTTCATGCTTGAACTGTCCTAAGTTAATCTGCTTGAACTTGAGGTCGTCTCCAAACAGCTTTCAAGATATGATTGATCATGAAAGGAAGTTGGCTCGGTTTGCTTCTAAGGACCTGTTAGCTCACCATGCATTAAGTGTAACAAACTAAAATCGACTTGATTGCTTTGGATGAGAAATGTGTGAAGCTAACTAAGGACCTTCTAGAGAAGCCACATTGTGCTTGCAATATGATTGTGGAGAAGGGGGAGAAGACTCAGGGTAAGGATGAGACGCTTAGCAACGTGAACCAAGCGGCTAGCGAAGAGGATCGTCCCTTGAGTCGGTGTGCTTGCACAAGCCATTCTTCCCTCTGCTGCTGGTTCTTCTTTTGCTCCCTTACCTTCTGCTGTCTCCTCTTCCCCCTGCTCTTCTTGCACCTCTCTCTTTCGGGAGTGTCAGTACCTTATGAACACTCTCGAGAGATTTGTAGGAGGCAAGAAGAAGCTCAATCTTATTCTAGACCAATCTAAGATTTGCAGATTTAATCAGGGTCTAGGATATGACCTCTTTGAGGACATGAGGAAGCATCCACCTGCCGTGCTCAGACCCATAGCACCAGGTGTGATCGAGACTGAGCCGGTGACCGAGAAAGTCCATTTCAAGTCGCGAGGCTATGTCCGATTTCGACGATGAAGGTAATTTCACATCTTTGCTTCTACCTCTCGGAAGGTGAAGTATCACCGCACCTTCGTCGAAGGATGGACACACATCGATCGATGCTTGGTAGCGCTAAGATCGCTACGTAGAGACCATGTTGAGTCTCTTAGGCGCATTCTGTGGTCGGCCCCGGACCTTGAGTGCATCTAAGACCAACACGAGGTCTAGGCTTGGTTCTTCGATGGGTTTGTGCGAGATCGAGGACTTGGTTTTTCCGAGTTTTCGGTTTTCGCCCTCATCTTTGCTTTCGATCGTGACTTCCGCCGTCTGAGGGTAGATCTCGTTTTCCCCATCGAGATAGCTACCCGGCGTGTTCGATCTGTTGCGGTGTGTCCGACTTCGCTCCTTCAGAGCGATCGGACTCGGAATAACCGGTCTGCTCTTAGACCTTCTGCGTGAGTGACAGAGAGCGTGGGGTAGATAGAGGTCGATCGGGCTTGACTACTTCATCTTTCGGCGTGTTACTCGAGATTGGGTGCCAAAATCATTGTTGATTTATCGATCTTGAGACTTTACTCTCTGTTTGACTCGGGTTCGCGGGTAGGGAAGGAGAAGGTTTGGCTTGTAGACTCGGTTGTTCTCGTCATATGACCGGAGACTCCGTTGGTTCTCCTCCTAGCCAGCGCTCCGGTGATGAGACGATCACCTTCGAGACGCTTCGTGCAGGCGCGTCATCGCCAAAATCTTGTCGTATTAATGCTTCTTTTATTCTTAAGGATGTTGCCTTGGTTAGTAAGTCGCGGTACAATTTGCTTTCAGTTTCTCAGCTTACTGATGACGGTTTCGAGGTGAGCTTTAAGAAAAACAATTGCAAAATTCTTGATTCTTCGGGTAGTCTGGTTTGCGGGATTTCTCGTTATGGGAGGATCTTTCGTGCTGATTTTTCGATTCTTCCGGTGATCCTCTCCGGTGTTTGGTTGCTACGAGTCCCGCGATCTCTCTTTACGGCATAGGAGACTTGGTCATATTGGATTTGACCATTTGACCCGAGTTAGCAGCCATGATCTCATTCGTGGTCTGCCGAAACTCAAGATGGTCAAAGATCTTGTTTGCACTCCATGCCGACACGGCAAGATGGTTGCCGCTTCTCATTCTCCCCACATTACTATGACCGATGCAGGACAATTGCTCCACATGGACACAGTTGGACCAAATCGAGTCTTGATCGGCGAGGGAAGTGGTATGTTCTTGTTGTGGTCGATGACTTCTCGAGGTACTCTTGGGTGTTTTTCTTAGCCTCGAAGGACGAGACATTTACACATTTCCGAGGTCTTTTTAGTAGGTTGTCTGTTGAGCTCCCGGGTGCCTTACGAGCGATCCGCAGTGACAATGGCACGGAGTTCAAGAATTCCTACTTTGAGAGTTTCGTGGTGAGGCAGTGTAGAGCACCGCCTTCTCTTCTCCATCGTCCCTCGGCAAAATGGCGTTGTGGAGAGGAAGAACCGTACCTTGGTCGAGATGGCCAGGACGATGCTTGATGAGTACTCTACACCGAGGAAGTTTTGGGCTGAGGCCATTGCGACCGCGTGCCATGTTTCGAATCGAGTTTTTCTTCGGGCACTCCTACATCGCACTTCTTATGAGTTGAGATACGGGCGAAAGCCCAGCGTCTCTCATTTTCGTGTGTTTGGTTGCAAGTGCTTTCTCTTGAAGTCTGGGAACCTAGATAAGTTCGAGTCACGTTCCTGTGACGGTATCTTTCTAGGCTACTCGACTTCTTCGCGGGCTTATAGGGTCTGGAACTGCGAGTCTAGCAAAATGGTAGAAACCTGCGAGGTGACCTTTGACGAGGCGACCCGAGGACTAGGCCAGATATCTCGAGTTCCTTAGAGCGATCGAGACCATCTTTGTGGATGATGAGGACGAGGGAGACGATGGTTGTTTACCTGATCCTGCTCCTCTTCCTCCCCTTGAGATGCCTTCTTCCACGGCACCTCAAGGTGATCTGCCCTTGCCTTCCGTTTCCTCCGGAGCTAGTGGCTCTGTCCCTGCCTCGTCTGCACACGAGGTAGAGGCCACTTCTTCTTCTCATCCAGACCTCCCGTCATATCCAGAAAATGCATCCTTCAGAGCAGATCATTGGAGATCTTTTTGAGCGTGTCACACGCTCAAAATCTGGCACTTCTCTTTTCTGTCTCCATTCTGCTTTCATTGCCTCCTTCGAGCCCAAGGATGTTTGTCACGCCCTTTCTGATGAGTCTTGGGTCAATGCCATGCATGAGGAATTAGAGAACTTTGAGAGAAACAAGGTCAGTCGCTTGTTGAGCCTCCACGAGGCCACAATATCATTGGAACCAAGTGGGTGTTCAAGAACAAGCAGAGTGAGGATGGGGTAATCATCCCAAACAAGGCTAGATTGGTAGCTCGGGGTTTTCCTGGTTGAGGTCTAGACTTGAGGAGACCTTTGCCCTCAGAGCTCGACTTGAAGCCATTAGAATCACCTTGCCTTTGCGGCTTCTAAGGGTTTCAAGCTTTACCAGATGGACGTGAAGAGTGCCTTCCTCAATGGCCTTATTGAGGAGGAAGTCTCGTCAAACTGACCTCAGTGTTTCGAGAACCCCAAATACCTAACCATGTCTTCAAGCTTTCAAAAGCAGATGGACTTAAGCGAGCTCCCGAGCTTGGTATGAGAGGCTTAAGTCCTACTTGTTGAGTCATGGGTTTGAAATGGGTAAAGTTGACAAGACCTTGTTCATTAGCGAGCATGGCGGTGACTTTCTACTCGTCCAGATTTATGTGGATGATATCATCTTTGGTGGCTCTTCTCATACTCTTGTTTCTCAGTTCTCCGATGTTATGAGCTCAGAGTTTGAGATGAGCATGATGGGCGAGTTGAGCTTCTTCCTTGGTTTCCAGATCAAGCAGACTCGGGAGGGTACTTTCTTGCATCAGGGCAAGTATACTCGTGATCTCCTGAAACGCTTCGACATGAGTGATGGTAAGCCTGTGTCGACTCCCATGGCTTCTACAACCTATCTTGATCCAGATGAGGATGGCGAGCCAGTTGATCAAAAGGAGTTTCGCAGCATGATTGGCTCCCTCTTGTACCTCACTGCCTCGAGACCAGACATACATTTTTCTGTGTGTTTGTGCGCTCGTTTTGAGCTTCTCCTCGCGTTTCTCCGCCAAAGCGGTGAAGCGCATCTTCGGTACTGCGAGCTACCATTGACTATGGTATCTGGTACTCTTCCTCATCTGTCTTTCCTTGAGAGCCTTCTCGGATCTGAGACTTCATTGGTCAGAGGATAGATAGGAAGAACACGTCCGACACCGCCAATTTCTTGGCACTTCTCTTGTTTCTGGTCTTGAGGAAGCGATCGGTGTTGCCAGATCCACCATCGCAGAGGTCGTTCTTTGCGGTCGATTCTTTGTAGCCAAGTGCTCTGATGACTTCGACCTGCGGGACTTTGGGTTAGTTATCGGCGTTGTTCCACTCTTTTGTGATAACACTTCTGCGATTAACATTGCCAGAACCCAAAGCAAAGATTCCGGACCAAGCACATCGATATCCGCTTCCACTTCCTTAGAGACCATGTAGAGAAGGCGACATAGTGCTCGGTTTGTGGAGAGTGACCACCGGTTGGTGACATTTTCACCAAGCCATTGGATAGTTCGAGGTTTTCACTCTGCGAGGAGAGCTTGGGGTGGTTTGTCCTTATGGACCGTAGTGAGGGGAGCTTTGGGTTTCTTGCTTTACTATATTATTTATGCTTTTGCTCCTTGTTTGTTGCATTGCATTTTGGGTGCATTTGGGATTAGTCCTCCTAGCATAGATTAGAGTGCTTCTTTTGTCTAGTTGTTTAGATTTACTGCTCTTATCTTGTGATTCTAGGATGTCGCTTATTAGTCATTACTTATCTCACTAGGTTGAGCTCACTCACTTCTTGTAGGTTCTAGCGAGGTTGGGCCACCCTCGGGTAGGCAGGCACGTGTTTGCTCCTAGGTGTGTTAAGTGGGCGCTTGATAGTCCTAGAGTCATATGGGGTAGATGAGAGTCGATCGAGCCATAGTATTCTCTATATCTTATCTATGCTTTAAGGATCTTTGTTTTATGTTTTCTTTGCCAGCTTCTCGATTTATTGCTTTGGTTCAGGGGGAGTTCATTTGGGAGCTTCTAGAGCTTAATCTTGACATAACTCAACTTGAATTAAAAGTTGCATCTCATGTTGAGGGGGAGCTGGATCTTCTGCATTTCTAGCATTCTGCATTGTAATATAACTTCATTGAGCCTTGATTATTATCCTACTATGACATGTTTACAATGCTTTACACCTTGCTATGACTTGTGCTTATTTGCTAGATTTATCATGACTTCATATGTGTAGCCTAGCTTTTGCCATGATAAGTTAATTAAAATTGCTCAACTTAAATTAAAACTTGTCATGTTAGCACTTTCGAGATTAGTCTTTCTTGAGCTATCCTTTTATGATTCATGCCATGTCAAATAGGTTTGAGTAGAGTGATGAATCTATATTGAGCCTTAGAAAGAGCTGTTTTAGTCTCTTGATGATGCATGAGTTAGTACAACTTGTTAAAAGGCAAAAGATCTCTTTTGTGCTTGAAAAACCGATCTCACCAATTCTCTCTTATGAGACGGCTTGCCATTGCACTTGGCCTGAACTTAGGGGGAGTTTTGGGTGACCTAGACTATCTTCTTAAGCTTATCGCTTGGAGTAGTCGCATAAGGCTTGAGACCTAGCACATGATAAAACAAAAATCTGGTTGGAAACCACCATGAATTTCAAAAGAAAATATGTTTCATGTGTTCAATGTGCTTAAAGCCACAAAAAGTATCATGTACTTTAACCAATGTTTCAATCTTGAGCATAGCACTCTATTTGGTCTCAATTTAAGCTTCTTAGCTACGCTTAGCTTATTGACATGGCCTGCATCATCCTTGGATATCTCTAGCGAGACTTTGCTCATTGATGACTTGACTTGCTCACATAATGTACCTCATTTTCAGATTGTCATCTATGTGTACTAGCTAGCTTATACATATCTTGTCATGATCTAGCTAGCCTTTTTATTGCGTTATGGCTTGGTGTATTACATTATGGTCATATTGGATAATTCTCATGGCTCTAACTGCTAAGAATAATCAAACTTCAGCCATTTCATCCATTAACATGTCATATTCTCTCTATTGCATCTTGATGCGTTTATTGCCAAAAGGGGGAGAATAGAGAAGAAAAAGTCTGTTGGGAACAGTTTAGAGCTTTGGAGATCAATTTGCTCTTTTAGTTGTTGCTCTAGTGTTCATACATCGACATGGTCATTTGTTTCACTCTTCTTCTTTGGACCATGTTGGTTTCTTCAAACTCAAACTCAACTTTGCGCTTTTTCGGAGTTTGTCAATATACTCATCAAGGGGAGATTGAGAGACCATGTGGAGGTCGTCCGTGTGTGTGATGAGTAAGTGACATAGGTTTAGGAAGTCGAGTTTGGTTTGGGTGGTTTGGACCATGTCGTTCTGCAGGTGCAACAGAGCTCGGTCGGTTTGGTCAAACTTGGTCGTATGGGATTAGGATGCATATTCTTTGATTCGACAAGTTTGGATTTTGTCATGGTAAGTATGTTGGTTTTACGCTTTCATGTATCGGCGGTGCTATTTGATGTGTTTCTTATCCGTGTGATTGCGGGACATCGGGTGGAGTCGTGGCGAGACACGGTGGACGGACTAGGTGCGAGTGGCGCCGAGGTCGAGCAGTCGGGATGTGTCGAGACGAGCGTGGACTCGAGGTGGTTGCGGCGTCTTGAGACAAGGAGCGCGGAAGCTTCCCGGAAGGTGCAGGAGGGGCGAAACGGGAATTTCGCAAGGCTGCACAAGCGGGAGCGGGCTCCGTTGGATTTAGCGGGCGTAACGGGGTGGAGACCCGTTAGCCATGGGCTATAAATAGGATGGAGGGGCTGCTGCCCAAACTGAGCACTTAAAAAGGATTCTAGGGTTTGCTTTAGTCAAAAGAAGCTTTGAGAGTTTGTTTTGGCTTTATGCTTTAGTTGGTGAGGAGTTGTTGAGAGCAGGAGTGTAGGCTGTGCTCTGTTCTAGTGTGTGTGTTCTTGAGTTTCTTGAGTTGGGGGAAGGGAGAAGATGAGTTGATCCACCATGTAATCATTCCTCTTGTATCAATCATGTATCTCTCTTCCTTTAGATCAATATGAGATGGTGTTTGTTTATTTTGGCTGCCTTCTTGCATATTGTTTGTGCAGTTCTTTCTTTGATGCGATTGAATCACATTGCTGCAGTTTCTTTGCTGTTTTAGATTTTCTTCTTGCTGTAGCTTTCTGGTTTTCTTTGCTTGAGGTTGGGTCGGCAGCCTGTTCTCCCGATCAATCTAGCGCCTGGAGAGCGCCAAGCAGAAAAGCAAAAATCCGGATCTGGGCGGCGTCTGCTCTCCTCTGCAGAAATGGTTGCAGTGGCTGTGTTCAAGGTTGCAACCGAGTCTTGGTTTAATGGTGCATTGAATCTTTTTAATGCCGATCGGACTGAATCTTTTTGTTTGGTTTAGTCTTTGTTTAGCCACCATAGAAAAAGGGCGCTGTAGAAAAGCTGTGTGTGGCGGCGTGCCCCTGGAGACCAAGAAAATCAGTTTATGCAGTTTTTCCTTTGTCAGTTTAGATCTGTTCAATTTGATGTTGAAACAAATCTTGCTCGGCTGCTCTCCTGTGCCCGTTAAATCATCACGGCAGCACACTGTCCAGCCTGTTCCCTGCGGTTGAGTGGATTGATCGGCAGCTCGCAGCTCTTGCCTCTTGCATTTGCTGTTCTTGCTCTGCTCTGAACTCCCGGATGGGCGGCTCATAGGCTTGCAGCGGTTGTAGGAGCTGCGTCTCTTGATTTGTGATCCAATTGCTTGCTTTGAATTTCTTTATTTGGCTGTCTCCCCTGTGAGCGAATTTGGTTTTTGTTTAATGCCTTAGACTGCTTTGGTTGATTTCCTGTGCGGCTGTAGTGTTTCTTTTGATCGCCATTTTTTTGCTTCATACTATGAGATGATCTACAGTGCGCTCTTCTCTTTGCTGATTTTCAACCATTTTGCATGCAGATCAAACAGCGGTATTTTCAGTTGAATTTTTCTTGGTGGTCTCGATTTATGCTGAATTTTTCAGTGTCACATGCGTTCCAGGTTTCAGCAGAATTAACTCTCTGTGAATTACTTTGTTTTGCTTCTTCTTAAAAAAAAAAAAGTGTACGTTTTCTCGGGGGCGATTTTAAAGAGAGCGACATTCACCCCCCCTCTGTCGCCATTTCGGTCCTACAAAGCTCAACAAAGCTAGTTGGCAGGTAAACGGGCGTGGCGGGCACGGGTGGAGCTCACCCATGCTCGCGCCTGTTTACCCGATGGGCAGAGAATTGCCTCCATTTCCATACCCATGGGCAATAAAAGCCTCCAATACCCAACTCCATTAGGGTATTTTCCTGCGAGCACGCGGGTAATCGGGCATAATTGCCATCCCTACTTGGGCCCAAGCATTATAAAGCCCAATTTGGTCCGAACAGATGATACAGCACCTTCTTTTGGTGATTACGGTGCACACAGAAGAAATTTGGATGTGAGACCAGATTCGTTGGAAATAGGACGAGATAAGCTTTCCATCAAGTACTCATGAACCTCAAACGGACTCCGTATGTAAAAGTTATGTATATTTGAAGTCGGTGGTGGCTCCGGAGGCCGAATTGGATTTCAGAACGTGTCCAGCTTGAACTCTTGTTTGCTACGTAGAGTAGCGGTCGTATCTGGAGGGTTGATGTCCTCATCAATACTACCTCCTGTTGAACTTTGGTTGATAATTTATAATAATATATTTTAAAATAATATGAAAGTATTTCTTACGATAGATCTAACAATACCATTTTAATATGATTAATCTAAATATTTTAAAAAATATTATTGATCGAAGATTACAAAGTTTGATCCAAGTCGAGAGCGACGAGTAACGGAAAACTGAGGCGGAACAGGTTTAACTCGCGAAGGAAAAAGGGAAATTTAGATATATACCACTGTAAAGTTCATACTTTTGAGATATGCCATTGCAAAGTGACGTCTTTGAAATATACCACTATATACTCACCGTATTCAAAAAAATGTCACTCCTCTACGCAGTACACATGTATCGGACAATATTGCCCTTGTCTTCTTCCCATCTCCACCTCCCATCCCCATCCATGGCTGCCAATCCCGCCAGTCACTGCCGGACACCATAATGCCTCTCTCTTTCCTTCAAATCCAAGAACCATTGATAGAATCAAATAAAGTTCTCCTGAAACCAAAATCCCCCAAAAATCAAAATTTTTTCATTTATTCATCTCTATATAGAAATCAGATTGATTTGGCGTCAATCCCCATGGGAGAGCATCCAGCAAAGCTAAGAGATTGAAACAATTTGGTCTATGTGGCTGCTGTCGCCGCCGCTCACCGAGGACCTATTCACAATGGCGCCATTGTGAACCTCGCCTCACCCCGCCACGTTTCCACATCGTGGCCCCTTCGTCCCCAAGCGCCTTTAACAATGGTGCTCGGCTTTCTTGCGATGGCGGCGCCACTCAGAGACATTGCGCTCGAGCCCTTCCTCTCTTCTACTTCCCTCTCTTGCTTTCAGAAAAGGGGCGCGCAAGAGATGAACATTTAGGACCAAGGAGAAAGAAGGTGACGAGGACATCAAATATAAGGATACAACCACTGGTTCGACTTGCTGCATTGTATCCTCTACTTTACCAACATCTTCTACAATTGGACTTTCGGTTAATGCAATGCCATATTACCCAATTGGATCGAGCTACGTCTACATGCCATGGTGCTACGTCTACATACCATGGTACTATATCTACATGCTATGGTGCTACTGCATGTGCCAAGCACGAGTTCAAGCTAGATACGTTTTGGTCAGATCAGTTCGGAATCAACCTGACAGCACTGACTTCAAACGTGCATAACTTTCACATACGGAATCCGTTGGAGGTCCACGAGTACTTGATGGAAAGATTATTTCGTCCTCTTTCCAACGGATTTAGCCTCACCTCCAAATTCCTTCTGTACTTACCGCAATCATCAAAAGAAGATATCATATCACCTGTTTAGGCCAACTTGGGCTTTGTAATCGTACTCAACTTGGCCCATATGTCGACGGCCCACTTGGGGGTGTTTACTGTTCACATGAACAGTGACCCACGGTTAGTCCCACCCCTTTAGTTCTTTTAGATTTGTGGCTCCTCATCCCCCTATTTAAGGAGGCCGCACCCCCTCTAGTTTTCTTGGATTTTATTTATGTTTAGTTTGCCTTTATTGCAACTTGTATATTTTTGCGTTGTCGGCTAGACCACCCAATTAAGATCCTTATTCAAAATCCCAATTCAATTCAATATTTCAATCCATATTTGCAATTTAAGATTGCTTTATCTTGTTCTTGCGTGCTTCTTCGGTGTATGCAGGAATCGACCTTCATGGTCAGGTCATCTGGGTATTCATGCACGGTTGATAACAACTTATCAATCAGTTCAGTGATTGCGTGGTTTCGAGCCTTGTGTGTTCGTAACCAGGATCGTGAGAGTTGAGCGACGATTACCGAACTTATCGTTCTCATTGAAAGATCGAGCCAACAATAGGACCTTCGGGTTCATCAGGTGGTATCAGAGCTACAATTCATCGGTGAGAAATTTTTATATATATATATATATATATATATATATATATATATATATATATATATATATATATATATATATATATATGTTTAGTTCATCGTCTAAACCAATTTGTGCCTTTGCAATTTTTTCTTTTTAGTTTGCGTTGTTGAATTTTCGTTGGATCGTCGAGTCATTGTGCTGGTTTCCTGTCTAGATTGGTCTAGTTTAGGGTATCTGCAAATCATCTAGTTCTGTTCTTGGGGAAAAAAGGCGCGTTGTCGAGATATTAGGGCTTGAATTCCTACAAAAAAATAGCAGATTGATCTGCCGCCACCGCCGTCACTCGCGTGCGCTTCGGTGGATCCAATCGGAGCTCTCGTTGCGTATCTCCCAGCGGCGTTTCCTGTCATCGCCATCCTCTTGAGTCGTGCACTGCGCTTGACCGAGCCGGGACTCGGTTCTGCAGCGTTTCATCGCGAGGCAAAAACGAGGGCAGCACACACAAAAGATCGCCGGCGCCGATCCGGAGGCCGCCGGGGCGAGCAGCTGCCGCCGCCGGACGAGCCGCCGTCTTGCGCCGAACGGCCTTGCGTCGCCGCAGCCGCCGGCGCCTTGAATCGCCGCCGCTGCCGCTTGACCAAGTCTCCACCGTTAAACCACCGCCGCCATCGAGCGGTGCCATCTCCGCCGTCACGCTGCGCTGCCGCAGCAGCTCCACCGACCAGCGCCGGCCTCCGTAGGCTCCGTCGACCCTCGCGTCGCCGAACCATGGCCTGGATGCCGCCGTTGGCGGCGAGCCGCCATCTGCTGGCGGCAGCAGCTTTTAGCGCCGTTAGCCAGAGCAAGGTCTCACGGGAGAGTTCTAATTTTTTTGGGTTCAGTAGCTTGTGAGGAATAAAACAAAAGAGAGAAAAAAAGGAAAGAGAAAAAAAGGAAAAGAGAAGAAAAGAAAAACAGAGAAGAAAAAGAAAAACAGAGAAGAAAGAAAAGAAGAAGAAAGAAAGAGAAAAAAATTCAGAGCTATCATTTTCTTGACTTATTTTCCTTGTTCAGTTTGGCATAGTCATCCATTGCTCGCTTGTCTTGATATTTCTTGTGATAGCCTTCTGTTGTTACTACTAGTCATCTTGTGAGTTGCTCTAGCTAGGCTTGGTTTAGAGTAGGACCAGCACTTGTGACTAGTACTTTGAACTGCTATTCAACTTTGCATACTGATTTGAACAATTGCTACTCCTTTGCTACATACTAGTCTTCCGAGCTGCACTTCCTACTAACTCAGCAGGTGCCGCTCCTCGCCATCATTGGGCTGATCACAAGTGAGAGTATCACGAACCAGTCACCGGTTGTACCACTTCCTTGCTGCATTGGTAAAAACTTGTAAGAACTGGGTATAAGCTTGAGTGTGAGTGACTTGTGAAAATCTAGAACCTAGTAGTTCATAGGGACATATACACTGTGATTTGTTCTTTGCTTTGATACTAACAATGACAGGTTCATGGTCACAAGGCGAGCGTAGCAGGCCCAATATTGAGGAAGATGCACCTCTCACGCCTCGCATGAAAGACATCATGTAGTGCTTTTCACACTTGCTGAATCAACATTCGGAGCATATTAAGGGGATTCTAGATCGCACTAATAACGATCTTGCTGCAATTGCTACACATGTGGAGTAGTTAGAGAGAGCTCCACCTCCTGTTGCCGCCCCCGCTGCTGTCGGCGTTGCACAACCGCGTCGTAACCCATCCGTTGCTCGCTCATGGGCCGATGAGGTAGAAGATGAAGCGCACCCATACGTTGCTGATACGGAGTCCGATGGTGGTGTCATTCCCAACAATGATCGTAATCATCGGCAACGACGCTTCAACCAACAAGGTATGAAAAGAGATCCACCACGTGAGGTACGTGACCATAATGATTCACTTGGTAAAATTAAATTCACTATGCCTCCTTTTACTGGTAAATATGATCCTGATGCTTATTTCACATGGGAGTTAGTTGTAGACCAAAAATTTGCATGCCATGAATTTCCTGACAATAAAAGGGTTAGGGCTGCTACTAGTGAGTTCACATATTTTGCTTCTATTTGGTGAGATGAATTGTGCTGTAATGAAGGAAACATACCTAGAACTTGGGATGCGATGAAGAGAGCTATGCGAGCTAGATTTGTGCCTTCATATTATTCTCGTGATTTACTTAATAAATTGCAACGCTTAAGACAAGGTAGTAGTTCTGTAGAGGATTATTATCAAGAATTACAAACTGGTTTGTTGCGTTGTGGTTTAGAAGAAACTGAAAATGCTAAGATGGCTAGATTTTTAGGAGGATTAAACTGTGAAATTCAGGACATACTTGATTATAAAGAATACAATTGTATCACTCGCTTGTTTCATCTTGCTTGTAAAGCTGAAAGAGAAGTGCAGGGTCGACAATCTCGCTCTAAGGGCAATATTGGAGGAACTTTTGCAGGTCGGCAAATGCAGCAACAACACATGGCATCCTCCTTCACTTCTGGCCGTGCACCTCCTGCTGCTCCTTCAACTCCTATACATGTCCCTGATGCAAGCAAATCAGCAAAGGTACAAGTCCCCACAAAAAGTGTTTCTTCTGTTGCTGCTACAGGGCGATCCAAAGATGTACAATATCACCGTTGCACAGGATTTGGGCACTTCATGCGCGATTGTCCAAGTCAGCGAGCTTTGCTTATCAAGGACAATGGTGAGTACACTTCAGCTAATGATATTGAAGAAGAACATGTGTTGGTGGCAACTAACAATGCAGGTGATGAAACTGAGAAAGAACAATTAGGCCATGAGACATTTGACAAGTACCAAAGCCTAGTTGTTCAGCGTGTGCTAAGTGCTCAAATGGAACTTGCTGAACAAAATCAATGCCACACTTTGTTTCAATCCAAGTTCGTCATCAAGGAATGTTCATGTAGAGTCATCATTGATGGCGGAAGTTGCAACAACCTTCCTAGCATAGACATGGTCGAGAAGCTTGGCTTGACCATAACACAACACCCTCATCCTTACTACATTCAATGGCTGAATTCTTGTGGTAAGTTGAAGGTGACTAAACTTGTGCACGTATATTTTTCTATTGGATCATATCATGATTATGTTGATTGCGATGTCGTACCTATGCAAGCATGCTCATTATTATTAGGTAGACCTTGGCAATATGATAGATATACTGAACATCATGGTAGATCTAATCATTATACTTTCACATATAAAGAAAATAAAATCACTTTGCTTCCAATGTCTCCTGCTGCCATATTAAAGGATGAATTAGAAAGAACTGAGAGAACAAGTAAGGAGAACACAAAAGATGATCATAAGATTATAGCTCCAAGTGAAATTAAATTGAAAGCACATGTTATGTTAGCTACAAAATCTGCTTGCATAGACCTGGAACAACATCAATCTGAATGCTCTACTATGGTATGCAAAGAATCTTTGTGTCCTTTAGAAGATATGCATGTTTATTTGTCTCCTGTTGCTACTAACCTTTTGTAGGAAAGTGATGATTTGGAGACAACGATTGAGTCGAGGACGACTCAAATTCAAGAAAGGGAGGATAATGAGGACATCAAACCTAAGGATACAACCAATGCTTCGACCTGCTGCACTGCATCCTCTACTTCACCAATATCTTCTCCAATTGGACTTTCGGCTAATACAATGCTATATTACCTAATTGGGTCGAGCTACGTCTACATGTCATGGTGCTACGTCTATATGCCATGGTACTATATCTACATACCATGGTACTACTGCATGTGCCAAGCACGAGTTCAAGCTGGATACGTTTTGGTCAGATCAGTTCAGAATCAGCCTGACAACATCGACTTCAAACGTGCATAACTTTCACATACGGAGTCCGTTGGAGGTCCACGAGTACTTGATGGAAATATTATTTCGTCCTCTTTCCAACGGATCCGGCCTCACCTCCAAATTCCTTCTGTACTAACTGCAATCATCAAAAAAAGATATCATATCACCTGTTTGGGCTAACTTGGGCTTTGTATTCATACTCAACTTGGCCCATATGCCGGCGGCCCACCTGGGGGGCGATTGGTCCCACCCCTTTAGTTCTTTTAGATTTGTGGCTCCTCATCCCCTATTTAAGGAGGCCGCACCCCCTCTAGTTTTCTTGGATTTTGTTTATGTTTAGTTTGCCTTCGTTGCAACTTGTATATTTTGTATGTGTCGGCTAGACCACCCAATTAAGATCCCTATTCAAAATCCCAATTCAATTCAATATTTCAATCCATATTTGCATTTTCAGATTGATTTATCTTGTTCTTGTGTGCTTCTTCAGTGTATGCATGAATCGACCTACGTGGTCAGGTCATCCGGGTATTCGTGTACAGTTGATAACGACTTGTCAATCAGTTCAGCGATTACGTAGTTTCGAGCCTTACGTGTTCGTAGCCAGAATCGTGAGAGTTGAGTGACGACTACCGAACTTATTGTTCTCATCGAGAGATCGGACCAACAATAGGACCTTCGGATTCATCAGAAGGTATGGATAATTTGGTCCAATGTGTGCCAAATACGCATGGTGATTGCATTTTCTAGAGTAAGATCGGTTTGCAGTGGCATATTTCAAAGGTATTATTTTGCAATGGTATATCTAGTGGTATATATCTAAATTTCCCAAAGAACAATGATCATACGTTCTCACCACCTGAGCTGGCGTGCATACGATTCTCCGAGGCGCCTCCTGCCAGGCCACACGAGCGCCACCAAGAGGCCCAAAACCCAACCGCCCAAATGCCCCTAACTCGATGACGATCCTGCCCTCACAGTTTGACCACAACCACCGACCAACCCTTCCACCGACGCCTCCACTACAATCCACACAATAGTAGTAGTGTTATTTCCAGAAAACCCAATGGCCACACCTAACCTCCACGGCTATAAATAAGCTCCCAAATCCCACGCCCCTGCCCCTCCACTTCTTCCTCCTCTCTTCTCCACCGATCTCCGTCTCGTTCGCCGTCTCCGGCTCTCCCTGCGCATTTACGAATTTGCCTCCTAGTGGGTCCCGCACTCCACAAAACTCTCTCTCCCCCCAGCTTTTGAAACCTGTTTCCTTTCTCCACTTTATTTTTCCTCGTTCCCCTATCGCTCTCGGCGAGTCCGTCCCACCGCTGCTGGCGTGGCGGGAGAGGCGCATCGGGGCCGTCGAGATGTCGATCTGCGCGAGGATGCAGCCGCCACGTGGCAGCGCGCTCGGGAAGCGGAAGGAGCGGGAGTACTCGTCGTCGTTCCCGGCGATGCCTGTGAAACCCGAGCCGCGCAAACCGGCTCTCCCTGCCTCTCGGGTTGCCAAGCCACCTATGCCGCCGCCGCCCATGGGCGGCAGCAACAAGCTCCTCGCCGGGTACCTGGCGCATGAGTTCCTCAGGATCGGCACGCTCCTCGGGGAGCGGCCTCCCGCACCAAGCCGGAAGGACCCCGCCGCAGCGCGCCCCTCGCCCGCGCTTGAGCCCGAGCACGGGAGGCGGTACGCGGAGGCGTCGTGGCTGCTGATGGCGGGCGGAGCCCGCGTCCCCGGCGTCGTCAACCCGACGCAGCTCGGCCGCTGGCTCCGGATAAAGGAGTGAGTGACGGCACGCGGCGGCGCGCATTGGCCGGTGGTTCGCATTCGGCCGCGAACGGCATGCACGGCTCTCGAGGCCAGTGACCGAGCCGGAGAAGAACCGATGCTTTGGACGTAGCCAACTGGCTACTTTCCGCAGGTCTTCTCCTTTTATTTTTTCATGTACTACTTGTTATTTCGTTTTAAAAAAATCATGTAGATTCGAATGAGAAACTGGAGGCGCTAGTTTTTGACGCGTTGTTACTTGCTGAAATGTGTTTCGCTCTGTCTCTGTGAAGTCTCTGTATCTGAAAGTGTTGACGAATCGGTGAATCGATGTCGTATTTGTTGTGATTTCCGGTTACGTACGTATTATACGAACAAAAGGGCATGAGGAATGCTTAATAGTAGCGGCCAGGGAAATTAATTTAGCTGAAATTTTGGAAATTTTGGTGATTTCGTCTCCTCCGAAATTTGTACGATTCGTTAAAAAAAATTGGAAATATTTGAATTTAGACAAATTACATCATAAATTTGATTTTAGATAAAATTCGGTCAAATTGTGTCCAAATTTTGGTCAAATTTCGTCCAATTTTCAAGTCTAAATTTCGTTCAGTTTGAAAACCTACCAAAATTTTAAACCAAAATTCCAAAATTTCGGTAATTTCACCGTTTCGTTCCCTCCGAATTTTTTTTCAAAACGAAATTGTTTTCCCTCAGCGGTAGTCACACTTTGTGCAGCTTTCCTCTGTTTCGTGGGTCTAATTTCATTCTTGATGCTGGTTCTTCTGCTGTTCTAGTGCTGTAGTACAGTTTAGGCGATTTGGTCGATGTGCCTCCAGCTTGTTTCGAATTGATGCCTCCCTTATTGTACCATATCTTGGTATCTGATTTCGTCCCTTGACGGCAGCATATCAGGTGCATATAGTGCAATCCATGGACATATGCACATATCAAATCTGGGCCGTCGGATCCAACATCTGCGGCTGAGATCGGAGCGGGCGTGCTGCTTGTCCCAACTGAAGCCCTTTTGCGATTTGCCCCCCGCGCGCAAGTGCTCAAGCTCAACCCTATCCTCGGCCGACTCCATCATGCGCGCCTGCGCTCGGATGCCCCGCCGCCGCCTTCTCTCCTCCACAGTGGTCGCCACCCCTCCGCGTCGGCCTCCGCCGCTCCCCGACGACCACGCTTTGCCGCCACCGCCTTCACGTGTCGGTCACCTTCACGACCAGACCACGTAGTCGCTCCGACACCCCTACCGCCGCCGATCTTCAGGCTCTGACTGGCTGGGCCGTCTTCCATCCAGCACTACCTCACTTTCTCCACCGGATCTAGCCACCGCCGCGTCTCCTAGCGCCGTCTACCAGGGGGCAGGGGGCAACTGGAGTGCGCCATGGCTCCGCCTCCCCCTTCCTCCTTGCACTGCGCCATGGCTCCGCCTCCCCCTCCCTTGCCACTGTCTAGTGGCGCATAACAAGGATCTGGGTGGCTGCCACTCCAGTTGAAATATGAAGAAGAAAGCCGAAATGAGAACTACAAATTCATCACAAGGATCTGGGTTTACCACCATGTGTTATTGGATGATAGTTGATGTGTCTTTGCTTCATCTATCTAGCTAATGGCTCTTCTGCTCTTGAGGCACACATTGACTATTACTAGTAGTGATGATGAGGATCAAGTTGAAGGAATTTCAGATCAGGGAAATTCCTGTGTGCTTGTATTCCTGAGTGAAATTGTGATTCTATAAATTGTGAGAAATTTACCTTGTAGCGTTCGGTTAGTTTCATGAGATTGTTGCATGAATGTGAATGGAAGTATGAACTTGTCCATGTATGGATGATTGAAATTGAGATTGTGAAATTGATATTATGAACATGGCACTCAAATGTTGTATGTGTGTATGACCCCAAGAAATGGCTTTTGTCCATATTGTGGAGCAATCTTATGTGGACACTTTGAGCTTTTCAGGAGCTTTTGGCAATCTGTAATGCTTGCTTGCACCTCATACTGTTCATGAAAAGAATTGTGGACATGAACCTGGTACTATTGGTAATTCATGAACCTGATACTATTCATCATTGTTTGCAATAGTTTTCTTCTGCAGTACTTGAGGTCATGCTGCCAAAAAATTTTCTTTTTAATCTTGAGGTTTGCTTATATCATGAGTGTTAATGTTAAGTCTTGCATTGCTTTTTAGAACTGCACTATCCAGTTATCATCTTTTTTTTTCTTTTGTAAAAGCGTACCTTTGTAATAATTTTTAATTATATATGAGCTACAGAAGCTAGATATGTATTACCAACTAGATAAGCTTGACAAAATCAGTCTTCTCATCTGTTTGGAAACTGCATCCTTTAAAGATATTTATGTTAAATATCATAATGTCTATTGTCATTACTTTACTAATTTATAGAACATGTTTTACCTGCAATCCTCTCTTAGTTCTCAGCATACGATGCAATGATTTTTTTTTAGAATCTGAGTTAATTGTCCTCTCTGCAATTTGCAAAAGAAGATGGGTGGCTATCAGCATTCTACTCATGTTTGATTAGGAAGGTACCTAACTAAGTAACTACAATGCTATGCATTGCATGCAAATAAATAATTGATGTGTTTGGTCTTTATTTATGTTACTATTGGTCATCATTTCTTTTATGCCCTTGTAGCATGAAAACGAATATGTAGTGGAAGCAAAATTTAAGGAACTTGAACGAGAATCTTGCAGCATTTCATCTTCAAATTCTGGCCAAACACTGAAAAACAACATCGACATTTTGGCTTGCAAAGCTGAATACTACCATTAGAGTGGAGAGTATCAAAAATGTTCATTTTGGCTTGCAAAGCTGAATACTACCATTAGAGTGGAGAGTATCAAAAATGTTTTGAACTCACGTCTGCGTAAGTTGCATTTTCTGATGAGTCAAGAACTAACAATTGAGCAAACATTCATCAAGAACTAACAATTGAGCAAACATTCAACAGCACTTCATCTATACAACAAAGCAAGGGCGAAAGGGAGGGGAATCAATTAGCAGACCTGCAGAAGTATTCATTCAGAACATTGCAAAACATTCACAGATTTCAGACCTCATTCATCCATCATTTTTAATACAGAATTAAGAGATTCCATCCACACATACACATTGAATATAAATGAGAAATAACAACATGCTCATTTTTAATACAGAATTCAGACCTCATTCATCCATCACCAGAACAAAGCTTACAATTCACACCCGAACCATTTTGCCCAGAACATAATGCATTTTCAATAATCAAGTTCACTCATACATTTTCAATATGAGAAGTTCACTCATATAGAAGTTCACTCCATGCTTCCATTCACTCATACACAATCAGATACATTTTCAATATGAGAAGTTCACTCATACATTTTCAATATGAGAAGTTCACTCCATGCTTGCATTCACTCATACACAATCAGATACATTTTCAATATGAGAAGTTCACTCATATCCTGTGCACATAATGAAGTCCCAATTCTTGTGACATTAGAAATCTGTAACATGTATAACAATGGAAGGGAGTACAGATCAATGGTGGGCGGTGCAGGGCGAGAATCTCTGATGATGTGGCGGTATTGGGGGCAAGGGCAAGGGCTACGTTAGGGCGGCGGCATAAGGTCACACAAGGTGTGTTGCGATGGGGCAAGGGCGACACCGGTCACATGGGCGAGGCTGCGCTAGGGCCGGGGGAACCAAGGCGGCGCAGAGAGCCGGTGCAGGGGCTCGAGAGGTGGGAGATGGTGGGGAAAAAGAGTGGGGTGGCGAGAGGGAGCTACTGCCGGAGGTAGAAGGGAAGGGAAGCAAAGGAGGCAACAAATTTAGCTCGGCCTCGTCGAGGAAGAAGAGGTGGGCGGCGGAAATCTGAGCAAAAGGCCGACGCTGGAGACGAAGGGAGGTGGGGGTTGAGTTGTGTCGGGGGTCGGACCTAAGATTACCCCAAATCCTCTGTGCAAACCGAACTAGTCCCGAGATCAGTGGCTAGCTCACACAGTAAACAAATGTGGTAACAACCATAAATGTAAACTTTATTAATAAACAACAGAGTTGATTACAAGAACGGCTTATGGGCCGACAAAACCAAACACAGCGGAAGACAAAAACAAGTAGACCACACGATTCGCCACAGGCAATCGTCTGGAGGGCGTAGCCTAGTCGTCCTGGTCCTTAGGCTCCTGGTAGACCTCTTCTCCTGCTCAATTATTGAATTAAGCAAGAGTGAGCATAACAACCGAGCTCGCAAGTCACACCCGTCAAGTAACAGATTGATATGCATGCAAGGATATCTCAAAGGAAGGCTTATGATTTGTATAAAGCCATGTTTCTTTCCAAATACTTGTACTAAGTTCCAAAGCAGTTATACAATAACTAAAATTCATTTTCTAAATCTCAGTTTTATAGTCGGATAACATTCATCAACAAGTGGTGAAGGATACCCTCCTATCACAGGGCTACCCGCCCAAACCTATTTGGATAGACATCCAAAACCATTTCATAAAGTCTTTTGAAAACAAAACCGAAATCTAACTTGGAGCAGCTTTGCTAGCATGTCCATGACCGTGGACACAGCTATTCGAATAGTTTTACAATCTGCAGAGGCGTACATCTTTATCCACACGACACGACTTCTCTAGTTTATTTAGCATCCGTCGATACCATCGCTCACTACCGTAGGTAAGCGGTCTAGAGCGCCTGACAAGGCCTTTACAGAGTGCCATTCTACCGCAGTCCTCCATCGCTAAGGTTTCGCTCCCTTTGGACTAACCATCCACCGGGTTTAGGCCCCTTCTTGCGTCAGGTGGCAATACATAAAAGTAGGTCGTCAAGACACCCACACAACCGGATGGAACGACCACGGTGAAACGTTGTAAATTAGTTAGCCAGGTTCTGTCCATTCAAAACATGTGGTAGTACGGTAGGGCGTAGCAAAATACACTCGAAGACCGGTCCTTAACTGACTTGGGCGACTTTCCACAAAACCCTGGGCCTCAACCCTACCCGAATTGAGCCCGTGCATGAACATGCACCCATCTAAACAACCAATTCGTCCAAGTCCAAACCAATTTTCCTTTTGCTTTGCTTTTCAAAAACATTTGCAAACTTCTACGACAACCCAATGTCATGGTTAAAACATTTTGATAACATTGGTCTTTGGCAGTAAATTCCTCAAATCAAATTTTTTGGGTCTAAGCTTTGACTAAGCATAGAGTTTTGCAACATGCGCTAGTTCATACTAATGTACCAACTAGCTCTTTACTAAGGTGAAAAGGGGTGGTTGAATCAATAATCAAGTTTGGATGTACAAAGGAATTAGGAATAACTATAAAGTTAAAACATGGATTTAAATTACTTAAATTTAAATAAGCATGCAATAATAATTTGAAACAGAACTTAAATAATTTGAGATACTGGGATTCAATATGATCAAGAGTGTAATTTGCCTTGCTCGAAAGCTTGAGGGTCTACTTCTTCAGAGTACTCGGGCTCTCCGGAGTAGTCGAAATCTACACGTGAGAACAAAGCAAATTCAAATAAAGACCAAATAAAATCCAAATAAACTCCAAAACAAACCAAACTAGAACCAACAGCAAGGTACTGAATTGGGTGAATTAGGAACGGGCTCTTGGGAGGAGGCTTGACTCGTCAGGAGGAGGTCCAATGACCTGGTCGAAAGAGGTTCGACTGGTCGGGAGGAGGTCAAACGACCCGGTCGAAAGAGGTTCGACAGGTCGGGAGGAGGTCCAACTGAGAGGGTGATCGAGGGTTCTGAGGAGGTCAAGGGAGGTCCTGAGGAGGTCAAGAGAGGTCCTGAGGAGATCCTGAGGAGGAGGTCCTGAGGAGGTCAAGGGAGGTACAATGAAGGATACGACTACTCAACGTGGTCGTACGAAGAATACAAAAGGGGTACGACTACTCAACGTGGTCGTACGAAGAATACAAAAGGGGTACGACTACTCAACGTGGTCGTACGAAGAAGGGAATAGAACAGGGCACGGAGAAACTCACCAGGGCCGAGAGAGAAACTGAAGGGGGGAGGGGCAGTCGGTGGACGGCGGGCAGCGGTCGAAGACGGTGCGGACGCTTCGGTGAATCCTTCAGCAGCGAGGTGGTTAAAGACAGAGCAGGCTCCAGCGGACTCCTTGGCGATGAGGAGGCAATGGCGTAGGCTTCAGCGGACTCCTTGGCGACGAGGAGGTGACGGCGCAGGCTTCAGCGGACTCCTTGGCGATGGGAAGGCGACGATGCAGGCTCTAGCGGTGGTGAAACTCGAAGCACGGAGGAACTGGGCGAGAGCAAGTGAGCTGGGTGCGAAAAAAGGCGATGAAAGAGGGCTACTCAGGCTTTTATAGCCAAGGGAGACAGGGAGAATTGTTGAAATACTCGGAGGCGCAAGCGTTCAAGGGTAGGTGAAGGAGGAGATGGGGCCAGGTAGGGGAGGAGATAAGAGGGGGAACGAGTACTGCAGAAGTGACAACATTTAATGCGACACAACGACATTTAATGCCCAAAGACTTTTGCGTCAGCAGTGACGCGGCGGGAGGAAGAAGAAGGTGAGCAGAGCTGACAGATGGGGCTAGTCAAAACTCGGGAGGGTGGTCTAACCAATGGTGTGGTCGTGACCAAAGGGGAGGTCGTGACCAAAGAGGTGGTCGCAACCGGTCTCCAGGACCACCCCGGAGGTCTCCCAAGACCACCCGGAGGTCTTGGACTAAGAGGGAGGTCCAGACGAGAGGGAGGTCTATACCGAGGGGAGGTCCAAACGAGAGGGAGGTTTGGAGAAGAAAGAACTGGGCCGAGGGGAAAACAGAATGAACAGATAAAGGGAAATTCAACACCAGAGAACTCCAACAAACTCAAAATAAACCAAACTTTTGGATTAGTTGGAGTTCGATTTAGTCATTTAAATCACTTTTAATTCCAAAATCTCAAGTTAAGGTTTAGAACTTCTACAAAACCAAATGGTTATTTTTATTTTGAAAATTTTCAAAAAGACCTGAAAATCGGGATGGTACAAGTTGTGAGGGTGCTGGCGATGCATTTGAGCTCGGGATTGGAGGCTTTTATAGCCGGGAGAGGTGGTTCTTGTTGGTGGCGAACTGGGCGACGCTGTGACACGTGGATCCAACGCGTCTTGGCGTCTTAAACAACAGCCGCCGGGCAAGGTGGCGATGGGGTGTGTGCTAGCATTGAAGGCGAGGCGAGGTGGCAAGGCAAGGTGGTGCGGCGCTTACGAAAGCGACGACGGAAGCGACGCGAGGAGGTGACGCACGAGGAAGAAGATAGGGGAAGAAAGCGCCCGGGGAGGAAGGCGTTTTCAAATGAGAAAAACGAAAGGACCGAAAAGGGAAAGCGGTTTGGGGAGGAAAACGTTCAAATTGGGAAAGAAATTGAAATCAAGCCAAAAACATCAAAAAGTTTTGAAATTCCGAAATTTTGGGTTGTTTCATCCACTTTCCTCCTCACCAATTTTTTTGTGCCTCCATGTGGGCCCAACAAACATGCCCTCCCGCATCCCATTTGCATCGAAGCCAGCCACTATGTAGGCCAACATTTCTCTCACGATTCCTTATCTTCCCCATCCATTCTAAACAAACTACTCAAAACAAGTATCTTAACAACCCCAACAAACTCATATCATCTCAACTGCTCACCATGACACTGCGATGCCACCATTTCTCACGGATCAAGAGCCCCACGACGGTGTCGCCGTCATTGCGGGTGTCAGCGAACAAGAAGCTGCAGTGGCATTATGGCCTCTCGGTGAAGTTATCTAGAGTGAGTTGGCCGATAAGGAAGCTGAGTTGGTTGCCCAGCGGTCGACCTGTTTGATGTTGATCTAGATGAACAACACCTTCATGCTTACACCCTCTAGTATGCAGATCGACCAGGACCAAGCGATCCCCTTGATGCGGTGGCTGTACCAGAGCATGTACATGTCGCTGACCTTTCACTAGAGAGGAACACCTCGAAGGAGCCGTCCTGAAGGAGCACTTACAACTACACGAAGGTGCGGCAGGCGACGAGCACGACAACTAGGGCGTAGGCAACACAACCAGGGACATGGCGCGCGGGCGCAGCCAGTGGCACATGTCGGTAGGGATTAGGTATTCCCACGCCATGTCCTTGTCCTATGCAGATGTTCTTCGACGACGACATACACGTTGGCCTGCGTGAGATCTACCTATTCTTTCATTTAGATGTTAAGGCATTAACCACATACATGATGTCCATGACTTTTCAGGATCGATCTATGATTAGTTAAGACATGCATGTTTGCAGTTGTGCAGCCATGCAAGTTATAATTTGATCTCATTGATGCATGTATGCATGCAATGGTGCAACCATACCAACTTCGCAAATCTCATCGTCCCAAATTTTTGGCCGGTTAAAAAAAAAATAGGAGCCACCAGTAGATTGACAAATTTATTTATGATATATCATATGCTTTTAATGCATTCAATATACATGAATAATGAAAAAAAAATTGTATTGTACAGTGTGCAATCCCGCGGGCAGCGTCATGACCTTGTGGGCGGGTGGCAAAGTAGGCCGTGAGGAGGCAGCAGCATGCTGGCGTGCACCGAGGGACCAGTTTAGGAACATGTCAGCCCACCAGTCCAAGGCAGTGAGTGTACGCCAGGGTATGGGCGAGGCAGCTAGTAGAGTGTGGTCAAGAGAGCGAGCAGCGCAGCGTGAGTGGTGGAGGCGTGATGCTAGTTGGAGCGGAGTTCGGCCAAGCATAGTAGCGGAGCCGGAGGCATGCAAGCGTAATATGTTTTTTTTCGTAGCAAAGCACAAGCATTGAACTAGCAGAAGGTTAAATTATGCACAGTCTACCGAAGGACTTTGGTAGCTTGATCTACACCATAGTGCAATATACTAAAGACTGTATGTTTTCAAGCTTTGAACTAACTGCAAGCTACGCGCTTATTTAGCAAGTACTATTTGGTGAGTGTGAGTGGTGGAGGCACGATGCTAGTTGGAGCGGAGTTTGGCCAAGCCAGTAGCGGAGCCGAAGGCATGCAAGCGTAATATGTTTTTTTTCGTAGCAAAGCACAAGCATTGAACTAGCAGAAGGTTAAATTATGCACAGTCTACCGAAGGACTTTGGTAGCTTGATCTACACCATAGTGCAATATACTAAAGACTGTACGTTTTCAAGCTTTGAACTAATTGCAAGCTACGCGCTTATTTAGCAAGTACTATTTGGTGAGTGTGAGTGGTGGAGGCACGATGCTAGTTGGAGCGGAGTTTGGCCAAGCCAGTAGCGGAGCGGAGTTTGGCCAGGCATGCAAATGTAATATGTTTTTTCTTTGTAGCAAAGCACACGCATTTAACTAAGAAGGTTAAATTATGCACAATCTACCGAAGGACTTTGGTAGCTTGATCTACACCATAGTGCAATATACTAAAGACTGTAGGTTTTCAAGCTTTGAACTAACTGCAAGCTACGCGCTTATTTAGCAAGTACTATTTGGTGAGCGTGAGTGGTGGAGGCACATGCCAGTTGAAGCGGAGTTTGGCCAAGCGCAGTAGCGAAGCCGAAGGCATGCAAACGTAATATGTTTTTTTCGTAGCAAAGAACATACATTAAACTAGTAGAAGGTTATATTATGCAGAGTCTACCGAAGGACTTTGGTAGCTTGATCTACACCATAGTGCAATATACTAAAGACTTTACGTTTTCAAGCTTTGAACTGCAAGCTACGCGCTTATTTAGCGAGTACTATTTGTTACTTCTGATTTACTGTACGTGTTAGCATATCCAAAGTTGCCCCTTAATTTAAGCTCTGCAGTATCCTAAAAAGCTCAGTCAACACAAGTTCAGGAACAATCGTTTTTGCTTAGCAATCTTCTCGATATTTTAATTAGTACAGAGTTTATTTTTAGGATCTCAAGATGGCAGTGTATGCAGAGCACTAGCTGTGCCTGTGATTTCCATCCATCCATCGAAATGCAGCTTTCTTTCGTTGAGATGATCGCGATCACTACGCACAATCAACCACCAGACCACATCAGTGACGACCGTCGCACAGAAGCGGTTGGCTACTTGTCTTCATCGCTCTTTCGACAGCGACAGAGAGATGGCACGACTCACGAGCGAGACAAGAGGACGCACGCGCACAGTAGGCCGGGTGGCCGACAGCTGCTGGCAGCAAGAGAACCGAATAGACAGAGCAATGGTGATGTGAAATAACTACGCTTGTTTTAGTTGCTTGTTAACGCAAACGTTTTAATCGCCAGGAAAAGTTGGTAGGACCCTGGGGAGGCAAGGATTTACACGATGAATAGTTTGTTTGTAGAATCTTGCAGGGTATGCAACAGTGTTTATGCAGACAAAACCCTTCGACAAATCAACATCATCACTTGTGGGTGGACAACCGCAGTGTTCATTTTCCTGAGGAGAAAGTCTGTACAAAGAAATCAGCATCCTAATGCACAACACTGTAGCATACTGAGGATCCATTTCCCTTCCATAGGAAACGAAACTGATTTGGATCCTGTGGAAAGCCTTACTGGGATATCATATAGCATGTCGGTCCGAGTTGTTGGGCGATTGCTGGACAGGATGCAGTCATGGAGCAATAGTCACCAGTCAAGACACATGATGTTTAATCAATTTTCAAATAGGGCTAAAACCCTTTATTTGAAACTAGTTTGGGCATACCAATCAAGCAGCCGTTTCACAATTCTCTTTCTAGGAAACTTCTCAATGAACCGCACAGATAACCTACTCGACGATTTGGGCAGGCCATGGATGTCCATCGTGCCGGCCGTCCGGCCGAGCCCGCCGGCTGGTCGCCCTCCTCTCCGTTGGGTCAGCAACCGCAAAAGATACCCTATTCGCGTCGTGGTCAGTAAAGCAGTTCGCGCAAGGGATCGACTCTGCAGTTTTGCGTTGCGTGGAGAGAGCAGGTTGAAACACTTGCAAAATTTCAAAATTTCAATTTAGATTTGAGTTTGATTTGAATCTCGTTTTCAAATCCAGTTTAGCAAAATTCAACCAAAACCACCAAAATCTCGCTTTCCCTTTCTCCCTCCCGCTTTCTCCTTCCCGGACGCACCCTCGCCCTCGCCTCCACCTTGCCGCCCGACCACGCGTCGCCATGGGAGGCGTAGCCGCCACCGCCTCGCCGCTTCTCCACGCCAAAACCGCACCAAGGCCACCACCTCGCCGCGCCACCTCCTCTCTGCCATCAATCGCCGCCACGCATGAGTCATGATCGCGCCACCTCCCGGCTTCACTCCAGTAGGAGAAAACCAGGCCACCTCCCCTCCTTCGCCTTCAATGCGCGCGCGCCCCAAGCCGCAGCCCACGTGCTCGCTCATGCTGCCACTCCATCCGGCACCGCCCAATCCCTCTCGCCCAACCACGTCGCCGCCGCCCTGTGCCGCGGACTGCTCCCACCGCCTCTCCCTAGGGCCTATAAAAGCCGCCCCCACCCAGCTTTCCAACTCGCACCAGCCCTTCTCCCTCCCCACCCACCTTCGTCCCCAGAGCCGGCAAGAGCCCACCGCCGCCTCGGTTCATCCACCCCTGTAAGCCGGTTTCACCCTCCCCCTCCAGATCCACCCCATTCAAACACCCCAAACCCTTCCCCCACCCCCTCTGGCTTCAGATTCGCCGAATCCTCACCGGCGCCACCCCCAAATCCAAGAAACCAAATCTAAACACACCCCACGCAAAACCCTAGTGCAGGACCACCTACTTGGGTGGAGCCCTTCCTTGCGCCGCCTTTTCCTTTTCGCCGCTAGCTGCCGCCACATCGCTGCTTGCCAAGACCGCCAAGCTCAGCGCCAAGCGTCGCTTCTAGCTCATGCCACAAGAACACCGAGGGCGCTATGGCAAGGCCGCCTTAAAGGCCTTAAGGTCATGAGCGGCTTGGGCTCATTGGTCGTCTCGACCAAATGGGCTCGGCCCATTTTGTTAAGCCCAAGACTGCACAGTGCCGCACTGTTTCATCCTCAGAGCCCAACACTGGTCACATGCACAGTACTTTCCATTACTATTCACCTGAAAAACCCAGTACTATTCATTCTTCCAGTTTTAAGCCCATACACTATTCAAACAGTAAACTGATTACTGTTCCTAAGCCTAGATTAGTGGTTAATTACTGTTTATATCTAATTAATAGGTATGAACAGTAAAATGGTCACTATTCATTGAAACCCTAAATTGATATTATATATCCATTCTGACCGTCTCAAACCCATAAAGCTCATTCTTAGCTCCGTTCAGCCATATCAAACTTCGGTTAAATCTTTTATCTCTTTAAGTTGATTTTTTATCTCTTTTTATATTTTTGTTGTACTTGGATTCTTTTTCTAGGCTCAATCCTTGTCGAGCCAAGTGTTTTATTGGTTTTTGTGTCTTGCGCTAGGTTTCGACGCCGACGAGCCAGCTTAGGACATCTTAGGACAGGACACGGAAGCAGCAGGACAGTTTGAGGACTTTGAGCAAGGAGGCAAGTTGCATACCTTGAACATATTGAACCTACATTCCATATAATTCATATTATTATCTTCATTAATATATTTTAGCCAATTATTTCAACAAGGAAATAATACTTTGGAATGCCATGTTGAATAGATAAAAAACCCTTCACCCTACATAACAAACCACCCACTCTTGTAGGCCATATTCACCTTGACAAATTTAGTCCACATAAAATAATAGCAAATATTCCGCAATGCCATGCAAAACTCATTTCTAAATACAGTTAAGGAAGGTTGGCTTTAAGCCAATAGGTTTTGTGCAAAGTTGAGGGTTGAGACCAAAAAGTTGGATAACCCAATATACTTGGTAAAGTGAGTCATCAGTGAGATCTAGAGGTGGACAGCAACGAGTTGGTGTTGGGCCATCGCCTCACTGGATGACAAGTAAGGACAAGAACCTTGTGCCAAGTAACAGACACAGAAAACCGCTCAACCACATGTGTGGTCATTACTCCCTAGCTTAGTACACTGCTCTTCCAATTGAATATCTGCAATATCAAGGGTGAGACAGGGGTGGGCCTAGAGGGACACTCGCTGGTCTACGCAACGGTATGGGTCCGTCAGCATCGGGGCACAAATTCCACTATTGGCCGATGGTCTCCCGAGGGCTGTATGGATTTAGACCTACTGGGTAGAAGCTAAAAAGGATAAGCAGTGAAAAGGCTTTGTTATCTCAACTCAGTTGCACGCTAACATGTTGCGTAACAATGTGAGTTTGAGATATCGTGTGGGTAAAGTTGGGCAACTCTGCAGAGTGTAAATCAATGATATTCGAATACACCGTGCTTCCAGTTAATAAAGTTGTGTTCATGGGTGATTCCAATATGCAAGGCATAAGTAGGTTTTTACAGATGTTAATTGATAATTTCATATGTTGTAAACCCCTGTGGCTATATTTAGTATTGTTTTACTGTCTTTACTGTTAAGCTTTTAAATTCAACTATTACATTCCACATATACCTGTATTGGTAAAACTGTACCATTCCTTTGATATTCCCAGCATATAATTAAATAGCATTCCCTATGCAATTTGTTGAGTACAGTAGTGGTACTCATTCTTACTTAAACATCAACAGAAGAGTTTTGGGAAGATTCAGGTGATCTCTACGAGCAGGAAGAACCAGTAGACGGTGACGACTACTGGTACTAGGGTCTCTTTTGCGCTCAAACTTGCCTGTGGTTCTGGCACTCTTTTGCATTGTAATATATTAAATTTGGGCTTAGATGCCCGCTTCTGCTCTCAAAACTGGCTGTTAAGCCTTAACTACTGTAATAAAAGTCTGTCTTTTGTTGTAAACGTTTGCTTGCTTGAGAAACCACGACTTTACAACTGTACATCCTGGACAGTTGTAAGGATTCCAGCGATCCCAATTTTGGAGCTGTTACACAAGTTTTGTGCAGCGATATGATCTACCGTCTACGACCAGGTTCCGTTTTTGGGACACCCATGGTCAGGTCCTTTTGTCGCGGCCATCACGACACGTTGATGGTGGCACGGCGCCAGTACGAGCTTGAAGCATAGAACCAAGGGCTTGAAGGATATCTATGTCCAGCTCGCATTTAGAGGATGAGACGCGACTGTACGCATCGTGGGGCTGTGGAACTTCAATATGAATCCCGAAATTGTCAAGTGGCATCCCGCAGATATCAAGTGCAAATAGGGGCGGAACTAATAGGGTGCGGGGTATGCACTGCACCCTGGAAAATCGGGAAAAAAGTTAGGGAGCAGTTCAAAAGTTTGGACTAAATCTTATGTACTCTTTGGTGTGCATCCACTTGGAAGCCCAGCCCATCTTTAAAGCCCAGCCTGGCAACCCGTGCCTCCATCTTGGAAGCTGAGCTACGCAAGTCGGTTCTCCCTACGGCTCGATTCGCAAAGCTGCTTATGTCATCGCCACCTCCCCAGGGCGGTAGCAACAAGCTCCCTACCGGGGTATCTAGTGTTGAGGAACCGTCACTGGCGAGTCCAGTCCGAGCGATTACCTCGTAGACAAACTCAGAATCGTAAAAACGATGCAAGAACGTAAGAACAGAATAATAGACTGAACACAGAGATATAGGGGGGCTTCTTGCTTCTCTTTATTCTTCATCAATCGATCAAATCATTTACAATTAATATCACCCCCTATTTATAGGCTAGAGACCCTGCTAGGGTTTGAGATGAGGAGCCCACCTGGACCAAGACTGTCTAGCCTAGGTCCGGTTTCTTAACACTCCCCCTTGGACACTCATCCGACATGTTCATGTCTCGTCAAAAACTCCATAAAAACCCAGTGGAAAAAATATAGAGAAAGAGTACATGACATGCGTTCCACTGCATTGCACGAATTGCCTCGTTAAAAACCTTAGCTGAGAAACTTCAGGAAAACTCGGCAAGGAAAAAAGAGTACAATCCACCCAATTTCATTTAATCTCCAGGATTTATTCTTTCGGTACTCGATCTTCGTGATCAAGATTTAATAATGAGTTTGTGAAGGTTCTCCCCCTGAATTCTACACTTCTCTAAGTCTCATCATTCCAATTCCACGTATGCACCTTTCAAAACTAGATGCTGGAAGTGACTTAGTGAATAAATCTGTCAAATTTTCACATGACTTAGTATGCAGTACTTTAATTTTCGTTCATCTTTTGCAATTCATGAGCATAGAAGAACTTGGGGTTGATATACTTTGTGAGAGGACTCTTCATATAACCCATCTGTACTTACGCAACACAAGCTGCATTATCTTCATAGATAATAGTGGGGGTTTGTGCGGCATTCAATCCACACGACTGCTGGATGTGGTGAATTATCCGCTGAAGCCAAACACATTCTCGTAAGGCCTCGTACAGTGCTATTATCTTCGAGTGGTTCGTCGAAGTCGATACAAGACTTTGCTTACACGATTTCTATAGAATTGCAGTTTCATCACATAGGAATACATAACCTGTTTGCGACTTGGCTGTATGCGGGTTCTATAGGTACCCGACATTCGCATAGCCATTCATAGTTAGGTCTTGGTTCTTTCTATAGAACAGACCAAGTTCTTTGCTTTCTTTGAGGTATCGGAAGATGTCCTTCATTCTTTGCCAATGCTTTTGGTAGGTTCTGCACTATACCTTGCTAATAGGTTAACGGCAAATGCAATGGCCGATCTAGTACAATTTGCTAAATACATGAGTGCTTCTATTGCACTTAAGTATAGGAATTCCGATCCCAGGACTTCCTCCCCCTCTTCTCTAGGTCTGTACGAGTACTTGTCTTACAGCAAGGATGTCCCGACCATTGGCACTTTTCTAAGGGTATGCCTTTTCAAAGCTGAACCTTTCAAACACCTTCTGAGTGTAGGTTGACTGATACACTAAAATCCCTTCAGGGGTATGCTCAACCTACAAGCCTAAGCAATATTTGGTTTTACCTAATTCATTCATTTCGAACTCTGACTCCAGGTGAGAGCTTGCTTTCTTAATACCTTCTAGGGTTCCAACGATATTTAGATCATCTTCATACACTGAGATTAAACAAAATCCATCCTGAGATCTTGGTATAAATACACAGAGATTTTTCTCATTGTTCGTGTAGCCTTTCTTGCATAAAAAGTCTTTTCAAACGATTATACCACATCTTGCCTGATTGCTTAAGTATGTACAGTGACTTTCTGAGTTTCACACTGTACATATTTCTATTTTGCTCTGTCTTGGTTTGGGACAGGGATACATTCAGGTACCTTCATATAAATGTCCGAATCCAATATTTCCATAAAGGTATGTTGTTACTACATCCATCAATTTCACTTTAACTTCAAGTTTACTGCCACTGAGATTAAATATCAAAAGGGTGGTTCCGCTCATGACCGGGGAATAGGTTTCTTCATAAACAACTCCTGAATATTGAGTGAAATATTGTGCAACAAGCCTTTCTTTACTTCATTGTTTTTATTTCTCTTTCGAACAAATACCCACTTATGCCTACAGAGTGGCACATGGGGAGGCGAATGGCTTACAAGCCCAAACACCTTTCTTTTATTTAGAGATAATAATTCTGCTTCTATTGTCTTCTTCCAATCTTCTCAATCTGATCTTTTCTTTCATTTAGTGAGCGATACAGGCTCTGGATCAAGATCGATGATTGTGACAATTTTCTTTGCAAAATCAATGCCGACATTGGCTGTTGTCTTATTCATAGATTCTCCCGAGGTCACAAAGTTTATAGCTATTTCTTCAAGGAGCGATTCTTCTAATGTTTCTAATGGTTCTGCTTGCTCACCGTTGCTTTCAATTACGGGGGCAAGTCCTTTTAGTTTTTCAGCTCCGATGTATGCGCACACATCCATACTGATGTCTCCCTTCATGGGGATGTTTAATTCTAGTATGCCTTTTTCTGAAGGTTCCATATTGGTGCCAGGTCTCAACTGGCCCCCCTTCTGGTTCTGAAAAAACTTCGGTGATCGGCTGTGTCAAGTCCTTCTTATCCTTTTTTACCAGGCATCCCCGGTTACTTTGGATTCGAGGGGCCGGAGTTTTCATCTTTTCAGAGGCCTTAGGACGAGATTAGGGGTACATTCATCGGTATTTCAACCCTCTCTAGTGCATTGCGTACAAGCATATGCGACTTGGTCACGCTCTTCAAATCACTAAAGTGGTCAGGCAGTTAATTCGCTAATGCTTGCAAATCAATTATCTTATGGACTTCAATTGTCTTCTAGACTTCAATTATCTTCTAGACTTCTCTATTTGCTTCACTAGTGCGCAGGTCATGTGCATGAATTTCAATTATCTTCTGGACTTCAATTTATTTCTTGACATTTTTATCAACGGTTGATTTCCTCCCCCTAATGACGGGAAACTAACCTCATCTAATATACTATCAGCGAATCGGGCAGTATGCAAATCTCTCGTCATAGGGTCCAAATACGTGATTATGGATGCTGTCTCATAACCAGCGTATATCCTAGACTTTCGGAGAAGGCCCATCGCAGTTCACTGTGGTGGTGGTATAGGTATATAAACCTTGCAACCAAATCTTCAAAGATGAGAAATTTTCTGTGTTGACCCTTACGCTAGTTGCATAAGTAAATGGATGTTATATGCCGATGGTCTAAAATTGATGAGAGTTGCTGCGAGCAGGACTGCATGTCCCCAACATATAGTTGGTAAATTACAATTCTTCAAAGTGGTCAGGTAATAAATTTAATCCTTGTAATTAATGCCTCTGCTAGTCCATTCTGGCTGTGGATATGCGGTACGGAATGCTCAACTTTAATTCTCATTGCCATACAATAATCATCAAATGCATTTGAAGTAAATTCTCCGGCGTTGTCCACTCTGGTGGACTTCACATGATGATTAGGGAAATTATTTATAATTTTAATTATCTACGAGATTTAGCTTTGCAAAAGCATGGTTTCTCGTAGACAATAAATATACGTGCGACTATTTCGGGGAAGCATCGATGAGCACTATAAAGTACCTAAATGGCCCTAACAGGGGCTGTATAGGACCGCAAATGTCTCCCTGGATATGGTCCAGGAATGCAAGGACTTCATCTTTCGCTTGCAGAGCAGAAGGTCTAGTAATTAATTTCCCAATGGCACATGCGGAGCACACAAAATCTTCCTGATTCGGGAAAGTCTTTGCATGGACATTATGTCCCTGTGAATTGTTAATTATATTTCTCATCATCCTAAGACATGGGTGGCATTATCTATTATGCCAGAGATAGAAAAGGTTCAGAGCTTCTAAATACGGTTTTCAGGACAGTATAGGCTGCAGATGTCTTAATATTAGTGTAGTATAACTCAGTTTCAAATGAAGAGAGTCATTCTAATACTATTTTTCTACTTTTTTCACACTTTGTGATGAGTAGGTATTCCTTACCATACTCTTCTTCAGTCTCTACATGGAAACTATTAGCGCGAATATCCTTGAGAGTTCTAGTCAATTTTGGCTACAACAAGGCTTCTTTAATGACCAAAGTTGTGCCCATTGAAAGTATAATTGTGGCCCTTCCTGAGCCTACTATACAAGTATCGCTGCCTGCGATTGTCGTAAGACTACCAACATTCTTGCTGATTGACTGAAAAAGTTTCGTCTCTCAAGATGGTATTAATTGTGCCGCTACCTACTAAGCACACTCCCTCCATAGGGAGCCACACGCGTTCTAATATAATGTACTTTATTAATATGCAGCAAAAAAGCAAGCAACACATATATAAAATACTTCAAATATTAGAACATAACTTGCTATTATAAATACGGGACAATAAGCCTTGCAGGACTCATCATAAGAATTTAATGGTTTGCTCTCCTAGAGCTTACAACCATTATTCAATAATTCAATATTTTGCTTCAATTACAAACTACAAGTTACTATAAAAGATCAAGTGCAATGCGTGCACTAGATCGAATTAGCGAAGTATTCAGAAACTTCTGCCTCAATATGCTACATGGTGATCTTCTTCTCTTGGTCAACTACGGTTGTGGCCGCTGCGATGTCCAAAGGAGGGATGATGGGGGCTGCTACTAGGTTGTCCACATCTATGAGTGCAATTGATGGATGTGGATCATCCATGCCTGCAATGGCGGGGTGTGCCTCATGTTGTTCTTTGCCCTTCTTCTTAAACTGGAAAGCATCAATAACGTGCGACCCATGACCTTACCCTTCTTGCCCCTCTCCTTCGTGAGAGGCTTCATCACCTTGTAGCTGCTAGCATTGGCTTCATGGCCAATATTGCTATTAGGTGGCTGTGAGATGATTTCTTCCTTAAAACATCATCTTAAACTTTCGTAACTTGCATGGTGTCAATTAATGCGGCATACTCCTTGTAATCGTTTTGGCGATAGTTGCGTGCGGATTGCACCGTCTTTGGGTGAAAGGTAGAGAGTCTTCTAAATCTTCTGCTTATTCGTGATTACATTACCCCAGAGTTGAAGACTTACACAAATTCTAACCATGCTGGGTCAGTTTTTTGAACTCCTGGTTCATGATGCCAGTCATTTTCTATATTCATGCAAAGAGTTCATAAGATTACTGCAGGTAATTTGCGTAAAATGGTTGCAAATTTCTTATAATGCTCTTTGAACTCCCGGTTCATGTTCCCGTATTTTTCTATGCATTTCTCATAATTTACTGCTATTTCCAGTGATTAAAAGCAACATGAACAATCACAGATGATCAAAACAGTAAATACAATAAATAAATTGCATAGAAATAATAATAACAAAGTTAAACATGCTTAAAATACAAAAACCGATTCAAAATTTGAATTCCCGAGGCTCTTTTCTGCTGGAAAAAGAATTTTCGACGAATTCTGTAATTTTTAGGGGTTAAAATGTGAAATTTTATTTCTAAGAAAAATTTTTGCGCAATTTTATGAAATCCGAGGATTTATTTGAAAATTTTGGGATTTCTTTTTTCTTTCCTTTTTTTTCTCTTTCTTCCGTACGGGCGTTTTTCCTTTTGGGCCGTTCATTTTCTTTGGCGCCAAACCGGTCAAATGCAACACCCATATGGCCCATGCTCGGCTCGCTCAAGATGGGTGAACGGGTAGGGATTCCCTGCTGCTGTTCACCACGGAGGTGGCCCGCAAAAATGCTGGGCGGTCGGTGGCGCCATGTGCGGGGTGAGCTGTGCAAAGCGTGCAGTGCTTCATGATCGCGGTGGCGCGGATTCGGCGACGCCGACATCGGAGGTGCTTATGGTGCGGGCTCCGCGCGGAGGCGGCTTTGGTCGCTGAATTGGTGGCGCGACGAAGCGGTGCAACGGCGCGGGCGCCGCTTCAAGGTGACGGCGGCGAGTGGGGCCGAAGCTCAAAGCGGCGGCGCATCTGCAGCGCAGCCGGGGCTTCAAGCGGTTTAAGCACGCGACGGCCGCAAGGCCGGGTCATAGTCGCGTGTGCGGCAACGACGCTTCGGGTCTTGCGGCGCTGGGCGGGTTTATCGGCACCGGCGGCCGGGCGCTGGCCAGCCAGACAGACCGCGTCTGCGAGCCGTCGATGGCGATGCCGCCGCCGCTCGGTGACGCGGTCGAGGCAAGCGGCGCGGGCGTCGGGGCAAAGACTGCAGCATGCGGCGTGTGCATCTGTGGCGGCTTCAAGCGCGGCGCCAGACGCTGCTGCTCGTGGTGACGCGGGTGACCAGCGGCTTCGGTCGGTCGCTCCACGCGATTTTTTTCTTCTGTGCACTGTTTATGCAAAAAAAAAACACTGTTCACACGTAATTACTGTTTACGTGTTTGCAATTACCGATCAGCTTGGCCGGTGACTTCAAGCCGGCTCGCGGTAAATTTAGAATGAATTTGCGATTTTCAATCTACGGTACAATCGATATACACCTTTTCATGCAATCCACTGATCGACATTGTGTCGGTGACTTCAAGTCAGCTCGCGGTAGATTTATAGCAGATTTGCACTGTAGGTTACAATCTAGAAAGTCAAATTTGCAAAATCGAAAGCAATCTAGAAAAAAATGATTCGGTCTACGAGTGTCGTTCATCGATAGTTACCTTTCAATCCGAAGAGAGTTGATCGTGCTGATAATGTGTTGAGGAACCGTCGCTGGCGAGTCCAATCCGAACAATTACCTCGTAGACAAACTTAGAATCGTAAGAACGATGCAAGAACGCAAGAACAAAATAATAGATTGAACACAGAGATATAGGAGGCTTCTTGCTTCTCTTTATTCCTTCATCAATCGATCAATCATTTACAATGAATATCACCCCCTATTTATAGGCTAGAGACCCTACTAGGGTTTAACATAAGGAGTCCACCTATGCTAGGACTCTCTGGCCTGGGCTCGGTTTCTTAACACCTAGCAGAAGAGTTCCTCTGGATTGGCCAAGGAAGGATTAGAAAAACCGGTTAAAAAATCAGACCCTGGTCGGTAGCAGTTACTGGCGGTAAATAATTTTGTGCCGGACGGTTTGAATTACCATAATTTAAACTCAAATGTTGAATTTAGATGGCTTTTGGCTGGTTACCGACCGGTTCTCGATCGGTTACTGCCTGGAATTACTATTATCAATTCAAATACAAAATTTTATCTCAGTTTATTTTGAGTTTTCTTGAATTTGTAACACCAAATAACATATAGTGGGATTTAGTTGCACTATATAGTGAATTCTTAGCCATGCTACATTTTTTAGATAATGGACGAGCAAAAAACTTCCCGACCTCTGCATCCAAGATGCACACAGCCTATTTAGCCATACTACATAGATCAATTATAGAAAAATGACATAATTAATATAGAAAAATGATCGGAAACTTTTGGGAACAATTTTGTGGCAATTTGGACATAGTGGGATTTTTTTTTAAAAAAAATGGTTTTGACTTAGGTAATTAACTTAGACAATATTGTCCAGATCGATTAAGGATGGAACTCAAGTGTCGTTAATCAAGCTTATTTTGCACATCCACAAGTCCCTATGGAAGGACCTAACTAAATAATTTTCTAACTCGCAACATGGAACCCATAATGCGGTAGTTAGTAGGTAGGAGGGTGTCTAAAACTCCGAGCTTTCACGTAGGAGTATGCGGTGAACTCATGAATTTTTTTTAAATAATCTATTTTTTATTCAAAATTTCAAAAATATTCTGGTGATATTTTTTTTTACGGAAATATACGTCTGTCGCCCAATGGTTGGGCGACTCGAGCCTATCGCCCAACGGTTGGGTGACTGCAAGCCTATCGTCCAACCGTTCGGCTTTAAAACTACATAGAAGCCGGATCGTTGGCGACATGATTACAGTCGCCGCACCGTTGGGCGATAGGATCCATCGTAACCGCATAACGATCGCATGTTCGATCGACTAACGGTCGGCAAGCTGGATTGCCTATATATCTTGACATGCGGTCCCTCGGCCGATTCATTTCGCAGAGCATAAACAGTCGCGGCTACGGGAGAAGAAAGAGAGGGAGAGGAGAGGAAAAAAGAGAAGGGAGAGGAGAGGAAAAAGGGGAGGAAAAAAGAGAAGGGGGAGGGAGAGGGAGAAGAGGAGGAAAACTTGGATTGCGAGGTAAGTTTGACTTATTTTGTATTGTATTTTTTTAAGTAGGTATTTAGTTAGTTAAAATAGTAGGTATAAGTAGCGCTCGTAGGAAACTGTAGTTAGGAAAAAAAAGTAGAAAATCGAAATGTTGTTGATTTGTAAGTAAGTGTATTTTGTAGTGTATTTTTTTGGGTAGGTAAATAGTTTATTTAGTTAAATGAGTAGTATAGTAGCACCAGTAGGAAATTGTGGTTAGAGAAAAAAAAAAAATCGAAATGTTGTTGATTTGTATGTACATAGTAGCGATAAAAACTTTAATTCTGAAAAATAGTCTGTGAGGCAAGATATTAATCTTTGTTTGTGAGATGTATTGTAGTAGTGTCGGTATGTGCGTGGTGACTATTATTGGGTGAATAATCGTGACCGAAGCGCATAAGGAGGATGAATTATTTGTATAAACTAATTAGTACAAGTAAATTAGTATGAACTAACCGACTTACGTAATTGGTAGAAGACCGGAATGCCACTTGTAGCATTTGGATTGCAAGATTAGCGTCCGAATCGAATAATGCACGCAATGGAATAGCTCGGTTTGCAAGTTGAATCTGAATATCGTACTACACGTTCATTGTGGCCTCTGCCTTAGGGAATGAATAGCGTCTTGATCATCTTTGTCGTGTAGTTGTGGACGATAGGCGAAGGGCCTTACAAATGTAAATTACAATGTAGCGATGCTTGCATATCGTATGCGTTGAAATGACTAATTGCAATGTTGGAAATATTTGCAGCCATACAATAAGTCATGCTGTACCCACTACATTGAAAGTGCATTACGGTGTTGGCACTTGCTCGTGAAGGTCTCAGGCGGTGTTGACTTGAGCAGTTTTGAAAGCCACTCTGGTACACGGACGGCGAGAATGCACGAATCGAAGATGTGAAGCATCGGGTGACCAAGACTTCTCTTTGAACCACGAGGTGTCTGGCGTCGACATACAAGGGCTTTGGAGCCGGTCTCCCACGAACATCAGCTGGGAGTTGAGAAGACTGATGTGCACGGCAGTGTGGAAGGGCTTTATAGAAGGATGTCGGCGCCGTGGATATGAGTGTGTGATACTTGTGCAACCATGCCCAAAAGAAGCTGTGCAGGGCCCCTCCGCCGGATATCATCCTGGTGTTGCGAGCAGCTCGGGTGGCCAGCATGTTGGTGAAGAAGAGGACCCGGATGGCTGTGTTACGAAGAGTTCAGAGAATGTTGCTTGTGATAAGCCCGACGCGGTACATACAGGAGAGGAAGATCGGGCACCGCATGGTGAGCCTACAGGACAGGCTGATGAAGGAGAGCATAGGGATTACATATTGCATCAAATGGAAAGCGATGACCGGATGGCCTTGGCTGAAGAGGAAGCTTTACAAGAAGACGACGAGGGCGCTTCGATGAGGACGGAGCTCCCATCCCCTGAATGGAGCAGTTTGTGCCGAGGGTCTATGTACGCACGACGAGCACGAATCGCCGTCGAATTACCATGCCACGGAGGTTCGGTTGCACTCAATGTTTGTCGATAAGACATCCTTGCGAGGATGCCATTAAGTATGGGCTATGTCTATGCAATGGACGTTTGGGTCGTCAAATCTAGCTAAGAGCAAGACAATCAAAATGCGAAAGCGGGCGGTTGTCCTTGGCGAGTGCAGCGCATAGACCAAGTATGAGACTCACTTTGGATTGTCTCGAAGGTGGAGCCGCACTCATGCATGCTCAGCGGTGTTTTGTGCAGACATCGTAACATAACGTCGACATTCATAGCTAATTTGATGTATGGAGAGATAGTGGAGAAGAAGGATATGGAGGCCAAGCACATTATGGTGGCTATTGAGAAGAAATTCAAGTACAAGATCAGCTATGAGAAGGCATGGCGTGCGAAGCAGAAGGCTATGGAAAGACGGTTTGGATCTTTTGAGACAGCGTACGACAACCTTCCTCGTATGCTTGAGGTCTTTGCGGGGAGAGAAACCCGCACGTACATTCTTTGTGAAGGACATGCCATCTAAAAATCCGCGAGGTTTTTCCATAATGCATAGGGCCTTCAGAGCCTTGATCCTGCATCGAGGCTTTTAGGCATATGCTGCCCGTGATCTCGCTTAGCGGGACCTTTTGACCGGAAAATACAAGGGCGGATCCTTACGCCATAGGCGTTGACGAGAACAATCAAATTCGCCATTGGCCATCGCATTTGTCGAAGGTGAGAATGTCGACGGTGGTTGTGGTTCCTTCGACATCCGAGGGTGGGAGTTGTTGGAGCTAAATCTGGTGTGTGCGTGATCCATGATTGCCACGCCGGATCTTGAAGGCCATAAAACACTTCAGAAGACCCGAGGAGCCGTTCCTTGGCGAGGATATGAGGAGTAGATGGTGTATTCGCCATTTGGGGCCAACTTCTTCAAGAAGTTTCGAAGCAACCCTTGGTGAAGCTATTCAAGAGGCTGGCTATCTTGAACCCAGAAGCAAGAAATTTGACGCCTTATGGGCGCCGCCGACTAACACAAGCAGAAACACGTGGGCGCGAGGAACCGAGGGCGGAGTCTGAACCTGCTGGTCCGAGGCAGAGGGCCTCGAGGAACATCGAGTGCTTCTCCCACTGGATCGAGGCCCAGCCATTAGACAAGTTGTCTCTGCTGCATGACACGGACGGGACAAGGTACGGTATAATGACCACTAACCTTGCGGAGGTGTACAACTGGGTTCTTAGGGGCCTTCATTCTCAGCCCCTCGTCGCCATCGTGGAAGGTGTTCTGCACAGCACAATCGGGTATTTCAGGGAGAGGCATGCAAATGCCGCACTTCATGCCACGAACCCTCAAACACCGTACTGCTCGAAGATTACGGCATACATGCAGGCGAAGACACAGAAGGGCGAGTCGCACACGGTGTACGTGATGGGCAATATGGAGCATCGTTTGACGTGCTCTTGCGGATAGAGCGGATTTGGGACGGCTCGTTCTCTTGTCACCCACGAGGTATGCCTTGGAGATCATGTCAACGAGCCTAGCTGTACGTGCAACAAACCGAAGCTCTTACACAAGCCATGCTCTCATGTGCTCGCCGCATCTTGGATCGGCGTGTGGACCCTTTGAACTTTGTGTCCGAGTACTTCTTGAAGGAGAGGGTGGTGCAGGCGTGGACTGGCGAGCTTAGGGGGCTTCAAGGTTGTGGGTAACTTCGCCACCTTGGATATTGCAAATAAGATCTGGATTCCGGATATTGGCATGCTGAAGGGTAGCAAGGGTCGTTATGCGGAGTCGTCAGATACCAATGATATGGACGGCACAAGCCGGAGAGTTGGGTAGACGCTGCGAACGCATCGCGGCGGGAGGGCACACACCAAAGCGATGCAAGGCACCACCGAGGAGTAAACCTTTGCTATGGTTTGCGTTAGCACTTCTTCCGGTGTGCAAAGTGGGACCAAAATTGCAAATCAGTGTACATTGTCATTTGTACTTTGTATTGTTTATGTAACTGTTCTTCTACTACCCAATTTTCATTTGATGTACGTAATGCCGTAAGATATGTATCGTATGTTGCACGTAATGTTTATTTAAGTGTTGTAGTACTATAACTTTTTTCGTTAGTTTTTCAAAGACTGTCCTGGTAGCCTAGTACTCTTTGATTTGTTTGTTTGCAAGTTAAATTTACTCATTCGTTACACTCGATGTTTTATTTCCGCGTATTTGCTAACTTAAAGTTGTTTTGTAGGTATGGCTCACGGATCGGATCGAGTTTGATCTGCGGAGGAGCGATCGGCCGGGTACATCGCGTCGCGTCGTGTCCCTCATCCTCACGGGCCGCCGACACGATCGTGTTGGGGGTGATCCGCCGCGACACCTCGGGGCTCGAGGCTAGACCCACGCCGACAGCGAGTTAGTATCGCCCACACTATCTTCTCGCTAAACGCACCTTCGTCTTGACCTTTTGTTCCTTCGCAGCCGAAGCTTGCTGGTCTACTACCTATCGCCCGGATGGTGCAGCCCGCGGACGAGGACGAGCCGGCAAGACCATGGGTCGGCGGCGACGGAGATGTCCATGCCGGGCAGGCGATCCACGCGTTTCCGTTCGACCGCTCCTGGCCGCGGCTCTTGTGGACCGGTGGCGACGAGAGACTCACACTTTCCATCTCCCATTCGGGAGATGGCCCTACCCCACGACTCCTCGCTTCTTGGCCTCCCTATCGCGGAGGTGCCGCCTTCCACAGAGCCTCCGGACAACTGGCGCGAGGACGTCCATTAAGATGTGGGCTATGTCAATGCGACGTACGAGCTTCTCCGCCCCTGCCTAATTGTAGAAGGTGCCTCTTGCAACCCACATAGAGTGTTCTCCAGTTGGGCGCCTCGGACGTGGCTGGCTGTCGTTGTAGTGGCACGCACATATGCAGCTAGGGTTGGCACAGCAGCATGCGGGATCATAGGAACTTCTTATGTTCACGACCTCCTCATTGCCCCTCTCGCGCTGCATCTGTTGGCGGATGTCATCATTTTGTTCGTTGAGATCGTCAATTCGCGCCTCCAAATCAAAGATTCAGTTCCACAATACATCCACGTACCGCACAACATGTCCTTCATGGGGAGGATCGATCCAGCGGGTGAAGTTGCATTTCGCCATCTGCTACAAGGGACGGTTAGTATGGAGGATGTATTACCAGTAACATAAACAAAACTATTTACCCCAGAGTATGGGCATCGGAAGAAACGCTGTCCACCATCGAAAGGGCCGTCTATGACCTGCACGAAAGCGTCCTCCCTGTGTCCGCATTTCAGCCACTTAGGTTGAGCACGCTTGTTCGGCATCAACCGGTGGTTAGGGCCGAAGTCCTCCATCCTTTCGGGGAGAAGGTCCCGCTTCGGTGACCTCGGTTGGACTGGTCCCTGGGCGTCTGCCATCGTATGTTACTGTAAAACGGAGAAAGTTCTTCTTCCTACGGTTTGAAGGGTCGAGTGGTCCTAATTTCGGAGCGTGGGGCATGCATTTTATAGGCCCGCGGGGGGAGACTAACAAAGCGGGTTTGCACACTTATAAGACCACACGGGGCAGCTTTGCGCAGTGACAAGACCACACGGGGCAGCTTTGCGCAGTGATAAGACCAAAGGAGACAGCTTTCTGCAGTGACAAGACCACACGGGGCAGCTTTGCACAGTGACAGGACCACACGGGGCAGCTTTGCGCAGTGATAAGACCAAAGGAGACAGCTTTCTGCAGTGACAAGACCACACGGGGCAGCTTTGCGCAGTGACAAGACCACACGGGGCAGCTTTGCGCAGTGATAACACCGAAGGAGACAGCTTTCTACAGTGATAAGACCACACGGGCCAGCTTTGCGCATGACAAGACCACACGAGGCGCTTTTATGCGATGATAAGACCAAAGGAGACAGCTTTGCGCAGTTTAGGGTTTAGGTTTAGGGTTAGGCTTTTCAGATCGACTTGACAACCCTGACCACCTCGCCAGCTTTTAAGACCGAAAAGACAAGACTCTGCAAAGAAAGACGTGACAACACTCGCCTCGCCAAACTTTTCGACCGATAAAGACAAAGACTCATAAAGCAAGGTATGACTTCTCACTACAAAGTAAGACATGACAACACTATGCCTCGCCAAACTTTCCGGATGGACATGACAACACTCTACCTCCTCAGCTTTTCGGAATTAAAAACAGGACTCTCTGCTCTGCATGAAATTAACCACACCATGCCAACCATGGGCCTTATAAAAGGGGTTGAACCAAACCCAACTCTACACAACACTACACAACAGATACCCGACTATGGACTCTTGAGACACTTCTACGCGAGGATGTTGCGTATAAAACTAGCTTAAGCGAAGAGGAAACAACCGCAATACCCAGATAAATCAATGAAAGATGCTCCAAGTACCACCACGTTTTCGATCCCGCAGTGTGTGTGTGTGGCGAACCGCAGAGATCATTCATCCACACACCTGACACCGCGTCCGGGCGCATTACACACATGCGGCACTATATCGTAAGCGTCTCTTTCACGCATATCGATTTTCCTCTCCCAACGTTGAATTCTTCAAATTTTAACTTCATCCCCACGTAATGGCAGCCCGAGATGCGCTGCCACTTCTTCCAGTGGATCGACGGCCCGGAGATGTACGACGAGGCATTCATCCAAACAGGTACATGCTAAACTATTCGGTGCGGGCGAGAACTTCGTGCGGTGGAAACCTTACGCATCGACCTGTTGAGGAGGCAAGAGCCCAAGATCGCCGGGCGTAATCCATATCGATGACGTCAGTTATGAAGAGTTTACATCCTTATTACGTAAGGTTTCCCTGTACGGTGTACTTACATCCATCATACAATTGCAGGACATGGACGACTTCGACATACCAGCCCGACGTGCACAGTCCCGCGACAAAGGCAAGGGAAAGGCTCATGCGGTTGACTCCGGCCGCCACAGCGTATCCGGTCGCCCAGGCGTAATCCGTATAGACGACGTGAGTTACGAAGAATTTACATCATTCTTACGCTTTCACTGTACGGTGCTTTTACATCACGGAATCGCAGGACATGGATGACTTCGACATACCAGCCCGACGTGGACAGTCCCGCGACAAGGGCAAGGGAAAGGCTCATGCGGCTGAGCCCGGCCACCACAACAGATCCGGCCGTCCGGCGTAATCCGACGACGACGTGAGTTATGAAGAATGTAAATCCTTCTTACAATTTTAAATATACGGTGCACTTACATCATGGAATCGCAGGATATGGACGACTTTGATATACCAGCCCGACGTGGACACTCCCGTGACAAGGGAAGGGAAGGCGGTGAGGAGTTCAACGCCGAAATGGGCAAGGAAGGAAAATGGCCCCGGTCCACGTAGTAGGTCAGGTCATTACGTAGTAGTCCCCCGTCCTACCCCCCATGTTTTTTTACTATCCCCTAAAGGCATGTATACTTACATGGTCCGGATTCTTGTGTCACAATGTACCGTAGTAGTAGCGAGGATGACTAAAGCAATTAGCCGAACCATTATGCCATGTGACTACCTGTAACGTGCTTCTGTACGCGGACTCTAATGTAGTTCTGGTTCCGGAGACCCATCAAAGCAAGACTATATTCCAAGTATGCCTCTTCTAGTGGAATCCCAGAAAGAACCATTCGCACCGACATTGAATCCTCCATATTTTAGGGCATCTTCATAATCACAACGAGCGTTCTCAGCCCCTTCACTCATATTTTGTATAAGCTCCATAAAGTACGACATCGACTACGTGCCTACATACGCATATACGTTCAGATGACTTCATTGAGGAGAGACTCCCTCGCGCATCGTAATATCACTTACCTTTGTACTTACATATCATTACTGTCTCAATCGCCCTCACAAAATTCAATGAAATTTACCGACTACAACAATATACAACGATCACAAAATGTTATTATGAGTCGACAAATTTCGTACCCATGATATTGTACGAAAATAACAAACAGACCAACCAACATCGTCACAACACTATTATTTTCAAAATAAATAACATGATACAATCAGATTTGCTAAATTTAATTCACCTACAAAATGTAATATTCATTACAACTCAATTAAACAATAATTAAAAAGTAAAAAGCAGTTGGACCTCCTATCGCCTTAGGGTTGGGCGACTGGACCTCCTATCACCGTATGGTTGGTATTCGACACGCATGCCATTAGGCGATCGCAAGCGAAATGTCCTAGGGTCTAGGCGACTGGTTTCAGTCGCCCCACTGTTGCGCGATTCAATTTCAATCGCCCCACGGTTTGGCGACAGGAACCAGTCGCCCAACTGTTCGGCGATTCCACTTCAATCGCCCAACCATTGGGCGACAGACGTATATTTCCGTAAAAAAATATCGCCGGAATATTTTTAAAATTTTGAATAAAAAATAGATTATTTTAAAAAAAAATTCGTGAACTCATAGGTGAGAACATCCTGCTGGGGCAGAGTTCATCGGGCAAGAAAGTGTTAGGGCGGCATTTGAACAGTTGTTGTAACAACTGTCACAATACTCTATCATGTTTGAGTGTATATGCATGACAATAATAAGTTGTTACATTTTGTGGGTAAATCAACACATCTTCTGTAAAGTGAGGTCTAAATCTATTTGAATAGTCGTGCCCTCATCATAGGCATTGCAAGAAGAGACCACACATGGTTAGACTTTTGTTTTTAAAACTGGTATTGGGAAATGAACTTTGGGTAAACGGTTATCACTTGGGGAAAACTATACAGAGAGTCACCTTATTAGTGTAGGTGTGGAGACCTACGTTAGCCAATGTCCGCACTTTTTATTTGCGTAATAAAAGTACATTTGTGGTTATATATGTTACTTGTTGTCACTTTCTTATTTGCTTCAGTTCGCTTTTCAATATTGTTTGCAAATTACTATTCGTATTGAAAATGCAAAACTTTCTTTGTGCTAAAAAACAAGAATGAGCATTCCTTCGACACAACCAAGCATGTAGTTAATAGCATTTTGTAAAAGTCTTGCTAAGTATGAATATACTCATTGTTACTTGTTTAGCACTATCATTTGAGAAAGAAGATCCGACAATGGTTTAGTTATATGCCGCCGGATTTGGAGACGATACCGATGCCGTGTACTAGGGCGGGCACCCTAATCGGTTGCTTGTGGGTTATCACAAATCACATAGGCTCTATCTTTCATGTCTTTTATGTATCTCCCGCTTCACGACTTTGTTATTTGTTCTTCGCCTACACTGCCGGGTATGTAATATCATCTTAGCACTCATTTATTTGATTCATGTATGGATGATGATGCTTCACTCCTGATAATGAGACTAGCACAAACATACACACGAGGGTGTGGATGGTGTCATCCCGGGTACTGGCAGCAAGTGAAAATATAATGAGCAAGAAGGGCTATTCGTCCAAAATCACGATCGACGTAATGCAGAGGAGGAACAAATGGTGAGCATGCACAAGCAACCGTTTAATTGATGGGTTGTTTACTAAATATAAATAGACTGATGCATATATTAACATGCATGCATGTACGACGTCTAATTATGCCAGTCAGCTTCCGCAATGAACGGGTAAACCAGCAAGTTGAGCTAGCTACATGCAGGTGATGGATCGATCACAACAGAAGCTAGCTAGCTAGAATTACTCTTGATCGATCGTTCGCTCGAGCCCTAAACCCTGCGGGCTCATATATTATATTGCACAACATTAGTTCTCTCTAGCTGCGTTGATACGTCGTACGTCTATCGAGCTAGCGATCGATCAAGGTGCGTATACATCGATCACAACATGCATATGGGATATGGGATGATCATGGCGCCGGCCTTCCTGGCCGTGGTCGTCGTGCTGAGCGGCGGCATGGCATTGGCCACGAGCCCCGCAGCCGATGACTTTTTTGTGGAGGGGGAGGTGTACTGCGACACGTGCCGCGCGGGGTTCGTGACGAACGCGACGGCGCCGATCGAGGGCGCGAGGGTGCGGCTGGAATGCCGGCACTTCATGAGCGCGAGCGGCGCGGTGGAGCGGTCGGCGGAGGGCACGACGGACGCGGCGGGCAGGTACCGCATCGAGCTGGTGGACAACCGCGGCAGCGAGGAGGTGTGCGCGGTGGCGCTGGTGAGCAGCCCCGTGCCGGGCTGCCGCGAGGCGGAGGTCGGACGCGACCGCGCGCCCGTGGCGCTCGTGCAGGACGCCGGCCTCGCCACCATGGTGCGCCGCGCCAACCCGCTCGGATTCCTCAAGGACCAGCCGCTCCCCATCTGCGGCGACCTCCTCAAGAGCTACGCCCTCCGCACCGCGCCAAGCTACTAGCTAGCCCCTGGATTACTACTCTTTCCGTTTACTCATTACCATCATCTGTTTAGTTTACTTAATTGTTCATCCGTTAATTTTCTCTGGCCGCAATACTTTAAAAAATTATGTCATTATCTTTGTTTTATTTCCAGCTTAACGCGAACGCTTTTACCGCCATAAAAAAAGTTGGCAGTGTTGTAAAATTAACGGTTTTAACAAATGTTCAGAAATAATTCCATCAGATATTATGATAATTAAAGTATATATATTTTCAGCAGCATATAAATGACAAAAATGACATATAAATATACAATCTCATCATGTCAATTAAACATGATAATATACTCAAAAGATAGGACTTGAAAACAAATAAAATCAGCATAATGCTTAGATTTAAATGTTTTGATTTGCCCTCAGATGTCGAATTGCACAAGATGCAATCTTGGCCCTCACGACACTTGGGTCAAAATTCAATTACAAATTGAATATGACAATCACTCTGAAATAAAATTAGACATTGAGCTCAAAATAAAATCTTGCTAGTCTAACCAGTCATTTTTATGCAAATCGTCAATTCTGAATTCTGTGGACAACAGGCAATTGACTCTAATACTCAAGATATCAATTGACAAGATTGAATAATAGTAACCGAAATGAAGCACAGTGAACAGAGACTGAAAACCGGTCACAGTAAACAGTGACTGAATATTAATCACAGTGAATAGAAACTGAAAGCAGTAACCGAGTGAATCACAATGAATAGACAAGCATGAATTGCACGACACAGTAGAAAAACAACAAGTAATCTTCTAGCTCAAGACCAATTTATACTCAATTGTCATATCCAATATCAATTTGACTTCAATTAATCATCAAGCATCAACCGAGCCCGCAACATCACTAAGTAAAGTCTCCAAATGCTAGACAATAATACAAATGTAATTCAACCAGCACGGCGCACTTAGCAAAGTAATGCAAAACTGAAAAACAGCAAACTCACGATGCGGATGGCACTCAAAGCCACTGAGTAGAAACTGGGCAAGGCATGCCGAATGTGCTAACTCATAAAACTAATCGCCCCGCTGTGCCGCGAAGAACGGACGAGGTTGTCGAAGATACAATACCAATTCACAAACCGGGACACACCAATCTGCGAAGTCGGAGTATAGGGAAGTGCCGCACAAGAATCACACCAGGATGCACTGGCCGAATGCACCCAAGGAGCACAAATCACAAAAAACCAAAGCCTCCTTCCACTCCCAGATCAAGCCAAAGCCGGTCAAATCCAACCTCCAATCGACGCAAGTCCAAATCCCCTCATCGCAATCTCCACAGAGAAGCGGGAGTAAGAGAAGAACCGAGATGAGCAAGGAGGAGGATCCGGTCCTCACAGCCGACAACGTCAGGTCCAACCACGGCAGCGTAGCAACTCCCAAAGCCCCACAAACTGAAGCAAAATCGGAGGAGAAGAAGAACGAAAAAGGAAGATTGCTCACTGATTTTCGGGGATAGTGAAAAGAGAAGGAGTCGCCTTAAGAAGAGGAGGATGAGTGGAGCCACGCGACTACAACCAACAGTCGGCGCCCGGAGTGCCTAGGCCGCCAGCGTCGCCGCCGCTTGCGAAGGAGCCACCCAGGCCGCACGCGCTCGTGCGATAGGGTCGGAGACTGAGTCTCCAACCTTATCTCATCCTTCTCTCACCGACAGGCGAGCCCCACCTTCCTTTCATTTTTCCTTTTCATCTTTTCTCAATTGAGAAACTACCAAATGACCCTCAGTTATACAACAGTCCCCACTAATTTATCAATTTGAGAAAAGATACTCAAAATATTGTTTAATATACAACTGTTTGATGATAGGTAGACATACAACTGTTTAATATACAACTGTGCATGCGGCTCTCATTTTCCCAAGGAGAAAGTGTGCACAAAGAAGTCGACGTCCTAATGGCTTCATTTCCTATGGAAGGGCTTGTTGGCGGTATATCGTATAGCACGTCCGTCCGGGTTGTTGGGCGATTGTTGGATGGCATGCAGTCGTCATGTAATGCTCACCAGTCACCTTCTAAACCAGGTGATGTTTGGGCATACCAAACAAGCAGTGTCATCAAGCAGGCAAGCAGCCGTTCCACAATTCTCTTTTCTCGGAAACATCTCAGTGAAATGAATGAACTAACCTACTCCGCATCACGACACGTTGACGGTGGCACCGGCACGGCACCAGTATGAGCCCGAAGCCATAGAATGAACCAAGGGCTTCCGAAGGCTGTCCAGTATACGTCCGGGACACGCTATGCGGCTATGGGAAGAAAACTGTACGCATTGTGGCTTTGTGAGAATGTCGAACTTCAACATGAACCCCCAAATTGTCAAGTAGCGCCCCGTATATATCAAGTTCAAACGCTGTATTTAGATTTAGGGAATGGCTCTCTTTTGTTCTTCGATAAAATCTAGTTCGAAAAAAGTAACATCGAAATTGTAATCCGTGATGCTGTATTGCTCATATACTCTCCTTTGCTAAGCATGGTGTCCACGTGCAATGCACTGGACTTTTGTTTTTGTTGCTTTTGACTGGGGTTGCTATCTGACTAGTTTGTCTGGGAACAAGTCAGAGATACCCACTGGCTAGGAGCTATTCTTGGACTACTATCTCTATGTCTTACATATGCCTTTTTTTTTTGTTTGAAAAAACAGGCTTCCTCTTTATGTTTGCGAGCAGGCCCGGAGGAGGGGATGACCTACTCTGAATCTAGCGTTGTAATCTTTTCAGATCTCCCAAGTGATTAGGATGATCACCGTGGCCGTCGCCCTTCTCGGGAGGTGTGTGGAATTGTTGATTTGAGACCACCAGTCTCCAATGATGTGACTGGTAGTCCAGAATGCTGGTCTGAGTGGTGCGCATCCGAGCCAAATGGCCAGTGAGTTCCACACTACGGGTGTATCTGCAGCCGGCAAAAATGTACAGTGCCAATTCCGGAGCTTGCCTGCAAAGAAGGCAGGTGCCTTGGTTTGGCCAACCCTTGGCTTGTAATCTGTCGGAAGTCCAAAGACGATTCTGGATGGCCACCTAAGCGAACAGTTTGCATTTTTGTGTGTGTGTGGAGGGGGGGGCTGAGGTTTTCCAAATTAATTTTTCGAATTCTGTTATTGTTGAGCCAAAGAACTACATCGCGTAAGCAGATTTTGCGGTGTAGTTGAGCTTCCAGGTTATCTCGTTTGCAACGGCCGGATTCAATGTGATTTGGCTTAATCTCTCCCATAGGCTCAAGAATTGTTGGACCAGCTGAGCTATTATTACCCCCGGAGTGTTGATATCCTTAATCCAACGACTGTCCCGAACTGCATCGTGGACTGTTATGTCTTTCTTTCTAGAAATTTGGTAGATTATCGGGGCTGTGCCATGAAGCCATTGAGAGGTCCAAAAATTGGCTCTATTTCTGTCGCCTATCATGATTGTTGTAGCTACCACAAAGAGACGTCGGTCGGCATTGTCACACGGAATCTCCATACCTACCCAAGGTTTATTGTGAGACTTCCATTCTTCCTTACCCATCGAAGTCTTAGGGCCTTTGCGAATGGGTCGAGACTTAACATGCTGAGTCCGCCGAGGTGGGTTGGACGTCAGACCTTTGCCTAGCTGAATTTGAATTTACCTCCTGTTAACGCATCTGTGCCTTCCCATAGGAACCATCACCTAGTGCGGTCTAGAGCATGGAGGATGCATTTTGGGACTTTAATAACCATGAGGTAGTAGATCGGGATCGAGGTGAGCACGGGTTTGACCAGGGTCATCCAACCGGCTATCGTGAGGAGTCTGGCTTACCATCTGGCCAATATGTGGCCCACCTTATCTAAGATCGGCTGAAAATGAACTCTTTGCAGTCTTGTATATCTTAGCGGCAGCCTAGGTATTTGATGGGGAAATTTGATCGTATTGCGGGGAAATCTTGGAGGAATGTTTGTAGGTCGATGTGGTTGTAGCTTATAGGTATCACCGTGATCTTGTGAAAGTTTGTGTGTAGCCCCGAGATGTTTCCAAAGCTTTGGATGGTTTGGGCCGTTGTTGTAATGTCAGTGGTTGTTGGGGAGATGAAGATGACCGCGTCGTCGGCGTACAAGGAAGTCCTTAGCCTATCGAAGCGGCCACGCCGACGTTCCATGTGACCCAGATCCATTGCCATCTGAAGCATACGATGTAGTGGGTCGATCGCTAGAATGAAGAGAAAAGGGGATAGCGGGTCTCCTTACCGCAAACCCCTGCCATGGGTGATGGTGCCACCAAGGATACCATTTAGGAGAACTCTGGAGGATGTCGTCAATAGGAGGGCCGCTATCCAGTCTCTCTATCTGGAAGGGAAGCCTAGTCTTTGGAGTAGGTCTAGGAGGTAATCCCAACGTACCGAATCGAAAGCTTTTGCTATGTCTAACTTGAGGAGAAGCGTCGGGGTTTTGGACCTATGAAGCCTTGTTATGAGGTTTTTGACATACATGAAGTTGTCATGTATGTTTTTTGTCTTGACAAAAGCGCTTTGGTTTGCTGACACTAGGCTATTTAAATGTGGCGCCAATCTCAAGGCGAGTGTCTTTGATATCCATTTCCGCATGCCATGGATGAGACTGATTGGTTTGTAGTTTGTAGCCCTATTTGCTCCGTCTTTCTTCGGGATAAGCGCTATGCTCGCTGTGTTAAGGATGTGAAGGTTTATCGTACAGAGGCTATGAAAGCTTTGGAAAACTGTGAGGATATCAGCTTTGATGATGGTCTTGCACGATTTGAACAAATTGATCGTGAACCCGTCCGAGCCTGGTGCCTTGTCCCCTGGCATCTTTGCTAAAGCCTCCACGATTTCCTGCTCCGAGACTGTTTCCTCTAGCATGTTAAGATTGTGTGGAGTGGTGTTTAAGGCATCCCTGTTGAGGTCTAAAGTTCCAGTGTTCAGCGAGGCCATCAAACTTCAGAAATGGTGTTGAAGGGCCTCTTTCTTCTCGTCATGCCAGCCATGCCTGATTTGCGGTCTTTGAATGTGATTTTTACAATGCCTAGCATTGACTTTTTAGTGGAAAAACTTTGCGTTGGTGTCCCTCTCTCTGATGTTAACGATGCGGGAGTTATGTCTTTTCCTTGAGCGCTCGATCACTGCAAGGCCCATAACTCTTCTTTTGAGACCGGTTCTGAGCTCCTGTTCCAGTTGAGAGATGTCTAGTTTCCTAAGCAACGTATAGCCATAGGATCACTTTCGTGGCCGTGAAGAGCTGTAGTTTTTTTTTTTGAGAGAGAATAGGGTTTTGCTCCAAGCCCTGACCCTCGAGGCCATGGTGATGAGTTTGCGGTTGAGACGATGGAAATGTTCTATGTGGTGGTTGTTGTCTTGCCTAGCGTTACTAACGACATGCTTGAACCCGGCATCCTGGTACAGAAGTTTTCGAAGTGGAAAGATCTAGGCCTTCTCGGCCCGGTGCTGCTAGAGAGTAGCAGAGGACAGTGGTCTGACAGCGATGTGGATAGGGCGTGCACAATGTGGTTTTCAAAAAGGACATCCCATGCCTCGTTGCAAAACACTCTATCTAGTCTTACGAGTGTTGGGTTTTCTCGCTCACTACTCCACGTGAATTTTCTGTTTTGAAGATGGATCTCTTTGAGCTCACAGTCGTTTAAAGTCCTTCGGAACTGTCCTATCCGAGCGTGGTCTAAGTTGTTACTGTTTTTGTCGCACGCCCTGCAGATTAGGTTGAAGTCGTCCAGGACAAGCCACTTGGTGTCCGATTGCGGCTTAAGGGAAACTAGTTCTTCTAGGAAAACCATTTTTTGGCTGTCGCGAGATAGGCTGTAAACAGTCGTGAGAAGACAAACCGTGCCACATTCCTTTATTTTGATTTTTGACGACAGGCTGTTGGCCCCAACCTAGATGGCTTCAACTGTAATGAAGTCTTCGTTCCACATGATTAGGATGACGCTAAAAAAACGACGCCACTAATCTACACGCATCGCTAAAATGGTCTAATAGTGCAACCAAAATCGTGACTCTGGAGCCGTTAGGCTGCTCCCAATGGGCAGTATCTTAGTGTAGTTTCTTTAGTGCATGAGGAGTGTTAGGATACTATCTTTTCAATGCATGGTTTCTTATGATGTAGTATCTTAGGCTGTTTCATTTAATTACATGCATGATCTTTACTAGTATTTGAGCATTGTGGCCTATTTGTGGCATGTACTAAAGCAATACATGCATGATCTTCCCAATGCACGGGATCGACCACAATAAATTTTATGCGTTGGATTTCGAGACCGAACCGGTGTCCAGATTAGATACTAGAGTACCCTCTCTCTTCATTAACTATAGTGCCACATCATTATTTTGCCTACATGGCAGACTTAAGATACCAGCCAGAGTGGAGCACTGGGAGCAGCCTTAATACCAGGTCTTGTTGGCAAAACCGTGCTGCACGTTGTGATGCATGACCGGACAGCTCGGTCGCCACAACCAACGCAGGATGGTTGGTTGGTTTGCATGGCAACTCTCCCAGTTCCTAGAGCCATGTATACCATGCCACGTTTGGCACCATCCGTCAGCCCAAGCATCGATCGGTCACCCGAATGTCACACGCTTTTCGTTGCTTCTACTACTTTTCCTCCTCAGTCTCCCTAGATTTTTTTTTAATAATATATTTTTTAAAAAAATTATAAAAATAAATAGTCAATTTTTTTTTACAAAACTAGGCTACTGTCGTCATTTGAAATGACAAAATTGTCTGTCGTCATTTCAAATGACGAAATTGTCCTATCGCCATTCCAAATAGAGACAGTAGTATAGGGAATAGTGACAGTAGCCTCGAATAGTACAGAGAGATCCCTTTCGCCAGTTGAAATTGTGACATAGCCCTATCACCACTCCAACTGGCGACAGGACGCTGTCGTCATTTAAACTGGCGACAGGGACCCCTGCCTACTTTTTTACTCTGTATTTCCAGCGACATATTTTGTGGACAAATCACAATGATATTACAAAACATTTAGCATAACGTCATAAAATTTTTTATCAACAAATCACAATGATATTACAGAACATTCAGTGCAACGTCCTCACATATTTTGTCGACAAATCACACTGATATTATAGAACATTCAACGCAACGTCCTCACATATTTTGTCGACAAATCACACTGATATTACAAAACATTCAGCACAGCGTCATCACCTAGTTTTTCGACAAATCAAAATGATATTACAAAGCATTGAGCACCACATATTTCAACAAGACGAACCATTCCTATAGCCGCGGTCTCACGTCTGCCATGTCAACCGCCTCGAGTGGGGCGGTCGGACGAGGTCCTCGTGGTGCCGTTCGGATTGCCGTTGTCTCCTTCATCCCGTGGATTTCTCGTAGGGCATTTCTTGAAGGTGTGCCCATACTCTCTACAAACGGAGCACTTCTTCGTACGACGTCCGACTTCTGCTTCGTCCATGTTGTTCCTAATATACCGTACCTGTCACCGGCCAACCTTTCCGTTCAACCTATCAATGTCCACGACCCAGATAAATTGCTCCCAGGTCGGATGGCCAGTGAAATGGCCAGCCACGCCGTAACCATACAGTTGAGCACTCCAGGTTTGTATCATCACCTCCTTGTTGAAATAATCAGAGAGGTACTGGCCGGGATGTTGCGCCACTGTCGAACATGCGGCCATGACATGTGAGCAGGGCCTATACAGAAGAAGAGGCTTGTTGCAAGTGCATACACAACTAGCGCAGTGTAGCGTGCACTCGTGGATGATCCACTCGTGGTTCATCCCACGGTGTTCTTTATCCATACACAATATCTCAAAGCGAAGCTCCCTTGTGCCCACCTTGAATGCCCGGTATATCTCACCCTTCTTGCTCTTCTCCTCCATGTACTTGGTAATCATGGTGAAGTATAGTACTCTGTCATTTGTCATAGTGAGCGACGCATTATTATTTCTATCAACAAAGTAATTTATGGTACCGCGGAGAATTACCTCCACAATACCAACCAAAGGGAGGCACCTGGCGTCACGCATAACCCAATTGTACACCTCGGCTAGATTGGTTGTCATGACACCATATTGAGCATCACCCCTGTCATGTAGCAGTGACCACTTCTCCTTAGGCTCGTGCTCAATCCAATCCGAAAAGCATTTCACATGCGCCCCTCGTCTTCCTCGCCACACTAGAACTATCTGTGGGTAGTTGTGACAATGCTTCAGGGGCCTGATTAGCGCTTGTAGCGGATTTTTTTGCTGTCTCCTTTCTGTGTATCTGGGTCCACTCATCCAAAATCTTCTAGAGTGTGTCAAACTTTCGCTACTGGTTCTAGTTGCACAGCCGCTTGAATAGATTCATCAAGTCCTTGTTGCGGAACTGCTTGTAGAAGTTTGCACCCAAGTACCTCTGCACCACATGCTCTGCAGATTCACCCATGGAAGTGGTTCGTTCTCTCCTAATTGTAGCTGAGTTATGCACTCAGCAGGCCCGCATGTCGATCATGTAAGACGCAAACGTTAGGACGGCCCTGTACAATAGAAATCCTCAAATTCCTCAAGAACCATAACCAGCTGTCCATGTTCTCGCTTTCAACGAATGTGAATGCCACGGCAAGAACTTGATTGTTCTCATCCGCCGATATTGTAGTCAGTATCTGGTCCTTGTACTTTCCAATCATGAATGTGCCATCCACGCACAAGGTTAGACGGTAGTGCCGGAATGCATTGATGCACAGACCAAAGGTGAACAATGCTCATTTCAGTACCCTCTTATTGCCCACTTCGGATGCGTGGAATCGTCAATGGTGACATGAGTACCGGGATTCCTGTCCTGTATGACCCAGAGTTGGCCGGACAAATTGTGGTAGGAGTTCTCGAACATACCGAATCTTGATTCCAATAACTTCTGTTTTGCCCTCTACACCTTGGCATAACTGATTGTGTATTAGAACCTTGCCTCATTCGCTCGAATGATGGATCGTGGCTCAAAATCTATGTTATTCATGATCTCACCATACATGATGTTCACGATGAAGCCTAATGACATGTTCTTGTGGGACTGCACCGACTCAAAGACGACACATGTGTGACAGACCACTATAGAGTATTTTCAGTATGTCTCCTACTTAGGCTGAAATACGTGCACTCACCAAGGGCATCCCTCTATGTTGTACTTGAAATTGTAGTATCTTGGGCTAGACTTGATGACTGTGAATGTATGACGCACCGACAAGCCCTAGAATTTGTCTGCCTCCTTCACAGTCTCCTTGCATTTGTAAATAGCTCATTGCCTGACCTCGCTCTAGTCGTACTTCCACGGCACACTGGAGCCTTCATTAACAACGAAGTTTTCAAACTAGCATGTGTTCCACTCGGATGGAACCGCCTGCTGTTCTACAGCATTCTCGTCGTCAAATCATTCATCTTCTGACAATGCCATGCAGTCCTGGCCTTCGAGATCCATCCTTTGGACTAGGGCTTCCAGCTCCTCACCCTCGTCAGCAAGCGCGCTAGCTTGCCTGACTGAAGGAGCTCTTCCACACAGTCTTCATCGACAATATCAGCAATTCCTGGACCTTCGGTCAATGTGTGCGCCGCTCAAGAATCTAGACCCGCCATTATGTGTTAATGTAGTATTTTGGTAATTAATAATAATCGTTATATGGACTAACATTTTCTATGAGTTGGTAAAACAGGTTGAGTCCCACGATGATGAAGACCTTGGGTGACGCCGTGATTTGATATTCCAGTCAAGATCTCGAAGTTAAGAAAATCATCATGTGTTGATGATATTCAAGACAAGATACCGAAGTAAAGAAAAATCATCATGCGTTGATGATATTCAAGACAAGATCGCGAAGAGAAGAAGATCATCATGTGTTGGTGACAATCAAGTCAAGGACTTGAAGAGAAGATGTTCGTCATCAAGTGATCACTCCAAGATGGATACTCAAGGCAAAGGTATGACTAGCATATACTAAGGATGTGTTCCTAGTCTTTTACCGGTCTAGGTGTTTGGTTGGTAGACCGGATTGCTAGTATAAGTTACTGTACTATTAATAGGGGTCTTGATTAGTAGCTTGAGTAAGTCATGTGTTGATAGCTCTTAGTGCTTGCTCTATCTCTCCATGGCATGTTGCCTATATTTGTGAATATGTTTTGGAAATAGTTGAGGCTCATGCATAATCCTTGTAGCATGTGACTTTTGTGTGAAAATGTGTTTTGCAAACGGTTTTTAAGTCCATGTACCAAATTCCTTATGGCATGATTCTGAAAGTCGTCAAATGTGTTTTGCAACCTGTTGAGAATCTTGCTTTCAGTCCTTGTTTGCATCGCGCATCAATTGGCAAATATGTTTTGCAAAATTGAGTTAAAGCAATCTACAAAAGCAGCTTTTGTTTCCTTGACCGGACTGTCCACAATGGGTAGACCGGACTGACCGGAACCCTAGACCTTTGAAGCGGTTAGGTTATTTCAGCTGGCCGGACTGACCGCAAGTATAAGCCCGGACTGACCGGACCACTGGTCTGAGTAGGGCAGTTAGCTTTTTCTAGAGACTCTATTTTTTACTTCAACTCTTCCCTATTATACTATCCTGACTGACCGCTGTTGGAGGGCCGGACTGATCGGACCTCTGGGTCATTAACGCTGTTAGCTTTTTCCAGAGAATGTTGTTTTTATGACTTGCTGCTGATTTCTCCTTGTCGGACTGATCACGGTGTTGTCACTGGCCAGACCAGAACCCTAGACTAATCGACGCGATAAGCTTTTTCCAGTAGCGTGTTTTCTCTGATTTGGAAATCTTTGAACCCGGTCTGACCGGACTACATGTGGGCGGATTTTATGGACCTGGGATAATGGTTATATTCTACTGCAATGGTTACTGCAGAGTTTACCGTTACTCTATAGTCCGGTCTGACCGACCCTATGCCTGCGGTCGGATCGACCTTCCTGCTTTTGCACAGATTTTCCTCCAACGGCTAGTTAGTGTGTGTGGGTGTATAAATACCCCTTGTGGCTAGTTGTGGGAACTTGCTGGTACCCTTTTCGTTCCCTTGAGCGAAGAGCAAGCCCTCTCCTCTCCTTTATGCATGTGTTGCACTTAGTGAGCTTAAAGAGCAAAATCCTAGTACATATGCTGCATTAGGTGTTGGATTGTGTATCCATTAAGCTTAGATACTTGATTCGTTCAAGTGAGCAGCTTCGACTTGTTACTCTTGGTGTTTGCCAACACCTAAACGGCTTAGAGGAGTTGTGCCTGTGATCTTCTCAAAGAAGGTTGCGAGAAGACCCAAGCAGTTATGAGTGGTTTGGTGCTCGCCATCTCCGGAGTGGAGGAAGAGAAACCCCGAGAGAATTTGAGGTGTAGGCTCAATTTGTGGAGCCGGTCCAATTCGTTTGGGCTTACCTTAACGTGGACTAGGGAAAACCGGCAAGTTTTTGCTCCACAGGAAACAGTTCAAGTGTTCTTATAGTTTGCTTTCTTGAGCTTTACCTTCAGGTAATTTACTCTTATAGAATTAAATTGCTTGCTTGTCTCCCTAGGATTGCAATATTTGTCTTAGTCTTACGTTGTTGGTGCACTTAGTCATGACTAGTTAATTTAGGTTTTAAATTGAGTAAAACTGAATTGATTTATATTTCCACTTAAAACTCGGTTTTAGCCAAAATAAATTTTAAAACTGCCTATTTATTCACCCCCCTCTAGTTGGCTTCCTCGATCTTACAAGTGGTATCAGAGCTTGGTCTCTTATTTATTAGACTTAACCGTCTAGAGAGTAAATGATCGTGACGATAGAGGTTTCACACCCCGGTAGGGCACCACACTTTGATAGTTTAAATTATGCTTATTGGAAAATTAGAATGACTATCTATATCAAGGCCATAGGCCTAACCTATGGAGAATTGCTGATGCGGGCTTTGCTACTCCAATTGATCCACAAAACTCCACTCAAAGAGAAGAGCAAAACTTGCTACTCGATTCTCAAGCTTTAAATGCTCTATATAGCGCTTTGAGTGTGGAGTTCAATAGAGTGAGCAATCTCGAGAATACTCACGATGGTTGAACAACTCTAATGGAAATTCATGAGGGAACCTCTATGGTCAAGGAAGCTAAATTGCATGGTTGAAACTCAAATATGAGTTATTCACCATGTTGCCTCATGAAAGCATAAATGAAATGTATTCTTGATTGAACAACATAGTAAATGAGCTCAAAGGCCTATCTTGTGATTTAACCGATCTTGATATTGTGCGCAAGATGCTTAGGGTTCTACTGGACAAATATGAGACCTTGGTGACATTATTCGTAAATTCATCCAAATTGCCAAGGATGACTCCTACCACTGTTTTGGGCAATCTTATCATAAATGAGATGTACAAGAAAGACAAAGATGAGCTCAAAGAGAGAGCCGCAACTTCAAGCAAGAGAATTCAAGCTTTCAAGGCCAAATATGATTCAAGTGAAGATGAGGAGAAAAATGAGAAAGATGATGACACCAAAGAAGAAATGGTCACTCTCATGAGTAAAATGGAAAATCTCATGAAGAAACGTGACTCAAGAAAATTCACGCCCATCTTCCAAGACAAAGCACTACAAGACTTTAAGGTACTACAATTGTCAAGAAAAAGGACACATTGTCTCAAAGTGTCCTTATGAGGAGGAAGATGAATAAGAGCCCAAATCATCACCACGAAATAGAAATGATGGCAAAAGAAGACATTTTGTTGGGCTAGCTATAAAGGACGATCCATCGAACAACTCAAATGCAAATAAGGCTCCATCACTATTAGACATGTTTACATGCCTCATGGCAAAAGGTAAAAATGAGGTAAATGATAATGATGAGCCCTCATATAATGATTTGATGGATAAGCTAGAGGAGCTAAATGAATATCTTGGGAAAGAGAAGATAAAATTCAAAGTTTTAAAGAAAGTGCATATCTCTATTCAAAATAATTATGATGTGCTAAAAGAAGAGCATGAATCTCTCCTTATAGAAGTCTCTAGCTCCAAGGTGGATATAGGCATAACATATGATTTATTAGATAATATGTCATGTGTATTTGCTAACCTTTGCTTTACATCTAATGTTGGCATATTCACTTCTTGTGATGATTTGCTAGATGCTCCTTGTAGCTCTAAATTAGATGCTTGTTCTTCCTCTATGTTTGTTGAAACTAATTTTTTAGAGGAAAATGAAGAGCTTAAGACCGAGGTCAAGAAATTAACAATAGACTTGGAAAAAAGCTTCAAAGGGAAGGCCACCCTCGATGATATATTGAGCAAGCAAAGAAGCTTGCAAGACAAGAGTGACATCGAGTTTATTTCCAAGAAGAAGGAAAATATCAAGATAAGACACAATCAAAGACATACAAAGATCATCAAGTGCTTTGGTTACAATGAGAAGGGCCACAATACCTCAGTGTGCCCAAATAAAGTAGATGTTAAGTCAAGATATTCAAAGAAGAGGCAAACCGACAAGGAGCAAAAAAAAGAAGACAAGAAGGGGAAGTAAAAGCTCAACTTGCTACAAGTGCCAGGAAAATAGACATATTGGTAAACAATGTCCCATGGGTAACACTCATAAGACTATCCTTTATAATGACTATTATTTGCTTTGGAAAGATAAAAATGGTAAGGTGATCGTTAGAATTATTAGTTCACCAAAGATTATTGCTTGGTCCATTTGGGTGCCCAAATCCCTTATGACTAACATTTAAGGACCCAACCGAGTTTGGGTACCAAAAAGTGCTTAAAATGCTAAATAGGTATTTGGAGAGGCGTTGGGGGCTTGGTACATTCAAATAGAGATGGACTCCACCATATGTTATTTTGGAGCCAAGCATGAGGATGTTCTTGTCAAATCAATAACCAATGCCCATTTCAGGTAACAAGTACTTACATTGAAGCATCTAGCCCCTAGCCTTGTGTAGGATACATTCATGAAAATCATTTTTAAAAAGGTGTTATTGCTCTTGTTCAAAATTTTCATTATTGCAATCTTGAGCAAGATGGGAGTGGCACATTAAGGGGGAGTGCTAAGTCATATTCATGTATATCACATCCCTAAGTGTGCCCAAATATATTAAGTGTTAGTAATATTTTTTCAAAATTGAGCCTTTTAGCTAAAAGTCAACAATTCATAACTGTTGGTAATCTTGTGAAAAGAACAGTTGCAAAATGTATACAAACGCTATTAAAAGGTCTTCCAATGGTTTTGTCTCAAGAAAAACTTACTTTAAGTAAAAATGAGTTTCTAGCCAAAATTCTAGATTATAGTATCTTGTTTTTGACATAAACTAGATTTTTGTGTAAAATCTATTCTAAAAAGAATGTGAAAACCGTCCCAAAATGAATATCCTAGAGTTGGCTATTCTAAACCTTTTTTGGTATTCAAAAGATTTCCAAAAGGCTATCCTAGCAAAAATTATTTGATTTCGAAACTCATCAAAATACTCTTTTGGCCTAAGTGGTCACTTTCTAGTACTTAAGTGAGTTTGCCGTTTAAGCCAAATTTATTCGCTTGAATAGGTCCATGATGATATCTGTGACTTCGTCACGCATCTGTATGCTTTATATACCATCATATGCTCAATTTGACACATTTGGAGAAGTTTCATGAAAATAAGTTCTCTATGTGAAAACAAAATCTTAATTTATAAAAATTATTTAAAGACGGGACTTTAAAAGGGATATATTAGTTGGAAATGCTCCAAATATGTTTATGTGGTTGATTATGTGAAAATTTGGAGCAAATTACAACAAATCCTCCTTTTTCTCCAAATTCTGCACTAAAATCATTGTGAGTCCGGTCTCACTGGTTCGACCACTAGCCTTGGATCGACCGACTCGTGCCCAGCAGTCAGACCGGTTGTGCGTGCGGGCCTTTGAAGGCATCTAGGCCCCTAAAAATTGTTTTGGTATTTAATGATAATATGTGAATATGAGACTAACATGTTTATTGAGTGTTTACAAGGTTAAGTCTCAATAGTGAGTTTGATAACTTGAAGATGCATGCTAAAGGACAACATGAAGATTAATATGGTTCAAAGATAAGGTACAAGTAGTCTCGAATCCTTTTTATGTTTTACCGGTTTTAGGAGAAATGGTTGAAAGATCGGATTTTAAGTTAAATGTCGTACTATTAACATGGATCATGACTAATAGCTTGATAGCATGTTCTTGTGCCATTTGGATTAATTTAGGATCATGCGTGCATTTGGAATTTGTTTTGAAAAGCCAATTTTGCATTGTCAGGACAATCAGTAGTACCCATGCTAAGTCAGCGGTACGATCGGGCTCGTGGTGCGGTACTACCACAACCCGGTTGTTCCGATTTTAAGTTGGCGGTATGTAATTTCTAGAGAGACACCTTTTTGGCTTAAATTGCAAACCCTGTGAATGGTAGTACCGCAGTTGTTCAAACCGAACCATCGCTCTCCGGTAATTCCGAAATGTTGAGCGGTACGTTTTTTTCCAATAGGTAACCTTTTTGGGTCCTTTGAGAAACTGTAGTACCGCCCTTGTCGAGCGGTATGATCGGCCAGCGGTAGTACCGCATGATGGTTGGCGGAAGTATCGCGCCGAAGGTTTCAACGGCTATGTCAGAGCAGTTAATGCCACTATTATAGCCGTTACGGAGTGGTAGGTGAAGTGCGGTAGTACCGCATGTTGTATGGTGGTAGTACCGCATTTCACTGAAAGTTGGGGATTTCCCCCCCCCCAACGATTGTATTTGTTGGTGGGGGGTATAAATACCTCTCCATCTGCTCAAGGACACGGTGTTAGACCACATTTAACATCCTTAGAGCCTTGAGCATTCATCCAAGTATCCAATACTTCAAATACACTTGTGCATTCATTGTGAGGTAGTTGAGCCAAAATTCAAGTGCATTCATTCTAGATTGATCCATTGCACTTGAGTGCCGTGAAAAGAAGGTCATTGATTCATTACTCTTGGTGTTTTGCAAACACCTAGACAGCTTCGCGGTGTTAGCACGGTGATCTCTTCAAGAAGATTGTGAAGAGACTCGGTGCCAAGATTGTGAGTGGTTTGGTGTTCACCATCTCCCGAGCGGAGGAAGAACAACCACTAGTGATCGAGGGAAGGCTTAATTCGTGGAGCCGGCTTGATTTGTTCAAGCTTCCTCAACGTGGACTAGTGAAGACCGGCAAGTCTTCGATACCACAGGAAAAACTTCATTGTCTCAATTGTGGTTATTTCTTGTCTTTATTTATTCCGCATTTACAATTCTAGCATTTATCTTGTGTTGAATTGCTTAGCTAGAATTGTATCTAGTTTAGATTTAGCTCATAATTGGCTTAAATTGTTAATTAGTCAAAAAGTTTAAAAACCACCTATTCACCCCCCTCTAGTCGGTTATCCTTGATCCTACAAGTGGTATCAGAGCTTGGCCTCTCATTGATTTAGACTTAACCGTCTTAGAGAGAAAATGATGGCTAGTGAGGGAATTGCTATAGGAAAGGCTCCTTTGTTTGATGGCTCTAATTATGCTTATTGGAAAATTAGAATGTCAATCTATTTAAAGGCCATGAGTCCAAGCATTTGAAAAATCGTAATTGAGGGTTACGTCATGCCTCTTAATCCACTACTTCCTACGGATCAAGAGGGGCGTAATACCTTATTTAGATGCCCAAGCTATGAATGCTCTTTTTGGTGCTTTGAATGCAAATGAGTTCAATAGAGTTAGCAACTTGGAGACCGCTCACGAAATTTGGACCACCCTCTCGGAAATCCATGCGGGAACATCCACGGTCAAAGAGGCCAAATTGCATAGGCTTTGGATCAAATATGAGATATTTTTTATGTTGCCTCATGAAAACATCACCGAGATATATTCACAACTCAACAACATTGTGAATGAACTCAAAGGTCTTGGCACTAACCTTCTTGATGTTGATATTGTGCCAAGATACTTAGGGCTCTACCGAACAAGTATGAGACACTGGTGACGTTGTTTCTCAACTCTCCCAAGTTGTCAAGAATGATGCCAACGGGACTCTTGGGCAATCTCATAACAAATGAATTGTTCAAGAAAGACAATGAAGAGCTTTTGGAGTCATCTTTCTCAAAGAATAAGATTACCGCTTTCAAGGCCAAAACGGAATCAAGTGATAATAAGGATGAAGAAGGAGACTCCGAAGAAGAGTTTGCTTTTCTTGTTAGAAGAATGAAAAAATTCATGAGAAGTCGCCCACATAGAAACTTCAACTTCGACAAGAGCAAGAAAGGACGATCCTCAAGTGACAAAAAGCGTTATAGCAACATCCGGTGCTATAATTGTGAAGAGAAGGAGCACATTGCCTCTCATTGTCCTATAAAGAAGGATGACAAGGGCAAGTCATTCAAGAAGAAGGAATACGATGGCAAGAAGAAGTTTTTCAAGAAGCTTCACAAGGATGGCAAGCATGAAGCCCATATTAGAGAATGAGATTCCATTGAGGAGTTAACCGACTCCGACTCCGATAAAGATGAGTCCCCCAAGAAAAAGGGACTCGTTAGCATCGCCATCAAGGAGGCTCCATCACTCTTCTCCACTCCTACTTGCCTCATGGCAAAAGGAGATAAGGTAAAATCCATTAATGATAATAAACCAACATATTATGAATTAATGGATATGCTTGAAGACTTGAATGAATATCTTGAAAAATAAATATCATAATATAAAGTCTTAAAGAGAGAACATATCTCTCTAAAATATTCTTATGAGGAGCTAAAGGAAGCTCATGACTTGCTTATCCAAAAAAATTCAAGCAAGTCTTGCTCTTGTGTAGGATTTACATGTGATATTATTGATGAAATGCCTAGTGTAGAAATTGCTAAGACTAGTGCATCTACTTCATGTAATGACCTACTTGCTATGCCATGTTGCTCTAGTATTAACTCTAATCATGATAATGTTGAGTCTCATGATGCAAAGCTTGTTGTTGAAAACAATGAGTTAAAAGAGCAAGTGAGCAAGCTAAGCAAAAGCTTGAAACGGTGCTTCAAGGGTAAGGTTACTCTTGACAAGTTTTTGAGTGAGCAAAGGTGCTCATTCAACAAAGAAGGACTTGGGTATGTCCCCAAGAAAGGTAAGAAACCAGTAAACAAGCCCACAATGTTTGTTAAGCAAAATGGTAAGTATTGCCATAAGTGCCGAGAAATAGGACATTTACAACAAGCTTGTCCTATTAGTAAGACTCCATCCTTTGGTATATATGCTTTATGCTATATGTTTAGAAAAACTAAGGATGGTAAAGTCATTACTAGATTTGTTGGCACTTCAATTTTAGGCGCTAAAAATAATACTATTTGGGTGCCTAAATCATTGGTCACTAACCTCCAAGGACCCAAACAAATTTGGGTACCAAAAAGAACTTGATTCTTGTTTTGTAGGTGAACTACAAAACCGATGGAAAACATTGGGTGCTTGATAGTGGATGCACTCAACACATGACCGATGATAGAAAGATGTTCACTAAATTCGAGAATGGTAAAGGAGTTGACAATATCATCTTTGGCGATAATAGCAAAGGAAATGTAATAGGATTGAGTAAAATTGCTATCTCAAATGACCTTTCCATTTTCAATGTATCTTGAGTAGAATCATTAAATTTCAATTCGCTATCTGTTGCTTAAATATGTAATCTTGGCTTAATTTGCTCATTCTCTAATGAAGGTGTTACAATTTCAAATGCAAAAGATAGTTCTTTAGTTTTCAAAGGTTTTAGATTTGAAAATCTTTATTTTGTTGATTTTACCTCAAATGAATCATGCTTAAAAACTTGTTTAATTGCAAAAACCTCATTGGGTTGGATTTGTCATAGAAGGCTAGCTCATGTTGGAATGATTCAACTTAAAAAGCTTTTTAAACATGATTTAGTTGTTAGCTTGAAAGATGTGAAGTTTGAGAAAAATAGACTTTGTAGTGCTTGTCAAGCTGGTAAACAAGTCGCTAACTCTCATCCTTCCAAGAGTATCATGTCAACTTCTAGACCATTGGAACTCTTACATATGGATTTGTTTGGGCCAACAACCTATAAGAGTATCGGGGGTAATAGCTATTGTTTAGTCATTGTGGATGATTACTCTTGATACACATGGGTATTGTTCCTAGATGATAAAGTCGAAACCTCAGGCATTTTCAAAAGTTTTGCAAAAAGGGCTCAAAATGAATTTGATTTCAAAATTAAGAAAATCCGTAGTGATAATGGTTCCGAATTCAAGAATACTAAATTTGAAGACTTTTGTGATGAACTTAGAATAAAGCACGAACTTTCCACAACCTACACTCCGGAGCAAAATGGAGTTGTAAAGAGGAAAAATCGTACATTAATTGAAATGGCTAGGACAATGCTTGATGAGTATAATACTTCCGATAGTTTTTGGGCGGAAGCAATTAATACCGTTTGTCATGCCATAAATCATCTTTATTTTCATCGTCTTTCGAAAAAGACTTCTTATGGGCTTCTCATTGGAAGAAAACCGAACATATCTTATTTTCGTGTATTTGGTTGCAAATGGTATATTTTGAAAAGGGGGTTCGTCTTTCAAAATTTGCAAGTCGTTGTGATGTTGGTTTCTTGCTTGGTTATTCTTTGAATAACAAAGCTTATCGTGTCTTTAATAAAAACTCGGTTTAGTTGAAGAAAGACATGATATCCAATTTGATGAGACTAAAGGCTCTGAAGAAGAGTATGAGAACTTAGATGATGTAGATGACGAAGCCTTAAGAAAAGCTATGGAGTACATGTAAATAGACGACATCAAGCCTAAAGATGATCCATCATCTTCCATTCAAGTTGAACCTCCTACCTCCTCCACAAATCAAATCCAAATTGATGAAGAGGACAATAAGAAAGATCATCAACCATCCAACTTACCACCAAGAATTCACAATGCAATTACAAAAGATCATCCAATATACCAAATATTGGGTGACGTAAGTAAGGGTGCTCAAACTCGATCTCGTGTCGCTTCTTTTTATGAATATTACTCTTTTGTCTCTTCTATTGAGCCAAAGTATGTAGAAGAAGCGCTAGATGATCTGGATTGGGTGAATGCAATGCATGAAGAACTCAATAACTTTAACCGAAATGAAGTTTGAACATTGGTGGATAGGCTCAAGGAACACAACGTCATTGGTACAAAATGGTTCTTTAGGAACAAGTAAGATAAAAATGGTATGGTTGTAAGAAACAAAACAAGGTTGGTCGCTCAAGGATACCCACAAGTCGAAGGTTTAGATTTTGGTGAAACTTTTGTTCCCATAGCTAGACTTGAGTCAATTCGGATATTACTTGCTTTTGCATCATGCTTTGATATTAAATTATTTCAAATGGATGTTAAATATGCTTTCCTAAATGGAAAAATATCTGAACTTGTCTTTGTTGAATAACCTTCCAGTTTTGAAGATCCTAAAAATCCAAATCATGTCTATAAACTCTCCAAGGCGCTCTATGGTCTTAAACAAGCTCCTAGAGCATGGTATGAACGCCTTAGAGATTTTCTAGTATCAAAAGGATTCAAAATCGGAAAAATTGATTCAACTTTATTTACTAAAGTCTTAGATGATGATTTTTTTGTTTGTCAAATTTATATTGATGATATTATCTTCGGGTCTACTAACCAAGATTTTTGCAAAGAATTTGGTGATATGATGTCTAGGGAATTTGAAATATCCATGATCGGAGAATTAAGCTATTTCCTTGAACTTCAAATCAAGCAACTCAAAGATGGAACCTTCGTGAGCCAAACAAAGTATGCAAAAGATTTGATCAAGAGATTTGGCATGGAGGATACAAAATCCATCAAGACTCCCAGGGCAACCAATAGCCATCTTGACTTAAATGAGGGAGGTAAATCGGTAGATTTAAAGTTTTATAGGTCTATGATTGGTAGTTTGCTTTATCTTACCGCATCTAGGCCCGATATTATGTTTAGTGTTTGCATGTGTGCACGTGTTCAAGCAACTCCAAAAGAGTGTCATTTGATGGTCGTAAAAAGAATACTAAGATATTTAAAGTATTCCTCTAGTATAGACCTATGGTTTCTGAAAGGTGCTAAATTTGATTTAATTGGATATTCGGATTCCGATTATGCGGGTTGTAAAGTGGATAGAAAAGGCACCTCGGGTAGTTGTCAATTCTTAGGAAGATCTTTAGTATCATGGTTATCAAAGAAATAAAATTCCGTAGCTTTATCCACAACCGTAGTCGAATATATTTCCGCGAGGAGTTGTTGTGTTCAATTGCTATGGATGAGGCAAACCTTGATGGATTATGGAATTAAATTTGATAAAATATATCTTTTGTGTGATAATGATAGTGCGGTGAAAATAGCCAATAATCCTGTCCAACACTCAAGAACCAAGTATATAGATATTCGCCACCATTTCTTGAGAGATCATGTGAGCATGGGAGATATTGAAATTAGCCACATCCGAACCGAAGACCAATTAGCGGACATTTTCATCAAACCATTAGATGAAGGTCGTTTTTGCAAGTTGAGAAATGAATTAAATGTCATAGACTATTCAAATGTTGGTTGAACTCTTGCCTCATGCATTTTGCTTCATTTGGTGTCATTTGAAGTCTTTTATGAAAGTATTTTCAAGATATTTTATTTAAAGTTTACTATGTTCATAAAAATTATGTTCTTAGATAGACATTAGTCTATTCAATGCATAATGATCCTAAATGATATTTGTTTGTATGCAAAACTAAGGATCATTTGCATAATTCTCAAAATCCAAAGTCAATTTCTGAAGTTCCAGGATAATCAGAACTACAAGCGGGTTAATCGCGGTACTACCGGCGATGTAACCACGGTACTACCGCGTTACGGTACTACCGGCGGTAAAATGGCGGAACTACCACGTTGGTTGGTAAAAGGTACATTAACTGCCTTGCGGTTTCTCTTTACCCCGTGCCTTTTACCACCGAACGGTTCGACCGAAATTCCTCCACCACTTCACTTTCTCTCTCGGCCTCTCTCTCTCCACCCTGAAGAACTCTAAATCTCCTTGGAAAATCTTCAAACTACTTCGGTGCTTCTTCAATTCCTGTCGATTTCTTGCATCCTTAGGGTTTCACTCCTTCAATCTTCAAGGTAAAACCCTCTCTAATCCTTGTTTTACCCTAGTTTGAAACCCTAGGTCTCCATTTAGGGTTAATTTAGAATGTGGATGATTAAATGTGGTTTTTGTTGTGCAAATTAACAAAATTGGTGTTTCATGATGATTATACATCTATTTCATGGATTCATTCCATAAGAAACATCAAAAATTGCAATAAAATTCATGCCCTAGAACCTTGTCTGTGAAAGCGGTACTACCACTCCTTTGAGCGTGGAACTACCGCAATGTGTTCGTACCGGCCTGAAAACGGCGGTACTACCGGATTGCGGTACTATCGCCCAATGAACTAAGATACTACCGATTTTCCTGACAGAACAACAAAGATCATTTCATTCAAATTCATTCTATTTTGTTTGATCATTTGCATCCCTTGTAACCTATCCTATCTGTTTGAAGATGCCTAAGACAAGAATTGTTACTCGGAAGTCCGTTGGCCCTCCTCGAGGTCAATCTTCTTCAAATCCTGCAGCTTCTGTTCAAGGAACTCGAGAGGTTCGACAGAAAGACATTCATGACAAAGGTAAAGGGCCAGCTGAGAATGAGTCTGAAAGTGAGGAAAGGTCCTGTCAAAGTGAGTCAGGATCTGAGTCAGAGTCAGAAACATAAACAGAAGTCCATGAAGGATCAGATGAGGAGATGGGAGAACCAAAAGGGCCTCCAATTGATTTGAGGACTATTTCAGCTGATGACTATGCTATCATGCGTCATAGCAATCAGTACCTCTATCCGTCAAACTCCATAAATCCAAGATTTCACACTAAATTTCAAGAGCAAGTCTATGAGCAGCTGTATGGATATCACAGAAATTTTGCAGATCATAAGTGAATAAAGTGGCAGCACATCAACTCTTTGGACAAGTATAATGGTGTGTACCGGCTTTTTTCGGCAAGTCGATCTTCATGATCTCGTAGCTCTAAGGAATGACTATGATGAGGAGATTGTGAGACAGTTCTATGCCACCTTGCATGTTTCTCCAGATTTTTTCAAGATGCAATGGTTGACAGTGACATGATATGTGGAGAGCAGTAAGGCATATTTTGAGCGTGTCCTGAGAACACCATCTGGCAAGTGGGAGAAGCTCTATAACAGATCTGCTTTGCTAGCTCCAGCTTGGACAAATTTCTATGATCAAACTGTCAGGTATACCCCAGGGAAGATTCATGGTCTCCAACCTATCCCTAGTTTGATCAACAGAATCATTAATCATACTATTCTTCCCAAGAGTAGGAACTTTGATGCTGTGAGAGGACATGCATGGAACATTATTGATAACATCATACATGAAATTTTTTTTGATGTGGTGGATGTCATTATTAGGGGCATAGCTTCTTCAAAGAATGATAGGGTCAAAAGGATTTACTATGCTCTCTACATCATGACTTTGATACTCGGAAAGATTGAGTATCAAGGAGGATTGAGCTCTCCCCATAAGGCATACAAGCCACGAGAAGGTACTCCTATTCAGGGTTAGCAAGGTCAGCAAGGTCAGCATAGAGATGATGCTCCAGAGGAGGCAGCTGCAGATGATGCTCAGGGTCAGGTAACTCTTGCTCAGATTCTCAACAATCAACAGATGATTCTCAACAATCTGCAATTAGTCATGACCAATCAGCAAGAGCTAAAGGACACTCAGCTGGAGATAAAGACAACACAGATAGAGTTCTAGAATGAGACCCACAACAGGATGGCTGCCCTGTCAGAGCGTGTCTTTTCTATGGAGCAGATTTTGACTACTCCTCAGCGCTACACTCGTCGTCGCCCTAACACACCTCTAGGGGATTCTACTTCATCTGCTCTAGCTACTATTCCTTAGGCTCCAGCTCCTCAGGCTCCAGCTCCTCAGGCTCCAGCTTCTCAGGCTCCAGCTCCTTAGGACCTAGCTGCTTGATATTTTTGGTACTTTGATGCCAAAGGGGGAGAAGCCAGAAGAGAAGCGTAGGAGAAAGATTTAGGGGGAGCAAGTTTGCTATCATATTATATACTCTATATGTTTTTGTGGATTGCTATGTCTTTATGTTGAACTTGTTATGTTTATGTGCTTGTGCTTGTAATAGTTCAAAACTTATGGTCTTATTGTTATCTTGTTGAACTTGATGGTTAATATTATATTGATATCTTTCTCGAAATTGCAATCTCTATTATGGTCATATTATAATGTTGCAATTTTCCTCAAGTTCCAACAAGCAAAATAAACTCCGCCAAAATTTTCAAAAAAATCTCTACATGTGCTTGCAAAGATTTTCTATAATCTATATGCACATGTTTAGGGGGAGCTTTCTTTTTATTGACTTTAATAAGAAAATAATTCTCAAAACTCATTCGAGTACATTGCAAGAATTATTTTGTTGTTAAGTCATCAAAATAATATACACTCGTTTCACAACAAGTAGTATATTCGAAACAATCTTCCTCACATATTAATTGGGTTGTCATCAATTACCAAAAAATGGGAGATTGAAAACATCTAGGCCCCTAAAAATTGTTTTGGTAATTAATGATAATATGTGAATATGGGACTAACATGTTTATTGAGTATTTACAAGGTTAAGTCTCAATGGTGAGTTTGATAACTTGAAGATGCATGCTAAAGGACAACATGAAGATCAATATGGTTCAAAGACAAGATACAAGTAGTCTAGGATCCTTTTTATGTTTTACCGGTCTTAGGAGAAATAGTTGGAAGACCGGATTTTAGGTTAAATACCGTACTATTAAGAGGGATCATGACTAGTAGCTTGATAGCATGTTCTTGTGCTATTTGGATCAATTTAGGATCATGCATGCATTTGGAATTTGTTTTGAAAAGCCAACTATCCATTGTCAAGACAATCGGTAGTACCGACGCTAAGTCAGCGGTACTACCACTCAGCGGTACGACCGAGCTCGTGGTGCGGTACTACCGCAACCCAGTTGTTCCGATTTTAAGTTGGCGGTATGTAATTTCTAGAGAGACACCTTTTCGGCTTAAATTGCAAACCCTGTGAACGGTAGTACCGCAGTTGTTCAAATGGAACTACCACTCTCTGGTAATTCCGAAATGTCGAGCGGTACGTTTTTTCTAGTAGGTACCCTTTTTGGGTCCTTTGAGAAACGGTAGTACCACCCTTGTTGAGCGGTATGACCAGCCAGCGGTAGTACCGCATGATGGTTGGCGGTAGTACCGCGTCGAAGGTTTCAACGGCTATGTCAGAGCAGTTAATGACACTATTATAGCCGTTACGGAGTGGTAGGTGAAGTGCGGTAGTACCGCATTCCACTGAAAGTTGGGGATTTCCTCCCCAACGGTCGTATTTGTTGGTGGGGGGGTATAAATACCCCTCCACCTGCTCAAGGACACAGTGCTAGACCACATTTAACATTCTTAGAGCCTTGAGCATTCATCCAACACCTCAAATACACTTGTATATTTATTGTGAGGTAGTTGAGCCAAAATTCAAGTGCATTCATTTTAGATTGATCCATTGCATTTGAATGCCGTGAAGCGAAGGTCGTTGATTCATTACTCTTGGTGTTTTACCAAACACCTAGACGGCTTGGCGGTGTTAGCATGGTGATCTCTTCAAGAAGATTGTGAAGAAACTCAGTGCCAAGATTGTGAGTGGTTTGGTGTTCACCATCTCCGGAGCGGAGGAAGAACAACCACTAGTGATCGAGGGAAGGCTTAATTCGTGGAGCCGGCTTGATTTGTTCAAGCTTCCTCAATATGGACTAGTGAAGACCGGCAAGTCTTCGATACCACGGGAAAAACTTCATTGTCTCAATTGTGATTATTTCTTGTCTTTACTTATTCCGCATTTACAATTCTAGCATTTATCTTGTGTTGAATTGCTTAGCTAGAATTGTATCTAGTTTAGACTTAGCTCATAATTGGCTTAAATTGTTAATTAGTCAAAAAGTTTAAAAACCTCCTATTCACCCCCCCTCTAGTCGGTTATCCTTGATCCTACATCCTTTTCCTCCAGCCCGAAGCATTTTTCTCTCTTCTCCTTCGGATGTTACCTCTTCTCCACCCAAAAGCACATCCTCTCTCTCTCTCACCTTCGGCCGCTCCTCACCTCTCCGTCCTTGGATCTCCTTCCACAACCACCGATTTTGCGTCCCGAGGTATTCAAATTGTTCCCCTCTACCTCCTCTTTCCATTCCATGGATGAAATTTGTTTTTCCCTTGCTCATTCGTCAATCCTATGAAAACCTAGGGGAGGTTGTTCTTCCAAATCCGGCCTTGTTTCTTCAAGAAATTCATCTTCAATCTTCTCCTCTCTTCATCTAAGCCAGTAAACCCTCAATCCCTACTTGCATTATGCACTCATTGTGATTTTCCCCAAAATCTCTAGGGTTTGATAAGAATATCCTTAATTCATTCAAATTGGTGGAAAATTGTTGATATGCAAGTAGAATTGAATTAGATTGAAATAATTCTAGTGTCACATTGCAAGTTTTGGGTTAAAATTTGTTTTCTCCAAAACCCGTTGCCACTGTTGTTGGCGATCTGACCAGGCATGCCTGGCGGTGTGACCGGCTAGGGCATTGGTACGACTATCCGTGACAGTTACATTGTAATTTGGACTTAAAATTATTATGATCTTATTCCTTGAATTCATTTGTTAATCCTTGCGCTCTTATCTCAGCGAAAATGCCACACGTCTCTGCTCCCCCCTCTTCGTCAAAAGGAAAAGCGCCAATTGAGGATGTGTCGAAAGAGGAGATTGAAGAAGAAGAAATGAGTGGCAACAGTGAAAACAGTGAGCAAACTGATAATGACAGTAGTGATGAGGACTATTTGCCCAATCCAACTCCCTTCTTTGCTGTGGATGAGAGAAGGATTAAAAGTGAGAAGTACACTACTTTGAGACATGGAAATCAATTTCTCCTTCCAAAAAATGCAACTGAAGCTATCTTCCACACTAAGTACCAAGAGGATGTCTTTTATCATGTGTATGAGAAGAAGAACTTCGCAGATCACCGGTATGTGACATGGAGTTATCTCAATCAGAATTCTCTCTATAATGGACTCTACTATCTTTTTTGTCGAGTAAAATTGGATAACTTTGTGACATTGAAGTGCGACTATCACTCTAAGACCATCAAGCAATTCTTTGCCACAGTACATGTCTCTCCTAAGTTTGATTCTCTCACTTGGATGACCACCACACAACAACTCAGTGCTTCAAAGACAAATTGTCATGAATCTTGGCTCATCCCTGAGGCTCAGAGTCTTAAGGTACACTTTGAGGATCATTGGGATTTGACTCTAGTAGATGAGCTTTATGATGCTATCCATAGCTTTGTGCGTGGAATAGTGACCAGTCTTCTACCCCTTTCTAGCATCATAAATAGGATAATGAGAGCAACATTCTTTCCAAGAGGCGGCAACAATGATGAGATTCATGGTAGGGCTTGGAATGTTACCAATCATATTTTGAAGGGCACCAAGTTTGATGTTGTGGACTTCATTGTAACAGAGATAGCACTATCAAAGCGGGATACAAATAAAAGTATTTATTTTGCTCCCTACATCATAAAGCTTATTCGAGACAAGTTTAACTTCAACCTTCCATGTGATGAAATACGTAAGGAATACAGACCAAGAGACACCCCTCCTCCTTCCTAGGGGTTTGTGGAGAGTCCCTTTTGGTATTTGATGCCAAAGGGGGAGAAGAATAAGAATTCAGAGAAGAATAGAAGTTTGGAAGCGGAAGTTGAAAGACTTAGGATTTCTTATTCTAGGTCAATAGACCTTGTCATGTAAGGATATAGATTCATTCATGTAATATCTTTTGTAAGCTTATTGAACCTTGTATGGCTCTTAGACATATTTTAGGCATTTGGATGTTTTTTTATGACTGGTGTTATGACTTATGCTATCTATTTGTATATTTGTCCAAAACATGTTTATTATGGATCTTTATCTTATTGCATGCATATTAAAATTCTTGATTATATTTGTTATGACATACTTCGTTGGATCCAATATATAGAGCAAAACTCTGCCAAAATTCATAAAATCCACATATGTGCATGAATTTCTTTCAAATCTCATATGCACATGTTTAGAGGGAGTTTAATCTATATGTTGCGATTTTGCCAGCAATTAATTCAAAATCTCTTTTGATTCATCGCAAATGAGTTAATTGCAATCAAAGTTTGTCCTAGAGTATACAATTTATTTTGTACTCAATGTATATTCGAAAATCAACTCTAAATTTCTTATTTGTTAAGGATTGTCATCAATTATAAAAAAGGGGGAGATTGAAGAATCTAGATCCACCATTATGTGTCAATGGAGTATTTTAGTAATTAATGACAATCATCATATGGACTAATATTTTTCATGAGTTGGTAAAACATGTTGAGTCCCATGATGATGAAGACCTTGGGTTGCATCGTGAGTTGATATTCAAGTCAAGATCTTGGAGTAAAGAAAATCATCATGTGTTAATGATATTCAAGACAAGATACCGAAGTAAAAAAATCATCATGGGTTGATAATATTCAAGACAAGATCCCGAAAAGAAGAAGATCATCATGTGTTGATGACAATCAAGTCAAGGACTTGAAGAGAAGATGTTCGTCATCAAGTGATCACTCTAAGATGAATACTCAAGGCAAATGTATGACTAGCATATGCCAAGGATGTGTTCCTAGTTTTTTACCGATCTAGGTATTTGGTTGGTAGACCGGATTGCTAGTATAGGTTATCATACTATCAAAATGGGTCTTAACTAGCAGCTTGAGCAAGTCATATGTTAATAGCTCTTAGTTCTTGCTCTATCTCTTCACGGCATATTGACTATATTTGCGAATGTGTTTTGAAAATAGTTGAGGGTCATGCATAATCCTTGTAGCATGTGACTTTTGTTTGTAAATGTGTTTTGCAAACGGTTTTTAAGTCCATGTACTAAATTCCTTGTGGCATGATTCTGAAAGTCGGTAAATGTGTTTTGTAACTTGTTGATAATCTTGCCTTCATCTATTGTTTGCATCACGCATCAATTGGCGAATGTGTTTTGCAAAATTGAGTTAAATCAATCTACAAAATCAGCTTTTGTTTCCTTGACCAGGCTGACCAAAACCCCGGACCTTTGAAGCGGCCAGGTTATTTTAGCTGGCCGGACTGACCACAAGTATAAGCTCGGATTGACCAGACCCCTGGTCTGAGTAGGGTTGTTAGCTTTTTCGAGAGACTCTCTTTTTGACTTCAACTCTTTTCTATTCTGCTACCCGGACTGACCGCTGTTGGAGGGCCGGATTGATCGGACCTCCGGGTCATTAACGTGGTCAGCTTTTTTCAGAGAAGGCTGTTTTTACGACTTGCTGCTGATTTCTCCTTGCTAGACTGACCGGTGCGGTAAGCTTTTTCTAGTAGCGTGTTTTATCTGATTTGGACATCTTTAAACCCAGTCTGACTGGACCATGTGTGGGCGGGCTGACCGGACCTGGCATAAATGTTATATTCTACTGCAATGATTACTGCAGAGTTTACCGTTACTGTAGTCCGGTCTGATCGGCCTTATGCCTGTAGTCTGACCGGCCTTCCTACTTTTGCATAGATTCTCCTCCAACGGCTAGTTTTTGTGTGTGGGTGTATAAATACCCCTTGTGGCCAGTTGTGGGAGGTTGCTAGTACCCTTTTCGTTCCCTTGAGTAAAGAGCAAGCCCTTTCCTCTCCTTTATGCATGTGTTGCACTTAGTGATCTTAGAGAGCAAAATCCTAGTGCATATGTTGCATTAGGTATTGGATTTGTATATCCATTGAGCTGAGACACTTTATTCGTTCAAGTGAGCGTCTTCAACTTGTTACTCTTGGTGTTTGCCAGCACCTAGATGGCTTGGAGGAGTTCTGCCGGTGATATTCTCAAAGAAGGTTGTGAGAAGACCCAGACGGTTGCCAGTGGTTTGGTGCTCGCCATCTCTAGAGTGGAGGAAGAGCAACCCCAAGAGAATTTGAGGTGTAGGCTCAATTTGTGGAGTCGTTCCAATTCATTTGGCCTTATCTCAACGTGGACTAGGGGGAACCGGCAAGTTTTCGATTACCATGGGAAAAAGTTCAAGTGTTATTGTGGTTTGCTTTCTTGAGCCTTACCTTCATGCAATTTACTCTTATAGAATTAAATTGCTTGCTTGTCTCCCTAAGATTGTAATATTTGCCTTAGTCTTAACTTGTTGGTGCACTTAGTCATGACTAGTTAATTTAGGTTTTAAATTGAGCAAAACCAAATTGATTTACATTTCCGTTTAATACTCGGTTTTAGCCAAAAGAATTTTTAAGACCGCCTATTCACCCCCTCTAGTCGGCATTCTCGATCTTACAGCCGCGCTGTGGTTGGAGTCCCTGACTTTTTCTTCAGCATCACTACCCCTTCTTGTTGAACCGCCGATGCAGGAGTGGGCTTGGCAAATGCCTGGGCCAGAAGGAGCAAATCGCACTGTTCCTCCCTCGTCCTGCGTATATATGACTGCCATGACCTTGTTCCCTTGAGCTGCATTCACTCCCAATATGCGCCCTGTGGTGTTCGGTTGGCAAGGTAACTCAATCTCAGATTATACACATTATGATCCAAATGTGCGAAACAACCACCACATCACAGCACCCCACGTACACTGCTCTAGTCTTGTTAGGGTCATGATCGCCGATTGAAAATAACGTAAATCAATCCCTTCGGGACCCCCAAGAATAGTCCTGTGACCGTAGTAAATTTTGAAATTGGTAGCGTCAGACATATTTGACGTGCTGCACCGTAAACAAGATTTTCACGATTAACCACATATATAAAGCTAAACTACCTACTGAAAAGGAATATGTATGTCGACGATCGAATCGCCGATCTTACGAAAATAAACGAGGAAAATGACGTGGAATATCCTGGAATGGAATGGGGTCGCTCTTTATTGATATGAACTGGATTTACAAGATGTGGCTAAGTACTACCCCAATTACATCAATGGAGGAATGTTAACCCGCAATCGGACTTAGAATATGAGTCTAAGGTGATTATCTAGCTTCTAATTCCACCGCTTAGGCTTCATGCATATCTTTGCCTTGGCCTTGTTTTGTGTGTCGCCTATCGTCTCCTTCTTGTCCCTTGTGCCTTGTCTTCGTGCTTCACCTTTAAATAACTTCCAAGAGATGGCGAGCACTCTGGAGAAGACGTCCTCGGTGAAGCGTTACGATCGGTCGGAGCGGTAGAGAAGTTAGCAATGTGCTAACTTCCTTGCGATTGCTTGTGAAAAGCTTAACCGTAGGGTGGTTAATAGTCGGTGTCTCGGGGTTGTACCATCGCATGGTTTGGAACGATAACACGTGTTCCATTCATCATACGATAAGAAATACCGATTCGATAATTTTACGGCGGTTATCGGTCGGGATTAGGCACAAAGCCTCATCCCACAGTGGTACCCATTAGTAACCTCTCGAATACTAACGACCGTGGAGGTCGTTAGTCTTAGGGTTACGACCATGAAGACGTATGGTCTTTTATTATGCATTTAAAATAATACATAGAGGTTTTAATCCTCGTCGGCTAGCCCCTAACTTTAAATGAACTGGTGGTGTATATACCTTTTCCCGATGAAATCGTATCGGCGAAACCCATTTAATGTCGTGGTATACTGAAGTGGTCTGTGTTCACTTTAAAGTTGAGAACTTGCCTTGGGAAACGAAGAGTTCCTCGTCGCTTGAACAAAAAGAAGCTTTTTGTCGGTTGGACTTTGTGGGAATCCTTCAAAGTATCGGAAGTTTATAAAATCTTCTCTCATTTGGGCTCTTAGAATTTTTATGCTTCCAAAATCCCTTCGATCCCCTTTAGCTTTTGCCAAGAAATCCTCCGAGTCTTTTCTGTTCTTCCGACCACAAAGTCTCCAACTTTTGCTACTCATTCTTGAGGATTTTCGCCATGTCGGAGCAGATTACAAAGTGGTTGCCTTGAATTGGGCAAGAAAAAGCTTGAGGCTTTGGCGAAGATGGGAATGCTCCCAGATAGGAATCGATTAATTGGAGACCGCGATGGGAGAGCATTTTCCGAGCCGTGAAGATGGCGAAATCCTGTTTTCTTGCCTACATCGAATGTGAAATTTGAGACTATCGGTACACAAATTCCTCCTCCGCTTCTTGAACATTACGGGGTGGAATTGGTGAATTTGGCCCCAAATTCGATCGCAAATATTAGTATTTTCGCATATTTGTGCGAGGCATACCTGGGAATACAACCGAACTTGAAGCTCTTTAGTTATTTCTACCGCATGGTGATGGGAAAATCTGCGGCGAAATCTGAGGCAGCTCCTGGGGAATGCACATTGCGTCTTCATGATGGGAAGGCCGATGAGTACATCTTCATGTACGCGAAATCTTCGTGGTCGTCGTGGAAAAAGTACTGGTTTTACATGACGGTTACGAAAGACGATGGCCTCTACTTCGCCGGAACTAGAGCAAGTGAAAACTCCAAGTGGAAGGAAACCGTAAAGAAGACAGGGATAGTCAAAAGATGGGCGGATGCCATCTATGACTTCTTGAGTCGAGGGCCCGACTTCGTGGCATGTGGTGAAGGATTTCACCTTTCGCCGATTAGCCCATTAAAGCTCCGACTCATTCCTGCTCTCGGTGCCTTGATCGTGATGAAGCTACCTCGTAAGGTGGTAAGTCTTTGAGATAAATTCGATCGGTATTTTGATTTGATTAATGTATTACCTTAAAATCATCTATTCTTCCTTCATTAAAGCTCTTTCCTGGGAAATTAGAGATCGAGTCGATGATCTGCATGGGGAGCTCGAGAAAAGGTCAATGCCCCAAGATCTTAGCCGTAACTCCTATTGAAGGAGACTGCAAGGCTTAAGGTAATTTAATCAAAATTCCTTTTACCATGTGTATACATATATTCGACCAGATTTCCAATCGTGCTCTACTTTTGCGATCGGTCGGATTGCGAATCATACAATCTGGTGAGGATCAACGCCCCACCTTAGTTCTCGACCGAGTCGTGCCCCGAGGCACTTGAAGGAGATGAATCCCTCGAGGTAATAGAACATTTCGAATCATATATGTACGAATTTTTTAGATAAAAGGATTTCTTCACCCAATCAAATTTGTTCTTTGATTTAGGTGGATAAGCCTGAGGGCCTGCAGAATGTAATCATGAGGTCAGAGGCTTCCAGAGTGGTCGTGCACGACCTTATGGTTGTTACTGAAACAACTGATCTGGAGATTGATGAAACCACTCCCTCCGACCAGATAGTCAGGAATGCGGTCCTTGATGAACTGGTCGAGGACATAGCTTCCGACATCTTGTTGGAGGATGTGAGGGTTCAACAAACCTTGCCGTCCGAGAACCGGCAAGATTGGAGGAGAAGAAAAGGAAGGCTAGCGCACAGATTTCTCTCTTGCGGCGTTTGAGTCAAATCCGAGATTAACAAGGTATGTACAAATGAAAGTGGTCGATAAGTATGTACCTCTAATAATTCCTTGATGATTTGATACTTTGAACTTCCCATCTTCGGTTTGCATAGGTCTTCTGGTGTTCCGGTCGTTTCCGACCAGGTTCTTCCTGAGGACCTGGCACCTGTGGAAGTTCCCGACCAGAGCACTTCTCAGGACAAAGTTCCTGAGGGAATAGTGGTCGAAGAAGCCCCCGAGCAGGTGACAAGGGCAACGGTTGAGTTGGATCCTTTGGTGATTGAAACCCCTTCTGTGGAGGTAGATGCCTCTGAGAGGTCTCAACAGTTCCGATCATCGCCGATAACCCTTCCCAACCTAACAAGTTCCTTTTCGTCCCGATTCATCGAGGATAAGGAGCTTGATGAGGCGTGGCGAAAGTATCGGATACTCGGCTCAAGATGCACCTCGATTTGATTTTTGCGGTTATAATGACCGAGCAATTCGTAAAGTATTCTACGACCAGCTTCATAGCTCTTCTTTAAAAATTTATAAGAAACTTAAGAAAGAGAACGCTATTTGTGTAGCATTTGGTCGAGAACTTTGTTTGTGATCGGAGGATCGACCCAATGAAGTTAAGGACTTGGAGCAAAAGCACTCGAGTTGGAAAGTAAGAACTTTTCCCTTTTGAACTTTTGTTTCTTCTTCAATACTTTGCTCCTCTACAATTATTCTCCCTTATCGCATTCGATAGATCTGGAGAAAATAAAAGAGGAGGTTGTGGCTGAGAAAGCCAAGACAGCTTTTCTTGAAGAAGAAATAAAAGCTAAGGACCAGTCATTTGCTGAAGCAAGTTCAGCTAAAGACCGGTTGATCGCTGAAGCAACGACCAAATATGAAACACTTAGCAAAACAAATGAAGGTAATATGTCGTAAGCTTGATTTTTCCTTCATTTATGCTTGTGTTCATTAACTGATTTGTTTTTGCAGAGCAAACGCAAATGCTGAACAGAGTAAAGAAAACTCTGAGATTTGAGCAGGATAAGGGGGCGGCTCTTGCTCAAAATATTGATGAAAAGATTCATGCTTTGAACAAAATGATCTTTGATATGGGATCAGGATCAAGCCTGCCTTCCTTAGGAGATCCACTAGAGAAAATGAACTATTTGGGTCAACTTCTAGGGGATCTTAAAGTTCTGCTCAAAACTACTCGGACGAATTATGCCTGGCCCTAAAAACAAAGGCGTTGCAAGTGGAGTTAGTTTTGCTTTGGCAAACCGAAAGCTTCGACCCTCCATAGATCTCCAAGCTGTTAAAGATGACTTCAATCGCCCACTGAGGAGGCTACCAAGTTCATGGAAGAACTCGGGCCACTCGGAGATATAGTTGTAGAGGAGATGGAGGTCGAATCTCCGACAAACAAAGAGTTAGGTTTGGAATATTTCTTAGAGTAGGTTCCCGCAAGTGTAAAAATATTTGAATATCTATGAAAACTTACCTTTTATGTCATTGACAAAGCTTTTGTTTATCCTGCTTGACTTTTTTAAAATTCTCAGATATTTCCTAGCCCCGATCGCTTTATAGTAGAAGAACGTTCATGTACAAGCAAAGGAGCCAAGAAAGAGAATAAAAGAGGTCATAACCATGTATGTGAGTTTTTGAAGGTATGTTTGGACATGTAAGACAAAACGATCGTTCTTGAAGATTAGGAAATCAAATGTGGTCGGGACCAACAGATGATTTCGACTAGTTATAGATCTTTGTTTGTCATAATGGAAATACCCATCAAAAACACTATATATGGTCGGAAAAAGACTTTGTCAAACTTGACATAAGAAGAAATGCAAATATGTATGCAACAAATTATAAGTGAACTTTGTTTATATCTATTGTCCCATAACTGGTGGAACTAATGCTAAGACACGAAGGCATACGACACATTTCTTGAAACGTGTTCAAATTACAGATCCGATCGTAGCGAGGATCGTAGAAAAGAACCGTCGCTAGGAAGCTCCTTCCATTAAGGTGACCACGTCATGAAAAGGAGAGACTTCGACTAGGAGGCTTTCCGTGTCCCACCAAGAGCTGGACAAGAATAGACCGTAATCTTAAAATAATGAAGCATAATCTTGAGAATCGTAAGCATATCATTCATGAGATAGTTAGTTGTGTGGCGCTCACGATTACTCATTTTCTTTGAAAAAAGAGTGTAGTCGCGTGGGAATCATTTGAAGAAAAATGCTCACGACTAGGACCATAGAGTATCGAGATCCTTAAAAAGGATATCGGAGAGAAAATGTCTTCTCCGACTGCACTAACAATAATAAACGACTGTAATGTAGGTGTATATATATAAGCAAAGTTGCACTTCTTAATTAATTAATGAATTTAATGAAATTGAAATTGAAAGAAATGAAAGAATGAAAATTAAACATAGAACTTACGAATTGATCGATGTTCCAAGAATTTGACAAAATTTGCCCATCGACATAGCCAACAGACGGAACTCGGTCGGGTTACTTCGACCACGCAGTAAGGACCTTCCCATTTAGGAGAAAGTTTATTGCGATTTGTTTGGCTCTGATTTTTCTCGAGAACCAGATCACCTACAAAAGGTCATGAGGTCGCACCTTACGACTATGGTACCTTCGCATGGCTTGTTGGTAGACCGCCGATCGTATAAGGGCTTGGTTTCGCTGTTCTTCAAGGAAATCGATGTCGCCGAAGTCGTTGCTCATTCTCGATCATTTTCGTCAAAACGATCGCCGAAAGCAGAGCCAATTTTGAGTTCGGAGGAAGCATAGTTTCAAACCATAAACCAAAAGAATGGAGTTTCACCGGCCGCACGATCGGTCGTGGTTCGAACGCCCATAACACGTAGGGAAGTTCTTTAACCTGCGCCGACCGCTTGATTAATCGGTCGAATACTCGGCGCTTTGATCCTCGCATAAGGATACCATTAGCTCGCTCAATCGCTCCCGCTGCTCTGCGGATGTGCAATGTAGCAAAATGAACTTTGACACTAAGTTCATCGCAAATTCTGGAATTGATTCTTTGGAGAATCGGGAACCATTGTCCGTGATGATACGACCGGGTACACCAAATCGCGTGATCACATTTTCAGAGAAATCTCTTAGCGGCCTCGCTTGTTATTTTAACGATCGCTCGCTTCAATCCATTTTGTAAACGTGTCAATCATGACGAAAAGGAATTGAAGCCCCGGTGCTCTTGGGAAAGGTCCCGAATGTCCATCCCAGGTTGCAAAAGGCCAAGAAAGAGGAATTGTTTGTAAGGCTTGTCTTTGGCCGGTGTACTTGTCGGCTATGAAACCGACATTGTACACACTTCATCACAAGCTCTTTTGCATCATGAAGGGCGCTTGGCAAGAATAGCCTTGCTTAGGAAGGCTTTGACCGACTGTGGTTCTAGAGGAATGGTGTACTCCACGACACCTTCATGGATTTCGTTAGCAATCTAATGCCATCCGCTTGAGATATGCATCTCATCAACACTCCATGAGATCCTCGCTTATACAAGGTACTTTCGATTAGAGTGTATGATTTGGCTTTTCGTGCTATACGATCGGCCTCTACATCATCTTCTGGAATTGTGTCATGTCAAGATAATTGTAGATCGATGTCATCCGATCTCTACCTTGATCGTGATGGCGCCAACCGTCAATCGACACTGTAGAGCATCCATGTTCCTTGATTAGTTTGTTCAACTTGCAAAGAATCATGTATGTTCTCGGAAGGCTCAACTACCGAGGGTGAATTGAGTTGCTCGAGAAAAACTCCGGCGGGACTCAGTCGACCTCGTGGAGGCCATCCGTGCTAACCGGTTCCGCGAGAAAGTTTTCCTTTCTAGGAATATGTTGATCCGAAAACCAAGAAGTGCTTTTCAAGTTTTCGTACTTCCGCCAGATAAGATGACATCTTGGTACTAGAGCATTGATACTTTTTCCCCACTTGATTCGCTACTAGTTGAGAATCGCCTTTCACTAGTAATGTCTGCGAATCCCGAGCGAACGAGCCGCTCGAGTCCCGCCAAGAAACCTTCATATTCTCGCCACATTATTGGTGGCGGAAAATTTAATCGGATGGCGATTTGATGTGTTCGCCAAGAGGGGATATCAAGACCACTCCAACCCGATCCTTGTAACATCAAGGAACCGTCGAATACATTGTCCACTCGTCGTGGTGTTCGTACTCGGGTCCTTGGGTGGGTTCGTGGTTTTGTCCATTCGCAATGAATTACGCTATTGCTCGACTTTATTGTCGTTCGTGAAATAAAATGGAGATCGAACGCCTCTAGCTCGACCGCCCATTTGGCTATTCGTCACGATGATTCCTCGCTTCAAGGACTTGACCAAGGGATATCCGGTAGGTACGATCACTTTGTGGGTCTCGAAGTAGTGCCTTAGCTTCCTTGAAGACATAAGGAGGCCATAGAGCAACTTTTGTACTGTGGGTATCTTTCCTTTGGTCCATGTAAGACTTCGCCACGTAATAGACCGGTCGTTGGATATTATCCTTTCTACAACCAAGACACCGCTAATCGCCTCGTGGTGTTGCCGCCATGTAAATTAGCAATGTTTCTCCGGCCTCGGAGAAACTAAAACCCGGTACTTGTAAGGTACTTTTGAGTTCCTCAAAGGCATCGCTTGCCTCTTTAGTCCACTCAAACTCCCATGTTTCAAGAAGTTTAAAGAAAGGTAATCCTTTTTCCCTAATCTTGCTATGAACGGCTTAACGCCATACGCCCGCTTAGTTTTTGGACTTCCTTCTTCGTGGTCTGAGGGCGATTCGGTCGATGGCGCAATTTTTGGCCGGATTAGCTTCAATACCTCTAGCGAAACTAGGAAACCAAGCGGTTTTCAAACAGAAACTCCTAACACACACTTTTCCCGGATTTAACTTGAGGTTATGTCTTCTCAAGTTGTTAAAGGTTTCTTGTAAGTCAGAACGTGGTCGCCGGTGTTGGTGGTCTTTACGACGGATCGTCAACATAAGCTTCTAGATTCCGACCGATTTGTGGACTAAAAGTTTTTGCATCAACCTTTGAAAAGTTGCACCAAATTTTTGAGACCAAATGGCATCTTAATATAACAAGAAGTACCATATGGGGTGATGAAGGAAGTTTTCTCCTCATCTTCTTTACACATACTAATCTGGTGGTACCACTAATACGCATCTAAAAACTTAGTAACTCGCACCTGTAAGTAGAGTCTACTAGTTGATCAATGCGGAAGGGGAAAGTCATCCTTCGGACAAGCTTTATTAAGATCTCAGAAAGTCGATACACATTCGCCATTTCCCATTATTTTTCCTAACCATTACAGATTAGCAAGCCACCGTGGGTGGTCGACTTCACGAATAAATCCTGCTCGAGAAGCTTGTCAATCTCCGATCGATTGCTTCCTTCCGATCGGGTGCAAAACGTCGTAGTTTCGCTTGATCGGTTTTTATCGGTGGAGAGCAAGCACGTGCTCGATCACCTCCGGGGACTCGAGCATATCGGACGCTTGCCAAGCAAACACGCCTTGATTTGCTCGGAGGAAGGAGACGAGCGACTCTTCCTATTTAGGGTCGAGTCTTGCCCGACCGTAATCTTGCGGCGGTTGATCTGGTTGTCTCGACCCATGTGACGACTTATGACGCCGTCCGAGAAGCGCTTTTGTCGAGTAGTACCTCCTTGGTCCAGTCGGATGGTTTGGGCGCCATCTTTGGCTTCGAGTGCTTGACTCGCATGGGAGACGGATTAACCTCTCTGGTCGGAAGTTCATCAACCAAAGGCAAAGGATTTTCGATCGATACGTAAGCCATTTTCGATCTCCTCGAATTGTGATGACTCCTTCGCCCCAGCATTTTCAAACTTTGATAACCGTAATGCGTGGCTATCAAGAATTTTGCTATCTTGGTCGATCGAGGATTCCGCTGTATCGGATTCAAGTTTACTACATCAAACGGGATCTTCTCTGCTCGAAATTGTCGTTTTCCAAACGCCACCGAAGGAAACTTGTCCTATTGGTTTAGCGGTAGAACCCTAACTATGCCATGAAAAGCATATTTCATGTGTTTCACCTTTGACATGGGGACTGCATTTCTTCTAAAGCTCCTACAAATAATATATTCAAGGAACTACCCTCATCCACTAAGACCCGATTAACCCGACAATTATTAATAGTTGGTTCAACGACGATGGGGAACCTACCCTACGAGTCGATGGGATGGTGCGATCGTCTTTGTTTGAGGAAATTATGCGGTGTCCGACCACGTCGAGTGCTTGATTACGCTTGGAGATTCGACGAGGTTGACCTCCGCCCATGGCCTTGAGATGACGTCTGGACTCGTATGAAGAAGATCCTCCAAAATCATATTGACTGTGTGTGTTGGGGATCCCGGTACTCCATCTCCTCGCCGCCATCCTTGTCCTTTTGGAGCTCGTTTCTCCATGTTCCCAGTATTGCTTTGAAATGGTCCTTTACCCGCATAATAATCCTCCGCTTCTTCGCCAGACACGACAGTCGCAGATCATGCCCTCGTCACGGTGAAGTGGACACCACTTCTTATTCGTCAGAATCCTTCTGCGGAACTTTTGCTTTGCTTCGACCGGCATAGTCCTTCTTGCCCTTCCTAATCTTGTCTGGAACGGCGAGGACTTCTTTGTCGTCGGGTCTGCGGTTCTTTTTCTTCTTGAGAGACTTCTTGTTCTTTTTCTCCCGCTTGTCCGCACCGGCCGGGAATCTTGTCTTTCCGATCGATAGCTTCACACCACTCGATTGCTTCACTAGCGAAGGGCATATTTGTCCGCCATATCAAAAAGCTCAACGGTTGTTCTTGGAGGGTTCATTGCTATGTCCTCCGTAAACCGCCGATTCCTTAGACCTCGCTTTTAAAAGCTTTGAATAACGAGAGGACTCTGCGACTTGGTATAGAGTTACGAACTGGTGAACCTCTTGATATATTGACGTAAAGTCTCATCGATCCTGCCGGATTACGTGGAGATCGTCCTCCTTCCTGTATCGTCGTACGCACTCGAAGTTGGCAATCGAAGATCACGAGTTGTTCCCAGTATATATGGATCCGACCGGTAAGTTTAACAACCACGACCGGCACTTCTTCGAGCACGGTGGGTAAATAGTTGGCCATTACATTCTCATCGCCACCAAAGAGCCTCGATAGCGGTGGTATATATTTGGAGAAATTCCAATGGGTTTTGAGTTCCATTGAATTTGTCCAAGTTGGCTTGGCGGAACCGCTAGGCTAACGCACGCCTTGGAGCCCAGCAGAGAAGGCTCGACAACTCGTGATTGATTCATGGCGTCTTCTCAGGAAGGTGCCGGATTGTAATCGGCCGGAGACCGATCCCTAAGATTGGAACGCTGAACTCCGGTGTCTGCCGATCCGGTCGTGGACATTGATATGATGTCCACGATCGCCACTTGGTTCAAACGATGTCGGAGATCGTTAGGTCCTAGTGGTGGTGGTTCTTCTCGACGCAGCGGGGAGTACCCTCTTGAAATAGCCTTCTCCTCGTGACTCCTTGGTCGGAATCGCCGAGGAGGTCTTGGTATCGATCGCTCTCTGGTATGACCGTCTTTGTCCCTCACCGAGGAGGAGCGCTGGGACGAAGTCCTAGTCGACTTCTGAACCCCTCTCGTTCTCGATATGCTTCCGTTCACGCATGGTCTGCATTGGAGAATTTCGATACCGACCTACGAGTTGTACAAAATTAGGCGTTCTCGCTAGAGCAGATCGAATTATTTAACATGTTTTGAATACGCCGCAAGTTTTGTCACGCTATCAAGGTCTCGTGTGATTCATATTGGTCGTAGGTGTACCGTCTCAACCTTCCTCGACCTTCGGATTTGTTCGGTCCCGGTCACACTGGGTGGGGCGATGCGAGCGAGTTAACCGATTGACGCCGATTAGTTCCGCTGCCTCCGGTTGGTGCTTGACGCCCGGATCATCTCTAACAACACGTGATGGCGTGGTAGAGAGTGTAGGACCGCAGGCATCTTGATCTTCATCTCCGATCGCGTTGACCTCGTGCTTCCAAAGATTGATCTTCCGATGAGCTTCCATCATAACTAATGGAGAGCTTGTCAACGCTTCGCGAAATCTTCCACGATGGAGATCGGTCGGAGATAAGCACTTCTCGAGGTCTTCACCGATCCGACGAACCGCCGATCGTATCTTTGAGTGTGATCATCCCCACATGGCCTACGCACCGATGGAGGTTTCATCGACACCGCTACCATGTGACGGTTGACTCCTGGAATTGCCATAAACCGAAGGAGAGTATCTTTCACCATGATTTCATCAATGGTATAGAGTTTTCCGGTGATGGAGCTGAAATTTCTTCACTGTTTCACGGCCGAGAAGACCGGGCTTGAAGAGATCCTCCGCATTCGAATCGGTCGGAACGGCCGGTTCTCTGATTGCGCCACCGTAGTGGCGGCGATCTTCATCCATCCGACGACCTCGCTAACGCCGGCGACGGCGAGCCGGCGGAGGAGGATGAGGAGGATGACTCGCCATTTTCTTCCATGGCGCGGATACATCCTTCCATGTCGAGGTTGGCGAGTCCGCCAAATCGAACCGCTTTTCCTCATCCCAAACTCCGCATAGTCGCATGAGCGATTGCGAAGTTTTTGGGCGAGGATTTTCTTGAGCGAAAAGAAAATTTCTTCAGAAACTTACGCCTTCTTCCCCACTGACGGCGCCGGTGTCGACGATCGAATCGCCGATCTTACGAAAATAAACGAGGAAAATGACGTGAATATCCCGAATGGAATGGGGTCGCTCTTTATTGATATGAACTGGATTTACAAGATGTGGCTAAGTACTACCTCAATTACATCGAATGGAGGAATGCTTAACCGCAATCGACTTAGAATATGAGTCTAAGGTCGATTATCTAGCTTCTAATTCCACCGCTTAGGCTTCGTGCATATCTTTGCCTTGGCCTTGTTTTGTGTGTCGCCTATCGCCTCCCTTCTTGTCCCTTGTGCCTTGTCTTCGTGCTTCACCTTTAAATAACTTCCAAGAGATGGCGCTACTCTGGAGAAGACGCCCTCGTGAAGCGTTACGATCGGTCGGAACGCTAGAGAAGTTAGCAATGTGCTAACTTCCTTGCGATTGCTTGTGAAAAGCTTAACCGTAGGGTGGTTAATAGTCGATGTCTCGTGGTTGTACCATCGCATGGTTTGGAACGATAACACGTGTTCCATTCATCATACGATAAGAAATACCGATTCAAGAATTTTACGAGCGGTTATCCGGTCGGGATTAGGCACAAAGCCTCATCCCACAGTAGGTACCCATTAAGTAACCTTCAATACTAACGACCAGGAGGTCGTTAGTCTTAGGGTTACGACTATGAAGACGTATGGTCTTTTATTATGCATTTAAAATAATACATAGAGGTTTTAATCCTCGTCAATGTACAACATACTACACTACGTAACCGTACATATAAAACTATGCAATCCATTCAGTTAAAAAAATTACCTGAGAGGTGGGCGATCGGACAGGCAGCGCTTCGCTAGCTTCTCTCCTCCCCTCTGCTCCTCTCCCTTTCCTCCACTCTTTCTCTATTTTCTGAATAAAAGTGAGTTATGCCATAATTTTGGAGTCTTTTATAGGGTAGATTGTGCCGCTATTTGGAATGTCGACAGGGACTTATGGAATCTCTGTCGCCATTTGAAATGATGATTTTTCTAAATTTTAATATTAAAAAATTTAGAGACTTGTGGGATCTCTGTCGCCATTTGAATTAACGATTTTCCTATATTTTAATATTAAAATTTTTAAGGACTTGCGGGATTCCTGTCGCCATTTGAAATGACGATTGCTTTAAATTTTAATATTAACAAATTTTAATTGGGGGATCTCTGTCACCAGTTAAAATGAAGACAGGGTCTTGTCGCCAGTTAGAGTGACGATTGGGTCATATCGCTATTTCAACTGACGGTAGGGACCTTTCTGCACTGTTTTAGACTATTGTCGCTATTTCCTAAGCTACTGTCGCCATTTCAGGACAATTTCGCCATTTCAAATGGTGACAATACAAATTCGCTATTTCAAATGACGATAATAGCATATTTTTGTAATTTTTTGACTATTTATTTTTGTAATTTTGTAAAAATAATATTATTAATGAAAAAATGGTCTCTTTGTACCATCCGAGCTTCTTTCTTTCGTCTCACTTTCCCTTTCACGTTGAGAACTGCGCCGAGACCCGAGAAGGCGTCTAATGTTTTGAATTTTGATCGAAAACTTGGACGACCATGCAAGGTGTGCGTGCGCGGCAGGGGCTCGTGTAACGTGTTCACGTCACGCCCTCCGCGATACTCCTTGAAGACGAGCCGGGACAAAGACATTTGGGCTGTTCCAGTGCCAGGCCGAGCAGGCCGGACCGACTCGATGGGCAGGGGCAGGGGCAGGGGCAGAGGCAGGGAGCAAGGCCGAGAACGTTCGTTCGATGTCGACTCTATTCTGTCCCACGCCAGTCAAGTTTGGCCCACCCATGAGGCATTAGTTTTCGATGCACCCAACGGTGGTGGACACCAAGCACGACCGGACCTGACCGATCACGAACAAGAACACCTTTCCCCCCTTTTGTCTTGTTAGCCACGTAGCTCGAATGGTAACGGATGTGGACATGTGGTCATACTTCTATTTGCTAGAATTGAGGATCGAACTGTAGTGACTCACCGAATAATTAGGAATAAAGTATGGATAATGCTTATACTCGTACGTATAATACCAAAGCGTTCGTCCCGATGCTTTACTTGCCACAGCGACACGCGCTCACGTCGTTGGGTTGCAGCAGCGAAGGGAAGTAGCACGCTGGAATAGGGTGGATCGACCGGGATGGGCGCACCCCGCGCACACGTCTTCTCCTTTCAGGTTGCTTCCACCCAAAGGTTCAGCCGGGTACTACTTATACAGGTTGTGGTAGTACTAATACTAGCATTAACAATGGCAGCTCGGCTAACGCCATCAAATTTGACTGAAAAAAGAGACGCTCCCAGAGTGTAATATTAATACAGTGGAGCACAGTAATATACAGCTAAACATGCACAATATTTTCTGTATGCTACAGCGAATGACCACCATAAGCGTTAACATCATCTCAAAGAACATCACCATGAGTATTAACATCATCTCAAAGAACATCGCCGTGAACATCAATGTTGTATCTGTAGAAAAAAAATGTTGCATCTGTAAAAAAAAAATATTACATACGGTTCACGGCGATGTTGCAATTTTTTCTAACTCGTTTTTTCCAGATGCTTTGTTATGATATGTGATGTTGCAACCATTGTCCTAAGATGTTGCAACCGTTGTCCGGGGATGATACAACCGTTGTCCGAGGATGCTGCAACCATTGTCCTAGGTGATGTTGCAACCGTTGTCCAAGGATATTGCAACCGTTATCTGTGGATATTGCAACCATTATCTGGGAATGTTGCAACCATTGTCTAGGGATGCAACCATGGTCCTAGGATGTTGTAACTGTTGTCCTATGATGATGCAACCGTAATCGGGGATATTGTAACCATTGTCCTAGAATGTTGCAACCGTTGTCGGGGGATGTTGCAACCATTGTCCTAGGATATTGCAACCGCTGTTCGGGGATGTTGCAAGTGTTGCATCTATAGAAAAAAAATATTGCATCTGCAGAAAAAAAATTGTTACATACTGTTTACAAGGATGTTACAATTTTTCAACGTATTTTTTTCCAAGATGCTTTGTGACTTCTGGTATCGCTCGGTCAACCAACTCCTGTATGGACAAAACCTTGGTGCAATCTCACCGGGACGTCTCCCAAGTTGATTCATGCAAAAATCACATACGGGTCCCGTGGGCTATAATTAAAGAGTAATTAAACTGGGTTCGGATCGTACGGGTGGGAGTCTCCATCCGTACGTCCGCTTCCTAATAGCTGCCATAAAGTATTCACACGATACAAGTGTGTTCAGGAATAAAGTATTCGATGTGAACACGTTCAGTGGAAAAATATGTATTCGTGCTCTCTAAGATCTAGAAGCTTCCGCAAAATTTGCAAACTAAATTTCCAACGTGTGTAACAGCATGTACTTCTATTTGTACCCTTAGAAAACCAAAAAACCGGCGGTGGTCGGTTCATCCCTTTCCTTGCCTTTCCGTCTCTCGCATCTGCCCCCGCAGTCCCCCATCCGTTCCGTCGGGCAGCGAACCGAGGAGGATGGCCTCCGACGACGGCAGCGGGAGCCACCGGTCGGACAAGAAGGGGGAGGGCGCCCCCGCCCCCGCCCCCGCCGCTGGAGCTGGCTTTGACGATCTGGAGGACCCCACGTTCCAGTGCTGCGTTTGCTTGTGAGTTACGCGCTTCCTTCTCTCCTCTGCTGTTGTCGATACGAGCGTAATATTTTCCTGCGTAAAATCGTGGAGACGCGTGCTGTGCAGATTACGCGCCCTCGCTTTCATCCTATGCAAATCGGTGTTCATTCGTGCTCCTAAATCTCTGTACCGATAGGCGATAGTGTACTCTGTAATGCGCTGTTCCTGAATTTCTGTGTCGATTACACTCAAATGCGTTGCTCCTAGAACAAGAACTCTGCAGAGGTGCTTGCAATTGTGTGAAATCGTTTTAGTTTCGTCGTACCAGGGCTCAGGGGCCATGTTTCCCTCGCCATCCTCTCCCTAAAAATTTGTAGAATGATGGTCTATTTGGAAATGTTTAGATCTATGCGAAACGTGTGCGGTATGCATTTTGCCCAACTCGTATATGAAGCGAAGTTCTGTATCTAGGAATACCATTAACGAAATGTAGCGATACCTTTTTGGTTTGATGACCAAGTAAGGATAGGAGCCACAAAGGCCTTATTGAGTTCGACACCCTGTGGAGCATTAAGGGAGCGCAATAAATACATTTAGCTCGTACTGTAGATGCGTGATGGTGAACGGCATGGAAGTTTGATAGTCTTTGTTTGTTTTCATTTGTCTGAACAACATGGTGACAATGATTTTTTCGGTTAACTGCCAAAAAAGCACTGTCATGTTGCTTTTCTTTTGCTATTTGGCGGGCATTGGATCGCAGGCTTCAATCCTGCACAAATGTAAAGCCGATCTCATGTGCTTGTTCAATCTGTCTTGCAGGGAACTTCTTTACAAACCAGTTGTTATTGGTAAGATTTTGTTGTTTATGTTGGCCTAAAAACAACTTGATTGCACAACACTTTTCAAATCTTATTTACCATTTACTAGTGCAGCATGTGGCCATATGTCATGTTTCTGGTGCGTCCATAAAGCTATGCATATTCTCCGGGAATCTCATTGTGCCATATGTAGACAACCTTACAATCATTTTCCGAGTATCTGTCAACTCCTCCATTACTTGCTTCAAAAGCTTGAACCTGTGGAATACAATAGAAGGGAAAAACAAGTACTAGGTGAGTGCCCAAAACCTGAAGTGTTGAACCTCTTTGTCATAACATAAATAATGATGTTCCATATTAATGTTTATTTATCTTACAAATGCTGCATGTATTGTGTTTTGCGTACACATCTATCATCTAGATTTCGATGTTCTTATAGAGTTCTCACTATTTTTTTTTTGTCATGTTGGGAGTTGTTCTTTTGTCAATGTTTACCAAGGCGCTAGGCGCTAGGCACTAGGCGGGCGGTAGACCAGCACCTAGTGCCTAGCCCGCCTAGGTGACGCCTAGGTGGCCAACTTGCATGCAGTGCGGAAGAAGAGGAGCACAGAAGTGCAAAAGAAAAAGAGAAGAGAAAGCCAAACAAGGAAACGAAAAATTGAAACTTAGCTTACTTGGCCCAGTCCAACATCTTCCTCCAGCCCATCAGGCCCAAGTCGTTGCTTCTCTACTCCTCCCAACACTGCTGCCTGACGTGAGGACTAAGAGGAGATAGTGTTCCCTTCCCGCCGCATCTCCTCTCTTCCCTGCCCTCTCCCTCTCCCGTCCTCTCTTCCAACGGCGGGAATGGCGGATCCGGCAGCAGCGGAGGCCGATTTGACCAGCGGCGAGCCAGATTCGACAGGCGTGGCGGGGGATTCACCTCCTACAACCCAAAACAAGTGAAGCAAGCCCTCCGCTCCTCTTTTCCTCTCTTCCCTGCCCTCTCCCTCCCCCGGCCTCTTCGCCGCCTTGGACCGCCTCCCCCGCCTCGGCGGCCAAGGCGGCCGCCGTGATCCGCCCACCGCCGCCGCTCCTTGGACCGCCTCGGCCACCTTGGAGCGCCTAGGAATGCCTAGGCGGGCGGCCGCCTAGACACCCGACTTTGGCCCAAGTTGCGGCAGCTAGCCAGCGCTGAGCGCCTAGTGTACGCCTCAGCCGATTTCGTGAACACTGTCTTTTGCAAAGGTATTCTTGTTTTCATTGTTATTTTGCAAATGCCATCCAAAATGAAAGAATACCACCAGTTCTACTAAGCAAGAATACATTCCATGATTTGTTTTCAAATCCATCGTATCTAAATTGGTAGGTCAAGATAGGGATCATCACTCATCAGGGTGGGTGGGAACATGGCGGGGTATCATGTGTAGATGGTGGGGTGTTAGCTTGGGTTTAGTGTCACGGCTTCATTCGCATAGGTGCCTAGTTGGCAGTGCAAGCGTGGATGACCAAGGAGTTTGCTGGGAACGAGGGATGGGGATTGGTAGGATGTGGGTGAGATTATTGGGATAGGGTGGATAGGGTGAATACTGAATACACTGGCTTAGGTTTTGAGTCTCACAGGCATTGACTGTGTAGGATAATTCACAATCACATGATAGGCAGCATAATTTATTTTCTTGGCAAGTACCAATGTACCATGGCAGTCCTTGAACATCTAGTCTTAAGTTTGAACTTATTTCCTCTCGCATCAGAGTTTCAGGAATTACAGTACACTTCATTAATCAAATTTGTTTTCCCCCTTTTAATTGCTATTTCCCTGATTTTAGTAATTAGTACTCCTCACATTTTTCTTATATGAATTATCATTTATGTTCTATTTGGGTTACCATTCAGAGCATGAGAAGAGTGTGAATACATACTCTCCACAAATCATTGAGTTTTTAAACTCCGCGGACAATCATTGTGGTAAGAATTCTGCCATTTGATTGCAATGGTATTCGTCTAATGATAGCACTTTATTTATGAGATGTGCCACCTTTTGCAAGAAAATGGAAAAGATGGGGAAAACAGACTTGAAGATTGTAAAACTGGACCTCCAGAAGAAGTTTCAACTGATGGAGATATTATCAACGAGAATTCAAAGAAAGTTAAGTTGGAGGATGTGTCATGTCCTCTCTGTAAAGAATTGCTGTATCAACCTGCTGTTCTTAATTGCGGTCATGGTAAGCTGTAAATTTAAATAAAAACTTTGCAAAGCTTTTTTAATAATTTTTTTTCTTCAGAAATTGACTTGGTTTTATGAAAAGTGTATTGCATGTCCTGTTTGTCGTCCTTGTATGATGAAGCGCTCAAATGCCAAGTTTGTGGATGTCTTCATCCTGGAGAATTTCCTAATGTTTGCTTGGACCTCAATCATTTCCTTGAAGAATATTTTCCAAGAGAATATGAATCAAGACGCGAGAAAGTTGAGTTTAAGAAGAGTCAGTGCAATCTTGAAGGATCATCTTCTGGTAAGCTTTTGTTGTCAGGAGCAATCTCGCATCGCATGATATATTTCCTTCTGTAACAAGCTAAGATGGTGGATCAAAATTACGCAAAAACCATTTTTGTGTGTGTAGAATTTGCATTTGACTTATCGGGTTTAACTAAATGTACCCTTTCAAATTAAGTTGTTTGTCCTGGGTTATCCATTGTGACGGATTATATCTGTGCTATTTTTTTGATTTGTTGGCCATTAGTAGTTTTCTTAACAGTCCCTTATTTTATTTGATGTTGTCACATTCAACAATTGTGTTGTCACCTAATTGACCAACAAGGCCTACCTATAACATGGTTGTCTAAATATGAAATACACTTTTGTCTCTAGTTTGCTTAAAAATTGTTTGTCACCTAGTTGACCAACAAGCCTTACCTTAACATTGTTGTGTGAATATGAAATAAACTTAAGTCTCTATTCTGTGTCAGTAACTCTTCATAAAATGGCGTAGGCAACCATGCAAGTCAATTTATTTAGCTTGAGATATAGTGTGATTACTATGATATGTCAAGAGCCATTATAGTTGGTTAATGGTTATTATATGCTTTGAACTGTGAACTGTGTAGTTGAAGTCCTAATATTGTGAGCAGCCATTGCAGTAGGTTTTAGAAATTACCTACACTATTTGAAACAACCGGGGGTTACAGGCCACAAAAGGTGCAGGGTCCAGCAACACAGGAGTGCGAGTAAGCACCTGGTGCTGTTTGGGAGTTGGGACCATGTAGGCAGTGTGGTGGCAATCTAGCATCAGGCTGTATGGGACAGGGTTATTTCTTTCAAATTGCCTAGGTACAGCGTACAGGGATAGTTTGCAGTTCTCTTTTCTCTTTAGTTATAAAAAAATCCGTGCATCAATATCTTATCCTTCACGAAGTTGTGTAAGTTGATATTTTTGTAAATTATGTTTTGAAATGAAGCACATAACTGATTCCTCTTTTCGTAGCTAACTCCAATGTTTTGTGTGATTAGGTATTTCATGCACAAAAGAAAGCAGGAGTAGACCATCAAAAAAGGATACTTGTGTACAGCAGGACGAGGACTTGTTTAATGTTCACATTGGAGTTGGATGTGACTCATGTGGGGTATGTACAATTTGTAAACAAAATTTAAGTCCAAAACCTTGTCAGTAATCGGTAACATACATCCAATGGACAAACTGTAACACTTTAGCCACAATTAGTAGATAGCATGATTTCTTTCACTTCACAATCCCAATGTTGTGCTTAGAAGTTAGTGCATAAAGATTTGATTTAATTTCTTAAATTTATTATCCTCATTGTGTATAGCTTTCATGCTACCCTAATTGATGTTATTCACCAAATAAAATGCCAGTTCTGGTAGGCCGTCCAGTTCTCCAGAAAGGGTTTGTTGAAAACCCTAGTTGTTTCTGCAAGACCAACACACTTTACTGCAGAGATGATAAAAAATTCTACCACAGAAGTGTTCTGATAAGTAATGTGCTAAATGTGGAAACCAATGTGTAACATGGTGTTATTTTTAATGTTAGTACCTATAGCCGTTTTTCTGAATAACTTGGAAGTTAGAAAATTGGTTCTGTCACGTGTAGAATTGTTGGAGAGAGGATTGGATCATAGGGGATAGTCATGAGAAGTAACAGGACGTGGTCCTGGACCTCGACGGCGCGGCAAGGGAGCCGTGGTGGCACACGGCTGCAGCGCGGCAAAGGCAGTCGCCCGAGAGAGAGAGAGAGAGTAGATTGGGTTTTCTGATTTTCTTCCGTAATTCAAAAGCAAAGTGCCTCTCCTCTTTAAATAGAGAAAGGTCCTAACAATCTTTGACTAATATGTAATATGAAAATCTATAGCTATTCCTAATTTAAATGAAGAGTCCTAAAGGGACACTAGAATTCGGAAAGAGTCCTAAAGTAGAGTTCGGAACCTATTCCGAAATCGACGCAACCGGATTTGGAGCTGGCGCATCCGAAGGCAAGTCAAGTTGCCCGGCACCCTGCTCCTTCCGCTTGTACCGTGTATACGGGATGCCCCACATGACATCTTTCCCCTCCTTTACAATCAGCTCATCCTCAAGCTTGAACAAATGGTATAACTGCTGAAATTGCTCGAGATCTTCTCAAGATGCACTCGTCGCGGGAGCACCTTCCTATTGTACCAAGAGCTGAAGATTATCGCGGGCACCCGGGACTTGAGGACTTACGTTGCCATCGAGCAAACTCTACCATGCAAAAGAGGCGGAGGAGCTGGAGGGGCCAGCAGTGGAGGACCAACATATGGTTTCAATAAACTGATGTGGAACACATCATGTATTTTAGCGCGGACTGGCAATTGTAAACGATATGCCACCATGCCGATCTTCTGGAAGACTTGATACGGTCCAAAATACTAGGGACCCAACTTGCCACGGCTAAGCAGAGACAAAGAGGCCGCATGACGGTGATAGAGCCGAAGCCAAACCCATTGACCAACAGTAAACTTCAGCTCGCGATGACCTTTGTCATATTGTTGTTTGTAAATTTGTTGTACCTGACGTAGTAGATCATGAATCTCCAACAAAAAAACATCCTTGTCCTAGACGAGTTGCTCCATCACGGGTAGCCTCGCGCCATCCGGTTCATAGGAACGCAAAGATGGTGGTTCACGACCGTACACAACTTTGAATGGCAAGTATGAAGGGATGTCTGGAACGATGTGTTATAACAATATTCAACCCGCAGCAACCAATGGAGCCATTGCTTCGGCCTGTCCCAAGTTAGGCACCTTGGATACATGGCGATGATCTTGTTTACCGCTTCAGACTGTCCATCAGACTAAGGCTGAAAAGCAAAGCTAAGATTGAGTTGAACACCGGCCAAACGGAAAAGCTCGGACCAAAAATTACTTGTAAACACCGAATCGCGGTCACTCACAATGGAGTTAGGAATACCATGCAGACGAACAATCTCATTAAAAAGCATCTGAGCCACCGAATATCCCCTGTATGGATGAGCCAATTGAATGAAGTGAGCGAACTTGGAGAAGTGATCAACGACCGTAAGAATGATGCTTTTGCCGTGCACCTGGGGAAGACCTTCAACGAAATCCATAGCGATGTTAGCCCAGACCGTAGAAGGGACTTCCAATGGTTGAAGAAGGCCGGCCGGATGCAATTGCTCGTCCTTATTACATTGACATATATCACATGCGCGGACGAATTCTTGGACGAGAGAACGGGCATTCAGGACATGGAAGTCGACATGGAGGCGGTGAAGCGTTTTCTGAACCCCTTTGTGACCAGTACCATGAGCGAGCTGAAGAATAGCTGGTAACAATGTAGCGGTAGCCAGAACATAAACCCATTTGTTGTAGGTGACCAAGTCATCCACCAACTCCCATGGCCCTTATTGGCGACCATCCACGACTGCGTTGTGGATGGTTTGCATAGCCGGATCAGTGCTGAAATCTCGGCGGAGATCATTGAAGAGAGCAAACTGTGGAGACAATGCGATGGCTGCAACAAGTAACTCTGTGTCCTGCCTGGACGGTTCATCGGCGACCACATTAGTATTGCCCGGCTTATATTCGACACCAAAATCATAACCAAGGAGTTTACTGACCCATTGATCTTGTGGAATTGTCGACAAACGCTGGCCAAGCAAAAATTTCAAACTGTAATGGTCAATGCGTACCAAAAATTTGCGTCCCCATAAATACAAACGCCAATGACGAATGGCTTGGACGAGACCGATCAATTCGTGTTTGTAGGCCGCAAGTCTCGCATGGCGCGGCGTGATCGGCCGACTGTAGTAGGCAATGGCGCTGGTGCCTTGATGCAATACCACGCCAAACCTGTGTCTCGATGCATCTCATTCAACAATAAACTCCTTTGTAAAATCTGGCAGTTGCAATATGGGTGCCTGTGTAAGTGCTGTCTTGAGAACAGTGAATGCGTCCTGAGCATCGGAATTCCAATTAAAAGCTTTGCGCTTGAGTAATTGTGTTAAAGGTGCTGCGATGGTGCTGAAATCACGAAGGAACTTGCGATAATATCCTGCGAGGCCAAGAAATCCCCTGACTGCATGTACTGTCTTAGGAACTGGCCATGTAGGGACGACACTAATCTTTGCTTGACCAACCGCGACGTTGTCTGCCGAAACCACATGACCCAAATATCCACCGTGATCTCCCCAAAAGAACACTTGGAGCGCTTTAAAAACAAGCGACGACATTGAAAGGGTTTGTAGGACGGCGCGGATATGTTGTAGATGTGCAGACCAGGAGTTGTAGGTGAGGATATCGTCGAAGAAAACCAACATGAAGCACCAAAGGAATGGATGTAGGACGATATTCATAAGAGCCTGGAACGTGGCCAGAGCGTTGGTGAGGCCGAACGGCATGACAAGAAACTCAAAGAGACCCTAATGAGTGCGGAACGCGGTCTTCTCAATATCAGTTGAATGCATTAGCACTTGATGGTATCGGGAGCGCAGATGCAATTTGGTGAAAAATTTGGCACGACAGAGCTCATCAAGTCCACGACGGGAATAAAGAACTTGTCTTTGATTGTCTTCTCGTTGAGGGCACGATAGTCAACACAGAAGCGCGGCAAGCGCCATGAACCATCCGGCTTCTTGACAAGCTATACCGGGGATGAAAAGGCCGATGTACTGCGGTGTATAGTTTCTTGGCGAAGCATGTCGGCACACTGGCGTTTGAGCTCGTCTTTCTGCAATTGAGCATAACAATATGGTCAAGCGACAATGACATCCGCCCTTTCTTGAGATGTATGCAGTGACAAAGTTCCCAAACCGGGGGTAGCCCATGCGGTTCGGCAAAGAGCCCGCTGAACTCATCGAGGAGATCATCCATCAATGTTGTCCCTGTATAGGCCAGCATGCGGGCCGGTGTCCTTCTCGAGCAAAGGACATGGTGATGCGGGAGAAATCCCAAGTGATCAGACCAAGAGTACGAAGGCATTGAGCCCCCAATATCACATCAAAGCCCTCCAATGGCGTAGCATAGCAATCGAGCATGAAGTCTTCTTGTCCAATGCGAACGGCCATAGCAGGGCATAGGCACAAACTAGTAACTCGATCTCCATTGGCCACTATGACACTGAGTCTTGACCGTGGGCACACGAGTACCCTGTGGCTGATACGACATTGTCGGTAATGAAGTTATGCGTGTACCCCAAGTCGAGAAGGGCAACTAACGAGCTGTGATTGGTTTCGACCATGAGGCAGTTGTATGCCTGTAAGTGCTGCCAAAGAAATTTCAGGTTCGATGTTGGCGTTCGGGTCGTCATCGTCGAAGTCCGGTTGTATTTCGAGGATGAAAAGACGTTTACATCCCATCACAGTGGTAGCACAAGCCCTAAGTACGTCATCGTTCGAGCTTTGCCGGTGACAATGTACGGCGCGCAGCCCAAATTGTGGTGGCGGCGTGCCGCTTCGTCATGTCGCTCAGTGCGCGCGCGATGGCCGTCTTTGCTCGGCTGCTAACGCTAGGGCCGATGCGATTCGTGCGGGTTACAGTACCGCCACTGTGTCTGCGGCGTCAAATGGCGCATGCCAAACACATCGCGGACTCCAAGGATTTCGTCGCTTGTAACTCTACATAGGTTTGTAGTGGTTGACCCAGACCGGCCTTAAACAACTAGATTTGTTGGCGTTCTGTCAATGGTAGATTTGTTGGCGTTCTGTCAATGGGTTTGCGCGGTATAAGAGGGCCAAGTATTGATCTGAAAATTCCCGTATGGTGCCTTTCTTGCGAAGGACGATGAGCTCACCCAAGGAATTGCTACGCAACGGCGGACCGAACCATGTATTGACCAACTCCACGAAGCGGCGCCATGATGGTGTCTTGGTGTCGCGCTCCAAGCGATGGTACCACAATCCCACATGACAGGTTCTTATTGTGCTGTACAGCACAATAGTCTTGTTTCGTGCCTGTTCTTAGAGCTGCTCTTGGAAGTTTACCAAAAGTGGTTCTTATTTTCTGTGCAAAACAACAAGCTTTTGATTCTTCTTGCGCTCCATAGAGCTATTGCAAATTATCCATCAATAAGTTGGTGCTGTAATGTCTTTCTACATTGTGATTTTTTTTTGACAAACAAAGTTTCAGCCTTTATTTGAAGTTATTAGTACTTAATTCAAGTGTGGTTTTGTGTTGAGAATTTAAAATTTTGGTTGCAAGATGAGGGTTGTTTTCATGCTAATTTATGTGCTCACTGCTCATTAATGGATATAACTAATCTTTGTGATCTTAATCCTTGTAATACTGATTGGAGGATATTGATAAGACACATTTGTATCATGTCTTGAATTATTCTCATCCTTTTGCTAAGATGAAATCGATGGATGCCTTGTAGGTGTATCCAATAAAAGGTAAGAGATACAGATGCAAGGATTGCACCGAGTTAATTGGCTTTGACCTTTGCGAAGAATGCTACAACACCAGGTCAAAACTTCCAGGGCGCTTTAATCAGCAGCATACCCCTGACCACATAATGGAACTCGATGATACAGCACTCCTTGGAAGTGTCATGAGACTCCGAGGGATACCCGAGGAAGGTCCAGAAGGATTGATCGGAGCATTTGTTGCTCATGGCGTTATGGTGCCGATAGCTGATGATCATGAAATGGAGGACAATGGTGAGGAGGATCAGTTGCTCTAGAAACAAAGCCATTTTGTAGTAAACTTGATTTTGGGCGTGAGCGTTTCTCAAATGCTATGGAGTCAGATTACATGAATGTAATGTGAATTGACGAGGGATTGCACTAGCTCGTTCATGTTAGTTACTACATCGTCCCTGTTCCTCTTTGGGTCTAAAGATCTTACTATGATCTAAGGGGCAATAGCTTATTTCTGCTTTTGTAAATCTGCATTGGTATTCTTGTTAAAGGAAATCTAAATAAGGATATGTAAACTGTATCTCCCAATGTGTCCCTACTTACCATACAGGGAAATGGGTTATCTGCAGCTGATATCTTGATTAATTTCAAGCTGATCTGTAGTAGTTTCTTGCAAAATTTTGAATAAGAATTTGTCTATACATGTTTGGAACTCATGGAGTTATTAGGGAGTGTGAAGCAATAATAAATTTGTTTGATCATTTTAATTGTTTAAATTTTTAAAGTTGTTGAATAAATTGGATTATTTGATCTTAGGTAATTAATCTAACTGTTCGAGATGGTTAATTACGGATGTGTTGGACTATTGGTTTGGTAAATATTAATGTTGATTATGTCTTCTATTTAGATATTTAACTGGTGTGTTTTATGAGATTACCTTGTACTAGTATGATCTTGTTAAAAGAGATTTGTTTCAACTTTTTGGCTTCTACGCTAGGTTTCTTTTCTAGAATAAGCTGTTATTACAATCTTATATGATAATGGAAATTTTATGACACGATTTGTTGTATTTCTTTTGGAAAGTTTTAGGATGGAGTAATAAAGTTTGATGATTCTTGATACTAATGTATGTTGTCGATGTTATTAAATTGTCAGAATGTGAGATTTATGTTAATACTTGTAGTAATTTGATCGCCTATGGTGATATCTCTTAAATGAAAATATTTCAAATGTTGCATTCATGATCTTTTGGGGTTCAAGATTTATGTGGTAATTAAAATTTGTCAAGTAAAGCGACGTGTTGCAAAGTTCTATTGGTTCTTAAGTTATTCAATTGATTTGATCTTGAAGGCTCGTTTGTTTGAGTTGGTAAGAAAAGTTGTAATCAAAATTAAAAAAAATGTTTTATTTTAAATGAAGGAGTGAAGCAGAAGTATTCGTGGTGGGGATCGAGTTTTGTAACTTGTAGCTTTTTGAAGCATACTTAACCTTTCTGTTTTTGTCGTATAGAAATACCCGAAGTTTCAATCACAATGTTGTGCTTATTGGTTAAGGTTTGATATTCTCTTCTTGTGAGGCTTGTGCCCTCAATTGTGGTCTCCCCTTATGTTTTCTGAGATCATTGCCTAATTGATTATTCCCCTTGGTCCTGTGTTCACTGCGAGTGGTAAATGTTTTTCTAGTTGGTGAAAAAATTATTTTCATTTGTTTTTTCTTTTGAGAAAGAATCAACCTATTCGTTTCACATGGGTCTTCCGAAGTGTTTATTAATTGTTGTTATGAGACCTTGGGTTGTGAGTTATTTAAGGAGCATTAGAGGATGAATTGATTTCATGTATGCTTCTTGGAGAGGATCTTAGTTATACAGGAGGTTTGTCTTTGATACTAAACTAATTGCAATGTTGCAACTAATAGAACCTATAGTGATTTGTGGTCCAAGATCTTTTGTTCATATTGGGTGGAACATTATAATTATCGGAAGAATTGAAATCTTGATCAGTTTATTAGAGTGTCGCGACTGGGTAGTTTGAACGGTTGTGAAGATGAAATATGACGGTGTAGTGTAATGAGGAAAAGATTAGCGAAGAAATGTAATCGTCAAAGGAATTAATGAGATGACGGAGATTGTTGAATTATCGTTAGGTATGGCTTGGTTCAATAAGTAACTCTCTTGGAGTTAAATCCTTCAAAGGATAATTTGGTTAAGGATATATTTGTCTATTGATGTTAATGATCGAGTATGATTAGATTGTGAGAATTTTATTCATCGAATCTGAGGATTTCCCTAACATTTACACCATAATTTCATTCTAGGAGTCTTGGAGGTTAATTTTGGGCTTCATTTTTTTTATGCTAGGACTTTGGTCACCCAAGGATTTTGTGTAGAGGAAGTAAAATAAGGGGTGGATTCCGAATGTTTGGATGATCACTGATAGAACCCTTCTGATGTAGTACATGAGCCTGTGTATTGAGGATTCTGAGTTGTTATTCTTAAAAGTTGGAGATGATGTGATTGTGTAGGATCTATTTTGAGGTGCTTTGGGTGCCTTCTGTCAAATTAATTTCGTCAGTAGAAGGAGTTGTCTAAAGTGTTTCGGTGGGGCCAATAGAGCCTCTCTACAAAGGTGTGGATGATGTATTTTCAGTTTGAGCATAATTTGAGGATGTTAATTTAAGAGGTTTGAGCTCGTGTGGTATGCGATGAATTCGAATTTCAAGGTTTGAGAGAAATTTTATTCCTAAAAGAGAAACTGAGAAAAAAATGTTTCCTCGAGTAGTGAAATATTTTCTTGATCCTCGTTTGAGCTATGTGTTTTTGGTGGATGTCTTTCGCAAATTGAGCTTGACTTTATGATGGCATGTGTGGTCCTTATCAGTTCAGAAAGGATAAAGGAAGTATTTGATTTAGGTATTTGAGTGGTTTCTCTTTCGGCTTAGGTGGTGTTCATTTGTAAACTGCCTATTTGGAAAGCGAAAGAGATTTCATGATGAATCTTCACTTCCGAATTTGACTCTTTTTGGGGTAAAGTTGCTATTTCGTGGTTGCAATGAAAATCTGTTTTTTTTTCAGTTAGGTTCTGGTTATAAAAGAGTTGTTTAAAGTGAGTACTGCTGTGTGTTCCTAGTTAAAGGAGGTGCTCCTTGTTAGATGAAGAAACCGATTGAGAAGTGGGACAAGAGTTCCATGTGCGTTGTGCATTTTATGTGCTTTAGTACCAAAGGAGAAGTTGGCCCAAGGTACATTGTTTTGTTTTCGACAGTTGCGGGGATCAGAAAGTGGGCGTATCGCTATGACCGTCTTGGATCCATACGTGAGGTATGCAATGTCTGGTATGTTCTGGTGCTGAGTGAGTACCTGAGCAGACCGAAGCTTGGGATTTCGTTAAAGTCGTTGGCTAACGAGTAGGACCTTATCTTTAAGTCCCGTGTTGAGAGAACCTATAAACGTCGAGACGAGTGTTGAGGTGTAGACGTTGGTATCCATCAAATGTGATGTGGTTCCATAAGTCCGAGAGGGAAGCGACTTGGAAGCTAGAGGTCTCGCATGCGCGAGTGTTGTCCAGAGTTGTTCACGCCGGAGACGTGTTAAACGTTGTTTTGTTCCAGTTGTGGTTGTTCTTTCGTGTAGAAAGACGAGTATAATTCAGGGTCGAATTCTATTTAAGGGGGGAGGGGGTAGAATGTAATATCCTGTTTAACATTAGAGAATTAATTGAAATGAGAAAGGTATTTAACAGGAATTAAAAAGAGAAATCAGATTTTAGAGGAGAAATAATCTTGGGCTTTATTACGTTGTTTGGCCCAAGTGGGAAGTTTGGTTTAAGAGGGGGCAACCAAACCCTAGGCACCTTCTCTTGTAGCACACGGCTCTTTGTAGCACCACTACCATCGTAGCAAACCCTCCCCTCGCCGCCACACCCTCCATGTCGCCTTTTTTCGCTTCCTTGTCATCGGCCATCGGGGAGGAAGAAGAAGGAAGGAAGAGGGAGTGGAGGAAGATCTTCTTCGTGGGGTTTGATCAACGACTTCCAGTGGATCTCCAAGGGTAACGAACTATTCTCCTCGCTAAATGGATTGTAGTAGATGCGTAAATTGCCTTGATTAGGGGATCGAAATCCTGCCGTGATTAGAATCAAATTCTGTCCATTGTTGGCGCGTCAGTTTTGACGTAGTTAGAGTCCGAATTGAAGGATTCCGTCTCCTAGAGAGTTGTGAGTCTCGTTCTCAGCTTTCCATAGGTTCAAAGATCACCCAAATCGGAGTTGTGATCTAAAAGGTATGTTGATTTTACTGCTGCTGTCCAGAAAGTCTGACGATCTTGAGCAGTCGTCTTGTTCATTAATTAAGATAGTGTTAAGTCTCTTTTGTGTAATTGTGTTGGACTTGTGAAATTACATATGTGTCGTACAAGATTTTTTTTTTCATCCTTAAAGTGTGCACCCCCATTGCTAAATTCCTGACTCCACCACTGCATAGGGCGGATTTGCTTTGCTCCTTTGTGGAATGTCGAGTCCTTCTCGGAGCCAGACTGAAGCTAACACGGTTGGGCCTAGTTACCTATTCGGATTAGAGCATCTAAAATAATAGAGATAACTGATGTTTATATACCAACACACAAGACTAAAGACAACTTATACAATGTTTTATCTCTTAAGTTTGTCTCCACAGAAGTCCATAATCTTTTAAATATAAATAAAAATAGTGTTTGTTATAAGCAACTATTCATACAGTGGTATTTTGTGATGTCCATTGGGTCATCGCTTCATGAAGAGGCGGCTAAACTCTCTTCTCCTTCTTTGTCCTTACGTCAACAAAAATCATATGTGACAAACCTTACAAATAGCTGATATCACACCATACCCTTATGTTTTTAGTTTGTTGTCTTGAGAGCAAAGCTGTGTTTATTATTAGTTGAAAGCCTCAAAATACCCAGCTCAAAATAACCTCAAAATACTGAAACTTGGGTTAAGCGTCAGCCCATTAAGCTAACTGATCGGTCCTCGCCATGCAGGAAAAGGCCGTCCTGCACGTTGAATATGGGTTGTACATGGCCCGCGCCTAAAATATGTCGGTCCATTACCCACCTCCCTTTGCCTCCGACATCCTTGTTTAGAATTTTTTTAATAATCTATTTTTTATTCAGAATTACAGAAATAATACTACTTTATTTTTTTCTCAAAAATAATCACGTATAGCTCCACGGTTGGGCGACTAGACCTTTCACCTCTTAGTTGCCGAATGGTGGAGCGACTGGGCCCTAGTCGTCGAATGGTGGAGCGACTAGGACACCTGTCGCTCATCATTGGACCCTAGTCGCCCAACCGAGGGCATGTCTCCATTTTCTAGGGAGCGAGCATGAGGAGAAAAGATAAGGGAAAAAGGAGAAGAGAGGAAGGGAAAGAGGAGAGGGGGAGAGAAAGAGAAGAGAGGAAGAGGGGGAGGGGGAGAAAGTATCTTCGCATCGACATCGACGACGATGAGTCTCTAACATTATTTTGTATGCATGTATTTTCGAAACCATGGTAGGTTAGCAAGCAGCATCATCTGTATTGACATATTATTAGCAAATAAAATAATGGCAGGTTAACTTCAAAAATCTTTAGATGCGTACTGTGTAGTGTTATATTATCAGTAGCGAAGGTGTAGCAGTGATGGTAAAGATTATGCTATTAAGCAATTATCGGCTAAACGAATGTTAGGGTTGGGTAAACCAGACATTGTAAATATTGTATTCAGATAATACTTAATGTTTATATATAATTAGTTGCGCTTTTTTCCCAATAGGGCGACTACTTCACACATTTAGTTGCGAAAACAACTTAATTTTATGGAGTGTTGATGATAACAATTGCTAACATCGGTAAATAAGTTTTAAATAGGGAAAATTTGATATATGTCATTGCTGAGTGTCCAAATCAGAGAAGTGCCACTGCAAAGTGATGGCTCCTAAAAATGCCATTGTAGACATAACTTGCTCAAAAAAATGCCACTAGTATACGTATTCTATAAGTATTGGACCAAATTGCCCCTACCTTCTACGTCCTTACTCCTCACACCTGTCTTCTTTCTCACATTTTCCCCATTTTTATGGGGCTTGCTCCCTCGGCCCCTTCTCCCTCTGGCCGGCCTTCTATGGGGCTTGCTCCCTCGGCCTCTTCTCCCTCCGGTCGGCCTCCCCTCATGGTGCCACCTCGCCATGCTCTCGCTCCTGCCCTTGACTCGGCCTTGCGTGGCCGGCGCCTCTCTCTCTCTGGGTCTCCCCATGGCGCCGCCCTCTCCTCCGGGCTCCTATGCCGCACCGCCGCCACCTATGCCACCTTCGGCGTTGCTTCCTCCCCTGGTACCGTCGCCGATGCCACCGGGCTTGGCCCCACGCATGTGCCTCTGTCCAGCCCGGTGCCACCCCTCCTCTTGGCTCGCCAGTGCCAAGGCCGCTTAGGCTCGGCAGTCGTGTTCTTGTCTTGCGCCACTGGCTGAAGCCGTCGCTGCCTTGGCCTGGTGCTTCTCTCTCTCTTTCTCTCTCTTAGGGTCTCCCCATGGAGCCGCCCTCTCCTCCGGGCTCCTATGCCGCACCACCGCCACCTACGCCACCTCCGGCGTTGCTTCCTCCCCTAGTACCTCACCGATGCCGCCAGGCTTGGCCCCATGCGTGTTCCTCTGCAGAACCCGGTGCCGCCCCTCCTCTTGGCTCGCCGACGCTACGCCACCCCGGCTCGGCCAGGTTGTGCGGCCGTGCACTGCCAGCTTAGCCTGGATGCCGTGCGTGTAGCCCACGCGCAGCCTCCAAGGATTGGGTGTGGTCTTCGACAACTACGACCGGTGCGGCGCGATCAACGACCAGGCGAGGAGGCTGGTGCGCACCATCGGCGGTGATGACAAGGGCGGCGTGGACTTGGAGGCGGAGGAGAAGATCCGGGTGATAGTGCTGCCATGGATGAGCTTGAGAAATGGGAATGTGAAGAAGACGGGGGCAATAACGTCCAATATTTGTGAAATATGCAGATCGGTGGCATTTCTATGAGCAAAAGATGTTTGCAATGACATTTTTAGGAGCCGTCACTTTGTAGTGGCACTTCTCTGATTTGGACACTCGGCAATGGCATATATCAAATTTTCCCTTTTAAATATGTGTGAACATATTATTAAAAACTTTGTAGTCATTACATAATATTTTGTTAGAAAATGGTGGTGCCCGTGCATACCAGGCAACCCACCTGGATAGGGTTCATGCATATTGTTAATAGTTATAAATAGCGTAGTCGTAGGTTTGCATATAAAATCATAGTAGGTTACTTTTGAAACCATGGTAGGTTATGAACAAAAAATCACTAGACTTACGCAAGAACACAACTTAATTTTCAGAATTTCTGGAACTATGCTATAAGTAATTGAACCCACTAATTGTGTCATAATTGCTAACTGGAATTTGATTTGTAGGTATGGCTCGCGACCCTGTGTAAGGACCCAGGATTAACATTCCCAAATCCTCTGTGTATTCTCCACTAGTCCCATGATCAGTAGCTAGTGTATACAGTTAAACAAAATGATAACAATCCATATCACACATTTATTGAATAATAATTATAGTTTAGTACCAGAAAAGCTTACGAGCCAACAATGATGAACACAACGGAAGATGAAGAAAAAGTAGTAGAACCCAACTAATCTGTCACAGGCAATTGACTAGGGTAGCGGCCTAGTCGTTGAGATCTTCAGCAGTTGTGAAGTCCTTCTCCTCTGATCAATATTTTATTAAGCAAGGTGAGTACAAATGAATGTACTCCGCAAGTTACACCCAATAACAGATTATAATGCATAAGGGTATAATAAAGGATGGCTTATAGGGTTTATTTTGCATAAAGCGATGTTTTCTTTTAAATACTTGTACTAAGTTCCAAGGCAGCTATTCTATAACTAAAATTTATTTTCTAAATTCTCAGTTTTATAGTCAAATAACATTCACACAAGAGTGGTGAAGGATACCCTCCTATCACATGGCTACCCGCCCAATTTTCTCATTTGGATAAATCATTTGATAAAGTCTTTTGAAAACAAAATCAAAGTCTAACTTTAAGTGGCTTTGATAGCATGTCCTTGACCATGGACACGACTATTCGAATAGTTTTACACTCTACAGAGGTTGTACAACTTTACTCACAAGTGATAATCACTTGTACTGTCCACTCACACACTTCCGAAGGTGTGCGACTAAGAGATTATCACAAAGCCTTTACAATGCACTATCCCACCATAGTCCCGCCTCGTTAAGGTTTCGCTTCCTTTGGATTGAACCATCTGCCGGATATAAGCCCCCTCTTGCGTCATGTGGGAATATATAAAAGTAGGTCATAATGACACCCACGCAACCGGATGGCACAACTACGGTGAAATGATACAAATTATTTAGCCAAGTCCAACCCACTTCAGACTTGCGGTAGTACGATGGGGCTTAGCATGATGCGGCTCGAAGACCGGTTCTTAACTTACTTGGATGACTTTCCAAAATAACCCCTGGGCCTCGATCATAGAAATGAATCGATTCCATACATTAACATGTACCATCCAAACATCCATTTCGCCCAAGTCCAAACCCATTTTTATTTTGTTTTGCTTTTCAAAAATCATTTGCAAAAGTCCTATGGTAAAACAATACCATAGGCTCGATTAATTCATATTTGAACATTTGGCTAAATTCCCCAAATTCAATATTTTTGGTCTAAGCTTCGTCTAAGCACCAAGTATTTAAACAAAGCATCTTGTCAATACTATTGTATTAACCAGAGTTTTATCTAGGACGACAAGGTATGAGGGATTAATGCTCAAGAATTGTCAATTCTAAGGTTAGTAGGTTAACCTCCAATATCGTATTCCCATAATCCAATATCCATAAATCACCTATCTCTATAATCCGACATTGATCATCCATTCTTCAACAATATTCTATTTCTATAATCCAACATCCGATAATAATATATTCCTATTATCCATATTATCCAACAATCATGTATATCTATTATCCAATAGTCATGTAAGGCTATAATTCAATAATCATGTAAACCTATAGTCCAATATTCAACAACGATCTACTCCTATAATCCAACATTAATATATTCTAATAATCCAATATAACCAATTCTTCCCACTAATTCCACAAGGTTTTAAATTCAACTAATCCACCAAAATTAACATCATAATTTGCTAATCCTATAATCCATTAATCATGTATTCATATACTCTTATGTCCAATAATCATGTAATTCTATAATCTAATATCCATCCATAATGTATATCTACAATTCCATGTCCATCAATTATGTAATCCTATAATTCCATCTCCGACAATCCGATGCCCAATAATAATCTATTTCTATAATTCAATCTCAACAATAATCAAATTCTATAACCCAATATCCAACAATCGTGTATTTCTATAATCCACATCCGTCAATAGTCCAATATCAATAATTACCTATTTCTGTAATTCAACATTCATTAATCCGATAACCATCAATAATCTTCCTTTATTATCAAACATCTATCAACAATCTACTTTTATTATCCAAACTCCATCAAATTCTAACTCCAGAATATATCGCATTCGAAAAGATTCTCCATACCACCTCTCTTGATAATAATTTAAATTACTTGAATATAAATATGCATGAAATAATAATTTAAAATGGAAGAATAAATAATTTAAAAATAGTTGGATTCAAATATGATCAAAGGATGTAACTTGCCTTGCTTATTTAGTTGTTGTTCTTAAATGGCATCGTAATCTGATTCTTCAAATAATTCAGGTTCCCCTGGTGTCGTCGAAATCTATACGTGAAAACAAACCAAATTCAAATAAAAGAAAACACTTCGGACGAAGGTAAACATATCTAACAACATCTTGAAGGACAGAAGTATTACAGATGAAACTAATCATACCTAGTGGAGTTGATGAAGGAAATTCCTCAGACGAAGTATATCCAAAGGAGTCGATGAAAAAAATACTGCAGACGAAAGTATAATCAAAAGAAGTTGATGAAGGAAATACTACAGACAAAAGTAGATAAATCTAACAGGAAGAGAGAGAATGTTTACAGGAACATTCCTCACTGGTTACCTAGATAGGAGAGATTACCTAGTTAGGTAATACTCTCAGATCTGATTTCGGATTATGAAGGGGTCTGCTACTGAGAACAGATGACGACGGACGATACCTAGAACCTAGGTGTTGTTGTTTTCCTTAATTAACTACCTAGTACTCACAAGCACTATCTCCAAACATTCTATGTATACATCCACGATGATTATATAGTCAAAATCAATCCTCTTATTTCAATGATTTTGTTAATAATTTACTCACTGAGTTCAGACACCACATTCGCTTGCTAATTAATCTAACTAAAGACGTGTTTGCTGACCTACACAGTGTATGGTATTGCCCCTTTGATTCTTACTCCTTTATTACCATAGCTATTATTACTTTGGTATAATGTTTATTTGATTGATCATGACTTACAAGTCGATCCTACCAAATATATCATGGTGTAATCTTGAATTACACTAACCTCTTTGAATTAGCCAATACTGACCTATTAATTAATTTAACTAACTTTTTCTAAGTTAATTACTTCTTAGCATCCTAATCACTTTGAATTTGCAAAGTGCTAACTACAATGACTAATATACCAACAGACTCAACCAACAGGGAGCTTGCTCAAATTGAAATGTCACTTCTAATTGCCATACTTAGTACTAATTGACTAACAACTCCTAACTAATCAATCTCACACAATCTGCTAGTTGAATGTCTACAATTAATTAACCTCTTAACATGCTTAGGCTAATTACTTAATCACTAATTATCCTGATTAAAAATGTATACATGCTAATTTTATAGTATTGATTAGCTTACTACTAACCTAATCCTTTTAGTAATCCTGTGAATCACTTGATCTACTTAACTAACACCAATTGCTGAATAAACATCCATTAGCTAAATAACCTACTATCAGAACTTAGTTAACCATTAAAGAGTAAGAGTCCACTATCAATGATCTAAATGAACATAGAGAAGCACACACTGAGCAACACAGAGAGGGACAGGGGACGGCCGGAGTTGGCTCGGGCAGGGCTCACCGTCGTGAGGTGGACATCGGAGGTGACCGTGCGTGGGTAAAATGGAACTGGAGCGAGGAGGTGGTTCCAGTGGGGGCGACGTCACGTCTGTTGGTGGACGGTGGCGGCTGAGAAGCTGCACGCAGCGGTCAGTCGTGAGGGAGGAAATGGTGCGGCGATGCCGGAGAGAGAGGGGATGGAGACGGGGGTGAGCATGAGCTCCAACGGGACAAAGTGAACTCACCCATGCTGTGGAGGAGTGCGGGGGTGAACCGGAACGGGCTGGCAACGGTGACCCGATGCGGCGGCAGAGCTCCTTTGTGGCGGCGATGCTCTGCATAGAAAGAAGGGCGGTGAGTGGCTGGCATGGCATGAGGGAGGGGAGGGGGTGCTCGGGGCGGAGGTAATTGGGGCGGAGATCACCGAGGGAGGAGCAGCGACGAAAGTGGCAGCTTTGGCCGGTGACGGGGAAGACGGAGTCGGTGGCGGCTTCCCGTGGATGAATAGAGAAATCAACAGGGGGAAGAATCCTCATGACCTAAGGCACATGATGACACACTTGGCCGTGGATGAAGCTTGCCAGCGCGGCCGAAACAGCGGAGACGGTGTGGCGGCGGGCGCAATCGGCTTGAGCTTGCACTTCGGTTCTTCTTTGATTCGGTGGAAGAGATGAATGGAGGGGAGGCAAGGAGAGTCCTGGGGTGCTCGGTTGACCCTATTATAGGTGAGCAGGCGGAGGAACCGATGGGAGGCGGCATGGGCGATGGTGCAGCACAGATGAATGGCGCCGCGTGTGCACGGGCGTGGCATGTGGGGAAGAAAACCAGGAGCTAGAGGCGGTGCACGGTGAGAGAGGGAGATGGCATGGGCCGGGTGCAGGGAGGTGCTGGGCCGGGCGAGTTGGGCCACGAGAAGAAAAAGGAAAGGCCGATGAAAATAGGTTTTGACCCAATTTCAAATTTTCGGATTTTTGATGCTTTTAGCAATTTCAGATATTGAATCAATTCATTTAGGATATTAGAAAATAGCAAATAGAGTCAAAAAAATTCTATAAAAATGCACAGAAGTTCCCTAAGATATTTTGGACTTTGATAAAACATTTCCAACTTAACATTAGTATTTTAATTTTGCAAATAAATTATTTTGGCTTTAACATAAATAGAGAAAACATTTTAAAATTTCCAGAAAACTCAGAAAACTCAAAAATAATCAAAATTTGTTTTTAACCAACATTGAAAATTTGGGGTGTTACAACCTGGTGGTTCGGACTAGCATTTCGGCCTGTTGGACCGGCTGGTCAACACGTAGCACGCGCGAGCTGTCGTGTCCCGCATCCGGCTCGCGGAGACGACGCGACTGACTTGGGGGTGGTTCGTACGCGGACACCCTGACGGGCTTGAATACTGGACCCATGCTGGGTAGACAAGTTTGTCCGCACGCTGTGCCTCTTCTTTGTGTCATATGTCCGCTATGTAGTTACTTCTTCGTGCTTTGCAAGCTGAGCCATGCATGTCTTCTACCTCTCCCGTGAATGGTGGAGGCCATTGAAGAGGACGACGGGGAGGTCCAGGCCGGTCCAGAGCGGTCACGACGGTTCCCGTTCGACCGATCGCTCCTGACAGCCCTGGTGGACCGGTGGTGGCCTGAGACACACACCTTCCAACTCCCATTTGGGGAGATGGCCCCCACTCTGCTGGATGTCGCGCTGCTGCTCGGCCTGCCTATCGCGGGAGCCGCTGCCTCCCCGCTGGACACGCCTGTCGACTGGCGCAACGACCTATTGGGCAGGTTTCATGGGGTTCTTCTGGCGGAGGCCGCGCCACCGTACTACGACTTCCAGGAGCGACAACGGCATGGCCCATCCCTACGGTAGATTTCACAGTCCCGGGTACGTATGCTACCCATTTTCTAGCCATATGATGGGCTTACTAATTATTCATTTGTGCGTAGGTCAAGCGGATGGTGTAGGATGAAGCCGACATCTATCCTCACAGGCCGCCCCCTCCTGCTACAGTTGTGGTCATTCGAGCGCTTCTCCCTCGGACGGCCCATGCTAATAGACTCTAGTCCGTACCGCGTGTACATGCACCAGAGGGATGCGGTGGACAGGCTGACCGTAGGGTCCCTTTGGTGTCGTAGACGTGTACGTACTTCCCTCTATCTTTACTTCAGTCGTATTATGGGTCATCCTTTATAACCATTGTTCGATTCGTGAGGGCACAAAGATGCACGTCGCAGTCACACGTGTGTACGAGCACTTGGAAGCAATGGATCGCCTCTCCGCGACGACGCACCTTTGGGAGCCGACTCGATCAGACACGAGACCATGCTCCCGTGGGCTGTCCTCACTTTGGCCGGGCGCGATCGGCGACACGCAACACGTAAGCTCATCTTCGACATGTTCGTTGAGGACTACGCAGTGCACAGGGTGATACACCAGTTTGGCCTCCACCAGGTTGTTCCAGTTCCTATCAGGACAAGGGTGCCCAACTCGGCCCATGTGTGAGTTACACACAACACATGTTCGTATATTTTTTCTACCAGTTCTGTTACGACAGCTTGTAATTGCAGTGGTATGTTTCGCAGGCATAGTAGGAGGGGTGGCACCAAAACGTAGTGGTCGGCAAAGATGGAGCCGTGGGTGGCGCAGTGGGCGAACGCCGTCGAGGACTACGTGCAGGAAGACGACCCGTACGACCCCAGCGCGTACAATGAGTACCTACATTGGTACGCCCCGCAGACACGCACCAGGCTGGTGCATGTCATCGACCCTCCCCCTATTCACGTGCCAGCACCGATCGACGCGTACCCTGTACACATTGTGCGGAACATGCACCTCGCGGTACGTACTCTCGTGGTTCAACATGTTTGAGTAAGGTTACGTCAATTACAAGTTTGACACTTTCGTTTACTCCTTGTAGACGGACATCAATGTCACTATGGTGAGAGAGTCCTGGTCGATCCTGGATAGGCTTACCCATGGTGCGGAGGTGACGCAGGACGAGATAGCGCAGTTTGCCTGTCGGGTCTACAGTGGGGCGAGGCGTGCAGTGATCCTGACGTCATGCAGGATGGTCTAGGAGGTGGCCATGTCGGCGCATACGCCGAGGCCAACACGTCCTACAGCCCAGCAGGAGGCTCGAGACGGGTGCGTTCACATGCCCCGCCTGCGCCTTGGCAGGCTGGATGGTCCGGGTAGCACGTGGGTATGCACCGCCACCGCCACCGCCACTGCCACTACCACCGCCACCGTCGTCGTTCGTAGACACCTACCCGACAGCGCCAGGGCAGTATCCTTTCTTCCCCGACCTGTATGGACAGTACAGCGGGTATGACCCTTTCCCGTGTGCCATGGCCCACAACGAAGGTACGTTTCCTCTCTTCAGGTTTGTGATCGTTGATATATTGTAGGGATTAACATTATTTATTCTACAGGTTTTGCGCTCTAGGCGGGAGTTGAGCTCTCCCCGCACGACGACGCCCACAAGGCCATGGACGCCTTCTTCATAGATTACCCTGGGGAGATCAGGGGAGCAGCTGAGCCCGCACCCATCAAGGTTCTTTTCGGGTCGCAGCTTAGTGGGCCCCCAATGGGCACGCAGGCACAGGTGGAGTCGACCCCCGAGGTCTTGGGAGCATGGGTCAGTAGGGCTTCTAAGCGTCTTTCCTGTCGTCTTCACCAAAGACCCAAGCCGGAAGCCCAAGCGGGGGCGTACTGGTGGGCGTGGACTGGGTGTGGGACGTGGTGACGACGGAGGAGGTGCTGCGGGTGGCGTAGCGGGCAGCCAGTAGGTGGTCTTCGTTGTGCTATGTACTTGTATTATGTGTTTACGTATTCTACTTCATAGTTACTATGACATGGTTGTCTATGTATTCCCTCTTGCATTGTACTATAACTTATGGTATTACATACCAATCGTTTGTGCCCTAGTTGCTGAACCGTTGGATGACTTGGCAGCAAAAAGTGGCCCACTACTAGCTGCCAAGTCGTCCAACGGTTGGGCCACCACTTGCCGCCAAGTCGTCCAACAGTTGAGCGACTAGACGATTGTATAGAAAGCCAGACCTGGTCCCGTCACGGTTTCTTTCACTATTTCTCTCGGCAGACAACGAGAGCAAATCGGGAGAGGAGAAAAGGGGATGGATAGAAGGATAGTGGTAGTGAAGAGGGGGAGAAGGTAGGGAGAGGGAGAAGGAGAGGAGCTCGAGGGAGGGAGAGAATGGGAGGAGAGGGGGATAAGGGAGAAGAGGAGCTCGGGACGTGAAAGAGAAAGATGAAGGAAGGTCGTTGATGAGAAGAGAAGGTCTCCGCGTGAAGGTAATAAGTCTTGTCTGTTCTTGTTCTCGGCCGAATGTAGGCGACGTGTAGCTACTTGTTGGTTTAGCACATATTTGGTGAATGTATGTTGAGAAATCGCTGGTTGCAATGTTTGAAATATTTGCAGTGATAAATCAATCATGTTAGAGCCCACAAGATTGAAAGTGCAATAGGGTGTTGGTACGGTTCATGAAGGTCCATACGGTGTTGACCTAAGTGGTTTCCAACAAGTCAGTATGGTACACCCGGATGTGGAGAATGCCCGAATCGGAGATGTCCTACGCTGGCTCACCGGAAGCTTCTCCTTGGACCCCCGAGGTGTGCAGTGTCATCGTACGTGGGCTTTGGAGTCGGTCTGCTGTGCACATTCGGTGAGAGTTGACCAGACTGATGTGCATGGTTGCATGGAAGAGATTTCTGGAAGGCTGCCGGCACCGTGGCTGCTAGTGCGTGCTACTCATGCTTTGGAAAGGAGTTTCGGTTCTTTTGAGACATCTTACGAAAACCTTCCTCATATACTCCAGGTGCTGCAGGACAGGAACCCGAGCATATACATTGATGTGAAAGACAAACCATCCAAAAGACCACCACTAGGTTTTATGGTATTGCAAAGGGCCTTCTTAGCATTCGATCCCTGCATCGATGCATTCAGACACATGTTGCCCGTGATCTCAGTGGACGGGACGTTTCTAACTAGGAAATACAAGGGCATGATCCTAACAGCAATTGACGTTGATGGCAATAATCAGATTCTGCCCTTAGCCGTCGCTTTCATCGAAAGTGAGAATTTCGACAACTGGTTGTAGTTCCTTCGACATTTAAAGGAGGGAGTAGTTAGGGCACGTCTATAACGTCCCTATTTTTCTGAGTTTTTGAAAATTTTCAAAATAAAAATAACCATTTGGTTTTGTTGAAGTTCTAAAGCTTAACTTGAGATTTTGGAATTAAAAGTGTTTAAAATGACTAAATCAAACTTCAATTAATTCGAGTTTCGTTTATTTTGAGTCTATTGGAGTTTTCTGTTGTTGAAATTCCTTTTCTCTGTTCGCTCCTTTTCCCCTCGGTCCTGCACCCTCTCGCTTGGACCTCCCCTCGATCCAGACCTCCTCTCGCTTGGACCTCCCCTTAGTCCAGACCTCCTCTCGCTTGATCTCCCCACCCAGCACCTCCTCTCACCCAAGACCTCCGGATGGTCTTGGGAGACCTTCCGAGTGGTCCTAGAAGACCTCCGGGTGGTCCTGGAGCTGGTCACGACCTCCCCTTTGGTCACGACCTCCCCTCTGGTCACGACCTCCCCTTTAGTTGGACCACCCTCCCAAGTTTTAACTAGCCCCACCTCACCCCCCGCCACCTTCTTCTTCCTCCTGTCGATCATCACGACGAAAAGTCTTTAATGCATTAAATGCCGTTGTGTCGTATTAAATGTTGTCGCTTCCGCAGCACCCGTCCCCCCTCTTGTCTCCTCCCCTACCTGCCCACATCTCCTCCTCCACCTACCCTTGATCGCGTGCGCTTCTGAGTCTCTCAGCGACTCTCCCCGTCTCCCCTGGCTATAAAAGCCTGAGCAGCCCTCTCTCATCTCCTTTTTCCTCACCCAACTCTCTTGTTCTCGCCTAGTTTCACCGTGCTTGAATTTCACCACCATCCACTAAAGCCGCATCGTTGCCTCCTCGTCACCAACGAGCCCACTGGAGCCTGCACCGTCTTTGACCACCTCGCTGCCGAAGGATTCACCGGAGCCCTCATGCCGTTCACCGTCTTCCTCCTGTCTTCTCCGGTCTCTCTCTCTCTCTCTCTCTGTGTGTGTGTGTGTGTGTGTGTGTGTGTGTCCTGGTGAGTATATCCATGTCATGTTCTCCTTTTGCTCTCGCGACCTCGTTGCGTAGTGTATCCCTCTTACGAACACGTTGAGTAGTCGTACCCCTTTTTGTATTCTTCGTACGACCACGTTGAGTAGTCGTACCCTTCGTTGGACCTCAGGACCTCCCTTGACCTCCTCAGGACCTCCCTCGACCACCCTCTCAGTTGGACCTCCTCCTGAGAGTCCGTTCCTAATTCATCTATTTCAGTGTCTTTCTTTTGGCTCTAGTTTGGTGCTTTCGTTGGAGTTTTTGTGGATTTGTTTTATTTATTTGGCTCCTTTCGCACGTGTAGAATCCGACTGCTCTGAAGAATTCGTGGACCCAACGACCTCGACCGAAGCATTCCAACTCTTCAACGAAGGCAAGTCGTAGACCTTTGATCATGTCGTACCCAGTTTGCAAAATTACATTGTTTTATACCAACATGCATGGCTAATTGTATAAAAAAATGGTTTGGGAAATAGCTAAGTACCTACTCGACAGTATGACTCCTTGAATACTTGTGATTGACATGTTGACATGTACCCTTGGACACCATAGGTTGGGTAATCTTAGTTGGACATCTTTAAGATACCAACATAGGTGCGTTTATTGCTTAGTCATGCTTTAGTTATACAATGTCTCTCGATCACATGATTCAATGATGATGAATTTTACTTAATGATATATGGAATTGTGGCGCAGCCACTGTTGTTAAAAGATGTTGTGCCATGGCTAGAGTGGTCATTTGGCCGGGATGAACCCAAAATGATTTATACTCGGGCGAGTGATCGTGCAGTAAAGGGGGTGCAGGAAGCACATTGGGATGTGGATGTCTCGCCTGAGTAGTCACTAAGGACTTAACCTTGCAAGCCATTGATCTGAGCCATACCGTGCAACCACAAGTTCATTATGGGGTGGACCTGATCAACTAATTAGCAATGCTTTGAGTCGGTTCTATTTTGGTTGAGAATGGCGCAAGAGGGGGCCAGGAAGGCGAATCCTTTGTAACACCCCAGTCCTACAAGGGCTGGAATGCTACTAAACTAACATGTTAACAAAGCTAAAAGCAGACGACAAAATTCTAAATTTAGAGAACCTCCCCAGATAGTTAGCTATACAGAGGTTCCAACAATCATTAATATCAAGACAATAGTGAAAACAACAAATATCGTAATCATTGCGTATATAATCGATCTCAAGCAACTATAACAAAAGGATGAGCTAAGTTCACGCACAGTTATTAATCAATCTTAATGGAGAAGAGTTATCAGCCACAGCCAACATTTATTATTACAGTTCATCAATAATGAATAATTAAATTGAACTAAAATAGACTCCTGGACTTGATTAAGGTGAAGTGAAAAGGTAGTGTGTGTCTATTCCCTCCCCATGGAGCCAACCTCAAAGATCATCTAAAAAGAAAACAACAAACAAAGCAAGAGTGAGTCCAAGACTCAGCAAGTACAGTAGTAAATCAAATATAGCAACATAAATAGTCAAAGGGATTAACCAATCACATCATGAACAACAAAGAAGACAAAACACAAATCCATCTCTTATGATAGCACCATAAGCAAATAAAGGAAATAAACGATCATATCATGAACAACAAAGATTAACGTGTATGAAATAAGCACGTAAGCTAACACTTGAACGAATGGAATGAATGATTTGGACGAAATGAAGGGACTACACACATGCAAATACGGTATTCTTTGGTGACACACCCGTCGGTGTTCACCTAAGCCGCATTTAACAAAATGCGGGATCCAAGCCCGCACGAAGAACGCTTAAGACGGATATCCCAAACCGCCCAAATTGGAATGGTGGGTCTTACGTGCCCATCTTTGGAATTGATGGGTCTTATATATTGATCCACTCCGTGGATAAAACATGAAATGTGGATGCCGGGTATGACATATGAACACTGAACAAAAACAACATGCTCTCTATCGTGAAGGTAACCACATGGATTGAATACGAACATTTAAGTATTAACATGGTACTTAAAGCACAATACCAACTCATCGTTGTTATCATTAACAAAGTAATCTCATTGCTCACCTTGTCTCATCATTACTGCCATCAACATGTAACCATTCTCATGTAAGCATACCCATATAGACATCATCACATACGCATCATCAGGTAACTATTAACATGTAGCGTCAAGTAAATATTCCCAAGTAGTACGCATCGTCATATGAACACTACCATGTAAGCATCATCACATAAACATTAGCAGGCGTCGTCAGGTAAACATTTCCATGTAAGCTTCATCCCGTAAGCATCATCATAAAAATCATCATCATTCAACTATAGTATTCATGCTCATCAACGTGACCAAGTAGTAAGCATTATCATTAAACTATAGCTTTCATGCCTATCAACATTACCAAACAGTAAACACCCACAATTATGAAATATAACCACTCAATAATACTACTAGCACTTGCCTTAACCATGAGACGGGTGACAGATGGCAAAACGTTCTAGCGTCGGGTTCACCACCACCCCTGGAAGGCGTTGCTAAGAAATGAAAAGTCAAGAAACCTGTGTAGAGATCCTTGAGTGTTGGTCCAGTGGGGATTCTAGATAAGGGGTACCCTGCAATAGACAGTCCTGCTAGTTGGCAGCAGATCACAGCTTCTGAAAATCTTTAAATCTGGAAACTTACTTGCAAGGTTCAATACCTTCTCTGATAAAGGTTCTCTACCAAAGGTCGATCTTTCTCCAGATACTCGAACATTGGACTAGTAGATGGTGAATGCACTTCACCATCATCCCTTTGAAGGCCTCCACTCTCCCGTCAACAAGTAGCTTCCAGGGATGAATCCCTTAATCGGTCAGGATCAGTTCCACTACTATCTTGGTTGTTAGTAACCATATATTCCTCATCACTTTCCTCCCAAGGATGCCTGATCCTTGTTGAAAGGCTTGATTGGTCGAAAGCATTCCCAAAGAAAAGGCAGCAATACGGTGGCGAATTCAAAGCATCACCACTCCTCCATCCCCTCATGCTCCAAAAGTGAGGTTGTCGTTACCAACCGCATGAACAAATCACAAACAGCAGACATAGAAATGGAAGTAGCATCCCAGGACTCGAGTTGTCGGACGCCTTCTTGAGCTCGGTCTCGAGCTCCATCATGGTGGTGGCCCTGCTGGAGCGGATGACGGCGGCGAGCGCCGTGATGGCGGCCACCGCCTCCACGACCTCGGGCTTGCAGCGCCATAAGTTGAACTCGTCGATCACGCCGCAACCAAATCTGGCAACTAACAACAAAAGAAATCAGAACGGATCGATGGATCTCCACTACACCCCAATCCATCGGTGAAGGAGGAGGAGCAGATAAGAGTTCCTTGGGGTGGCGTGTGCTTCGCGGCTCCGGATTGGTGGGGCTCGAGCTCGATCGCGAGAGGAACGGAGGACGGCGAAGGTGCAGCACGCAGAAGAAGCCTCGACCTTGACCACGGCCAGCCTTCGCGTGAGGTGGATTTGCGTCGGGACCGTCGAGAACGGCACGCCGAGGCTCGGTGGGGTCGGCCACCATCGGGAGAGAGCGGCAAGCGGCAAGGGAGAGGGAAGAGGAGGCGGTGCGTCTTCGTTGCAAGCGAGGCGCAGAATGGAGCGACGGTGGGGCGCAGGAAGGAGGCAATGCTTCTTCTGGCCGGGCGGTGCCCAGGGACCAATGACGGGAGGGCGAAGAAAGGGGAGTCTTGGCAGGAGGAATCGGTGGTGGCGGTCAGAGACTGTAGCTCATAGGATTTCTTTTTTTTGTCCTCCCCCCTTTTTCCACTAGTAAGAGCAGTTCGGCTAGGGTTTTGGGGTTATGGGCCAGTAGCCCATACCTCCCCTATGCCCTTCCCCTTCTCTTAATTCCTTTCCTTTTAATCCATTTCTATTTCGTCTTGAACTATTAGATCTAACGGGGTATTACATTCTACCCCCCTTAACAGAATTCGACCCCGAATTCTAACCGACGAAGTGAACATAAGATCAAATGCCACCCAAAAAGAAACAACAATTAACATACTCAAAAATCGAACTCTTCAACTCACAAGGGGCACCTCCTTTAATCAATGATGCACAACAGAACTCGTACTCAAACAACAATTTTACAAAGAGAATCCAACCGAAAATAAGTAGTTCTCATCGCAACCACGCAAAGCCAACCCTCCGCCAAAAGGGTTGAAATCCAAAAATTGATAACTCAGCACGAAAGCAATTCCACTTTCTAATTAGGAAATTTGCAAATGAACACCACGAAAGCCAGAGGGGAAATCACTCGAATGCCCAAATCAAATACTTCTTTTATTTTGTCTGAACTAGAAAGAATCATACATGTCAACCTAGCGCCAACTCCAATTGCGGAAGACATCAGTCACAACACAAAGCTCAAGCGAGAATCAAGAAAACGCTTCACTACCCGAGGAAACATTTTTTTTTCTCAGTTTCTCTTTTAGGAATACAAAGCCTCTCAAACCTTGGAATTCGAATTCATCACATACTACACGAGTTCAAATCTCTTAAATTGGCATCATCAAAGTTATGCTCAATCCAAAATACATCTTCCACACATTTAGTGGAAATGCTCTATTGATCCCACCGAAACACTCTAGACAACTCCTTCTTCTGACGACATTAATTCGACAGGTGGCACCCAAAGCACTTCAAGATATATCTCACGCATCACATCAATCTCCAACTTTCAAGAGTAGCAACTCAGAATCCTCAGTACACACTCTCAGGTACTACATCAGGAGGGTTCCATCAATGATCATTCCACTGCTCATGAAAACGCTATTATTCTATTTTCTCTACACACAGTCATTGGGCGACCAAAGGTCTAGCATAAAAATGTAAAGCCCAAATTGAACCTCTAAGACCTCTACAATGAACTTCTCTTATAACAGATAGAGGAATCACCAAATTTAAATCTCTAACATCCCCACAATTCCAACATACTCATTGACATCATCAGGATTCACCCACCCAATCGTGCAAAACAATCCAATTGCATTACTCTATAAAATTGATTAAGGTTTCCACACCTTCGATAATTCTCAACATTTTAACAACTAAGGTTCTGGGAATACACCTCACTATAGGTTCTACTTGTCGCAACACCCATCAATTGTACTTCAAATGACAATCATTCCATTTGAATCAAATTTCCTCCAAGAGGTATAGGTCAAAACCAATTCACCTTCTCTCGCTCCTCCAATTTCTTGGTACCAAAATCTCACCACTACCATTACTTGGCTACCAACAAGCCGTGGCGACTTACGCTAACAAAATCCTTGCAATATTAAATCGGTTGATCCTTTCTCAAAAGGATCACCAACAAAAACAAGTTTTAGCACACAGAAAACATTGCTCCTCACAAAGAAGCACGAAACCAAAAGAAATAACCCGATAGCTAAGAACTTGGAAAATGAAAGTTAAACTCACAGATGAGGGCACACATCCTCAAAAGGAATAGCAAATAGCAACCAATAAGATTAAAACATTTCTAGTCAAACTCGACAAAGCTTGTGCGGAAGAGGAACAGAGAATTTAGGCACATATCAATTAAACCGCAAGAACCACTTAAGAACCAATAAAATTCTTTGACACGCCATTCGCGGAACAATTCAACTTCCACATAAATTATGAGATCCAAATAATCTAGGCCTCAAAACTCGAAACCTTTTCCCTTTACGGGATAACACGAAAAGCAAAACTTGAAATATTCTTATTTAAACAATATCATCATAGGCGAACAAGTTACTACGAGTATTAACATCAATCTCACATTCTGACCATTTTAATAGCATCCAAATCATACATTAGTGCCAAGAATCATCAAACTCTAATACCCTATTCTAAAGCTTTTTTTAAGAAACGCGAGCCACAAGGTTGAAACCAATATCTTAACAAGATCATACTATGCAATAGTAATTTCACAAGGCACACTATCAAAGACCACTTACGAAATTCATCTACTCGGTTGTCGGTGTGCTCAACACCAGCTCCAACTCTCGTTATCAATTGACGTTTGTATTAATCATGTGTATAAATATGGTACCAATTCTATTTGCAATCAAATAACCCTTCAGAAGCATAGATTCAACATTTCACCTTATGTTCGGAAATGAGTTCAAAACATGTTTTAAAGACTTACTAACATGACTTATTTAAAACAAGTTTCACAAATTGATACCCCCATCACCCATCTAGTCCCTTATACAACTTTCAGAATTTTAGCATGTCGAAATTAGACAAGTCTAGCATTTATGTGAGATCATCAAGCAGAAGTTTACAAGATAGTTCCATATCAATATTCACTCTTCTTAGTAACCCTGTTGATTCTAATTAGGAATTAATGTATTCTAAATCACATCTCGTCAAGTAATCGTTACAAGATAGCAATAAATTAACCGGCTACGCTGCCGAGGACATCAGTTAAGATTAATTATGCATCATGCCAAAGACCTACCTTGACGTCATAAACATTATCAATTATCCTCTTTACTTACAACTTCTCACTTAACACCACAAAACTTTGCAAAGGGTTTTGACACCTTTTATTTTCCAAGGAAAGGTTCTAAACTCCAACACTCCCACTACTCCAAAAGAAGTGAGTAGAGTCAAAACTTTCTTCGATGAAATTCGTAACAGATAATTTCCATTATCCAAAGTACCAAACGAATCACCGGATCACATTTTTCAACAAGAAAGGTCGGTCTTTCATGAAAAAGAACATCCTCATAAATTAACTACGTTTATAATCAGCAAAACAACTCGTCATTCAAGAGACCAAAGATTTGCTTTAGGAACACCAACAAAGACCGCTGAACTCCTCTTAACTGCAATAAACCCCTAACCCAAGAAAACCCATTCACCGCTTCTGAACAAGAATAACCATTCCAAACTCAAAGAAGACAATGATTCTCCCGAAGAAACTCATTCTCAACACCTAGAACTAGTTGATTCGAGGTAGTCACTCAATTAATCTCATGCCCCAAACAGTGGTGCAACCTGGCAACCCAAGATTACAACCACGAACTGAACCTCTCGTCATCTACCATTATAACATATAATAACCATATAGGCATATCATAAGTATTCATAATCATTTCATAACAGCAATGCTCAAAGCGACATAACGAAAACGTAACTACAATGCTTGACCCATTCCCATCTTACTGTGCACAGTGTGTCAATTTAATATTTTAGCTACCACAGACCTAAAGCCCGCTCTGATACCAACTGTAACACCCCAGTCCTACAAGGGCTGGAATGCTACTAAACTAACATGTTAACAAAGCTAAAACAGACGACAAAATTCTAAATTTCGGCAGAACCTCCCCTGTATAGTTAGCTATACAGGAGGTTCCAACAATCATTAATATCAAGACAATAGTGAAAACAACAAATATCAGAATCATCGCAGAAGTATAATCTGATCTCAAGCAACTATAACAAAAGGATGAGCTAAGTTCACGCACAGTTATTAATCAATCTTAATGGAGAAGAGTTATCAGCCACAGCCAACATTTATTATTACAGTTCATCAATAATGAATAATTAAATTGAACTAAAATGGACTCCTGGACTTGATTAAGGTGAAGTGAAAAGGTAGTGTGTGTCTATTCCCTCCCCATGGAGCCAACCTCAAAGATCACCTAAAAAGAAAACAACAAACAAAGCAAGAGTGAGTCCAAGACTCAAAGAAGTACATAGTAAATCAAACATAGCAACATAAATAGTCAAAGGATTAACCAATCACATCATGAACAACAAAGAAGACAAAACACAAATCCATCTCTTATGATAGCACCATAAGCGGTCAAAGGAAATAAACGATCATATCATGAACAACAAAGATTAACGTATGAAATAAGCACGAATCTAACACTTGAACGAATGGAATGAATGATTTGGACGAAATGAAGGGACTACACACATGCAAATACGGTATTGCTTTGGTGACACACCCGTCGGTGAAATTACCTAAGCCCGCATTTAACAAAATGCGGGATCCAAGCCCGTCTGCACGAAGAACGCTTAAATGCGGATGTCCCAAACTGCCCAAATTGGAATGGTGGGTCTTACGTGCCCATACTGGAATTGATGGGTCTTATATATTGATCCACTCCCGTGGATAAAACATGAAATGTGGATGCTGGGTATGACATATGAACACTGAACAAAAACAACATGCTCTCTATCGTGAAGGTAACCACATGGATTGAATACGAACATTTAAGTATTAACATGGTACTTAAAGCACAATACCAACTCATCGTTGTTATCATTAACAAAGTAATCTCATTGCTCACCTTGTCTCATCATTACTGCCATCAACATGTAACCATTCTCATGTAAGCATACCCATATAGACATCATCACATACGCATCATCAGGTAACTATTAACATGTAGCGTCAAGTAAATATTCCCAAGTAGTACGCATCGTCATATGAACACTACCATGTAAGCATCATCACATAAACATTAGCAGGCGTCGTCAGGTAAACATTTCCATGTAAGCTTCATCCCGTAAGCATCATCATAAAAATCATCATCATTCAACTATAGTATTCATGCTCATCAACGTGACCAAGTAGTAAGCATTATCATTAAACTATAGCTTTCATGCCTATCAACATTACCAAACAGTAAACACCCACAATTATGAAATATAACCACTAATAATACTACTAGCACTTGCCTTAACCATGAGACGGGTGATGATGGCAAAACGTTCTAGCGTCGGGTTCACCACCACCCTCGAAGGCGTTGCTAAGAAATGAAAAGTCAAGAAACCTGTGTAGAGATCCTTGAGTGTTGGTCCAGTGGGGATTCTAGATAAGGGGTACCCTGCAATAGACAGTCCTGCTAGTTGGCAGCAGATCACAGCTTCTGAAAATCTTTAAATCTGGAAACTTACTTGCAAGGTTCAATACCTTCTCTGATAAAGGTTCTCTACCAAAGGTCGATCTTTCTCCAGATACTCGAACATTGGACTAGTAGATGGTGAATGCACTTCACCATCATCCCTTTGAAGGCCTCCACTCTCCCGTCAACAAGTAGCTTCCAGGGATGAATCCCTTAATCGGTCAGCATCAGTTCCACTACTATCTTGGTTGTTAGTAACCATATATTCCTCATCACTTTCCTCCCAAGGATGCCTGATCCTTGTTGAAAGGCTTGATTGGTCGAAAGCATTCCCAAAGAAAAGGCAGCAATACGGTGGCGAATTCAAAGCATCACCACTCCTCCATCCCCTCATGCTCCAAAAGTGAGGTTGTCGTTACCAACCGCATGAACAAATCACAAACAGCAGACATAGAAATGGAAGTAGCATCCCAGACTCGAGTTGCCTGGACGCCTTCTTGAGCTCGGTCTCGAGCTCCATCATGGTGGTGGCCTGCTGAGCGGATGACGGCGGCGAAGCGCCGTGATGGCGCCACCGCCCACGACCTCGGGCTTGCGGCGCCATAAGTTGAACTCGTCGATCACGCCGCAACCAACTCTGGCAACTAACAACAAAAGAAATCAGAACGGATCGATGGATCTCCACTACACCCCAATCCATCAGAAGTGAAGGAGGAGGAGCAGATAAGAGTTCCTTGGGGGTGGCGTGTGCTTCGGCGGCTCCGGATTTGGTGGGGCTCGAGCTCGATCGCGAGAGGAACGGAGGACGGCGAAAGCAGCAGCGGCAAGAAGAAGCCTCGACCTTGGACCACGGCCAGGCCTTCCACGTGAGGTGGACGGCGTCGGGACCGTCAGGAACGGCGGCACGAGGCTCGGAGGGGTCGGCCGCCATCGGAGAGAGCGGCAAGCGGCAAGGAGAGGGAAGAGGAGGCGACGTCATCGCACAAGCAAGCGAGGCGCCAGAATGGAGCGACGGTGGAGGGCGCAGCACATGGCAGGCAACTTCTTCTGCTGCGGGCGCCCCAGGACCAAATGACGGGAGGCGCAAGAAAGGGAGAGCTTGTGGCAGGAGGAATCGGTACCGGTGGCGGTGTGAGCAGTAGCTCATTAGGATTTCTTTTTTTTGTCCTCCCCCCTTTTTCCACTAGTAAGAGCAGTTCGGCTAGGGTTTTGGGGTTATGGGCCAGTAGCCCATACCTCCCCTATGCCCTTCCCCTTCTCTTAATTCCTTTCCTTTTAATCCATTTCTATTTCGTCTTGAACTATTAGATCTAACGGGGTATTACATCCTTAGTGAGCGGAACCGGGTTAAAACAGAGCTTTGTAAAGGCCTTGTCACGTACTCTAGACTGCTTACCTAAGGTAGTGAGCTGGGGCATCGACGGGTGCCCAACCAACTAGAGAGGTCGTGTCTTGTGGGTTAAGCTGTACAACCTCTGCAGAGTGTAAAACTATTCGAATAGCTGTATCCCTGGTTATGGACAATGTCTGGTGATTTCGCGCAAGGGGTAGATATTCTCAAAAATGTGGTCGTGGTTGGTTCCGAGTGGTCTGGGAGGTGAACAGGGCGTTCACGAGTGGTCTGGGAAGTGGACAGGGTGTTCACGAGTTGTTTCAAGGAAACTTGATTACTTATGTATTAATCTTTCAACTTATGCTTTGCAATCTACTTACTGTATTTCTAGTCAATTATGCTTTCTGCAAAGTAACCATAAAGCTATCCTTGTCAAGCCTGGTATGAATACTATTTGCATACATTTCCCTACGACTTGCTGAGTACATTGAAAGTACTCATGACTTTATGCCCTCTGATTGATCAGTCGCTGAAGAGGACCCAAGGAGCTCCGAGCTCTATGAAGAGGAGTTCTTCGAAGACCTTGCGGGCTAGGAGACGTCCTCCACTCGATTGCCTGTGGGCATGTCGAATGGCTTCCACGAGTGTTTTGTTTTCCGCTGCGAGCTCTCTTTTGTTGTAAGCCCTGCGCGGCAACTCTATAAAAACCTTGACCATAAGGTCTTTTGCTTCTATTAATATAAATTTGCCTGCTTCTTCTATAGTTTGCTGTATGGTTTTGATCTCACCTGTGTTGCAACTGTGCAGACTAGCTACTGATCATGGGACTAGTTCAGAATGCACAGAGGGTCTCGGGGTTGCTTACCCGGGGTCCCAACAGCGTCCTTATATCTGCATAATCCATGATCGCCACCCCAGGATGATGAAGGCCATTCAAAAACTTCAGCACGACTCCGATGAGCTGTTCCCTTGGTCAGACATGAGGAACAGATGGTGCATTCACCATCTGGGGGTCAACTTCTTCAAACAGTTCTGGTAGCAATTGTTGATGAAGTTGTTCAAGAGGCTTGCTATGCAGAACCAGCAGCGTAAATTTGATACTTTGTGGGAAATATTGGAGGAGCACACCACGAAGCATGTCGTCAAGAAGAACAAGCGTCTGCTCATGCCTGGGGTGGCGCAACCCGAATGCCTCACACCACTGCGGTAGCTCGACCCTCCTCATTTGACGCGGAAGACCTCGAAGGACATCGGGTGCTTCTCCCATTTGATTGAGGCCAAGCCATTGGAGAAGTGGTCCTTGCTGCACGATACGAACGGTGCAAGGTACGACATAATGACGACTAGGTTATTAGGGGCCTCTATTCTTAGCCCCTCATCGCCACGTTGAAGGCCTTCTGCACGGTACAATCGGATATTTCAGGGAAAGACATGTAAATACGGCACTTCATGCAGCCAACCCAAATACACCGTACTACTCGAAGATTATAGCGTACATACAGGCCAAGACCGAGAAGGGTCAGTCACACACGGTTTTCGTAATGGGCAATACGGAGCATCGTTTTGACATGGTCCTTCGGGACAGAGCCGGATTTGGGACGGCTCGGTCTCTTGTTACCTACAAGGTATGCCTTGGAGACCATGCGAATGAACCTAGCTGCACATGCAACAAGCCAAATCTCTTTCACAAGCCATGCTCTCATGTCCTCGTCGCGTGTGTGTAAGAACGAGGAGGCCGACTAGAGGGGGGGTGAATAGGCGTTTTAAAAACTTCTTTCGCTAAAACCGATTTCTAACGCGGAAGCTAATACAAATACGGTTTTCCACAATTAAAGCCTAAAACAACTAGGTTCAACTAAGTGCACCAACTATACAAGTCTATTGATGAATATAGCAATTAAGCAAGACTTATAAGCAATTCAATTCAAGCAATGTAAATTGCACAAGGTAAAGCAAGCATTCATACACAATGAATGTAAATGCAATAATAAGGCACAAGAATGCAAGCCATAATTGACACGTCGATGTTTTACCGTGGTGTTCGGAGACTTGCCGGTCTCCCTTAATCCACGTTGAGGTAAACCCAAACCAATTGGGTCAGCTCCACAAATTAAACCTTCCTCCGAGGTAAGTCCAACCACTTGGACCGGTTTCAAACCGAACCAACACCTCGCTCCACTAGGGTTGCTCTTTCCTCCACTCCAGAGATGGCGAGCACCACACCACTCACAAACCGCTCGGGTCTTCTCACAAGCTTCTTTGAGAAGATCACCGACGCACGACGCCTCCACGTCGTCTAGGTGTCAGCAAACACCAAGAGTAACAAGTCTCCAACTTTCACTTGAACCAATCAAGTGTCAAATCTCAAGTGGATACTCAATCCACTACCTAAGACAACACATGCACTTAGGGTTTGCTTCTCAAGCTCACTATGTGCAACACATGCACAAATAAGAGTAGAGGGCTTGCTCTTTGCTCAAGGGAGTGTATAATGGCACCAGCAACTTGTCCACACACGGCCAAGGTGGGTATTTATAGCCCACACACAAAAACTAGCCATTGTGGAAAAGTCTACTAAAAAATCAGCACATACGGTACGACCGCCAACTAGGGTGCGGTACGACCGCACTTCCTCTAACGGCTATAAAACTAGCCGTTGGGCACTGTTGCGGTACGACCGCCAACCAACACGCGGTTCAACCACTGAGGCCTGTCATACTACTCAAGGAGCGCGGTACTAGCGATTGTTAAGGGGAGACACGGTCCCAAAAACATCGGCACTGTTTTAATCGAACCGCCAACTGGAAATCGGAACAACCGATGTGCGGTCATACCGCACCAAAATCCGGTCAAACTGCAGCACGGTCGTACCGCCCATAACAAGTCGGTACAACCGATTTTCTTGAGAAGAACAACAGTTTGCATTCAAAAAAAATTCAATTGCTAAACACATTTGACAATTGACAAGTGATGCAAACAAGGGTTCAAAGGCAAAATTCTCAACAAGTTACAAAACACATTTGCACACTTTTAGAATCAATGCCACAAAGAAAAGACATATGGACTTAAACCATTTACAAAACACATTTGCAAACTAAAGTCACATGCTACAAGGAACATGCATGAGCCTCAACTATTTGCAAAACTCATTTGCAAACAATAGCATCATGCCACAAGGATAAGGTGCATGGACCTAGACCATTTGCAAAACACATTTGCAAACTATAGTCACATGCTACAAGGGTTATTCATGAGCCACAACTATTTGCAAAACACATTCGCAAATATTGACAACATGTTAACACGAGCTAGAGCAAACACAATGAGCTATCAACACATGACTAACTCAAACTACTAGTCAAGACCCCTCTTAATAGTACGACAACCTATACTAGCAATCCGGTCTCCCAACCAAACACCGAGACCGGTAAAAGACTAGGAACACATCATTAGCCCTAGCTAGTCATACCTTTGCCTTGAGCAACCACTTGAAGCTTGATAACGCACATCCTCACTTCAAGTCCGGGTTCTTAACTTGAATGCTCATCAACACATGATGAGTTCTTTACTTGATCTTCATCAACACATGATGAAGGTTCACTTCGGGATCTTGACTTGATGCTCATCAACATATGATGACATCCTCTATCCTGAGTCTTGATATGCATCAATACATGATGCATTCTTCACTTGACCTCCATCAACACATGATGGGCCTTCACTTGACTTGATGATCAACTCATGATCATCTCCTCTTCTTGAACATCATCGACACACGATGATTTCCTTCACTTGACTTGACGACAATTAACACATGATGTTATCCAAAGTCTTCATTATTATAGAACCTAACCTGCTTATCCAACTCATGAAAAATGTTAGTTCTACAATATGATTATCATTAATTGCCACATCATACCATTAACTCATAATGGTGGGACAAGATACCACAATCTTTCCCTCTTTGGTAATTGATGATAATCACTTCAATTACAAATAAATTGAATGTAGATAGACAATGAGTATATATCAACTACACAAGTCTTATATACTCTTATGAATATATATAACTACACAAGTATATATATATATATATATATATATATATATATATATATATATATATATATATATATATATATATATATATATATATATATATATATACTCAAGGATATATGAGCTACACAAGTCTCATATATTCACATGAATATACTAACTACACAAGTTATATATATTCAAGGATATGAGCATATATGAACTACACAAGTTATATATACTCACATAAATATATTAACTACACAAGTTAAATATATTCAAGGATATATGAACTACACAAGTTTCATATACTCATATGAATATATTAACTACGCAAGTTAAATATATTTAAGGATATGTTTCAAAGTAAGGATCCTTAATATATGTGGACAAAGGAATATGGATCAATACTAATGAAACCACAAAAAATAGAATGAACCCCCCCTACATGTGTAATAAGAACATACGCACATATTTAGGTTAATCTTTTGGTGGAGTTCAACTTATATTTTGGATCCGAGGAATGCAACAATATATAAGAACTATGAAGTCGAATGTATACCTCTTTTGTTCTTTATATCCAAAAGAGACTAATCATAAGATAAGGCAAATAGAAGAGTTAGTCTCACAAATAGATTTATCATTATGAATGCATACCTGTTTGGATTTTTCCTTTTGTTTATTCAATGAATTGGATTTGTCATTAATCACTTGCATGCCTTCATGGTTTTCACCTTTATATCCAAATATGACTACACAATATGTATATCAATAAAAGTGTTAGTCTCATAATTAGATTTGTCATTAATCACCAAAACTCCATTAACACATAATGGCAGGTCTAGATCCTTCAGTGTGGGACCATCCACATAGACCCATTGAACTTCATATCGAAGTACTTCGTGAAGGAGAGGGTGCAGCAGGTGTAGTGTGGCGAACTAAGAGGCTTCAGGGTTGTGGGCAACCTCGTAATGTTGGATATTGCGCGGAGGACTTCGATTCTAGATCTTGACCTGTTGAAGGGGGGAAGGGCTGTCGGCAGAGTCGTCGTATTAGGAACGATATGGACGAAAGGAAAGCTGGAGCGGCGGGTAGACGTTGCGGCCGCTGCCGCCAGGAAGGCCACATTGTGAGAACTTGCAAGGCGCCTGCCGACACGTAGGAACACCGACGTGAAGTGCAACACCACTTCTTGTTAGGTGCGTAGTGGTACTAAGATTAGAACTGATAGCATGTTATAACTTGTACTTCATTAAGTATCTTGCTTGTTGTAAGCACTGTGGAACTAATTTTATCGTAATTGTAAATTTTAACTTTATTTGAAGTGTCAATCACTTGTCTTAATTGCAATGCACGATATGACCTCACTTAGCAGTGCACCACGTGACCACTCTCTGCAAAGCAGAACGTGATCACTCTCTACAAAGCAGGACATGACACGACGAGTTAGCTTTTCAAGACGACGTGACCCAACGAGGCTGCTTCCCGCAGCGATGTGACCCAACGAGTCTGCTTCCCGCAGAGACGAGACGTAGTGCTGCCACATGATTCCTCCTCGGGTCTGCTTCTCGTGCCTCATTACCCAATGAGGCGTGCAGATGCAGGGAGCGCGAGGCTCGCGAGAGGGAGCGCGAGAAAAAGAGGGAAATGACGGCCGAGGTCAAGGCGGCCGGCGAGGAGTACAACGTCGAGCTCGCAAGGAAGGGCAAATGGCCTCGGTCCACGCTGTAGTCTGACCCTCTTTGTCCATATGTCCCATGTATTTCTAATTCCATAAAGGCATGTGTGTACCGTCCTTAGTTCATTAGCCTGCTTGCCATGTAACCCCTTGTCGGATCAACTATTGTGTTGTTATCATTGCACCATTTCTCTAAAGTTCTCCACCGTGTATGAATTTTCTGGCATATCGTAATATCACTTACCTTCGTACTTACGAATCATTGCTACCTCTATCGTCAGAAATTTAGTGCACTACAACAACATACGACGATCACAAAATGTTATTGCGAGTCTGACAAATTTCGTACCCTTGAGATTCTATGAAAATCACAAACGGACCAACCAACTTCGTTACCACCCTTTTATTTCAAAAAAAAAAACATCCTAGAACAAGATTTGTTAAATGTATTACCTACAAAATGTGACATTTATTCCCACACAATTATTCCAATCGGATTAATTAAATACTACAGTTATTACTTAAAATCGCCTAATGGTTGGGCAACTTGCTATAAGTCGCTCAACCATTGGGCGACTGAGTCAAGTCGCTCAACCACCAGACGACTACAAGGCTTGTCGCTCTGTCGTTGGGCGACTATGTCCAGTCGCCTAATGGTTGAGAGACTAGTTCTAAGTCACCCAACGGTAGGGCGACTGATGTTTTTTCTGAGAAAAAAAATAAAATAGTATTGTTTCTGTAATTCTGAATAAAAATATATTATTAAAAAAATCTCCCGGTTTAAGTCATGATGGTTAATTGGTGCCTTCTCCGTTCTTTTTCTTTTCTTTTTTTTTAATAAAAAATGACTACTAAATACTAATGCACACAGAAATATTTATATTTGGTAAATGAAAACAATATCCATAGATTTATCGTCAAAAGTACTGTAATATCATTACATTTTTAATAAAGTTGACTAATTTATATATATAAAAATAATGGTTAAATTGAACCGTTAAAGACCGAGTTGATGTCTGAAACAACCAATAAAAATGAACTGAGGGTGTCGTACTTACTACTTAGTGCTTAAACTTGGATTGCTGCGCGCATCTAGCAACTGTTGACTTGTTGTCACGTGGATAATTTGACACGTTACTTGTCAATTATATTGTCATAAAGGTTGGTATATAATTGTGCATTTGTGCCGTTCGTACATTACAAACCTCAGTTTGAACAAGGGACATTTTGTTAGTGTTGTGTTTTGTTTGTATTCTAAATTCCTATGCTTGATTACTATTCCAAGTATCAACTACTCCCCCGTCACAAAAGGAAGGCAATTTTTACCTTTCGAAGTCAATGAGATGCCTTTTTTACCACTAAATTTTATCATCATATTTTCGATAGAAGTTATAAAAGTGTAATGTTATGAAAGTATATTTTTCATTACAAATATGCCCACACCATTTCCGTACATCCAACCTAGATAATATATTTGATCAAAATTGATACGATTTGATTGCATGTATTACTTTTGTGACCGGAGTGAGTACTAACTTTTTCGACAGCAAAAAAAAAAAGGAAAAACTGCTGACATTTTTCTTCCACTTGTGACATCGCACCAATGCGTGTTACGATCGTGCCCCGCGCGTTGCTGCAGGTTACGTTGATGGTGCTTGTAAAATGTATTGGAAAAACTTTTACAAGATAGATACTGTGCAATCGTGCAATGTGCGTGTAGGTTCCCATGACCATTGAAACGAAAGTAGTCGAAGTGACCGTGTAAGTCGTCCCAGTTAAATCACCGTGTCCGTGAGGGTAGACGTGGTAAAAGGCGCGGAGCCAGAGTCCTGGAATTGTCTTCTGCTTTTTCGGTAATTTCTTCACGGGCTGAGCTTAGACCCAGGCTGAAGTCCAGGTTGCTTTTGTCCTACGAATAACTCGAAGAAGCCACAATCCATGGACAAGTCTGTTCCATACTGTTCGCGTGCTTGGTTTGCTTGCGGCAGGAATGCTCAAATGCATTGCCGCCTGCGCCTGGGAGAACAAAACGACGCGCACGGCAGCACGGCCAGGCGGCCAGCTCCACGCCGAGCGCGCGGGGAGCTGCGACTGCGATGACTAGTGGTGGGCATTGGGCCGGCACAGCACGGGTCTGTCGTGGTTCGGGTCATATCGTGCCGTCCCGGCTCGGCCCGATCACCCCGCCATGTTACCATGCCGGTCCGTCTCTCCTTCGGCCAGCCTAGGCACGACCTAAAGCCCATCGTGTTGGGGCCGTGTCGTGCCGATCCAAGCCCAGCCCTAAGTAACTATAGACACCCGAGAAGACAACAACTGCCGCCGTTCAGGAAGACAAAGACACATGTGCGCCATCCACACCCGCTCCTTCTCGCCATAGCCTCCTCCTCCTCCTGGACGTTGATGAAGAACTCCGCCCACCTCGGCCGCGCCGCGCGCTTACGAAGGGGGTGAGAAGGACAGCGATGAGGAGGGTGCCAGGCCGGGTGGTAGAGGGGGGTTATTGGTTAGACCAGACCGGGGTGGGGAAGTGATTGGGTCAGGCCGAGAGAGGGAGAGATTACGCTAGAACGGGAAAGTTAGACCTATTTCGTGCGGGCGGTCCAAGCACGGCCCAACTAACCATGTCGTGCCGTGCCGTCCAACGGGCCGCATTCTCAAGCCTGGCCTAGCCCGCCATTCGTGTCGTGCCGATCCGGCCCACCACATATCATACTGTGTCATGTTTAGATCATGCCGTACTGATCGGGCTTCAGATCAGCACGAAAAAGTACGACCCAAGTCCCAACTCTAGCGACGACTATCGATCTGCGGCATCTGCCTGGGAGCTCGGGGAACCCGGCACGGACCCACGGCAACTGGAGCGCGCGGGGTGTTCGGCTGCCCACTTCCGCAGATGCTTCCAATGTGGACTTGTAAGGCCGTCTGCTTGGCGCGGCGAGCTGGCTGGTTGACCAACTGGTCGTGCTCTCACGGAGCGGTGGAGAGACTCTGGCCCAAACTAGCAATTTTTTCCAGATAATACATATTCCACCTTCACACAAAAAAAAAACTTTTTGTACCGAGTAGAAAAGTGTGTGCCCGCACTCCGTGAGACCTTGAGTGCCTCTGGTATATTCCTAATATATGTAGGGGACACGCACGCGTGTATATAAGTGTGTGTTAAGTGTGTACGTCTAGTTTGTACTCAGAAAATTATATGGAAGATGTAAGAACTAGGCGTGCAATTTTTGTTTTTTCCAAACAACAGTGTGTCCACCTTGATGATCATAACCGAACAAGGTCCCTGCAGTTAAATTTGTCTGATGCTGCCCCCTGGATGTTAGGAAGGCAAGTAGGCAACCAAAGAATCAGGTGCTGCTCCTGTCCTATCTTGATCTTTAGAAGAGAGAAAGAATCAGCGTGTTTCTAGGAAATATGGTTCTAAGAGGAACCGACTGTTGATCGCGATCGAGTTAACTATTGGAACCGCGAGTTGTTCGAGGGTTGAAGCTTATTAGAATCAACGTTCTTGTTCTTGCTAGAATTTCTCATGAAACAGAGCCAGCTGAGTGAGAAGAAAACCAAAAAAAGAACGATATAATTCTTGTCACATATACAGTACAAAATCCATCGATCTTGGGTCCAGGCTAATTTTTTTTATTTACATGTAGAATATGCATGCTCCATCAACTAGAAGCCACATGCTAGCTTTCTTAATTACCAAGAAATCATGCAGAAACTGCAAGCAAGCCGGCCGCGCGCGCGTCGATCCTAAGCAACGACATGCGAAGGCCTAAAGCACGCGGCCAGGTGAGGCAGGCGGAAGTGGTGGTGATGATGCCGGCCGTGCTCGCGTTCCGCAGCGTCCACCGCCTGCCGGAACCGTTCGGCGCCGCAGGGGACGACGACGGCGCCCTCGTGCGAGTACCCGTACTCCCCACTCGACTCCGCTAGCAGCTCCAAGATCAGGGGGTGCCCGAGCAGCGCCACCGGCACCGCGAACCGCTGCAGCGCCTCCGCCTCCGCGCCCACCCAGAACGTCGCGCACCCCTTGGTCGGCGCCGGCGCCGGCGCCGCCTCCGCCGCGTCGTGGCGGGAGGAGGCCCCCGAGAGGAGGTGGCAGCGGGCTGCTTCTTGGTTCTTCTTCATCCTCGCGCGCGTGGCGATCACTCAGCTCACGATCGATCCCTGACTCCCTGTTGATCGCTATGCCTTGATCTCTTCTCTCTGCGTAAGAATCTGTGGTCCGGCAAACGTCGAGTTGCTAGCTTTATATAGTCGCAGGTGGCGATCAATGCGCGCGGCATGGGTCGGCGCGTACGGAATGCGGAACGCCAAGTCGTCCTCGGAATCGGATTGGGGGTGGGGTCGGTTCGTAGCTGCCGAGTCGGATTGTACGAGGTTTCCGTTTGTTAGCCCAACCCAACTGCAACAAAATTCTGAAACTTTGGTCATTGGTCAAGAAACAAGGCCCATGGACTCCTGCGCTCTGAGCATAGGCCTCACATGGCAGTGGTCCAAAGCACGTCCGGCCCATGGTCTACCTTCACTCCCGTCCCGTGCGAAGTCCTGGTCTTCTGTAAGAACTTTTCTTTTTTTGATGGACTTCTGTAAGAACTGTTTTTTAGGTATAATGGCCACATCCTGTTGTCAGATACGTGTCGCAATGGTTAGTACTATATTGTGCTGCTTACATATGAACCATAGTCAAACAAGGCACGTTTCTTTTTTAGTGTTTTATGTGTTTTGTTCCATTCCAAGTTTCTACGCTCCGTGACATCACACTAGTATCACTGGTCGGTTTGTCCTTGTTTTGTTCCCGAACTTGAGCAGCAACAGCTCCCAACTCCCAGGTTCCAAGTTCCAACACGTAAAATTAATCTCGCATATACACCGGACAAGCCACCGGCAAGCATTTTCTGCGTGATCGGAACACACTTTTTGTTGCAACTTGCAACCGTTGCCAGCCTACGTCGCCCACCGTCACCGATGGCCGCCAGCATGGAGCCCGTCGCCTGCATTATCGCACAACCGCACACATCAATGCTTGGAGCAAGCGTGAGATGGTAGACTTTATTTTTTGACAAATCAAAGCGTCCTGGCTTGCCTGGTTGCTATAGGAAACGAACATGGTAACGCAGAGCACAGTAACATGCAAATGAACGGTATATCGAGCGCTACAGTATAAAAGATGAACAGTATAAACCGAATGCTGCAGTACAAAAGGAACCAGTTAAATTGCTACAGCAAATATACACTCTTTCTGCAGTTTTGCTAGTGCCGAGTGTTGATCACTCAGACTCGAAAACACCGTTCACACCGTATTCTTCGCGGTAGCAGTAGATAATTCGGATCCCTATGGTGGTCGGCCGGTGGACACAGTGACACAGATGAGCTCGTGACGTGAAACAACTCACGATCTCACACACACACGACACACGCAGAGAGAGAGAGAGAGAGAGGGACGCATATAAAAAGGGAAGAAGAGGTACTGGCTGGAGCTAAAGCGCTTGCCTAGCTAGACTCGGTATCATACATTGGCCATTGGGGCAGGAAAGAGGCCAGAGTAGCCATGGCGACCAGGCCGGGCCCTTTGACTGAATGGCCATGGAAAAGGCTGGGCAGCTTCAAGGTACGCGTAATGTTCATCTTCTTCCTTCCTCTCGACTCGAGATTTATGGAAAGAAGCATGTTCGTTTGCCCTCTCTCTGTTCATTTAGCTTGGCGGAGGAGGCTGTGTGCATACATCACCTGAGTAAACTTTTTTCCCTGAAGAACCTTCACCCGAGTATAATGAGCTCTTACTCAGTGTTCACACAATTAGTTTTTTGCAAAGAAAATGTTGATTAACTTATTGCTACTGCTTGGCAAACTTCCTTGGATGTTCTTGTACAGTGGATGGCACGCCGAATAATTGTTGATATTTTGCATGTTTTTTTTTCTCTCTTGGTATATCTTAGAGCAACATCAGCTAATATGCAAACACAAATCTATCCTTTCCTCGTCTCACAAAAAAAAATATATCATTTCCACCTTTACCCTTTTCCCCTTCTATTTTTGCCTTATGTTGCGATGACAGTCACAACTATTGTTTAAATGGCGCCAGTAGTTAAAAGGGAAAAAAAAATTCTTCTCATCGAAGTTTCTGAGTTCTTTCAGGACGGAGATAAGATCACATGTCATACTCACATCAATGACAAATAATCAATTACACAAGTTTAGGCAGTGGCAAATAATTGAATCTCCCTTTTGTGGTTCCCGTGATGTACATAGAACATTAACAATGAAAGTAGTATATACCCAGACGACCCCTGGGCATGTGAGTCTGATCAATACAGTATCAAATCCAAATCTGAGAAACACAAAGTAAAATTTGCAAACAGGAAATGTTTTTGTGCTAATGTGCTCTAGTAAATGAAGAAACACCCAGGAAAATGCATCTTCCTTTCCCCTTGTGATTCTCAACTTTGTTTGAAAGATTTATGATTCTCAATTTGATATTCGATGTTCTTTCATGGCACAGTACTTGATGTTGGCTCCTGTAGTGGTCCACGGTATGCGCAGGGTGATTACCAAGGGGTGGGGTGACATCGACCTCACCTATGCACTCATCTTACCATCCCTGGTGCTGAGGATGATCCACAACCAGATCTGGATCAGCCTGTCTCGCTATCAGACTGCTCGCAGCAAGCACCGGATCGTCGACCGTGGCATCGAGTTTGAGCAGGTGGACCGGGAAAGGGGGTGGTTAGTAATTTTCAGAGCTGTTCTATGCATGTGTGTTATCATCAGTTTGTCTAGCAAGGTTTAACCACTGCAATCACGAATGTCACCTTAATACCGGTCACTTGTAGAATCATGAACACTTGCATATATATGGGAAACTCGCATACTTGGAGCATTTGATCAAGGAAGCTTACCTTCCACTTGCTATAAGGCATTCGGTGATCCCTGCCTTTCTCCACAGGGACGACCAGATCATCTTCAATGGGTTGCTGTTCTACATTGTATACCTTGCTATCCCGAGTGCTAGGTATTTCCCGCTGTGGAGAACTGATGGAGCCATCATGACGGCGCTGCTTCACGCAGGGCCCGTCGAGTTCTTGTACTACTGGTTCCACCGCGCGCTGCACCACCATTTCCTGTACTCACGCTACCACTCCCACCACCACGCCTCCATCGTCACGGAGCCGATAACCTGTAAGTGGTAGCAGACATTACTAGCATTCATACAAACATGTGACCATATTATCTTCTAACGTAGATGCATTCAATGGGTTCGATATAGTTATAGTATATTCCCTAGTAGTTGCTCCGTTGATCATATCACATCCTTAGATCAATAATTCAGTTCAGGTAGCACAGCTAAGAAGATCGAAGAACAATACACATGAGAGTAAAAGAATGACCAGAAGGAATAGAAGAACACTGTAGGCAGTCCTGTCTTATTCCAATTAATTTCTCTGATGAATGAACAGTACAACTCGACCTTTTGCGATGCCCATTTTCAGGGAGAAAGCTTAAAATGACAGGACCACTAGATACGTGTAGGCTGAAGCGTCTGCCTGAAAACAGTACACTGTACACGCACTAAATTGGCTGTAAGCAAAGCTCGGTCCACAGTTCCTACTCTCGTAAACAAACAATGCATGTAACTGCCTGAAATGTGGCGGTAGGTACGTTCGGTTCGGTTCAGACCACCACCACCCTTCCAGAGTACAGTTATTAATTTGACCTAAACATGCTGGGAAACATGCTGGAAAGGGAGGCGCTATTCACATGGCACATACATAGCTAGAGTTTGTCAGTAATAAAGGATGAACAAGTTGCTTCTTACCATACTGAGTGCCAAGGAAATATCGTGTAGAAATATATGTATTGCGGCGATTTGCCCCACTTGCGCAATCTTCTAACTGACTAATTGGATTTACTGATTTTAACCATTCGTTCGTTGGTGTTACCGATACTTAATGCAAAATTGCAAAAAATCAAAGCATACATGAACTGGAATAAAATCTCAAGACAAAGGTATAGATAAAGTTGATCGTAAACATAGTAAATCTAGGGGTAGTTTTATGGAAAAATGGTAAATGTAGAGGGAATATTTGGTGCACAATATCAAGACATTGTATCATACTGTAGCTATTTTGTTTCTAAAAGTATATTAATAAAATACCAGTACAGTATTACGGTAACATGATAAGGGCAAGATCATAAATTTAGGAGGGATGCTATGTTTAAGTGGACCTGGAATTTGCATATAGTATTCTAACCAGCAAGGTAAAAAAATAATGTTTTGTTCATTCATAATTACTGTTATTTCAGCAAGCACATAGATTGAGTATTATCCTGTTAATCTCGAATTACTCTTGGTTCCTAATACATTTATATATTGCAGCGGTTATCCATCCTTTTGCTGAACACATGGTCTATTTCACACTCTTTGCAATCCCCATGTTGTCAACAATTTATATGGGAAATGCTTCTGCCCTGGGCTTTGTGTTGTATATCGCTTACATTGACTTCATGAACAACATGGGGCACTGCAATTTTGAGCTGGTACCAAATTGGATTTTCAAAGTCTTTCCTCCACTCAAGTATCTCATGTACACTCCATCGTAAGTGCAAAGCTCCAACGTTAATCCCACAAACTTGGCAAGGCATCAACCAAAACGATGAGACTTGGGGTCATTGAATTCATGGTCCACGCAGACTCGGAGTTCAATGGATTCCAAATAACTTCACAAACCACAACATAACAAATCTTTTGTTGCTTTTCTTCTACAGGTTTCATTCTCTTCACCACACGCAGTTCCGCACAAACTACTCATTGTTCATGCCATTTTACGACTGCATATACAACACTATGGACAAGTCATCCGACGAGCTGTATGAGAGCTCTCTGAGAGGAACAGAGGAAACACCTGACCTTGTTCATCTCACACATATGACCAACTTGCAATCGACCTATCATCTAAGGATAGGAATTGCCTCCATAGCGTCCAAACCATCTGGCAACTCTGAGTGGTATATGTGGATGCTGTGGCCCTTGGCATGGCTGTCAATGGTACTTACATGGATTTATGGGTCATCCGCATTTGTGGTTGAGAGAAACAAACTAACGAAGCTGAAGATGCAAACATGGGCGATACCAAGATACATCTTCCAAGTAATCATTTCCCCTCGCTATATATGCCTATATCTAACGGTTTGCAAGCTACTAATTATTTTCTTTCTGCAGTATGGCCTGATGTGGGAGAGAGAATCAATCAATGACTTAATAGAAAAGGCAATATTAGATGCTGATGGAAGAGGAGTTAAAGTGCTCAGTCTAGGATTATTAAACCAGGTACACAACTCTTACTTCTAAAACTCTGATTGAAACTACACAGTAACAGGAAATGCACAATGATATGTCAGCATGGTGAAGACTGAAGATATCATAAGAAAACGTACCAAAAATAAATAGTAGCAAGAAATGCACAATGATATATCAGTACGTAGAAGACTGAAGATAGCATAAGAAAACACACAAAAAATAAAATATTACTGTCACTGTCACGCCTTTGATATTTTCCTTCATTCATGTAAAAATGTGATTAGTTAGGAAAAAGAACTTTTGAAGTCAATAACGTTTTAATTTATGCACAACATGCAGTAATATATCAGGGGAAAATGGAAGAAATTAAGTTATTAGTACTTTGTATTTTAACCCATCCTCAATGCTCACATGATAATGAGAATTGAACCGCTTCCCCTCCTTTTTACCCCTTCAGGCGAAACAGCTCAATGGAAACGGTGAATTATTTAGACAAAAGTATCCAACATTAGGAGTTCGACTTGTCGATGGAAGTGGCTTAGCAACTGCAGTGGTCCTAAAAAGCATTCCTTTAGATGCAAAGCAAGTTTTTCTTCATACAGACACTTCTAAGATAGCCCATGCCGTTGCTATGGCATTATGTGGGAGGGGTGTCCAGGTATATCTATATCATCCTGCAAATGTTTGTTGACTTGGATCTATTTTGATATAGTTTTGTAGAAACATTTTCCCCAACATGTCATTAAATTAATTTGGACCAGGTGATCATGAATTGGAAGAAGGAATATGATATGCTCAAGTCAGAGATTCCAGATAACAGAGCAAGCTATTTGAAATGCTCCAGCAATGACATACCTAAGGTAAAAGTAATGTTGATAAATGAGAAGTTTCCTTATATGTACAACAAATATAAGTTTCTTTAAAAGGTGTTCTCAGTAGATATTAACAGAAAATGTCTCAGTAGGTTAATACGAGTCCTTGAGAAGGAAGTTGGCAGTCAGAACTACAACATTATCATGTTCTTGAGAAAAAAAGAACTAACATTATCAGTATAGAATAAGCATTTCCCTGTAACATGTGAAGGGCTATCACCTAAAGATTTTGAATCATTATTTTAGCAATAAAAACACTGAATTAGTGCTAAACGATGCTTTTTTTATTAAAAAAAAAAGGGATGGCAAATCAGAACCTAGCCTTGGCATGGAATTAATTTGAATATCCAGACTTAAACCATAGAGGTAATGACTAATGAGTAGTAGAGCTTGTACATAGGGTATACTGCATCAGTAGATTCTTCTACTATCAATCTTGCAAGCAGCTTATATTCATGCTGATACTTCAAATTGTTGCAGATTTGGATAGTAGATAGCGTTGATGATAAAGAACAAAGGATGGCACCAAAAGGAACAATATTCATTCCTATATCACAGTTCCCCCTTAAGAAAGTACGCAAGGACTGCATTTACTTGAGTACCCCAGCAATGAAGATCCCGGACACAATGCAGAATATCCACTCCTGTGAGGTAATACAAATATGAAATATAGGCTACTGTTATCTGTTTTATTAAGATTGAGGCAATCAACATGGAGATGTATTGCATAAATGAACCTTTTCTGAGTGCTCTCTGTTTGCTGACAGAATTGGCTGCCAAGAAGGGTGATGAGTGCATGGCATATTGCTGGAATACTTCACGCTCTGGAAGGATGGAGCATGCATGAGTGTGGGGATGACATGATGGATGCCGAGAAAACATGGTCAGCTGCTATTAGACATGGATTCGTTCCTCTGACTACAGCTTGACAGTCTTCAAAGCCTGGAAGATGTATTCGATGCTAGATGGGGTTTGAGCAGTGGTGGGAAACTGAAAAACAAAGTTTCATTGTTTAGTAGGACAACCAAATAGGTTATCACTTCCATCTCAAAAAAAAAAGGTTATCATTTATCAGCCAGAGCTTCGTAAGGCTCAGTTTGAATCTTGACGAGTCACAGGGAGGCACAATGTGAACGTCAGACCTTAATTCCAATAGCTTAGTACTTCTATGTTTTGTTTGCATAACGTACAAGTCTGTAAAATTACGTTTATTCGGTATTTGAGTTTAGTAGGAAATAATCAAAACACCAGGCAATTGAATGGCAGAGCTTTGCAATCTTCGCAAAGAAAACCTGACCGACTGCAGGATCAGGAGATGATGTAAACAAAACGGAAAAATCAATCCCGCATATATATATGGACCGCACACGCTATTTACATCACTCAAAAAAGTACTTAAAGTGCATCGAGAGTCACACCCATCCATTTTGAAGGAAAAAACGACTTGCTTTGTCTTTTCCCCCTCCTCACCTCCCCTGTAACTTCTCTTCCCTCCCGGCTCCGGCGAGACGCGCTGCCGGTTGTCCTCCGCGCCGCTGACGGTGAGCCATGGCGCCGCGCCCCAAGCCCCGCCGGCTCCGCCCTGTCGCGAGCCCGCACACGCAGCGGCTCCCCGCCTCCTTGCGCCGTGGGCCCGCGTCGTCGAGCTTCGCCGCCGTCCTCTGCGCCGACGCAGTCCTCGGCCGATCGCGAGCCGCGCCGCTGAGCCTTGGGACCGCAGGATCCTGGCATCTCGCCGCCAAATCCGGCCGCCCCGAGCCGCGCCGCCGCTGGATCCGGGAGGGAAGAGAGGGGAGAGGAAAAGACGTGGAGGGGTTTTTTTTTCGCAAAATAGAAGGGGAGAGACCCCGGATCTCAATGCATTTCGCAAGGTGTGTATTATCTAAATTGGTACAAAATAGCCATATATACTGTATCAGCTTAAATACCGATCATACCAACTCGATATCGTTGAAATTGATAATACCATCTATTGAACTATATGTTATATTTAATAATACTATTGTGTATTTACAATAATACTATAAGTGATATTTGGTGTGCATATAACTAAACAAATATACACTTATAAATATATATACTTTTATTATATTAAGTCCGAAACAGTACACTGGTATGGAGTGATACCAGAGCGTACCATTTTAAGAACCAAACCGGATATAACCTCCGATACAGTATTAACAAAGACTAAATAGTGTTCGCGCTTCCATGCACACATACAAAAACCGCGTTCAAACAAAACAAAGCAATCTCAGCCTACTTTCAATTTAGCTTTCCCTAGAGATTGAATTAGTAAGATCCTTCAAATTTTCCTAGGATTTTTTGCACACGGTCCTGAATAATAGTGCCAAACCTGATGTTTCGATTCTTTCAAACTCACAGTCAACCAAGTGAAACCTGCCCAAAATATGTTTCAATAGCTCCAGTAATCCCCAAAAAAATTATCGTCCTACTTCAGAACGGGTAGAACTAGGACATCATAGTATCATACTGAACCAAAAAAAGCAGCAAGTTTTCTGCCCGCAATACAATACGGAGAAATCGCAGAGCGATGGCCTCGAAAGAGATGCAAAGAAACTTGCGATGGAACTAGGTAGAAGAAGACGAGAAGAGAGGCCGGAAGGATAGAGCGAGAGGGGAAACCTGCAACGAATCGCTCCAAGCTTCAGAGGTGGCCGCATGGCCGGTGATTCCCCAACCGTTCTTCAGGCCATTTCGACTCGGCGTCACCGCGTCAGCGCCGCTGGAACCAGGGTGAAGCCACACGAGGGTTCTTGGGTGCGGCGGGCCGGTGGGCCGGTGATCAATTTCGATTAGATAGGATAAAATGGTTGTTACACGCAGCCAAGCACCAGTGGTCTAGTGGTAGAATAGTACCCTGCCACGGTACAGACCCGGGTTCGATTCCCGGCTGGTGCAAAGTGTGCTTTTTTGGTTTCTACTTACAAGTCGGAATCCCAATGGGCCACCCGCCGAACGTACGGGCTACGGCCAATTCCCTGTAGAAATGGACAAGGGCGCCCTCATCCGACGTCTACACGGTCTGCCGCACCATTCTACAATGCCTATGAAGCTTTTGCGGTATTATCGTGTTTTCGTACCGCATATAAAAAATGGATGTATAAATTTCTTTTGGCAAATTTAGCACCTATCCATATAAGTGTACTGTTTGTACGGATTTATAAATGTAGAAAATGAGCTCCAAAAATTATGATTTTTTTATTGTGTAATGTTTCGACAATTTTATATGTGTTCTGGACTTGTCTCGAAAATTTAGGATTTAGGTTGCGAGAATTTGGATTTTATGCTACAGAAATTAGGGTTTCATGATTTCATGTGACTTGGAATGTATTTGTTAATAATATTTTGTGATCGTCGTATGTTGTTGTAGTACACTAAATTTCTGAAGAATTTTGTGAGGTAGCAATGATTCGTAAGTACGAAGGTAGGTGCTATTGCAATGCACTAGGAAATTCATACACGATAACATACATGACAGTTTTGGAGAAATAGCGCAACGATAACAATACGACAGTTGATCCAACAAGGGGCAGGCTAACGAACCAAGGACGGTACATGCATGCTTTTAGGGAATTAGAAATACATGGGACATATGGATGAAGAGGGTCGAACTACTGCATGGACCGGGGCCATTTGCCCTTCCTTGCGAGCTCGGCGTTGTACTCCTCACCGGCCGCCTTGGCCTCGACCGCCATTTTCCTTTTTTTCTCGCGCTCCCTGTGCCTGCACGCCTCGAGATGGGCTTGCGTCTCCCGCCGGATACGCTCGATGTGCTCTTCGGTGCGGCGCTCCTCCTCCCTCTTCTTGCGGTCCCTGTTGGCATCCCACTCCTCGCAGTCGAGAGTCCACTGGTCTTGTAGGTGGATCTCTAGGTCGATCCACTTACGGTAGCCACAGAGCAGATCCGGAGACTACGGGTAGACATGAGAGGTTGTTAGTGCGTATTTTGAAAGGAAAATGGTAGGGGAACATACTGTAACATGTTCTTACCGGCTGCCGGTAGCGGCTCGTGTCCCAACAGCGGTCGAGATAGTCACAGGAGTAGTTCGTGCAACCCCAGTAACGTATGCCCAAGTTTAGCCGGTGCTTGGACTTGAAGAACTTGCATCTGTCCCTACACCAACAGAGGGGCAGCGTCTCCCCCTGGGGCTGGTGTTGCGGCGAATGCTCGGTTGGGATGTTGTGGTAGGGGTTGCTGCTATGCGAGGCGGTGTCATTGCGGGGAGGTGGCCTCCTTGCACGCTCCCTTTGTTCTTCCTAGGCCGCATACTCCCTTTGCATTTTGCGGATCTCCTCCCAGTGCTTGTCCATCTGAGCAAGATTGTGTTGAAGTCTGGATGTAGGAGAACATGGTGTGGAAGGGGTAGTACTTATATGTCGAGCCGGCACTGCGTACGTGGCTGAATTGTAATTCAGTTGAAGGAAAGTCGCATCCGCGAGGCAACGGCCCTAAGGAGACTCGTTGGGTCACGTCGCTCCTTAAAGTTGACTCATCGGGTCACGTCGTCCTTAAAAGCTAGGGAGGTAGAGTTGTCATTTCCCTCTGAACCGTGTGGTTTTGTCGTTCGGAAAAGTTAGCGTCGCAGTGTGTTGTCTTTTCGTTCTGAAAATTCGAAGACATTTTCATATATAAAATTTCAAGCGTTACAAGCATTACATGATACACGCGCTGACTCCCTCAGGATTTACAATCATTACATAAACCAATTTAAGACCTTTTCATACATAAAATTAGAAGCTCGAGTTCATATGATACAATATGGCTCACTCGTCTGAGTCTGACCCACTACCCTCTGGTCGTTGCGGCGGCCTCTGCGTGTGCTTGGATGTCTTGCGTCGGGCCTGCCCTGTGGAGTACGTGAAGCGGTCGGGTGAGCGCGTGTCCATTCGGAGGGGGTATGGAGACTGTTGAGGTGGCGGAGGTACACCGGTAGGCTGATCGGGTGGGCCAGAGAGGGGAGATGAGAAAAGGTAAAGAGGAAGGGCTGCCCAAGTTTATATAGCCAGAGCCACCAAGATTGCCCAAGGGCTCTCGGGCTCAAAAGTAAGTGAAGGAAATGATAGAAGTAGGTAAAAGATGAGACAAAAGATAGCCCGGTGCTGCCAAAAGGTAGTAGCATTTAATGCAACACAACAGGCATTAAATGCTTTGAAGACTTCCAAGTGCGAAGGACATGGTCAAAGGATAAAGAAAGAAGTTGTGACTGACAAATAGGGCCAGTCAAAGCTCAAGGGGAGGTCCTGAAGAGACCTAGAGGAGATCGCGCAGAGGTCAGAGGAGGTCCTGACCCACAGGGGGGGAGGTCTGAGCACAAGACCAGAGGTCCTGATCACAAGGTGACCTCAACCCACAAGGTGGGTCCTTGCAAAAAGACTGGGGAGGAGGTCCAGAGGGCCAAGAGGTCCAAGGGACGGGGAGGTCCTGACGGTCAGATCCACAAAGGGAGGTCCTAACGGTCAGATCCACATAGGGGCGGTCTTAACGGCCAAGATCTAATCAAGGGAGGTCCTAACGGCTAAGATCTCCAAAGGGAATGTCTTAACGGTCAAGATCTAATCAAGAGAGGTCCTGACGGCTAAGATCTCCAAAGGGGAGGTCTTAACGGTCAAGATCTAATTAAGGGAGGTCTTGGCAGCTAAGATCTCCAAAGGGGAGATCTTAACGGTCAAGATCCAAACAAGGGACGACTAAGATCTCCAAAGGGGAGGTCTTAACGGTCAAGGTCTAATCAAGGGAGGTCCTAACGGCTAAGATCTCCAAAGGGGAGGTCTTAACGGTCAAGATCTAATCAAGGGAGGTCCTGACGGCTAAGATCTCCAAAGGGGGGGGTCTTAACGGTCAAGATCCAAACAGCGGGAGGAGCAGGGGCTGTTGGATTTCAATCGAACGGGCCAAAACAGTTTGGGTCGTTCGGACCGAACGAACGTGCCAACAAGATCAAACCGTCCAACACAAATCAGACGGTACAAAAGCAATAGAGGTCTGGATCATATGGAAGGCTCGAACGGACGCGAGGTAGGTCCAAGTGAACACAGAGGAGGTCCAAACGAGTTCAAGGAGGTTCAAGGAGTACGGGAAGGTCCAATCACTAGTTTTGAGAGTTTTCGAGAAACGGGAATACCGCAGCTTGGGAGCAGTACCACCGCTCTCCGGTAGTTCCGATTGCTACAAAGCGGTATGGAATTTCTAGAACGTATGCAAAGATCAAAACCAATGGGGAAGGCCAAATGGACATAGAGAGGTTCCAATAGAACAGAGAGTGAGTTCAAATGAACATGAGGGAGGTTTAGACTTGAGGAGGTCTAAGCCAGAGAATAATCAAAGAGGGAGGTCCAGACCTAAGGAGGTCTGGACTAAAGAAAAACAAAACAAGCACAAAAAGTGAGAGATCACCAAAACTCCAACAAATCCAACAGACCAATAGAGAGTATTTAGTTGAAGTTTGAGTTAGTCAATTGATATCCATTCTAAAAATTCCAAGTTAAGATTTGAATTCTCATCAAAACAAAATGGTTCTTTTTATTTAAAATTTTTCAAAAGGCTCCAAAATCAGGGTGTTACAAATCTGGATGGTTGATCTCCATGAGTTATGTAGATAAATTTATGATGATTCCAGGAAGATAAAGTTCATAAATTTTGGATAGTTAGAACGAAAGTTATGAATTTTTGAAGTTTATGATGTAGTCTGTTCTTCTGTTGTGGACAGAAGAGAAAGGCTTGGCTGTTTACAATCATTGTTGCATAGTGGGGATAATTGTGATAAATTTATTAAGAAAGCTAGTTTTCTGTAGTTTCCAGAGAGTCTTATAACAATGGATTTGGATGTACCAAATAAAAGTTACGAAATTCCCAAGTCAATAATACCGAAGATGACAGAACGGTCTTTGGGGTTAAAAACAAAGACTTAGATGGGATAATTTGATCTTTCGGTCACCTGAGAAGTTGTAGCTATGCTTGTGTAGATTCCAGGAAAATTGGACTCATGACTTTTGGAATTTTGACTCAAAAGTTATGGATTTTTCTTTGTTAGCTGTCAATTTGGACAGATTGGGATTTGGGAGTGTATCGGTTAATTTTCGGGTTTCAATTAGGAACGATTGATTTTGTTTTGTTCCATTGCTATGCTGAGCACTTTTTAACGGTATTCTTAGTATGCTTTACGGTTGTTAGGTGGTGGTGAGAACCGGGGTTAGAGCCTTCCTATCATCGTTATCCATCTTGCGGTTGAGGCAAGTACATTGTGGATTGTATTGACTGTTATTTATTCATAGTGCTTGATGCTCATGATATGATTAAATTCTATGGACTGCGCGTAAATTCCAATAATTCTTGTTTCTTTCCATGGATGTTAATCCATGCTTCTGGAGATTATGTCTTTCATATCAATGTATTCATTCATTCGTTCATGATTCACCCACTGGAGTGGGAAGTAAAGTCTCATCATTCCAATATGGGCAAATAAGACCTATCATTCCAATATGGGCAATTTAGATCCCCGTTTTGAATGTTTCTTCAAACAGGCCTTGGATCCCCGCATTTTGGATAATGCGGGCATGAGTGAACACGGGTGTTCACTGGCTATATCAGTTTAAGCAGAAGAGAAGAGCATGTATTTCATTCTTGCATAAGATTTCTGCCATTCCACTTACGTATTTGAATATTGTGATTGTTATGTTCTTATTCCGGTATTTTTCATATTATTCTGTTGTACTTGCTGAGTCGTGGACTCACTCTTATTAGTGTTTGTCTGTTTTAGGTAAACACTGAAGACGACATGCTTTGGGAGGGAGTAGGCACAAGGTTACTTGCACTCATGTCACATATTTCACTTTATAATTAATAAACTTGATGTTACCTTTCATTTGAGAGTTTGGATTGTAATAAATAATGACATGATGAATATTTATGTCTGTTGTTATGTTTTGGTTGAGCTAGTTAATGTTTATGCTCATTTGATTTATTCTTGATAGCAATTCTCTTGAATGGATTAAGATGATTGGACAATTATTGTTTTGTTAGATTGTTGAAATTTGATTCAAAATTTTGTAGTCATTCTCTTGTGTGATGAACCTTAACTGTTAGTAGTTGATAGATTGTTGAAATTAAAATTGTATTATTGCCTTGTGCTGGAGTTCTAAGTAACATTTTGGCTTCCGCATAGCCAGGGTGTTACAACAACCGCACTCCGCGATGTTATACTTAATATTACATCACAAATAGACTATATGATCATTTATTTTACAATACGGGGCGGATAGGCCAAATACTTAGCACAGAGTTCAACACAGAAAAGAGAAGTAGATGCGGAAGTAGATAACAAAAGGCAGATCTATCAGTACTACCCACATGCAAGCGATTGGGGTTCCGGCCTATATCCCGTCATCGTCTTCTCTATCTGGTCCGGACGCGGCGAAGTAGGCGTAGGGGTCTTGGTCAGAAGGCTCTGAGTTTATTTATAATGAGCGAATATGAGTACACAATCGTACTCCACGAGCCAACACACAGAATGCAGTTACTATAGATGTAAGATTGAATAAGGGAAGGTATGAGGTTCTTTTATTTGCAGAATGTCACATTCGAATTAGATTAAATAGAAGGCCTGAGACTTAGCATTTCGACTAACTAGTTTTAGTGAAATTGAGTAATGTTGTATAATACAGGTGAAGGCTTCAACCTCCAAATATTATAAATTGGCTCCAACCACCAAATACCATAGAATGGCTTCAACTACCTTCAACCTTTTTCATCAAGCTACTACTCGTACTTTCCATTGGCTACAACCAGGACTGATCAAAGCATCGGGTTACTACCCGCACTTTCCACTGCTACAACCAGGACACATCAACACTCTGGGATACAACCCGACATTTCATCCCTCCTACAAATTGTTTTATAAAAGCTAAGACTAACTGAGTAAGTTCTCGTGCATCACCCATGACCGTGGGTACGGTTATCTGGACAATTTTCACTCTATAGAGATTATACAACTTTATTCACAAGAGACAATAATCTTGTAATGTCAACACGTTACCGTAGACGTGCGACTAAGAAAATTATCCCAAGGCCTTTACAATACACCACTCCAACACAGTTCCACCCGCTAAGGTTTCAATTGCCGGGGGCTACAACCCTACCGAGGGCCCCCTCTTGTGCCATGTGGGCCCTAGTGGTTCCAACCACCCCCACATTCTAGTAGATGGCGTAACCAATGCTAAGGCAAAGCAAATTAATTAGTCATATCGACACCATTATGGACTTATGATTGGACTGTTAGTGCCCAAGAGGTCATCACAAGATTCGATCCTTAATTGATTTGGATGGAGCTACCACAGTACCAATCCCCGTGCTCTTATCCGCACCCACCCCACTTACCATCCGCCAAAGTCTAAAATATATTTTTTAGTTTTGCTTCGTAGATATTTTCCAAGTTCAACATACCAGCCATCTCCACCCAATAGCTACCCAAATCAAGTTTTGATGATTGAAATGATGTTGAGACAAATTAATGCCCACATGTCAATGTATATAGGCAAGGCCAAGCATGACACTTAAATACAGACTTAATGACTAACTAAGTTTACCATTTAGGGCAACAAATGATAGTGTCCAAGACAAAGGAAGGGAATTTAATAGCTCACTTAATATTAAGACATTAACTACGAGCTAATGTTAACATGATCGTAATAAAAGCATAGCATGCAAGTTTGTAATTTAAGACAATATACTTTGCATTCAAAATGTAAGTGAAAAATGATGAAAGTGTTGACTCGTCTTGCTCATAGTCTTGCTGATCTTAGTGCTGCTCGATCTACCGTTGTTCCGAAGCTTTGGGATCTATTTAAGCGAAAATCAGTCAAATTCGAATAAATCCAAATAAATTCAAATTGAATTTAAAAATTGAAACAAACTCCAAAATTCATTTTTTTTGGGCTGTTGGGCGGGGTTTGAATTTAGAAACAAGAATTGTCCAACTTGGGGTTAAAACGAGAGGGAAAGAGCTCTCCAAAGTTTAAATTCAGGAAAAATCCACAAAATAAACAGAGGAGAGATGGTGTCTCTCGCTGACAGTTGGAGCCCACTATTTTTTATTTTATTTTAGATTTATTTTTCAATTATAAATTCTTATTGTGGCTGACAGGTAGGGCCCAGGGTATTTTAATTTCTTTTTTGATTTATTTTCTAATTGAAAATGGCTACTGTCACTGACAGGTGAGGCCACGGTCCACGTGGGATAGCTCCACGGCAACATTACGTGGACCGTGGGCTCATATGTCAGCGACATAGGTCTACGGATTGAGTCTAAACTGCGAGTTTTTAAAGGGTGGGGGCCGCATGTCATAGACTCAGAACTTAGATTAGGTTCTAATTAGATTTTCTCATGGAGTTAGGCCCATGTTTCATACTAACATTATCTAATAATTAATCTATACACTAACTGCGTCATTAATCGCTAATGATGTTGCTGCAGTGTCGCTACGGTGCTTCTCCACCCATTCCTACCGGAACAGGGAAGGAGCCATTGGCGCATTCGAGCCGAGCTCGACGTCGATGAGCCAAACCTCAAAGATGACTCAGGAGCCCCAAAATGGGTCCCCGTGCCCTCGGTGATCCCAAGGATGTCGGCAGCGAGGGCAGCAATGACCCACTGCGGTGGTACGACTGCGTGCATCGGCGACAGCGATCTGGCCTGCGGCGGAGGTGGTGAGCCAACGGCTAATCCAACACGGCAACGTGCGCATGAACATCTACAACCTGAGGGGGTTCTAATGGCACCATCGTCTCAGTATGGGGAGCTCTGAGCACGACTGTCCATGGCGACTGGCACCAGAGACGAATGTGCTACGACGCGGTGGCTACATGCTACTCTATGACTCGAAATAAGTAGCCTCCTAGCTTTGCCTAGTCCTAGAACATGGAATGACACGGGCACCTATAGATTTTCGACCGAGACGACGAGCCCGAGTGGTGAAGGAGGTTGGCGGCGCGACTACGAGGTCACTGGCGTAGACGAAGAAGGCGGCGCTGTCACACTCCTGTGGAAGAGGAGGATGAAGAAGTTGAGCTTGAGACAAAGGAGGCCGAGGCAGAGCTAAGGGACATGGGTGCCAAGGTCGAAGCTCACCAGAGGAGACGGTGAGGCTTGATGAGAATGAGTAGCGCGAACGGCTCAGTCGTCAGAGAGGAAGAAGATGACATCGCCGGCGCTGATTCTTTGGGGGGGGGACCAAGGTGAGCATGAGCTAGAGGAGGAAAGGACGTGCTCAAAATGCAAGGAGACACACAGCCCCAAGTCTTTATGCGATCGCGGCCAGAAAGAGCTGAACGGTGAGACAAGCACTCACGGGGAGTACTTGGATTGCCGACCTAAGAAGAAAGATTTCAGAGCAGCACCTTGTGGACTTCGTACATCTCTATGCAAGAGTCACACAGGTGTCACTCACTCCTGAAGTACCGGATGATATCACCTGGAACTGGACTTCGACAGGAACGTACACCACCCAGTCGGCATATAAGGCACAGTTCTTGGGATCAATAGGCAAACCATTCGTCGGCCTCATTTGGGATTCATGGGCGCCACAAAAATGCAAATTTTTTGCATGGTTGGCGATTCAAGAATGGCTACCAACAGCAGATATCTTAACAAAAAGACACATGCCAAATAATTTTTGGTGCCCGCTATGTACAAACAATCCAGAAACAGCACATCATCTCCTTATTAGTTGTGGCTACACCAAAAGGGTATGGAATGCTATCACTACTTGGGCTCAACACAATAGTATATGGCACCGACGCAATGGGACACTCATGGGTTGATCCTGGACTGGTGGATGGCTGTGTCACAAAGAGAAAGGGCCGTGGATAAGAAGGGCCAAAACTCTCTAGTCATCCTCACCACGTGGCAAGTCTGGAAAGAAAGAAATAAAAGAATTTTTCAGCACCAGCAAAATGACGTTTCGGGACTGTTGCGATCATCAAGGAAGAGGCCAGGGCATGGATAATAAGTGGGGCAAAGAATTTGGCGGCCTGCCCTACCGGCGGGAGATTTGTCTATTTCATGAGGATCGGCGTTTAATTTTAATTTGTTTGTCTGTTTCGTTTTTCGGTTTTCCTTGCCCTCTTCTTTTTCTTTGCTATTTCCTTCCCTCCTATTTCCCCCTATTTAGTCTGTTTTCGGTTTTTCTTTGCTTTGTATCATGTGTCTTCTCCTTCTTTAAAGTAAAGATGGCAATGCTCTTGCCATTCCCCCCCCCCAAAAAAAATGCAAGGAGACTGTGGCTGGGACTTACCCGAGCGGCTCAAGCAGCTAGGCGGTGGTGGAAAACAGAGCTTGGGCTCCCCGAGCTCTCTTCTCACTTCTGGAGCACGAGGGAAAAGGAGGAGGACGGGGAAATGGTGTGGGCGGAGAGATGAACACGGTGCAAGTCTCGCCCAAGCTTTAAAGGGGGAGGGGCAAGGCGGACGGCAACGCTGTGCGCAGCGACTTAGCGGCAGTAAGATGAGTGGGCGTGGACGGTTGAAGCGACAGGGAGAGAGTGGTTCTCGCGCGAGCTCGGTTGGGGTGGGCGGCGTCGCTTCGGCGGTGCTGTGGCGAGGATGATGCTAACGAAGCGGCACAGGGCGGCGACGTGGCTATAAGCAGCACATGTGGCGAGGCGAGCACGTGGAGCTGGGCCGAGAGGAGGAGGAAAGAAGGTGGGCTGGCCGGGGGAAAAAGAAAAGAAAAGAAAAGAGGAATTGAGCTAAGCCGACTAGAATTTGGCTTAAACCGAGTTTTGAGATTTTTAATTTCTTTCTATTTTTTATTCTTAATTTCAAATTTCAATTCAAAATTTTGATTAGGTGATTCAAATTCAAGTATCACTTTAATTTAATTTCAAGTTTCTTGACTTTAACCAATTTGCATTTTATTAATTGATTTTGAGAAATTTAAAATACGATAAAACTCCAAATAATTCATAGAAAATTCAAATATCCCCAACATGCAATAAATTTTTTTAAAAATCTTATAATTTCACGCTCAGATATTTTGGTTACAAAATTTAGGGTGTTACACGATGCATTAGCGACATCGTGGACTGGACTGGCTGGACACACCGGTGGCCTGTTTTATTGTCGACTTGTTGGACGATCAGTTATCCCGGCGAGCATAGTGACTTAGTCGTTATCCGAAATGAAACGTGCAATGGTTTAGTCAGTCAAACTTTGTGAGCTGCACATATACTGAGTATACTCAACCGCGGTGGAAGTCTGCGGAGTTTTTGGTCTAAAAGACATTGTTGACGTCATTATTAACAAAACTAGTTATTCACACGCCGTAATGCTAAAAGTGACATAATGAACGTCTACGTCCGTTCCTCCCGCGTCCGGATTCTTACGTGTTTATGCAGTTGCGCTATTTTTTGCATCACAGGCGCGGGAGGAAAGGACGTGGATGTCTATTGTGCCATTTTTAACATTACAGCACATGAACGACTAGTTTTGTTAATAACGACGCCAACCCAAACACTCAAAGTCTGCTCGGTCAAAATTGATTACTGTACTTGCTGCCAAACATTTTTCCAGTACGAATCTTCCTTTTGCTCTCTCTCTCTCTCTCTACACAACGCACAACAGTCAAACACGCAAACGCAGATTTGCTGAAGCAAAGAGTTCTGAGCTAATCTGTCAACGACACAAATGGCGCGCGAGACGATTTGTCACAGTGGAAGAAGTAAAACATGTATGCTTTTTTTGAATTAAGTAAACATGTATGGAAGCATCAAGATATTATATATCGACGATTCTCTGTAAACCTATACAACTGCTCATTTACTCTAGTAATAAGTTTAATTACATCGCGTATAGAGAGACACGTATGCATGGCTAGCATTCTCGCAATCGTGTGCCTCCTTGCATTGGCCGTGTCACTGCCAAGACCCTCCGCCGGGTGCACCGCGCGGGAGAAGGCCGCCCTCCTCTCCTTCAAGGCAGGCATCAGCGGCGACCCCGACGGCCGCCTCGCCTCGTGGCGCCAGGGTGACTGCTGCCAGTGGGCGGGCGTCCACTGCGACGCGAGAAGCGGTCGCGTCACCGGACTCGACCTCCGCAACCGCCTCTTCCAGGACGACTTCGTCTTCACCACCAACCCCCACGCGCTGCGCGGCGAGATAGGCAGCTCGCTTCTGTCCCTCCCGCGCCTGAGGTACCTGGACCTCAGCGGCAATGACCTCGGCGGGCCGGACGTGCCACCGCCGGCGTTCTTGGGCACGCTCAGGGGGCTGAGGTACCTCAACCTGTCCTACGTCGACTTCCACGGCCCCGTGCCGCCGCAGCTCGGCGACCTGTCGGAGCTGCGGTACCTCGACATCCGCGCGTACGAGCTCGGCATGTACACCGACGACGTCTCGTGGCTGTCGCGGCTACCTCGGCTGAGGCACCTCGACATGAGCTTCATCAACCTCACCACGGTGCTTGACTGGGCCAGCGTCGTGAGCACGCTCCCCGAGCTACGAGTGCTACGACTCAACACGTGCTGGCTCAAGAACTCGAACCAGTCCATCGCTCGCGTCAACCTCACCAAGCTCGAGACGCTCGATCTGTCAGGTAACTATCTAAGCAACCCGATCGCGTCGAGTTGGTTCTGGGGAGTGACAAGCCTTAGGAGCCTTCTTCTCGGGGAGTGCCGGCTCTACGGTTCACTGCCTGACGCCATGGGCAGCCTGACCTCCCTCGAGGCCCTGCACGTCGGATACAACTTCATCGACGTCATGTTACCTGCAACGTTGGAGAAACTGTGCAGCCTTAAGATCTTGGACCTGTCGGGGAACGATATGGGCGGCGACATAGCTGAGTTCATGCGCCGAATCCCACGCTGCGCATGGCGCAACCTCAGCGTGTTGATGCTGGATAGCGCTAACATGACGGGTATCCTGCCGGATTGGTTGGGGCAGATGACTGGTTTGAGCACACTTGACCTGTACAACAACCAGCTCGTCGGCGCGGTGCCGTCGGGGGTCGGTGCACTTGCCAATCTAACCTACCTGAAGTTGGGCTTGAACAGCTTGAGTGGTGCCATCACGGAAGAACACTTCTCAAGCCTCGTGAATCTGAAGATGATCGGCTTGTCGCACAACTCTCTGAGAATTGCAATGGATTCCAGTTGGCTTCCACCATTCAGGTTGGAAAGCGCAAACTTTGAGTCTTGCGAGATAGGTCCTCAGTTTCCCGCGTGGCTCAAATGGCAACCAGACATTCTTTCCCTTGACATTTCGAACACGAGTATAGTTGACCAGATTCCTGATTGGTTCTGGACAGTGTTTTCGAATGCCAAGTTTCTGGACATCTCCCACAATCAGATCAGTGGTGAGTTACCGGCGACGACAATGGGAGCCATGTCGGCGGAGCAGATACATCTGAGTTCAAACAATCTAACTGGTTCCATACCGCAGTTACCGATGAACCTTAAGGTACTGGATGCGTCCATGAACTTTTTCTCCGGGCAGCTGCCGTCCAATTTTGGGGCTCCACAGCTTGCCATGCTAGTTCTCTTTTCAAATCTTATCACTGGCACAATTCCAGCTTCTATCTGTGGCCTTCAGTATCTGGAAGTGCTGGATTTGTCAAGCAATGATCTTAAAGAACTTCCTCGATGCGACACCGAAGAAGAGGGCGGTTCTACGAGTTTGAGGATTGTTACACTAGCTCTTAGAAACAACAATCTCTCAGGTGAATTTCCATCCTTTCTGCAAAAGTGCAAGTATCTTACCTTTCTTGATCTAGCCTATAATAAGTTCTATGGAAGCATACCAACATGGATAGAGCAGTACCCTTACTTGGCAATCCTACAACTACGGTCTAATTTGTTCAGTGGTCACATCCCTGAAGAAATCACTCGGCTTGGCAGTCTTCAGTACTTAGATCTAGCATACAACAATATATCCGGTACAATACCGCGATCTCTAGCAAACTTGCAAGCGATGACGCACGCTCCTGGATCTGCGTTTTATCCGTTTGCCAATGATTTACCACTGGATGGTCCCTCTGCCAAACCTGCAAGCAGCTTTGGAGATAGCCTGCAAGTGGTCATAAAGGGGCAAGAGCTCCAGTACAATGCTGAAGTGTACATGGTTAGCCTTGACTTGTCATGCAACAGCCTAACCGGAGAGATTCCTGAAGAAATTTGCTCTCTTGGTGGGCTGATAGGCTTGAACCTGTCTTGGAACCTGTTAACTGGTGATGTACCAGGAAACATTGGAGATTTGCAGCTGTTGGAGTCACTGGACCTATCAGAGAATGAACTCTCTGGGGAGATACCGATGAGCCTAGTGGATTTGACATCTTTGAGCTATTTGAACCTGTCGTACAACAATCTGTCAGGAAGAATACCATCAGGGCACCAACTCGACACTCTCAACACGGATAATCCGGGATCCATGTATTTGGGTAACATTGGACTTTGTGGGCCACCTCTTCCTAAAAATTGTTCAGGAAGCAAGCCAGCTCGAGATGAGTACAACGATGGGCGGAACGATGGATTCAGTGTACTGCATTTCTATCCTGGCTTGAGCATGGGATTCGTGTTCGGTCTTTGGGTTGTCTTTTGTGCCTTCCTGTCGAAGGAGTCGTTGAGAATCTCTTACTTTGAGCTCGTTGACAAGGTGTGTGACAAAACGTGTGTGGTTTTGGTCGCCACCCTGGCAAACTGGCGCAGAAGGTAGCCTGAGTTAACAGATGAAGAGTTGCCTGTTCTTACAAATTTGTAGTGACGGCTGACAAATGATCCATGCTACTATATTTTCTCTTTTTACTTTGAGAAAAATAGCAGATATAGCTTGAATATCAACTTGTTAAGATGGCATATGTAACATCCCAATTTTTGCATCCTTTTGGAATTTTCAAAATAAAAAGAATCATTTGAATTTTATTGAGTTAATCAAAGCTTAATTTGAATTTTTAGAAGTTAAAACAATTTAATGTGAATAAACCAAACTTCAATTAAATTCAGAACTGGTTTATTTGAGTTCCTCTGGTTCCATGGTATTTTCTGGATTTTCTTGGCTTTTTTTAGGTTTATTTGCTATTTCTTTGAACTCAATTTAGTGAAATTTCAAAATCCTTTCTTTTTTCACCCAAAATCTTCTCAGCGTGATTTCCTTTTCCCTGGCCCATTTCTTTTTCTTTCCAGCTTGGCCCGCGTCTCTCTTCTCTTTTTCTTCTTTTCCTCACGTCGTCCTGCTTCTTTGCTCGGGCCAGACCGCTCGTGCTTGGCCCAATTCTCCTACGCCAACCCAGCCTCCTTCCTCTCTCCCTCTCACTGCCAACCCGGGCCGACCCGTCAGCCATCTTCTTCCTCCTCTCGTTGTCCGACATTGCCGCACCGTGGAGCTCTTCAATGCTTCTGTTTCTTCCTCGTTTTCATGCACAATCAAGGCCAATGAAGACCCCCACTCACTACACTCACTTCAGCCATTTTCCCACGAGATAATGTGCATTTGCGCATTATCACCCATGACCATCGCAACCCTCGCCACCATTTCTCCTACTCCGTGCCCCCTCGCCCTATAAAAGGAAGCACCGGACCGCCTCCCTTCGCTCATCCTCCCACCCAAAGCGCAACTCCCTTCTCACTCTCCCCTCGTCGCAATCGACGCTTTTCCTCGTTGGCATCCAAGCGTCACCCCGTGTTCTACCCCGTCCACGTGTCATCTTCGTCGGAACGTTGCCGCCGTCACTTCTTCATCGCCGTCGGCCACCTCAATCCTCCTTCGGCAACCCGCGTGAGGTTAATAGAATCCCCATCACACCCTCTCTCTCTCTGTTGCGCATCTCGCCGCCTACCGCTGCGTCGCCAAATGAGCAAGCCATCGCCGCCCTGAACCACGTGGATGCCACGTCATGCCACTTGGTACCCACGTGCACCCACGTCGACCAACTGAGCCCCGTCATCCCTTGCATGTCCGCTGATGTGGCAAAATACGCTATGTCATGTGCCCGGTCCACTGTGGCCCAATGCCTGGCGGTGTCTCGTGGACCCGGTCCATAGACCTGGACCCACTTGTCAAAGACTTGTCCCTTTTTCCTTTAGAAAAATAATTCTAGCCAAAAATCAAAATCCTCGCCGACATCATCCTTGCACGATAATCTGGAATTTCTTTTAGAAAGAAAAACCCAAAAATCCCGAAAATCCATGAATAGTGTTTTCTCTCTCGATTTCTTTAAACAAAATCTTCCACAAGCTCGTTCTCCATCATCCGAGCTATGGTTGATCCTATTTTTCTTCCTAAATTCATATAAAATTGAGTTCTCTTCCAGTGCTATTTTTTAATATTTTATTTGAATTTATTTGTGCTTGGTTCATTTTCTCTTTCTCGTTTAGGCAACGATTTCCAAGGAGCGGGAGCAGGATTTGAAAATCAGAGTGTGGTAGCTGAGCAAGGCCAAGTCAAGTCGTAACCTTTGATCATGTTGTACCCATGTTTGCAAAAGTATATTGTTTCGTATCAACATGCATGCTACTTTTATATCAATTGCTTTCTGGGAGTAGCTAATTACCTACTTGTCATTATGTCACCTTGATTATCTTGAATGTCATGTATCCATTGTCAATAGACTTGTTCACAGGCGACGCGGCCTGGCCCAAGCCCGACCTGTTTTGGGCAGGCTTGGGACTAGATTTTTGGCCCGAAAGCCTGGTCCAAAAGCCCAAAAGTCCCAGTAAATGTAATAAAAATGAAAAAATATTTTTTATTCTGGAAATGAATTAAATATTGCTTTTTATTCTAAAAAAAAACTAAATAATAGTTTTAAAATCAAAATTTTAATTTTCGAGCCAGGCTCGAGCCTGCCCGTTCGAGGCCGGGATTTTCAGCCCAACCCAAGTCCGACATTTGAACAGGTCTAATTGTCACCATAAGTTGGGTTATTATTAGTTGGATATAATTGTACAACCAACACGAGTTGACATAGTTATGCTTGTCCATGCTTAGTTGTACCATGAGCTCATATTCACATGATCAGTTATGTTAACTTGACTTAATGCGATATAGAATGGTGGTGCGATATCACTGTTGTAAAATTTGTTGTGCCATGCAGGGGATGCCATTGGTCTTGGTTAAACAAAATAGTTTCATGCTCAGGCGAGTGATCGTGCAGTAAAGGGGGTGTCATTTGCACATTGGGGACTTAATCGTGTGTGCCATTGAACTAGGCCACATCGTATAACTATATGTCTAGTATGGGATGTACCTAGCTAATTAATTTGCAATGTCTTGACTTTGGTACTGTCATGTGGTGGTGTGGGTTCCGGGATGGACGGGTAGGCTCACATGGCGCAAGAGGAGGCCCTCGACTATGATGGATGGAACCCTTCGGTGGTGAAACCTTAACGGGCAGGACTGGGTTGAGATGGGGCATTGTAAAGGTCTTGTGATAATCACTTAGTCACACACCTAAGGAAGTGTGTCTTGGCCAACATTATAAGTTGATTATCTCTTGTGGATAAATTTTTATAACCTATGCAGAATGTTAAAACTGTTTGAACACCCATGTCTGTGGTTATGGACAATGCCTAAGAATTTCACACGAGGTATAGAATTTTCATAAAGATATTGGATAGTGGAATGGTTGGGAAGTGAACATATAGTTCACTGGTTGTTTCAAAGTAATTGTTTACTTTATTTATTATATCGTTCCACATATACTTTACAATTTATTTACTATCAACATTTGCTTTCAGCAGAAGAACCATATAACTATTCTTTTGTTCTAGCCTTGTATAAATATATAATTTCATATTGTTCCCTACGACTTGCTAAGTACTGTATATACTCACAGCTATATGCATTGTTGATTAGTTATCGAGGAAGAACCAAGGAACTCAGAGTTCTATGAGGAGGAGTGCTTCAAGACTTTGCGAATTAGGACACACTCCCCACTCGATTGCCTGTAGGCACGTCGAATGGCCACCACAAGTTGTTTTATTTCCGCTGCAAGAGTTTTATTTGTCTCTTAAGACCTGCATGACAAGTTATATAAATCTTGACCATAAGGTCCGCTTCTACTATTCAATAAAGGAAGAAGTTCATTCTAACCCCTCAAGTATAGACATGAGGACAAGTAACCCCTGTATTAAAAAATCGGACCTTTGACACCCCTAAGTTGTAAAACTAGACAACCTATCCCTTGAGGTTGTTTTGTGCGGTGGTATTACGCATGTGGCATCTGGTCGGCCCGGTTTCGCCAGGTAGGCCGATGTGTGGGTTAGGTGAGCTGGTAGTCATTTTTTATGACTTCTTTGGCGCTACCCCTTCGCGTTTCTTCCACCCGAGTGGTTCCCATTCTGGCGGTGATGAGAGGAGGAGGCGGCGGGAGCCGCGCGGCGACAGAACGCGATGCGCTCGGGCATGTGGGTGCTAGGCACCGTGGGCTTCGACTACCTTTCCTTCCGCATCGGATTCAAGCCCTACCTTGACCACGCCCAGGAGGCCATGGACTCCCACAACTCCTCCTCCACCACCACCGCCGCAGCGGACGCCTCTGCATTCGGTGCCACTCAGCCTGACCAGCCTGCACCGTCCAAGGACCCGGCTGTCGTGCTCCGCGACTGAGGCGATTCATCGAGGATTCGTAGCACGTCTTAAGCTCTTATTAGTTGTGTCATTTTGACAAACACCTTGTAATTTGGAACCAAAATTTTTCATGTTGTTATTTCTATGCGAGAATTTCCAACTATTTTGAAATGGTTTCAAAAGGGTCTCTGCCTGATGCTTACACATATAGTTCACTAAAATCGATAGATTATGTAGGGAAAATAATTACCTCAGGCAATGGTTGTGTTGGATTGGATGATATGATGGAGAAAGATGTTGTACATTCTAATTAATGAACTAGTCACAGAGGAAGGATGTGATGGTGCAAGCCAAACATTTTTTTTGAGGAAATGGCAAGAATGCCCTTATTGCATTAAAGAGAGTAAAAAAACACATACAAATAGAAACCCAAACAGAAGAAAACAAAGAAAGAAGAAGAAAAAGAAGAAAAGAAAATAGAAAGGTACTCATCCCGAAGGACCTAAACACCTAAGGCTTTCACACTTATGTAGGTCCTCTGGCGTGAGTATCCTCCCCCGCCCTGCCTTGCAAAAAGATTTGTAGCTTGGTCGCCCCACTTTGCGTCCATGCCTAGGCTTCCTCTTTGATGACTAACAACAACCCTATTGGGGTCTATTTGAGGTGTTGAAAAATCCGTCTATTCCTTTCTTTCCAAATGTTCTAGAGGATAAGAACTATGAACGATGCTTGGCCTTTTTTACAAATTATGTGCCTAGAATGAAAGATGTCGGACCACCAATCAACCATCTTTAGCCGAGTTGTCCATTGTGATGGGTTTAAATTAGCTCGCTACACCCAGGTAGCCACTAAAGACCAAACATGTCTGGCAAAAGAACACTCCACGAATAGGTGCATAGCTAATTCTGAGTTTTTTGTGCACAGTGGACACCAATGATCGTTTTGCATCTGGCGACGTGTTAGGACATCTGCTGTCGGTAACCGGTGCTGAACGAGAATCCATGCAAAACTTTTGCACTTTTGTGATGCCCAGATGTTCCATATTAGCTTTTGGAACGGAGCCTCCACCGCCCCTAAGAATTGCATGTCAGACGCCGACTTGGCTGAGTAGTCACCTGAGGTTGCCCACTTCCAAGTTATATCATCCATATTTTGAGATAGCGTGACTTGACAAACCATGGAATAAATTTTGACAAAGTCCTGCAGTAGATGTATGGTAATTCTTCTCCTCAGGTCTGCTATCCATTTTTCTCCATGCATTGCGTCCCGCACCATTCGATGTTTCCTTGCCGCAATGCAAAATAGTCACGGGCCACTTCTTTCAGTGGCCTTGTACCTAGCCACTTGCCCTTCCAAAAATTTGCTTTATCCCCATTGCCAATGCTTATCGTTGTAGATGCCCGAAACAAAGCTTGGTCGGTCTCTGTTATTGGTAGCGGCATCCCATTCCATTGTTTCTCTGGCAGCTTCCATTGATACCAAAGCCATCGGAGGCGAAGTGCCCGATTGAACGGTTCTAGGGCCAGAACCCCTAGCCCGCCGAACCTTTTTGGACGACACACCTTGCTCCAATTTACCCAACACTTTCCTCCAAAGCAGATGTCCTCTCCAGTCTAGAACCAAGCTCTTCGCCTTCTATCTATTTGCTTTATCACCTAGGCCGGTAGTTCTGAGGCTGTTTGATGGTACATTGGTATGGCTGAGATGACCGCATTTAGCACCACTAGCCTCCCTGCTCGGGATAATATATTCCTCTTGTATCCACCTAATCTTGCTTGTACCTTGTCCAGTAGGGGTTGGAACAAAATCTTTCCTAGCTTGCGGCGGGAGAGTGGCAAGCTAAGATAGTTGCACGGGAACTGCAATCGAGTAGCTGGGAAATTTTTCAAAATTGCATCTAGATGAAGCGATTGACACTGAATTGGTATGATGGCGCTTTTGGAGATATTTATGCTGAGCCCCGTTACCTCCCCGAAAACCCATAAAATCTCCTTTAGGTTATCAACGTCTTCCTTAGCTGGCGACAGGAAAATCATTGCATCATCAACGTACATAGACAATCTCGCTTTCATTAATCTCCCATCAAGTGGCGAAAGCCATCTGTGTTGATCTGCCATGTCCAGAATACAATGTCAATTGCCAGGATAAATAAGTAAGGTGAAAGGCAATCCCCTACCACACCCCGCACTGATGCCTTATGCTTGGTCCTTGAATGCCATTTAGTACAACCTTGGAAGTTGATGTGCCAAGCAACATCGCAATCCATGCCCTCCACCGGATGCCAAACCCCCTGCATTGCAACATGTCAAGCATATATGCCCATGAGATGGAGTCAAAGGCCTTTTCAATATCTATTTTTAACAAAAACATTAGCGTCCTAGACTGGTGATAGCTCCGTGCGATATTTTGCACGTAAAGGAAGTTGTCTTGTATAGTCCACCTTTTTACGAACGCACTTTGGCTTGCGAAAATTAGGCCATCTATATACTTTGAGAGCCTTATGGAAAGCATCTTCGATAGGATCTTGATAATGCTGTGAATCAAGCTAATCGGCCTAAATTCGGGGATCTCAATTGCCTAGTCTTTTTTCGGAAGGAGTATTATGTTAGCTGTGTTGATTTTCTTGAAATGTAGGTCATTCATGGTGTACATTTTCTGGAACACAGCTAGCACAGTCTCCTTTATGGTCTCCCAACTTTCTCTGAAAAAATAGCTGGTGTACTGTCGAGACCCGAAAATGCATCTCAGGAACCCTCTGTGTTTTCCGAACTAGTCCCAGATCAGTAGCTAGCTCACACAGGAAACAGTGATGAAATACCATCCATTTATTCGATTTAACTAAAAAGATCTCAAAGTAACAAATAATAATAATAACTGGACCTTACGGTCAACGCTTTTAACTTGCCACGCAGGCTAAAGAAACAAATAAAACTCTTGCAAATGAACAAAACTCTTCAAATGGCCAATCAACATGCCCACAGTAATCGAGTGGAGAACGATCCTAATCCATAAAACCTTCATAGTCCACCTGCTGAAAGAACTCATGAGCAGCTTGGTATTTTTCAACTGCGGATCAATCCGAGGGCAAAAGCCATAAGTACTTTTGAATGTACTCAGCAAACCATAGGGAAATGTATGCAAATAGTATTCATGCATGGCTTGACAAGGTTAGCTGTATGGTTCTTTTGCAGAAAGCAGCATTTACGATAAATACAATAAATAGATTGAAATGCGATAGTAAGTAATAAACAATTTCTTTGAAACAACTAGTAAACTGCCCATTCACTTCCCAACCAAACCAAAGATAAGTGAATCCCCTATTCACCAATCGACACAAACCACCAAGTGAATGACATGTTCACCAAACACACATTATATTCATCAAGTGAACTTCCCATCCACACTCCGACTCATTTTAAAGAAACTCTATCTCCCGTGTGAAATCCCCGAGCATGTCCATAACCGCGGACACGGCTATTCGAATAGTTTTACACTCTGCAGAGGTTGTACAGCTTTCCCCACATGATACGACTTCTCTAGTTTGTTCGGCATATATCTATGCCACCGCTCACTACCTTAGGTAAGCAGTCTAGAGCACGTGACAAGGCCTTTACAAGGCTCCTTCTTAACCTAGTTCTGCCCGCTAAGGTTTCAACACTGAATGTCTTTCCGACCAGACAGGGCACCCCTCTTGCGCCTCCGTGAAGAAACGTTTCCCATAACTCACGCTTTCCACGACAAAACCAAAATTAAGACATTGCTAATTAGTTAGCCAGGTCCGTCCCATACCAGACATGTGGTTGTACGGTTAAGGCCCAGTTCAATGGCGCACAGGATTAAGTCCTTGACAAGTTACTCAGGCGAGAATACCACAAACCCAATCCGTGCTAAACCCGCACCCCCACTATCTACCAACCACTCGCCCAAGTGAAAACCATTTTGTTTAACCAAGACCCATGATTCACCCCGTCATGGTACCCACAAATTTTAACAAGAGTGGCTCACCACCACGATTCCATATATCATTAAGTCAAGATTAATCATTATGACACATGTGATGATAAACCCATCGTATCTAAGCTGAACTAAGCATTAATCGCTACCCATGTTGGCAATATAAATATGTCTAACTAAAATTATCCAAAGCTAGGGTAACAAAGGATTCATGGCATTCAAATAATCAAAGGAGGCATAATGACAATAGGTAATAACTAATCCCAAAACAATTTGTATAAAAATAGCATGCAATTGTATAAAACAATATACTTTTGAAATCATAGGTTCAATATGATCAAAGGACTACTGCTTGCCTTGGAATAAATCCAGGATTGATCTTGATCTTGGTATACTCCTCCTTGCTCAAAGCTTCCCAAGTATCAATGTCTACTCGCAAACAAGCAAATAAACCAAATAAATAAATAACAGAGGCAAGATAAACTCCAAAAATTAAATAAAAATCTCAGATAAATAGATCTTGAATTTATATGAATTTAGGAATTTGAATGGACTCAATCGGAGTTCGGATGTAAAGGATATGAGCTTTGGAAGATCACATGAAATGATAGAATCAGAATTTCAGAATTTAAAAAATTGTTTCTCTGAAGGAAAAATAATTAATTAGATCATGCTCACATCAGTAAAGATAATTACGGCTGAAAAGAAATGATAAAGGAAATTGTCAAGTGGGAGCCACTTGGCATTGAGATGGTGTATGTAGACCGGGTTCTTGGATCTTTGGACTCGGGTTGGACTTTGGTCTACCAACCGGATCGATGACCTGACCGCCACACCAAAGAAAAGCGATGACATGGCCAAAGAGGTGGAGGTTGAGCTGGCCGCCACATCAGCATAGAGAGAAGCCAAGGGAGGGAGTGCAGATGCCATGGCCGGCAACAAGCTTCACGGCGGCGAGGGCTTCGGGAGATGGATGGCGCCCAAGGAATTCCAAGGGGAGCACCAAATTGCGGACGTCACAGGGAACTCAAGGAGCATCTCGGGAAGAACCGAATATGGCTGTAGCAAGGGCAATGTCGAGATGACCGGAAGCAAAGGGAGAAACATGGCGGCGACCAATCGGCTGCACATGAGCAAAGAAGATGTGGGGGACTGAATGAGATCAAGCAGGGACACGTTATGACATGCTCAAAACAGTGAGAATGCTCACCGTTGAGTAGATCGACAAGAACGACGGCGGCCGGCTTGTCGGACGAAACCGAAAACAGCGCCTCGGGGATCCTCGAGCAATGACAACCGCGTCACGGTGAAGATGACCACGCTGTTGCGGACCCGATGGCGAAGACAACAAGGGCGGAGAGGCACGGACGGCGGAGCAATCCAATGCTGAAGAAGCTTCGGGTGTCCTCGGTATTTTATGGATTGCGGCGCAAAGAGGACGAGATCGGGGAGAAGATGCTAGGGTTTTGGGAGAGGAGATCAAGGCGAATAAACTAACGCGAGAGCCTTCGCTTATATAGCACCGAAGATGAGAGATTGAGAGGAGGACGGCATAGCAAAACATGAAGAACACGGACTCGGTAGAGACTCAACAAGGAAAACGAAGATGAGCAGGACACCGGGGCCACTCGGCAGAGATAAAAACGGAAAAGGAACGGCTCAGTTGGGCCTAGCACACAAGAAGGAAGCGGCCGACTTCGGTTTAGGCAGAGTTTTGGTCAGGCTACTCGACACGAAAAGAAGCAAAGAGCCAAGGACTCTGGCCGACCGTCTGACGAAAAAAAAGCAAACGGGAGGTGGCTTCAGGCGGCTCGGGTGGTTGGGCTCCCCCGCGCGCACGCCAACAAAAATGGAGGCGGCCGAGCTGCGGTTGATCGCTTCACGCATGCATTGAAAGGAAAAATGGCAACTCTTGGTGAAAACGAAGCGGGCAGTTGGACCATTGCGGTGCACAAGAAAGAGCAGGAAGCGGCGGCCTGGTGGCTAGCAAGCGGTTGCAGTAGGAAAAAGGAGATGGGCCGCGGGAAAGGTTGGGCCGAAAGGGAATAGAAGCGGGCTGAACGGAAGATTCGGCCCAAGAATAAATCTGAGATTTAATTAGCTTTTCCTTTTTAGAAAATACTAAAAATCCAAATAACAAAAGGAAAATAGCAAATGCACACAAAACAAATTCTAGAAAAATCTAGAAAGTGTATCCAAGCACATAGAACCCAAATAAAATAATTTTGGTAATAGTTGATGTTGGCATTAATCACATTAAATTGTTTTTGAACTCTGAAAATTCCAATTAAGCTTTTACTTTAGCAGAAAAAATTCAAATGGTTATTTTTCTTTTTAAAACTTTAAAATAGACCAAAATTTTGGGATGTTACATGTACCCATCCGACTTCGGAGCTTTATCTGCCAGTATTTCATTGATTGCTGCCTTGATTTCTTGTTCTGTGAAGGGTCGTTCCAGATCGTCAGAGGTGCTAGCCGACATGTCTTTTAATCCAAGGAGGTCCCAGTAGAAGGTATGTGCTGCTGGTTTTGCAATAGCTAAAATCTCTGTGTAATGCTTGGCTAAAGCCTCCTCCTTCTCTGAGTGCAATATGAATGTGTTGTCCTAATGCCTCAAGGTATGGATTAGTTTCTTCCTTCTTCTAGAATTTGCTTTTAAATGGAAGAATTTTGAGTTCGCATCTCCTAACTGTAACCAATTCAGCCTAGAGGGCTGTTTCCATTTCATTCTCTGTATGGCCACTAATCCGAGGATTCTAAGCTTGAGTGATACGTGTAGATCATGCTCTTCCTAGGAGAGCTGATGATGTTCTTGCGCTTTGTCCAGCCAAAGGACCACTTCAAGAGCTAAATACATTTGAGTTTTATAATCACCGATTTGTGATCTGCTCCAAGTCCTAAGGGCCCTCGCAGTTTTTTGCATTTTGGTTAACAACCTCTTTATCGGGTCCATATCATGTACTGGTTGGGACCAAGCCTCCTGGACCACCTCATTGTACCCTGTCATTAGCGGCCAGTAGTTTTTGAAGGCAAATCTTCCGAAGTGCTCTAATCCACTCTATACCAGAGATTAGTAGGGGACAATGATCAAAGATTGAGGAAGAGAGCGATCGTAAAAAGCAATCCGGGTATGCTAGTTCCCATTGCATATTACAAAAGGCTTTGTCAATCCTTTCCAAAGTTGGATTGTGTTGGGACTAGGCAAACCTGCGGTCTTTAAGATGCATCTCTTTTAACTTGCAATGATTGACCGCCGCTCTAAACTGCCCCATACGCCTTCGATTCAAGTTCAAATTGTTCTTATCATAGGCTTAGTAGATAAGGTTGAAATCACCAATTATCAGCCACGACTCATCGATCCCACCATGTATGTGCTTTTATCTCCTCAATGAAAGCTTGTTTGTGCTGGTTGTTTTGTGGGCCATACACGACGGTTAGGGACCAAGGATGAGCGCCGTCGTGCGGGTTTACCTTCATGTGATAGACCTGTTTAGCATGAGTAGGTTATCCATTTGCATCATTGATTGGTCCCAACAAACCACGATACCCCCCCTCGTTTCATCAATCGGTTTGTATAACATGCCTTGAAGCCTTCCTCATGTAATCTTAGTTGCAAGGTTGTGTGTGACCACTGACGAGTTTCATTTCCTGTGGGCAGAGAATAGAGCACGTTGCATCCGCTACCAGCTCCCGGACAGTCTATCTGCGCGCCGGAGCGTTAAGGCCTCTTACATTCCAATTTAAAATTTTGCACGGTCTTGACATAAAACTAGAAGACGCCGCAATATAGTAGTTGGAACAAGTAGCATATATATATTCTCATTCATATCTAGCACAAAGCACTTATGGCACCTGCAAAAGAACAATACACCTATGCCATAACAGCCCTATAGACCACCATATGCTAGCAGCGCCCCACAAACAAAGACTGGGCGCGTCAGACTACCAATGAGCTGAACCTTCCTAGCTTACTCCCTAAAGGGAAGGATACCCAAAGTACAAACAGCATGAAGAAACAACCCTACTCATGGTCCTAAAGTTACTAATCAACAACCACGCGACACTCATGCCGCCGCGATCTCCTGGACCAGCACCAAAGGTCCTCGGCAGTGAGCCCCATGGCTAGGAGGTCCACCTGTGCCTTGCCATCAACTCCCACCAAAACCCTGATGGCTTGCATGGTTTCCGAGTCCAGAGGGGTACCGAGGATGGTGGTGAACCTTTCCTTTGCTGCATCAATCAAATTATGGGTCACAAAAGTATTGGCAAACTTTTTTTTGCAGCAGGAGAGAGGCTTGTCGCGCCCCACCCACCTCCGAGCTGCCATTCCTTTTTGCTGCGAGGCGGCCACTGCGACGCACTGAAGGAGGCTCTAGGGAGTCGGTGGAGTTTGCCGCTGGCAGGCCAAGAACTGAGGATGGGCGGAGACATGCAAAGTCTACAAGTAGTGGCAGAAGCTGAGTCTCGGCCATGCTGACCTCGAAAGCCCCTGCAGCGTTGAGGTCATCTTGTTGTGTTTCGGCTGGCAAAAACACAGGTTGTGCCCCCTGCTGCGGTTTGGTCAGTAGGGGCTTGGGAGGTTCGAAGGCAAGTGGCACCACCTTCCAAACATCACTGGCCATGTTCCCCACCAAGGCAACTTCTATCAACATGGGATCTTTGTGGTGGGTTGGTGCGACATGAACCAGGGCATGCAAGTCAACTTCCCTTTCTAGCCGAAGACTGCCAAGAGCCTTCCCAATGCAGTCGTGCTCGTCAGGATCCTGTTGCAACACCCAACTCCCCAAAGGAGCTTTACAAGATTCTAGGGTGGCTTGGTTCTTGTATCAGAGGCGATACCTTCGTGGTGACGATCTTGTGCGAATGAAGTCGCGTAGGCCGCCCTCGGCCTCCAGGCTGGCACAATGCCTGTAGCAACCAAAGGGTGAGCGTGACCTACGCTGGCCTCGAGGACACTAGCAGGAAGATCCCCCATGGGCCATGGACCATCCCCTGCCTCGCTAAGCGCACGATTGCGTTCCTCATAGTAGGACCGGCGTGCTCCGCCATGTCGTCATGATCGTCATCTCTGTCGTCGTCGTCACATCTTGGGCCCAACCGCGAGTGGACATCACCGACAGCCTTCTTGGCTGCCGCTCCATTCCATCAGGAACCCTCGCAGTCTAGAAGAAATGTTCCCACTTGGGAAACTCTTCCTCCGGATCAACCGGGTTCTCGCTCTTGCTCTGGCCGCTGATAGGAGAGCGGGCATGTGGTGAGTAGTCTTCAAGGATGCTCAGATGCATGAGCACGCGGTATCTATGGCCCTCCCTAGCAGTGCCAAAGGTAGATGATTGATCTGTCTCATGAACGGACTTCACCGGGGGGGGTCAAGGAGTGTGAGGTGAGTGCTCTTCGGAATTGCATCAGGGTCACGAACCCACACCCGCACTACCCAAATAGTGGCGCACTTCGCTCCCTCTCTCTCGAGAGTTCATCCGCACCATCAGACTAGCAATCCCCCCGCGACGCGCTCGACCACAGAGGGTTGCTAGGCAAAGAACAGTACGCCCTCCAAGTAGAAGAGGGCACAATACCTCCAAATATTGCAGTGAGAGCCAGCTTTGTAGTCTCACTACTGAAACTGGAACTAGTAGCCATCAAGTGAGCACCGCCTGTCTCCAGAGCAACGTCATGTTGTCATTGAGTATCAAACTCAATGAGGAAGTCCTCAGGAAGACAGTGTGAGATGTGAATGTCTCTCAGAGGGATGTGGAGCCTCACTTGAATGGCCCTCGCCACCAAGCTGGGTGGCGGATTGCGCCGGGCTCCCACCACTAAGACAATGCCCGCTGTGTCATGAAGGCGTAGGAGTTTAGCCTCCATATCCTAGGAGATGGTGTGGGCGTAGAAACTCATGGTCGCCCTATTGATGGCCTGACCAACGGGATAGTCCTCCATGCTGCGTTGCGCCGAATAGTAGGACGCTTTGGCTATTTGCTGCTTCCATGGAAGACGACGGAGGTGTGGAGCTTGAGGCTGTGGTTGTTGAAGGCAATGGTGATGACTTGGTTTCTAAGGACAAAGATGAGCTAGGTGACCATTTTATCTACATCTAAGATAGTGAATCGGGAACCTGCCATGCGCTATCTTGTGTCCTTTGGCAAGGCACCTGAAGCAAGTGTCTGAACGAGAAGGGGTAAATCCAGTTTTCCGCTTTGCCCGGTTGGTGGGGACTTCAATACGACGCGTCAAGTCTGAAGGCTCTGTCCCATGCCGAGTTTGCCACCAATAGTGTGGCATTACTTTGCACCAAGCCCCCTGCCCATTGGACGCAATCTTGCTGGTATTGCCTTGATCGCCAGCCACTAACTCCCAACTACCAAGTGCCTTCAATTGAGTTCCTTTATTAAATGCGGTGAGTCTCACTTTTTGTACCCAAGCAAAAGGTTGCACATTCAATTTGGATAGCAAAGGAGGAGAACCAACACCAGGCTACCCGATTGCTCTGCCGGCATTACTACTCTCACCCACCTCATGCACACTTGGTGAGAAGAGACAAGCCGGCAAGCCTTTCTTGGCAATAACTTTGTTAGGGGAGCAAGATAGCAGACGGATTTGAGGAGGACTGCCCAAAAGATTACCGGGGAGCACGGGGCTACGACGCGGGCCAAACATTTCAAAAGATGATTTCAGCAATCTGATATTTCTCACCTTACGAGGACCATGAAGAAATGCCCTTGGATAGATCTATGTAGCCAATGAAAAAAAAGGATAAGACTTAGAATCTTAGATCGAAGAGCCTTTTTCTATAAAGGATTTTACCTTACTTATATTGAAGGCAAATAGCATAGTTCCTATAGTCTAGTCGAAAGAAACAAAAAAAAAGGCTGGGAAACCAGCTCACAATGGAGAACTAGGACAAAACTATTACAGAAACTTCAACACCAAGATCAGACCAACATAAGTAGATAATCTGTGAACAAAAAAAGGATCTTGATTGCAATATTCATCCCAAAACATCATCGGTTCCAAAAGGGCGAGAAGAAAAGGTCATCGAAGAGCCATAATTAGCAAGTAGATTCATGCTCTGCTACTCAAAAAGGAAGACGATGGTGATGTTTCCCTCGGTAATCAACTGTTTCTTGTAGTAACTGTGAGACCACGCCAAAGCTCATCTGATACGTTACAATGCTCTCCTTAAACATGATCGACTCTCCATTGAAGAACATATACTCCTTACGCCACCTGTTGTGCACAACATTGTAAATGGCCGCCTAGCGCCGAGGATCACCAACGTGAACATTGCGAACGACCACCTTGTTCCCATGGTGAATTATGGTCTCTTCAACTTCATGCTCAATGCCCTGGTCCACCTCCACCTTGAGGAACATCCTCATGTCTGGCTCCCAAAAATCATGTAATTGCAATGTCTACTTATGTAATAAGAGCTAAAGACATGGCGTCGTCTTTAAGTAGTACATAACTGAAGCCATCGATATCCGAACGCCGCACGCTCGGAAGCCTCGACGAGCCGCATGATCGGCCGGGTCCTTGGACGACACGGAGTCGCCCCCAGGCTGGTCAGGCTGAGCTGCACCGAATGCAGAGGCGTCTGCTAGGAGGAGTTGTGGGAGTCTATGGCCTCCTGGGCGCGGTCGAGGTAGGGCTTGAATCCGACGCGGAAGGAGAGGTAGTCGAAGGCCACAGCGCCCAGCACCACCACGCCCGAGCGCATCGCGTTCTGTCGCGCCCGGCTCCCGCCGCCGTCTCCTCTAATCACTTCCAGAAAGGGGAACCGCTTGGGTCCAAGAAGAAACGCGAAGGGGGTAGTGCCAAAGAAGTCAAAAAAATTATTGTCAGCTTATCTAGCTCACACATCGATCTACCTAGCAAAACCGGACCGACCACACGCCATATGTGCAATACCACCATACGAAACAGTCTCAGGGTTAGTATAACACCCCGTGTCATTACCCCAGGGGTAATCACAATTAGGCATACGGATTACTATTCGTTTGGTCACTAGAACACTACTCCAACGAATAGTAAACCTTTACCAGAGTTACGCAGCAGAACAATAAGATAAAAACTGTACTTTTTATTCCAGTTAGCCCCGCAAGGCTATGGGTTTTTACAATTAGTAATTTACAATCCACAAAAAGAAATGAGACCAAGTCCCTTCTCTTGCCTTCCTTGCTCCATCAATCTTTTATCCGTCCCATTGGTTGAATAAAAATGCCTATCTCACCCTGGTCCTCGTAGTCAAGCCCTTGCCTTCTGCGGCTTCTTCGGTACCTGCATGTCCTTCGTCCCACTCGGGATAATTCCCGGTAGGACTAGGATCTACAAAGGAGAATACTAACAAGGTTGAGTACAAAAGTACTCAGCAAGCATTAATAGCAAAAGATGCACTGTATGACTTATCTCTGTTCATTATCACATTTTCTATATCATCTCTTTTCTGAAAATAACTCATTAAAATATTATGTGGTAGATTTTAATACTGAAAACACTACTGGTCACTCAGAGAGAAGATAGACCCCCCAGTGGTTCCCATAGACTCCAATCTAGGAGACTGGCATGAATTCATGATTTTATTTAGCACTGCGCAGGCTTTATACCACTTTACCCACACTTATTCTGAACTCTTTGTGAACCGGGTCCATCGTATTTCCTTTGATGCGAGATCGAGATCAGAACACAGAACGTTTTTCAGGTTACGTGAATTAATTTCTCCACCCATTATTTTCCGTTGGTGCTGATCTCGTCACCCACCGAGTTCTGGTAATGTTGGTTGAGGCATCTCTATCCTGCGCTCAACACTCCACCTTAGCGCTATAGCGCCTTGGATCCCCCACTTCCGGACTTCTCCTACTGGTCCTGGGTTCCTCCATCACACTCACATATATTACTTACCCAATGTGGAGAGCATAATCACGTAACAAGGTACCAAGTAAGAGTTTTGTCGGTCCTTATATTTTAACCATATGTAAAGGGTCCCACCTCCTACCTCATTTCTTACCTGCCACGGGCCCCCTTTACCAGCCATATAATTCTTATCTCTTTCCTCTTTCTTATCTCTTTCATCTTTCTCATTTCTTTCATATTCATCTCAATCATTTGATTTAAGTTTTAGAGAAACAATTTTTGATGCAATACATATAATACAACAATATACGGTTTACATTTAATATAACTATATTTATGTTCAAGAGGATAGCTTGCCTTCGGAATTGTAGGAAAGGTCGGCGTCAAATACTTCTGATCGAAATACTCTGTCGTATTGGTTAGATCCTCTTGTAGCAATACGACAACACTAATAATATATAAATAAATACTTAGTTGATTTTGGAGTGATAGTAAGCGTACATAAGTTAGTAGATTTCATTTTGTTAGCATATTTTAATTTAATAACACTTTTCGGGTTCCCCGCTGGGTTAGCTCTCCCATAAGTAGGATCGTTTTACGGTCTACCCGCTTTAGGATTGCTAGCATCTAATTTCGGGTTTTTACCGCACGACAACAAAAATTACTACAAGCACCTGCATGCAACTAAGTCTGGTTAGTTTTACGCGTGCAATTAATTGCCTAATTGCTTTTACGCCGGTGTTGTTTAATTTAATTAATCTACCACGGATAATTTATTTCTAAAGTTACAGAATATTTTAACCCAGTGGTTTCTAAAGGCAATTTAATGCTTCAACTAACCTCGGATAAATATTACAGCATTTTCCTGCATTAAATTTCTATCGGTCTGGTTTATGGTTAATTATTCGTACGCGGCTTAAACGATCATCCGGTTCAATAACGACAAAATACTAACCATTGTTAAATTTATTGCTAACTTTTATTGCTACAAACATTAATTAACACAACTTACCAGAATTTAAACATTTTTCCTAAATTTTCCTATACTTAAATTTCCTAATCCTAATCCCACCTAATCCCTAATCTCTCTCTTCTCACTCCCTAACCCGGTCGGCCGACACCCACACAACCCCCCAAACCCCACCATTTCCCTTCTTCCCCCAAATCCACTCCTCCCTCCATCCTCTCATGGCGTCACCTACTCCTCCTGGTGCTACCGCTGGCCCGCCTCCTCTTGCCCGGTTCGGCCCCGACACCTCCCTGCCGCCACTGCCCGCACCCTCACCTGGCCCGGCTCTAGCTCAACTCGGCCCACCACCGGCAACTGCTGTTGCCTCTCTGCCAGCTCCTCCCCGCCGCTGGTCCCTGCACCACCAGCGCCCATCGGCTTGGCCTCCGGTTACCGGCCTGCCCGTGCACCGGTCCACCCGAGCCTGGCTCGACCCTCTCTTCTTTTACTTCTGTGATTTTCTGATTTTAAACTTTAATTTATTGATTCACTTTTGCTGATGGATGATTGTTTGATGCTTAAGCACGATGAAGTGATGGGGCTGTGATGGTTCCTGAGCCTCGGTTTGGGGTGATGGTGGGCTATTGGTGTTGGTGCCAGTACTGCCTACGCTGCGTCGCCTTGAGGTTTACCCCTTTGCTCTATTCTCTCTACTCCTCCCCCTATTGCTCTGTGATGACAAAAGATAGCTATCTTGCTGCTGAGGGGTGCTCAATATGCAAGAGTAGTTTACCTGATGGGTTGGGCTTGTGTCGGTTTTGAGGTCATGGCCGATGTGGTCGGGCTAGGGCTGCCAGGGAGTGGGGTTGTTGTCGCCAAAGGTTCAAGGTCGATGCTGGTGCCGGCGTCTTCCTTGCTCCCCGTGCTCCTCCCTAGCTCCCTTCTTCCTCTAAGCTCCTGATGGAAGGGGATGGGCTTGTAGAGAGGTAGTGAGGTGAGAATGAGTGTGGGTGAAGAGAAGGCTCTCGATATGCTGGCTGTGCTGCTCGTGAGGATGAGGTGGCTCTGAGGAGCAGGAGGGGGTTGGCTCGGTTGTGTTGCTTCCGTGCTCCTGTGCAGCTGGCTCAGCCTTATCAATTAGCTGTGCTTTCCTGTGCATAGTAGGGGAATGACTCTGGATACTTGCAGGGTTGTGAATGGTTGCGAGGAAATGAAGTGATGGTGCTAGTTTTTGAGATACCATGTGATGTTTCGACTGAGGGTAGGGTTTAAGAGAATGTGCACTGTGGGATTATATTACGGTTGAGGCCATTGTAAACAGTGGGTGTTGGATTTCAATTAAATGCTAAATGATGATACCTACAGAAGTGCAAGGGTGCCGATTAACTCTAGTTGGTCTGGGTATCTTGACAATTGAGGGGCTGACTAGCTTTGAGTTGATATGGGAACCCTACGGAGCTTCAGGGGATTCTAACGGCCACTTCCTATATTCTAATGCTCACATACATATTCTGCTTTCGGTTGTACTAATTGTTTGTTGTGCTTTTGGCCATCTATGGAGGTGTGGATCGGGAAGGGTAGAAGATAATTGGATGAAATGGCAAGGAGGACTTCGGTGACATGAATGCAAGACTTTTGAGTTGTAAATTAGTTAACTCTTGTAATCTACCGTGTGATCTGTTGTAAATAAATTTTGTAATAGAAGTTGAGTTTGTAATATCTATTACTTTTGTTTTGCAATTGAGTTGTTGCAATGCATTCAAGGTTGTAACTTTGGTGTATCCTGAGATGTATTGAAATGATGTAAATAGTTTTTGAATTTATGTTAGTGTTCCACTTAGGCTTGTAATGGATTTATTTTTGTAATTAAATCTTAAGTGATAATGTTGTTATATTGTTCAAATTGTTAATTGTGTGGATTAAGTGTTTGATGTCCAAATTGATATTACACCTTGTTCCGGACTAAAGAATTTTAATTACCACTAATTACCGACTATTGCTATTTAGTTTAGCCTAATTGTTCGGGTTCTCACAGGTAGGTTGTTCAGTTTGTGCAACTTAGAGGTGTCAATGGTCCGATTTTTTAATACAGAGGGTTACTTGTCCGTATGTCTATACTTGAGGGAGTATAATGGACTTCTTCCTTCAATAAATTTTGGCCACTTTCTTAGTTATTTCGTTAACGGTTGATATTTCGCCTATGTTTTCATTGTATGCACTAGCATGATCCTATACTAGTGTAGAATACATAGAGTCCAGATTTGCGTATTCGGACCGATAGCATACATGAGCTGATCCGTGTGTGTTAGTGTATATTTCTACGTTCCCTTACTGTTCTAAAGAAGTCTTGGTTTTGTCTTTGTGAAACTAGTTTTTGTCCTTCAACAAAAGCTTGCGCCTAGTGAAGATGGATTGGATCGTCCCATCGAGGAAAGGTGAGAGGTAACTGTAATTTAGACTTCCTATCCATTCGACCAAATGAGTAATACAAGTTACAAGTACCAAAACTAAACGAGTTCAAAGTTTCATGTGACATAAAATGCTGAAACGACGCAACGGAAAGATGATTGAAGCACCAAAAGTTAATACCTTGCACGTAGGGAAATGCTACACATATCACATTATGTTTTTTTTGTTACAACTAGAGGACGTACGTCCGATTAAACAAATCTCATCATACGTCCCCAATCACCCTATAGCCCATGCACTCCTGCTGCAAGCCACTGTCCCTGCTGCTCCAAGCCAATGCCACCTCCTTGTGTTGCGTGAGCCCCAACTTGGCCACGAAGCATAGCTGTAGCCGATCCATGCATCCATGTGTCATAACAAGCATCCAAACGGACTCCTTTTAGGGTTCTTGCTCACAAAGTTACCCTATAGTTGGTGATAGACTCTGTACATGTGCATGCCATTATATACACGAACCTAATTATTTGTTAATTGTTCCCTCCTAGCTAGTTAGCTGCATTAGTCTTTGTTTTGCAACATCACCTTGAACAATATGCAATATATTTTTTCCCTATGAATGTAACATTTTTTTCAATGAGCCGCAACATTTTTTGAATATAGATGCAACAACGCACAGAAGTACGCCGCTGCATACAACATCTTTCGGACAACGGTTGCAACATCCTAGGACAATGGTTGCAACATTCTATGATAATAGTTGTAACATCCTCAGACAATGGTTACAACATCCTCAGACAACGATTGCAACATCCTCGGACAATGGTTGCAACATCTCCGGACGTCCTCACCTTATCATCCTAGGATAACGGTTGCAACATCCCCGGATGTCCTCACCTTATCATCCTAGAATAACAGTTGCAGCATTCCCGGACAACGGTTGCAACATCCTCGGACAACGGTTGCAACATCCTAAGACAATAGTTGCAACATCCCCGGACAACGGTTGCAACATCCTACGACAATGGTTGCAACATTTCCGGACAACGGTTGCAACATCCTAGGATAATGATTGCAACATCCCCGAACAACGATTACAACATCCTAGGACAATGGTTGCAACATTCCCGGACAATGATTGTAACATCCTCGGACAACGGTTGCAACATCACAAATCAAAAAACAAATCATCTGGAAAAAACACGTTGGAAAAAATTGCAACATCGCCGTGAACAGTATGCAACATTTTTTTCTACATATGCAACATTATTTTTCTACAGATACGACACTTGCAACATCCCTGGACAACGATGGTTTTAACATCTCCGAACAACGGCTGCAACATCACAAATCAAAAAACAAAGCATCTGAAGAAAAAAACGCGTTGGAAAAAATTGCAACATTTTTTTTACGTGCACACTGGATGAGGAAAAACCGCGTTTGAACACACTTTGAAAAAATTGAAACGTGTTGGAAATTGGAAAAATTGAAAAACGTGTCGGAAAAAACTATCTTACTTGGAAAGATTTGGGGCGAAAGTTACGGAAGTGGTGTTAACTGGATGAGGAGAGAGAGTATGCGAAATGTTATTAAGTGGACTGCGCCACGTGTGGGCTCTCTCTTCTGCTTCCCTCTCTGCTCTGCTTGGCCTTCGCCGCCCCCCTCCTCCGCCTAACCCTCCTCCCCGAGTAGCGCCCCCCCTCGCCCCTCCACCCCCTCTGGCCCCCCCCTCCCGCCACGCCCGCCCGCCACGCGCCTGACGTGTGATCCTCCCCTTCGCCCTGCGCCTGACCCTTCCCTCGCCCCACGCCTGCCCCTCCCCTTCGCCCCTCCTCCTCGGCCCCCTAAAGCGAAATAAAGAGAGTCGGGAGCATAAACTTCTTCGGTGCTTGAGCGGCGAGCAACATCTTGTAATGAGAGAAACACCGCACTACACTCGCCCGCACGCTTCACCAACCGCCTCGCCTTGCGTCCCTCTCCGCGGCATACCCCTATGACGTGCGTGGGGGACCAGCGCCTCACCTTCTCCCCTTGCCGCCGCCACTGGGGTGGTCTTGAGAACCCGCCCATGGCGGCGGCGGCGGCGGCGACGCGGGCATGAAGCACGTGGTGGACCGCTACAAGCGCCACGGTCCTCGGTGAGGGCACCTCGGCGTCGTCTTCAAGGCCATCGACACCAAGGTCCCCACTCCTAAACCCTCGCTCTGTTGATCTGCGGCGCCCCGAGAAGTAGGCCTTAATTTGTTTGGCACCCTCACTCCATTCATCTGCTTGGTGAGGGGGCGCGTGGTCGTCTTGATTGAGCTTAGGAAGGAAATCCTAGGGTTTGGTGTTTTGGGTTGCGTTACTTGCGTACCTTGTCAAATCGCGTCACTAAGCGGTGAGCTCTCTGGTGAATTGGCAAGGCCGGGCCTCCCAAGTCCCATGTGTAATTAGTCTGATGGGAACCGGATTCACTCGGCCGTTTAGGAGTGTGTTGATTGAGTTGGCGGTGTTGTGTTTGGGATGGGTTTTCAAGCCGTGGTCTTTGATTTGGCATCCCGCTTGTTGTCAATCTTCAAGTCATGGCCAATCCCATTTTATGTGAAGTTGGATAGGGTAATGAAGATCTGACCTTGCAATGGTTCTTTCGATTCTGAAGGTGGTGGTGCTGTGTGAGTATGGAGAGCCCCAGGAGCACTTGGAGATATGGGAGGCTTGATCCTCCGGGTTGCCAAGGCAAATCTTGACATTGTTCCAGTTAAGGCTAACATTTGTACAACTCGAAGGACTGTTAAATCGTTTTTTTCTTGTCATCATCAATATACCTTCTCTAGCTCAACCTAACTTTTGTTGCAATTAAGATTATCTAATATCAGTAAGAGTTATATGTTATGCACTTGTGCTCAACCAAACTTATTGTTCTTTGGCATTTTGTTCGGTCACTCCTTACACCAAACGCCTTTCCCAGATATTTGAAAAAAAAAAGGTAAAAAAAGGTGGTGATGAAGCTATAATGTCAAAAATGTCTGAAATGGATGATATCATCCTTGAGATACCAATTGTCTTGAACTGGCTTTTACACAACTGTCGTTTTGCGCTTTGCCAGGTTGTAGTTTGTGGGATCTTGCTAGTGACACTTCAATTGCATGTTTTTCAACACCTATTTCTTTTCCTTACTGGAAGTAATGCTTTGAATCCTGAGCACTAGCACAAAGACAGATAGTTGGGCACTATATCCTTTTTATGTTGCACTAATGTACCTCATCTTGGATACTCCATGTTTTGAGGGGTTTGAAGCATATGTTGGAGTATTGCTTCTTTAGACGGCTTTGCACGGGCCCGCCTCTGAATGGCAGGCAAGAATTAAGTCAATAGTTTCCACAATTGTTAGTTGAGTATCAGGTCCTTTTTTATTTACTCTGTTGCCATTGACTACTTGCAGGCTAAAAGAATGGATATTGTCACTGGAGAGACAGCTGGTGTGGAAGGGTAGCTCTTGCTGCTATATCCTGTCCTTTTTATATTACATTTATGTGGCATGTTAATTCATAAAAGCTACTTGTTAGTAATCTTAACCCCTCTAGAATATGTCGTCTCGTGTTGTTGGTTCTTGACACTTCAATTGCAGGTTTTTCAACACCTATTTCTTTTCCTTACTGGAAGTAATGCTTTGAATCCTGAGCGCTAGCACAAAGATAGATAGTTGGCCACTATATCCTTTCTATGTTGCAGTAATGTATCTCATCTTGGATGCTCCATGTTTTCAGGGTTTTGAAGCATATGTTGGAGTATTGCTACTTCAGACAGCTTTGCACGAGCCCGTCTCTGAATGGCAAGCAAGAATTAAGTCAATAGTTTCCACAATTGTTAATTGAGTATCAGCTCTTCATAAGGATTAGATTATGCACTTGTGCTCAACCAAACTTATTATTCTTTGGCATTTGTTCAGTCACTCCTTACACGAAACGCCTTTCCCAAATATTTGAAAAAAAGATTAAAAAAAAGGTGGTGACGAAGCTATATGTAAAAAATGTCTGAAATGGATGATATCATCCTTGAGATACCAATTGTCCTGAACCGGCTTTTACACAACTGCTGTTTTGCACTTTGCCAGGTTGTAGTTTGTGGGATCTTGTTGGTGGTTATGGCAGTCGGCGACTTTGTCAGTTCGATCGTCGATATGAATATGTTGATCAAAAGAATTGACCTCCAATTATCCTTTTGGTATGTTTTCCGGTTTTCATAGCTGAATAGCTCACAAGAAGAGTGCTTTTGGATGATTGCATAGGTGAAGCTTGCTAAAATAGTCATTGGAGCTTATCTTTATAAACCCCAGCATTACACATCTTGTTACTTGGTATCGTCAAACTACTGTAGTTCTCTACCTGCTCCAGAACCTGCTAGAGTATACTTTGATGATGAGATTGCTGCTCGTGTTGTCATAAGAGACTTTCATTTTGCCATGGTCGTCCGCTTTCATGTTCCCATCGGACGACCAAACAGTAACATTTCCTTTTTTTTAAAAAAAAAAAAGAACTCGTACGAATTCTGCCTTCACGTTAGTTGCTCCCTTCCTCTTGAAAGCTTATCTCTGCCATTTCCCACCGAAGTACCCAAAAACAGAGACCGGGTTTGCGAACAGGAAAGAAGTCACATGAGATGTGGGAGTTTATATAGGCTTGGTATTAAAAAATCACGCGCAAAGAAATATTGCAGCAGGTAATAGTAATGTTCCAAATCACCAGAGGAAAACATAAGAGAATAAAATGCACCAGACTTTGCAGTTAGATCATGGAAGAAAATTTCATCATTCATAATCTCTTTACATCTCTCGTTGAGAAAAAGAACCAATAACGGGCAACCCAAAAATGCTGCTTAGAAATAAGCTTGATAGGACGGCACTTCTTGAAAAAGCGATCGGAATATGTAGGTGATAAGTCAGTAACCTGGAACATCTGTCCTACGCCAGAGCAAAATATCATTCATCTTCACCATACCATGATGAGGACTCTGCAGAATCCTTTGTTGGCTCGAATCTCTTGAATATCAGAACTCAAAGTAACTCCAGGGCTCTGGATTTAGATCCTGTGGCAGCATATCAACCCTTGGGGTCAGCTGGATTGCACCAGTACACAATTCATTTAATCCAATGAATTACCGCAACATGATCGTAAATAGAGAAATGGACAGAACCGTCATTTAGCTTTGCTTGTATTGACACTAAACTATTTTAAAGAAAAGAATTCAAAATTTACATCTAACAACATTAAGAAAAGCTGGAGAGAAGGCTCCTGGTGCGTTTGGTGCAATAATGCACCTCAATTGCTAATTTAGTTAGCATACGTCAATTCAAAAGAAACCTAACCGGTTAACCATGAACATACCAAATATGGAAATCATTCACGAGGTGAGATTGTAAGAACATAAAAGCTATAACAATTGGAGCACAAAAGCTTGTTCCTTTTTCTTCAGCAGTTGGCACACTAGATCATCATTAAAAAAGAAGAGTGGCAGACACCGAGGTAAGATAAAATTTAAGTCCTAACTTGATCTACACAACACAAGAAGAAACCAGTAAAACGACATTGCAACCCATTTCTTCTTTTTTTGTTTCTTCTTATGTGACTTTAGTAAAAGTTTGATTTTCTATACCACAGTAGATCACCTATATGTCTACCTTCCTTATCTCTCTTAATTTTCACGATGATTTGATATTTCTCATGCTAACCAATCACCGTGAAAATGGTTTTCATTTCATATATTAGATCAGTTTGTAAGTTTCCACCCAAAATGATCAATATCAAGAGAATAATCAGTTAAATTGAAGAGTACATATGCTAATTTTTTGCTGTGAAGTTGTTTACACTTTACACATATAGTAGACAAGGCAAATGTCTTACACTCATACAGTAGGAAATCAGCATTGTTAACTGTTTTTTTTGTGGAACCAGAACGTCTAGAAAATGTTAAGTGCACTATAAAAGAAAGTTTCAGGCACTTACTTGAGATGCGCCTTTTGTCCCGGCAAAGCTCGCTTGTGCAGCTACATTTGAATGCCTTGACAGGGTGATTGACATCATCAAAATCAATTCCATAGTCCTATGGTTAAAATGTGAACAAGATTATGTCATACTTTGATAGATGACCTAAAGTAGGCAATGATCTACACAAGAAGATTCCACCAAACAAAAAAGGAACAATAGCTATGGAAAAATATTCATGCAGTCATAAAGTCCACAAGGCCTAGAATTCTAAAACATTATATGAAACCGAATTCAGCTAGGGTGGAAAAAATTGGTTATCCCATATCTTATTGTCCAATCTTTGTTGATTCACTAGTAAAGACTAAAGAGCTGATGCAGCGCAATGGAGCTTAAATGTAATTGCACGAAGTACCGCTTACCCATGTCAGTTCTTCATAAGGCTCTATTTGCCTTGTCGTGAAAAATGCCAGCTGAACAAAAAAGGAAGAAAGAAATAAGCTTAATAGGCTTCAATTTTGGATTAAGACATAATGCCAGTGAGAAACTAGAGTTGCATATACATGGTAGTAGTGGTGGTCGGGCGTCTCAATCTCAACAGGTATTCCAATAATGTTAGCATCAAAGCACCTGCAGCATACAATGACATACCAGGTCAACATGTAGAAAGCATTGATTCAGCTAGGGCTGAACAAATTCTTGTTGGCAAAACAGCAGCAACCCTCCCAAGTCCGTTCATGGCTTCATGCACACGGCAGCAGTAGGTTGGGAATATAACTGCATGCATGCAACCGGGTTGGCAAAACCGCCTAAACCGGATTTGTAGAGCCCTAGATTCAGCAGAGTACGAAAGCAACACCTTTTTCAAATTGCTTATGTATTCAAATTTTGGGTAAGACTGATGTCAACTAGCTTCAAATTAGAGTACAATCACTTGGGTATCTTGATTAATTGTTGACATCAGGCAATAATACAAGCGTAACCAAACAATCATTCATCTACTAATTTACACGCATTTTGTACAGACTACAGAGAAATATTGGATGGTGACAACTGACAATCACAAATTACGATAGTTTCACTAGTACATAGAACCAGGGCTAAGCTTTCCAGACACGAGGTTTTCCCTGGACCGCCATCAGTAACCGGTTACAGGTCAAATTCTGGCCAAATTTAAACTTCATACAAATTTTGATTGAAAATTTCTACAATTTTCAACTCCAAACAATATACATCGTCAAGTACTTGCCAAATCATGCAAAAACAGACCAAAACAAAATATCTCAACCGGGTGCTAGGGAAAAAACGGGTAACTAACAGGAACTGGCTGGCACCCTACGGTTTTTCTAACCCTGCGTACAACCAACAACATCATGTATCATAGAGAACTTCACAAGAATCGTTATGTGTTTCTGATGAAAAAGCACTTCCGTAAAAGAAATATTACCTATGGTTTATAAACCTTGCCACATTCCCATAAAAGGTGCCATCTAGACAGAGGGCTTCCTCGTCCTTCAGAAAACCTTCAGTGCCCCAGTCCGCATCAAGTAATAAAGGGTATGTGTGCTTTGCTTTACCAGTCTTTTGAATTGTTCGCTCATATAGTTCAATGTTTGTTAATATTTCACCAACATACTCACAAACAAAAGCACCTCGAGGAAGTTTATCAGCAGTGCGCAGCCCCCATCCCTTTTTTCCAGGGGTTAAGAACACCTGAAACAATGATAGATCACAAATGATGACAAAACACATATATGATATGAAGTTTTCTGCGGTAAGCACATAAGCATACACAGAATGCACAGCATCACAAGAAAAAAAAGCTGCAGTTACCATCATAATTCCATCATATTTGGCAGTTGGCACTGATTAATGTCAACTTTATCTTTGGCAGCAAAAGGGTAATACAAAGAGCTTAAATGGGTAGTTATATGACTTGCCTGTAGATGGTGAGTAATGCCTCGCTGCACCACACGGTTTCCACAATTTCTGGTGCAACCACATTTACTCCAGCATTCCTTGATAAATTTCCTTATAAGGTGTCCTTTACAAGGATCAGGATTCGCTTCGTTGTTTGGCAAATCAGAATTTACTTCAATCTTCATTCGTTCATGTGGACAAATCTTGCAGTAGAAGTGAGGATGTTTATGTGGTTCTCGAAGCATTGAGACACACGAATCTAGAAATGCTTCTTTAAGCAGGCCATCTCTTGTATAAGCAAACTCGCCTCCAGTTTCTGTTGCACATGCACAAGGCAGTGGTTGTGCTAGACAATCTCCAAAACAATCAGAACAACAATTTCCATCTCCTATTCTAGCAAGTGAAAGATTGATATAGGCATTTTGGAATGTGATATTGCGTGGTATGTAGTGAAATGGAGGAGGAAGAATTCCATTGCCAACTCCATTAACTATGGGAATACTCACATGTTCTTCGCCTTTTGTTATATCGTTCACATCATGTGGTGGTCTCTTGGCACCAATAGTTAGTTGATGCTGAATAACCTGCATATTGCTAGAACTGTTCTGGCTAACTCCAGCAACAGCACTAGAGGAGCAAATACCACCAAGCCTCATGAGATTATTAGGTGGCATACATGAGGAACCAGCTTGATTTGACTGCAATATTTGTGGCACTGAAGGCTTAGACAAAAAGTCCACAGCAGGAACTATTTGTACAACGCCTTTTTCTCTAGGTCCACTAGATTCAAAGCCCAAGTCAACAATACACTGGCAAGTATCTTCCAAAAGATTCATGAAAGAGAAATTGGGTTCTAGGATCTTGTATGTCCTGAGACATCTAGCCTCCATTTCCTTGCATATTGAGTCCATGTCAGGCATACAGAAATCAGAATGATTTGCCAGGGAAGAGTTGTATGTGAAGGACAGTTTCCCTGTTCCAGAATTTGACAAAGCTACCTCAAAGTTGGTTGAAAAACCTTCGCTGTTTACAATTGCTTGGCTGCTACATGCATCAGCCATGTTTCTTTCATGTGCAACCGAAACACCTTTATACTTTTGATCAACAGCATGCTGCACACCAGAAGTCCTGTGTGCATCTTCATACCCTGGAGGATTTTGTAACATTATAGAAAATCCAAAGCATTCAGTTAGAATTTAAGAGTATTGGAATTAACAACGCCAAGAAAAGAATATTAACAGCACAGCCACAACAAGATGATGCAGTTTCTGCAGAAAAAAAAAGGATATCTCTGAAACATTGCAATACATATATTGGTATGGTATCACTAGAAGAGTTATGCCAGTATTTTATAAATTTCAAATTTTAAAACACTTGAACCTACAGTTCCTACGACAATATAAGCTTACATACCTGCCAAAGATTTTAGCCAAATTGTTCAACAGTGCAAACCAACACTGCAGTAACATAGGGCCTGTTTGGTTTGTTACCGGCATGAACCAAACCAAATTTTCGTAATGCTAATGAAAATTGGCCATCGTTTGGTTTTCTACCAATATTTGGTAATGCCAACAAAAATTTAGTAATGCCAACGAAATCCACTGTCATATGCGGGCAATCCGAGGGTGAGGAAATCGTTCATCAAAATTTTGGTAACGCCAAAATTTGGCTTGACCGCAATCCAAACAAATTTCATTTTGCCAAATTTTGGCTTTACCCAAGTTTTTGGGTATGCCAAATTTTGGCTTGGTTCATTAGGGCCATGAACCAAACAACCCTATACTGACAAAATAGCACTGAAGTTAACAACAAGAGTGCCTAGCATTAATAAAACTTACTCCATGTATTCCCAACAATACAACGACTTTTCATGGTCTATGAGTTAAAATTTAAGACCGCTAATTCTGATCACTATGTTATATTATGAAAGTAATTCAATGATGAATCGACTAATATCATTTTCTGTGGCACATTTAGGTACTTTCATATATGCTATTAGTGGTCAAAGTTCAAAAAGTTTGGCTACACATTCCGCAAAACGACCTATATTTGGGAACAGATGGAGTAGAAAGCAAACCATCAAAATATATACATCCAGATAGACATAAAACAGACCTGATGAGCTGAATATTTTTGTTCATATAACAGAAATGCATAAAAAAACTGGGAATCCAACAACGAAGGCACTAAAAAGTGAATGCTCTACTATGTATTATTATTTATTAACACCGATATGAAAAGTAATAGCCTAAAGGGACATTACCATGGTGAGGGCTGGAGTCCAGAACTTGTGGACACATAAGTGCTAGTGGAGTCTCAAAAGTTTGAAGGCCTTGACCTCGGAGTAATAAAGCAGAACTGTTTTCACCAATTGTTGTATCTTCTATAACATTTGTTTGCATATTTGGTTCCTTAATCAATAATCGTGAAGAAGGCAACTGCATTTGGTTCCCAGTGACTTCCCCCTCACAAACAGCTCGAGGGGGCAGCGTGCCTGCTTCTTGCTGTAGTGGAGCTTCAGCCAATTCTCTCTTGTCATTGCCATGTATCTTGGATGTAGGTTTTCGACATTGCTGTTTTATCTTAAGCTTCTTGTTACAGTGGTCCGAATCAAGATTCTTTGTCTTGTTAGCTTGCCTTTTCTGTCCTTCCTGGTACATTGATAAAGGTTGAATTAAACCAAAGTTAAATAAACGAAATAATAAGAGAAATGGTGCTCAACTAATAAAAATTGACTTAAACCATTACATATCTAACTATAAATCGGAGAAAAGTGACCAGATTGTACTTTGGGAACTGGATCGTCAAATATAGCATCAGCTAGAGCCCGAAAACTATCAGCTTCTATATGCTCCCAGTTGTAATCAAACAATTCTAATAGATTCTTCAACACTGGTGAAACAGTTTCTCTCGGGACACCAATATCAGCCATGGATTTGACGGCAGCATCAAATCTTTCCTTGGAAATCTTTGGAGGTGCCATCCTGAATGCAATTGAAGAAATCAACATGGCACATAATATGGAAAAGTGACTTCCTTAAAAAACCAAGTGATAAAAGGCATAAATACATAGGAAAAGTTAAGCTTGGTACGCCAAACTTCTTATGAAGATGTACAATGCAGATAAGATATGATACATAATGAAAAGTTGTGGACTAAGTGAATGCAGGATAGGCTGCAGGGGTCAACAATAGGAGAGTATATTAGTTGTAAGCAACTTATTTAACCTTGGACTAGGGTTGCATTCATTTTGGTTTTGTTGGAATGAACCCATGATCTACTCCAATGGGCCAAAGGCTAAAATATACAAGTTACAGGTGAAAGTAAATACACAAAGAACACTCTATACAAGAGACATATCTAACATCTAACACCCCCTCAAACTTATGGTGGATCAACAACACTGAGTTTGGAGAGGTAGAAGCTATGCTAAGCTCTAGTATGTGTCTAGAAATCTGCTAACTGAAGCTCTGAAGGCACATACTAAAGAGCAATAACATGGTCCTTCACCTGCGATCTCATGTACGAAGCATCTACGCCAATGTGCTTGGTGAGCTCATGCTTCACTGGAGCTCGAGCAATACTGATCACGCCAGTACTACTTGATAAGAGAGGGATTGGTGCAGAAGTTGAAACACCAAAATCCTCAAGTAACCACCTAAGCCAAATTATTTCAACTGTCAACGCTGCCATGGCTCACAACTCAGCCTTAGCAATTGAACGGGAAATGACAATCTGCTTCTTGGTCTTCCAGGCAATCAGAGAGGAACCAAGAAAAACACAATAGACAGAAAGAGACCAACGATCAGAAGGATCGCTAGCCCAGGTCGCATTAGAGTACGTCTGAAGCTGCAGAGAGCTGGAGCGAGGAAAGAAAATGCGACGACTGATGGTCCCACGAAGATATCGCAAAACACGAAGAATGTGACTGTAGTGGAGCTGAGTGGGAGTAGAAACGAACTGACTTAGAATGTGAACTGGCTGAGAAATGTCAGGTCGAGTGATTCCAAGGTAGACAAGGCTCCCAACAAGATGACGGTAGCGAGTGGGATCCTCAAGAGACTCCATCAGTGGGCTGAAGGTGAACACCAAGCTCCATAGGAGTGTCCACCATGCGCTGATCAGTGAGATAAGCACAAGCAAGGATATCCTTAATGTACTTCTCCTGTGAGAGGTAGTAGCCCGCAGGTGTAGAAGTGACCTCAATCCCAAGGAAGTAACGAGGAGGACCCAAATCAGACATCAAGAATTGCTCACTAAGATGCTCCTTCACAAAAGCAATGTACTGAGTCATCCCCAATAATGATCATGTCATCCACATAGAGAAGGAGAGTCCCACCCCGAGGAGAGGTGTGCACGAAGAGGGTAGGGTCGTGATCACTGGAGGAGAAGCCGGCAGCAATGACAATAGAGGATGAACAATCAAACCAGGCACGAGGGGCTTGCTTGAGCCTATAGAGAGAGCGACGAAGGCAAAAGACCATACCATCAGAGATAGAATACCCAGGGGACGGCTATATGTAGACCTCCTCATGCAGCTCGCCGTTGAGAAAGGCAGTCTTGATGTCCAGCTGAGAGATGGACCACTGTCGAATAGAGGCCACAACAATGTGTGCGAATAATGGTCATATGGGCAACAGGAGCAAAGGTCTCATTGTAGTCACAATCATGCTCCTGCTGAAAACCACGCGCCACAGGACGAACCTTGTAGCGCTCGAGTGGGTCTTGATCTTGTACACCCACTTGCACATGATAGGAGTGACATGCGCAGGTAAGAGCATAAGATCCCAAGTGCCACTACGCTCCAAAGAAAAAATCTCCTCAGACATCGCGAGCTGCTACTCAGGGTGAACAGCAGCCTCACGGTAGGTCGTAGGCTCAGAAAGAGCAGTGACTGCGAAGCCATAGCGCTCAAGAGGCTGACAGTGTAACGGTCACGAAGATCGTATTTGGGAGGTGGAGCAGGACCCAACAAGTACGACGAAGGAGAGCTATGAACAGGACCCAGCAAAGACGGAGGCTCAACTGAAGACATAAGTGGAAAGCTGAGGGCCAGGAAAAGTCAGAAAGGAGATCGACTCAACAAGAGAATCTGAGCTCACAGTAGGGAGACAAGGGTAGTAAGGTCGGGACTCGTCAAGGTGACATCCCGAGAGATCCTCAGCCCACGAGCAACATGGTCGTACCAGCGATAACCTTTATGCTCAAGACTGTAGCCAATAAAAACACACTCAATTGACTGAGCAGTCAGCTTGGTGCGCTCACGAGGTGGAAAAAGGACGAAGCAGACACAACCGAAACAACGAAGGTAACTGTACCCTGGAGCCCGACCATAGAGACGCTCGACAGGAGTAGATCCATGAAGAGCAGTGGAAGGCTATATGTTGATGAGGAAAGCAGCAGTGGAGATAGCCTCAGTCCAGAAGTGAGGTGGAACAAAAGAGGCAAGCATGAGAGCACAGGCTGTTTTAAGCAATTGACGATGTTTACGCTTAGAGACACCGTTCTGAGCATGAGCACCAGGGCAAGAGTATCCTACTCAATGAGAAAGCGACGCAAAGCAACAGATAGGTATTCCCCAGCAGAGTCAGCACGAAACACACGAACAGCCGAATCAAACTGAGTATGAACCGCGGTGGCAAACATCTAGTAAATAGAGAGAACCTAACTGCGAGAGAGCGTGAATTAGATCCAAGTATGACAAGAATAATCATCAATAAAGATCACATAGTATCGATGACCCCTTTCAAAACGAAGAGAGCCCAACCCCAAACATCAGAGTGGATAAGATCAAAAGGATGAGCAGAAACAGAATCACTAGAGGGATAGGAGAGCTGCAGCTGCTTGCCAAGCTTGCAACCCATATAAAGTAAAGAGGTGTCACTAGAAACAAACCCAAGAAGATCACGACCTACTAGAGACAACAGTCGCAATCCACAGAAATGACCCTAACGATGGTGTCACTGAGCAAAGGAAGCAGTAGAGGACACAACAAAAATAGAGGTAGGTGTAGTGGCTGACTGACTGGTGGAGACAGCGGAAGGAAGGTGCAGCCAATCGAGCTCCCAAAGGCGTTGCGAATCACGGCACCGAGGGCCAGTACCAAGTAGAGTCTCCGTGCAGCGGTCCTAGACACAACAAGAGTCGGACTCAAGAATAACACAATAGTCGTGATCAGTGATCTGATCGGCCAACATAAGCTGCATATAAAGCTTGGGAACATGAGAGATTGCAGGAACATAAAGGAAGAAGTGGAAAGGATGCCTTGGTCTGCAACAGGAAGAGAGATACCATCTTTAGTTTGAACAGTGGAAGGAAAAGTTGTGGGACTCATAGAAGCGAGGACCGGATTGTCCAAAAATCGGATAGAAATTTTCAAATCAAAAATGGACTTTTTCGGGTTTTAAATGAGAAAAGATCAAATTCAAGCAAATCCGATTTTTGCCGATTTGAACTTTTACCTGGGGTGCCCGATATAACCGATAATCCCAATTTTTGGTTGATTATCGGCCGGTAATCAAAACTATGCATGGAACTAGTCCAGACAGTTGCCTGAAAACGCTTTTGCAAAATTTGGAATATTCATTTTCAATGCGAGACAATGTACATAGAAGTTAAGACATTTGGTTAATAGGAAAAGAGGGGTGTGTGCAGGACTTGGTATAAATGGAAATTATGCATTATCTGGGAATATGAATTAGTGATCGCTACAGAGTATAGACATAGCGAGGATGGGGAATGCCCCTCGATTAGTCATTCATTTATTCTAAATTCTTCCACAAGTTGTAGATGACTGCCTAATTTTATCCCCATCTCTCATTCCTCACTTTTTAAACTTCCATTTCCTCTAACGTCTGCATCCAAATGGCAGAGGTACCTCATAGCTCTAATACCAAAGGTTGCAGCACAGCTCAACACATGGCAAAGAACAACCATACCATGCTATTTTACATATTTTTTGGGTAACAGTGCCAAAATTTTAGCGTGTAACTCATAAAAAACATACAAAACCAGGACAATTAATATTATTATCATCATCACAGCAAGCAAATCAAATTGACAAATTTATGAAAAGATATTCTACATTTCTACTATTATTTCCTATTTAATTCCCATTATTTATAGAAACAAGAAATGTTGAATGTCAAATCTTATTTCCACATCACAATTCTCACCATTTAATTTTTATTTCCTTTATCATCAGATTCAAATAACAAAGGCATAACTAATAACTGTGAGAAGTTAACAAACACCCAAAGTAGCATGCATTCAATTCCATCAAAATCGCAAATTTTCTTGTAATAAAGAAAATCTAAAGCAGGGCAACCAGTCCTACCGCCGTCACCATAGAAAGCCTGCGACTCAAAGCAATTAACCACTTAACCAGGCACCGATAACACGAACTAGCTCCCCAAACTCCGACTGATCACACCAAAGCAACACGAGACATCAAAATTCGCAGAAATGGACCAAACAACCCATCATAGAACCCGCATTCCGCATAACAACACACGCACGTACCTCCTCAGTACAAAACCACCGAAGGCGACGAATCCGACGCGAGGAACCGCACCACCGAGCCTCCTCCAAAGCTTCGTCCCCGACCGCGAAACGACTCGAAAACTCGGCCTAATCGCACCAAAAGCAACAAAACACATCAGAATCCGCGGAAAAAGGACCGGAAAACCCCTACCGTAAAACCCCATTCCGCACCACAAACGCGCGCGGGCACCTACTAAGCAAACCGCCCAAGGAGACGAAACCGAGGCACGGGGAAGCGCCTTTCCAACGGCGTAGCGCCCGAGACCTCCGCGGACGACGACGGCGCCGGCGATCGGCGCCAGCGAGGCCTAGAGCTAGGGTTTGGGGGTCGGGGCTTGGAATTTCGGAGAATGGAGAGGCGTTACGGGCGTGTGGGTTTTGGGATGAACCGCGTGGGAGAGAAGGCTAGTCGAACAGGGGAGACGAGGAGGCCAGATGGCCAAACAGGGGTGGAAGTCCAGACGACGAGAACAGGGGAGAGCCAAAAGAAGCTAGTCGGTCTGCTGCTCCTGCGGTGATGGATACTCTGCTGCTGCTCCGCTGGTTGCGTTGCGCCGCCCGCTGTCCGCGGATGGGGCTTTTGCAGGTGGATCCTTGTGTTTTTCTGATCTCCCATTCGTGTTTGATTAGCTAGCATTTTCATATATATACAGTAGCTCAGCATTGCAGCAAACTAAGATTAACACGGCATGGTGCAATGTGCATATATTTTTTACTGTAACATGATAATCGATAAAAAAAAAGATTCAATATTGCTTAAAAGCAATAAAATCGAGGGGTAATCATTATAAGTTTATATGGATTAGAATAGATGAGGTGGTGAGTTTGTTAAAAAAAAGTTTGCTTTAAGAGAAGGAGGTGAATTGGTTTGATGAAGATTTTTTTTCTTATCGATGTTTTGTTGCAAGTTAGTTGTGAGAATATGTTTTACCTAATTTGTTTTTTTTTTCGTTTTGATGAAAGCAAATGAATCTAGTGCAACTCTGTATTTATAACTACGAACTACTAGTATCAAGTATCAACTACAATCAATAAAGCGCCGTCGGAACCAATGGAACTCATCCTAGTCCACCTTTTTTATCATAAATAATTTAAAAAATTCTAGGTATAATCCTACTCCATGCAACATATATTAAGACATTAAATCATACCTCGAGAGTCGTGCTCCGGTTAGGCTTTGGTTCACCAAGTCCTAGCTTCAAATTTCTAGTGGTCGACGATGAGGATGGCGCCAATACCGTGACGATGACTGAGTTAGCTTTTTCGTAAGACAATACCTTGCACCAAGGTTGACACTAGCGACCACTTTAGGTGACAATAGCAGCACCGGCGACGCGCGCCTGGGAAGGCAGGGGCACACGTGAAGGTGGTGGCATAGGGTGGAGGCGAGAAGAGAGGTGTAGGCGGCGGCGGCAGGGATAGATGTGTTGGGTTAGGGTTAGAGGTGGGGGAGGTATAAGGGAATATGTAGAGAGGAGAGGGAGACCAGGATATCCATTCGATGATCCAATGGTTACAAAGTATAACTGACGTTTAGGAAAGCCAACTCATTTCGTCCCTCTAAATGGAAAGGAGTGTTAGCTAGCTTGGCTAGCTAGTATCTTAAACATATGACAATTATGTTAGTATGATGATTACAAACTCATCTTTTCTGTGGAGCATATTCAAACGTAGCAAACCTCACACAGTGAAATACTCCCTTTGGTCACAAAATAATGGCGCCCTAGAATGTGTTCAATCAAATCCTATTAATTTTGATCAAATGTGTTGTTTAAAATGCATGGCTTGAATATATGAAAATGATGTGAGTGAATTTATCATAAAAACACTTTCAAAATATTGCGCTTTTACAACTTTTTAAATATATGATAAGAGAATTTGATGGTCAAAAGAGCATCTTATTGAATTAGAAAAATTCAAAATATCATCGCCAATTCTGTTTTTTGTGATTGTTTCAGAAAAGAAGTAGAAGTGATTGTTTCAAGTCATGGTGGCCTGGTGGAAGCTGTCAAAACCCAGGAGCTCAAGTACTAACTTGCATAACTAGCAAAACTGAAGTTAGAGGTGTGGGCAATGGGCACAACATACCCCGAGAAGGAAGAATTGTGGATACTCTTCTTTTTGTCTTCATCACCCAAGAGGAAGTCTGCAAAAATGCCCAGTAGAGCCGATCAGCGAGTACCGCATGAGATAGAAAGTTGGCGTGGAAATGCGGGTCATAAAGCGAATTTGAATGCAGTGGTCTGGCACACGATGTGGCGAGTGGCGACCCGATGAGTCCGTGGTGCGCTGAGCTATCGATTTGATAGGCATCCATAATCACGATCTGACAAATTTAAGGAAAATTAGGCCTACGATCTAGAGGGCATCCCTCGGGTCACGTAAGATTAAGGGTCTGTTTAAATGAGTGAATGGCTTGATCTGGTACCAGATGGTTCAGAAAATAAAGTGGTTTACGTGTTTGGTTTGGTGAATAGAACTAATCGGTTCAGGACCAACTTGTTCTATCCGGTGGAATATTCCTAGTAGATGCTGTATCACCCCGTTCGTCGAAAAAACGCGAACCACATGGTCCAGCTTCTCCTCGCGAGTGCGCCCACTCTCCTCGCCTCGCCTCCCCTATTCCGCCCTCCTGGTCCGCCGCGAACTGGACACCCTCGTCCCCCACCGTCGGCCGCCCGCCATTCGGGGACGCGGAGGTGGACCCCGCGCTCTTCCCGTCGCTCCGAAGCGTCGGGAGCGGTGTCCCACTCACATGGACCGGAGGCGAAGATGAAGCGGCCGCTCACATGGACCGACTGCTCCGGTGGTCGAAGAGGCTCGGGGAAGGGCGCATCAATGTCGCCTCGCCTCCAGGAACATGAATGAATCCAGGCTCGATGAAGGCAGAGAGGCATTGTGGTGGCCGGAGCATGGGTGATGGCGGCGCAGCAATGGAGCTTCACGGTGACACACTCGGCCTGGCAAAGAGAAGAGGTAGGGAGCTCAGAGGAGAGATAGTAGAACCCCCCAAGCTAATGGACACATCGGTTGGGGAAGAAACTCACCAGAGCAAATGAATAGCTCGGTGGCGGCGATTTACCGCAGTTGAAGAAGATGACTCGGTTCCCCCTTGATGCTGTGACAGGGAGCAATTGAACGTGCAGATGAGTTCAACGTGACGATGCGAACACGAGGGACAAAGTGTGAGGGACCGAGACTCACCGGTGCTCGAATGGTGCGACGGAGCTTCATGGAGCACGCACCGGTGACGAAGAAGAGACGCCCGTGGTCAAGCGGTGAAGGGCGGGCCCACCGGCAGCGACTCAAAGATGAACGGGTGCGGCGCAGTCAAGTGGTGTGATCAGTCCGATCAGCTCTAGGGCGCTCGATTGAGAATAAACGGCTGGGATTACATGGTCGTTCGGACTGGTCCGATCGACCCAATCAACAAGGACCATACGATCAAAATTGGACGGCCAGGATTTGAGTGGCCGTTCGGATGGGTCTGCGTGCGAGTGCGTTTAGGCGGTTGGGTGGAGCCAAGTTGGTGCGTCGGGCTCGAGCCAGGGTGCGGTCGAGCCAACAGTGCTAGCCCAAGTTTTGAAAACAGTTGACCAAGAAACAAAAGGGTTTGACCAAGGCTTTAAAAATAGGAATAAAATTCCTAAAATTATGAAATAAATCATAGGGGTTCCTGGGACATCCTAGGACTCAATTAAAAATCTTAAACTTCACTGTTCAAGATTTAATTTGAATAATTTAAATTCAAACTTAGAATAGGTCTTTGATTTGAGTTTGAATTTTTGAGGGTCAAATTAAGTTCCAAAAATTTAGGAAAAATTATATTAATACATGATAATTATTATAGTATTTGAATAAATTATTTCCAGAAGATGAACAAGAGTTTTTGTTCTTGTTTTCTTTTAGAACTTATAATTGATTTGTAGATTTAAACTTTATTTGAGATTTTTCAAGTGCAATAAAATATGTAAAAGTTTTCAAAAAGTCATGCATGATGATAAGATGCATACTAAATCTCATTACGGTATATTGTCATTAGTCCCTCCACGATGGGGATATGTAGATGGTCATGTAATCTGCCTAGCTCTGTCTACTCCCCTCACATATCTCTGGTGGAGATTTGCCAAGGAAGACGCCGAGATTACTGAACATTTGAACATCATTTGAACATTTGTAGCACTGTTAGCTATAGGATTCATGGATTCAATTCGGTGCTTGATCAGTTTTATGACCTAATTGAGGTTGGTAAGGTGTACTTGTGGATATCATGGGGATATGTGCACGATCTTAGGATGACGGTACAATTGGCAATGTCGTTAAAGGTTTGTCGAAACACGCGTTTTCGTCAAAGTGTGTATTGCTGATCATCGGTCAATCGGTGGCGATGAGTGTTGGGTTAGGTCAAGTTCATGGGTTTCATGGCATATGTGTTGCATGATGCATGTTTTGACTAACGTGGGCCAAGTTGTGAAGAACTTGTTCCCAGAATCGGTTTCTTTGTCTATTGTTGTGCAGGTTCCTTGGAGGTCAATGACGGTTAACGGCGAGGATGATCGGGACTAAGCTTGGAGAGCTGAGGTCCAGAACGATCAGGGATGCCGGATGAGGTCAATGGAGTCAAGCATGGCGCAAAAGGGACAAAGGTGACCGAACGGGCAGTTTGGTGCGACGGGTTGGATCAAGCGGTGCGGGGGTCGGTGCAAGTGCCATGGTGGTTTCGGTGGGAGCCGGATGGGAGAGACTTGCCGACATGATGAGAGCCGCCGGATCAACCTACGTGGCGAAGTATGGAAGTGCTTCACGAAGATGGGACTCGGTCTTTGCAAAAAGATCGAGAAGGGGTATTTTGGTAATTTTACCAAATACCACCTTGGTGACCTTTTGCCAACCCGCGGCGCAAGACGGTGTGTGAAGAAGCGGATTAGGTCAAGAGGAGATGAAGACGGCGCTTTAAAATACGTGCGTATGTGACCCGTTTGTTTGTAGGCCTTAATGGGAGCCCATTAGGGTTTTACTTCTAGAAGGTCTAAGCCTCCACTATAAATAGAGGAGGGAGGTGGCTGCACCCTCTTCAACCCTTTCATTTGTTTTGAAACCCTAGTTTGCTTAGGGAGAGGATAGTTGGAGGTTAGGGTTCTAGAGAGTTGGATTTGATTTCGTGCTCATGTATTGAGTCTTTGTCCTCCTTGATGGAGTGGCTGTAAACCAATACCATATCAAAATCAATTCAAAGAAAGTTTCCTCAAGATGAGTCTATTTGCTTTCCTTCTCTCTATTTGGTGATTTTGAGTCTTTCTTTGATCCGTGAGTTTTTACTTAGTTTCTTGCCTTGATCTTACTTGCTGTGACATGTGGGAACCCATCTAGGATCATCTTGATCATCAATCACCCACGAGCAAGTCTTTAGATCATATTTCGATTTTGACTCGGTTTTGGAGCACCCTTCATTCAAACTGAAAAAGATAGGAACTTTGGCATGGATTTCTGCAATCATTGATTGGAATAGGTTTCTAATATCTTAGAGAAGGTGTGTCTCAAGTTTTGCGGAGTTTGCCCTAGTAGATCAAAAGTTAGACCGATTTGAGTTTTGGTTTTCGGGCTGATTTCACTGTTCCAGGAAAATCGGTAATACCGCCCATGAACATAGGTATTACCGATTATTGGTAATACCGCCCATGAACAGAGGTATTACTGATTTCCTTGTCTTCAGCACATCTTTGTGTTTTTGATTGCTGTGCTTGGGGTTTTTTTATTAGGATTCAATACAAGGCTTCCGCTATACTTCTAGATTGATCTTTATAGCTTTCATAGCTATTGGAGTGACATTGGTGTTGAATCCAATCAAAATGAAAAAGTGAGTGTGCTCCTATTCACCCCCCCCCTCTAGTCACCTTTTCGGTCCAACAAGTGGTATCAGAGCCCGGTTAGTTCAATCTTGATCTTAACCGGTCATTGAACTTGGCGATGGATAAGTACTCGACCAAGCCGCATGTCTTCGATGGGCTCAACTATGCCTATTGGAAGAATCGCATACAAGTCTTCCTTGAGAGCGAAGGACAAGCTATATAGGAGGTTGTTCGAGTCCCGCTCGTTTTGCCCAAAGTTGCTTCGCCGGCTTCGGCAGTCCTTTTGGCTAACAACAACAAGGCAAAGAACCTTCTATATGCTGGGTTTGGTAGACAGGAGTACAATAGGATTTGCAACCTTGCGACTGCACATGAGATTTGGCACACCCTCGAAATTTACCATGAGGGATCGTCTCAAATCAAGCAAGTGCGCCAGACGGTCTACAAGCGAGAGTATAACAAATTCGAGATGCGTTTTGGTGAGAGCATCGATGACGTTTTTACTTACTTTAACAAGGTGATCAATTAGATGAGAGCTGTTGACATTGAGTACTCTCAATCTGAGAATGACACCCACCTCTTGGCTGCAATCAACACCAAGAGGTGGGAGATCAAGGCTACTGCCATTGAGGAGAACGTCGATCTCTCTACTCTCACTTTGGAGCTGCTTTATAGCAAGCTCAAAACTCATGAGATCAAGAGAGGTAGTCTTTCTAAGAAGGATAACATGGCTTTGGTGGCTGATCCTCTCAAAGGGACTCCTAATGGTTCTTCTGAGTCTTCTTCTAGCTTTTCTCTTGCGTGTTTATATGTTGTTCCAGGAGAAGAGTTTGAGAGTCTTCCTGAGGCTGATTTAGCTCTTTTAGTTAAGAAAGTCACACGAGCATATAACAATGTTAGAAACAAGAAGAGAGGTGGCCCTGTGATATGCTATGAGTGTGGAGAGCTATATCGTATCTAGGCAAACTGCCCCAAGCTAAAAGGTAAGAGCAACCACAAGGAGGAAAAGCCAGCTTGGAAAAAGCCTCAAGGGAACAAGCCCAAGTACAATGCTGCCAGGCTCATGAAGGTCGCTCATTGGTTTCTTGCCGCTTTTGGAGAGCAATCTATGAGCGATGTGGACTCCGGGAGCGAGGAGGACAAGAAGGAGGAGCTCCCTCAAGACAAAAAAAGGGAAGGCCAAGGACTTCACCGGCATGTGCTTCATGGCCGACATCGTCGACATCAATGACAACAATGAGGTACCTCCCTCCTATGATGTTCTTTCTGCTAGATGCGACGACATGTTGCTTAGCGATTTGACCGCTCCATGGGACGGTCTGACCTCCAGCCTGATGAACAATGAAAACAACCCGAACTTCCAAAACACAAAATGGTCTAACTTTTGATTCGTGACTCCAAACCTTACCAAACTTGAGACATATCTTCTCTAGGATGTCAGAAACCTATTCTAATCAACGATCGTGAAGATCGTTGTCAAAGTCCCAACCTTTTTCCGTTTGAGTGAAGGATGCTCCAAAACCGAGTCAAAATCGAAATATGATCTAAAGACTTGCTCGTGGGTGATTGATGATCAAGATGATCCTAGATGTGTTCCCACATGTCACAGCAAGCTAGATCAAGGCAAGAAACCAAGAGAAAACTCGCGGATCAAAGAAAGACTCAAAATCACCAAATAGAGAGAAAGAACACAAAGAGAAACATCTTTGAGAAATCTTTCCTTGGATTGATTTGATATGATGTTGGTTTACAGCCACTCCATCAAGGAGGACAAAGACTCAACACATGAGAACGAAATCAAATCCAAAACTCTAGAACCCTAACCTCCCACTGTCCTCTCCCTAAGCACCAAAGGCAAACTAGGGTTTCACTAAAGAAAGGGTTGAGGAGGTGCTGGCTAGTACCCTCCTTTATTTATAGTGGAGGCTAGACCTTCTAGAAGGAAAACCCTAATGGGCACCCGTTAGGCCCACACACAAACGGGTTCACTCACGCACATATTTTAAAGTGCCGTCTTCATCTCCTCTTGACCTAATCCGCTTCTCCATGCATCATCTTGCGCCGCGGGTTGGCAAAAAGTCACCAAGGCGGTATTTAGGTAAAATTACTAAAAATACCCCTTCTCGATCTTTTTCAAAAGACCGAATCCAAACTATGTGAAGCACTTCCATGCTTCACCACGTGTAGGTTGATCCAGCGGCTCTCATCATGTCGGCAAGTCTCTCCCATCCGGCTCCCATCGAAACCACCATGGTATTTGCACTGACCCCCACGCCGCTTAATCCAACCCATCCCACCGAACTACTCGTTCGGTCACCTTTGTCCCTTTTGCGCTATGCTTGACTCCATTGACTTCACCCGGCATCCCCGATCGTTCTGGGCCTCAGCTCTCCAAGCTTAGTCCCGATCATCCTCGCTGTTGACTGTCATTGACCTCCAACCAACCTGCACAATAATAGACAAAGAAATCGATTCCGGGAAGAAGTTCTTCGCAACTTGACCCACGTTAGTCAAAACATGCATCATGCAACACATATGCACTGAAAACCACGAACTTGACCTAACCCAACAATCATCGCCACCTTTTGGCCAATGAACAGTATGAACCCGGTTAGACCGCCATCGGTTGGCGGTTTGACATGAGTCGGTCTCGATCATACCCTAACGTCGATCCGACCAAGCAGTCGATCGGACCGCGTCCCACAAAGCCGTCGACCGCCTGGATGACAAAGAAGTTAAACTTTGAAGAAAACGCGTGTTTCGATAAACCTTCAATGCTATTGCCAATTGTAATATCATCCTAAGATCGTGCACATATCCCCATGATATCCACACAATCAATGACCTCACACCACTCGATTGCTTCGCTAGAAGTGGCATATTTGTCGGCCATGTTGAAAAGTTCAACGATCGTTCGTGGAGGGTTCATTGCTATGTCCTCCGTAAACCGTCGATTCCTTAGACCTGTTTTGAAGGCTTGGATGACAGATGATTCTGCAACCTCTGGTATGGAATTACGAACCTAGCTGAATCTCTTGATATATTGATGGAGAGTCTCATCAGAGCCTTGCCGAATTCAGTGGAGGTCATCCTCCTTTCTAGGGCGGTCGTACGTGCCTTGGAAGTTTGCAATCAGAAGGTCGCAAAGTTGCTCCCAAGTGTAGATTGATCCGACCGGTAGGTTAAGCAACCACGACCGGGCAAACCCTTCGAGTACTATGGGTAGATAGTTAGCCATTACATTTTCATCACTACCAGCAGCTCTGATGGTGGTGGTATATATTTGGAGAAATTCCAATGGGTTTTGGGTCCCACTGAATTTGTCCAGGTTGGCCGGTCGGAACCTGTTTGGCCAACGCACAGCTTAGAGCCCTGTAGAGAAGGCTCGACAACCTGTGATCGATTCATAGCGCCTTATTTGGAAAGGTGTCAGATTGTAATCGGTCGGAAACTGGTTTCTGAGGTTAGATTGCTGGATCTCTGGTGTCCCGATCCGGTCGTAGACGCTATTGTGATGTCTTCGACCGCATGCTTGATTTAGATGATGTCGGAGATCGTCTGGCCCAAGCGATTGTTCCTCTCAACGAGGTGAGGGTGTGGCTGCCTGAAACAGCCTTCTCCCCTCGTGACTACTTGGTCGGAATCGTCGAGGGGGCCTTGGTATCGATTATTCCCCAACATGACCATGCTGCCCTCTACTGAGGGAGGAACGTTGGGATGAAGTCATGGTTTGACTTCCTAAATTCCTCTGTTCCCGATATGCTTTCGTTCGTTGCACGGTCTGCTGAAGAATATCCGATACTTGGCCTACGAGTTGTGCAAAACTCGGGGTCTCTGCTAGAGCATGGTTAGAATTATTCAACATATCTTGAACACGTTGCAGATTTCATACCGTTACCAAAGGTCTCATAAGATTCATACTGGTAGTAGGTGTTCGAAGATCTGAACCTTCCCTCGACCTCCTGATTTGTTCCGTCTGATCAGCTACTCTTGGTGGGGCAGAGCCAGACAAGTTAACTGATGGACGTCGATCAGTTCTGTTGCGTCCGGAAGTTGGTGCTTGATGGGTCGTACCATTTCTACCAACACGTGGTGGCGTGGCAGAGTGTAGGACCGTGCAAGGCATCTTGATTTACAACTCCGATCGCATTGACCTCATGCCTCCAGCAGTGATCTTCCGACGAGCTTCCATCGTAACTAATGGAGAGCCTTCCAATGCTTCTACTAGGAGTTTCCACGACGGAGAGCGGTCGGAGATAAGCACCTCCTGAGGTCTTCTTGGGGGGCTCAGCCTGATCCTGCGAACTGTTGATCGTATGTTGAGTCTTATCATCCCCACTTGGCCTACGACCAGTGGAGGTTTCATTGACACCGTTACCAGATGTCGGTTGGCTCCTGGAATCACCAGAAGCTGTAGATGAGTACCTTTCATCCATGATTTTATTGAGAGTATAGAGATTCTCGAGTTGCGGTGCTGAATTTTCGTCACCTTTTTTGCCTGTCGGAAGGACCGGGCTTGGAGCAGTTTCTGGACATTCCGAGCTGGTCGGAATGGCTGAAAGCGCCACTTGTCGTAGTGGTGGATCCTCATCCATCCAGTCAATTTCGCTAACGTCGGCGACGTGCGAACCGGCGGAGGAGGAGGATGATGACAAGCCGTTTTCTTGCATGGCGCGGATGCATCCCTCCATGTCGAGATTGGAGTAGTCCGCCAGGTCGAACCAATTCTCCTCGTCCCAAACTCCTGCCATAGTCGCATAAGCGATTATAAGGAATGAGCGAGGATTTGACGAGCAAAAAGTTTCTTCAGGAGACTTGCGTTTTCTTCCCCACGGACGGCACTAGCTGTCGACGATCGAGTCGCCGATCTTACGAAATAAAAGAGGAAAATAACGCGATATCTCTTGGGGGATAATGGGACTGCTCTTTATTGATATGAACTGGATTTACAGGGGGTGCTTTACAACCCGGATGGGGACTAATCCTAATTACACTGAATCTCACACCTGCTATGCTAGTCAATCAGACTTAAAGCATGAATCTAAGGCTGAGTGCGTTGCTCTAATCTGATGTTGATATCTTGCTTGCCTTCCAGATCGCCCTTTTGTCTTCTGCGCTCCACCTTTAAATAACTTCCGAAGAGGTGTCAGTTACTCCTGGAGAAGGCATCCCTGATGAAGCGTCGTGACTGGTCGGAGCGAGGCGTCAGTTGATAATGTGTCAACTACTTTACGATTAAGTGTCTGTGAGACACTTAACTGTATGGTAGTTGTTGTCAGTGTCTTAGGACTATATAACATCGCGTGATTCAGAATATACAGCATGTGTTCCATTCATCACACAGTTAAGATACCAACAGAAGCTTTTAGAAGCGCATTACGGTCAAGACTAGGCACATGACCTTGTTCGACCAGGGTACCCATTATGTAACCTCTGGAATCCTTACGACCAGTGAGGTCATTAGCCTTAGGGGTTACGACCATGAAGATGTATGATATTTTATTATGTATTAAAATAATACATAGATGTTTTAATCCTCGTCAATCCGCTAATTAGTCTTCGGTCTGGATGTGTCTAATTTTAATATCTCCCTTGCTCACATGATCTCTCAAGAAATGGTGGTGAATATCTATATGCTTGGTTTTTGAGTGTTGGACAAGATTATTGGCTATTTTCACTGCACTATCATTATCACATAAAAGAGGCATTTTATCAAATTTAATTCCATAATCCATCAAAGTTTGCCTCATCCATAGCAATTGAGCACAACAACTTCTCGCGAAAATATATTTGGTTTTGGCGGTGGATAAAGCTATGAAATTTTGTTTCTTGGATGACCATGATACTAAAGATCTTCCTAAGAATTGACAACCACCCGAGGTGCTTTTTCTATCCACTTTACAACCCGCATAATCGGAATCCGAATATCCAATAAAATCAAATTTAGCACCTTTGGAGAACCATAGGCCAATGCTAGAGGAATACTTTAAATATCTTAGTGTTCTTTTTACAGCCATTAAATGGCACTCTTTTGGAGTTGTTTGAAAGCATGCACACATGCAAACACTAAACATGATATCGGGGCTAGATGCGATAAGATAAAGAAAACTACCAATCATAGACCTATAAAGATTTAAATCTACCGATTTACCTCCCTCATTTAGGTCAAGATGACCGTTGGTTGCCGTGGGAGTCTTGATCGGTTTTGCATCTTCCGTGCCAAATTTCTTGATCAAATATTTTGCATACTTTGTTTGGCTCACGAAGGTTTCATCTTTGGGTTGCTTGATTTGAAGTCCAAGGAAATAGCTTAATTCTCCGATCATGGACATTTCAAATTGCCTAGACATCATATCACCAAATTCTTTGCAAAAATCTTGATTAGTAGACCCGAAAATGATATTATCAACATAAATTTGACAAACAAAGAAATCATCATTTAAGACTTTAGTAAATAAAGTTGAATCAATTTTCCCGATTTTGAATCCTTTTAAGGCTAGAAAATCTTTAAGGCGTTCATACCATGCTCTAGGAGCTTATTTAACGCCATAGAGCGCCTTGGAGAGTTTATAGACAAGATTAGGATTCTTAGTATCCTCAAAACTAGTAGGTTGTTCAACAAAGACAAGTTCGGATATTGTTCCATTTAGGAAAACACTTTTAACATTCATTTGAAATAATTTAATATCAAAACATGATGCAAAGGCAAGCAATATCCGAATTGACTCAAGTCTAGCTACGGGAGCAATGGTTTCACCAAAATCTAAACCTTCGACTTGTGAAAAACCTTGAGCGACCAATCTTGCTTTGTTTCTTACAACCATACCGATCTCATCTTGCTTATTCCTAAAGAACTATTTTGTAACAATAACGTTGTGTTCCTTGGGTCGATCCACCAATATCCAAACTTCATTCCAGGTGAAGTTATTGAGTTCTTCATGCATTGCATTCACCCAATCCGGATCGTCAAGTGCGTTTTCTACATGCTTTGGCTCAATAGAAAAGACAAAAGAGTAATGTTCACAAAAAGAAGCAACACAAGAGTGAGTTTGGACACCCTTACTTACGTCACTCAATATTTGGTCTATTAGATAATCTTTTGCAAGTGCATTGTGAATTCTTGGTGGTAGGTTGGATGGTTGACCATCTTCCTTGTTGTCCTCTTCATCAATTTGGACTTGATTTGTGGAAGAGGTAGGATGTTCAACTTGGGTGGAAGATGATGGATCATCCTTAGGCTTGATGTCGCCAATTTGCATGTTCTCCATGGCTTTTCTTAAGGCTTCATCACTTACATCAACCAAATTCTCATGCACTTCTTGAGAGCTATTAGCTTCATCAAATTGCACATCGTGTCTTTCTTCAACTAAACTGGAGTTTTTGTTAAAGACACAACAGACTTTGCTATTTGAAAAATAACCAAGCAAGAAACTAACATCACAACGGCTATCAAATTTTGAAAGACGAACACCCTTTTTCAAAATATAACATTTGTAACAAAAAACACGAAAGTAAGAGATGTTCAGTTTTCTTCCAACAAGAAACTCATAAGAAGTCTTTTTCAAAAGCCGATGCAAATAAAGACGATTTATGGTATGACAAGCGGTGTTAATAGCTTCCGCCCAAAAGTTATCAGAAGTATTATACTAATCAAGCATTGTCCTAGCCATTTCAATTAATGTACGATTTTTCCTTTCTACAACTCCATTTTGCTCCGGAGTGTAGGTTATGGAAAGTTCGTGCTTTATTCCAAGTTCATCACAAAAGTCTTCAACTTTAGTATTCTTGAAATCGGGACCATTATCACTACGGATTTTTTTTTATTTTGAAATCAAATTCATTTTGAGCCTTTTTTGCAAAACTTTTGAAAATGTTGGAGGTTTCACCTTTGTCATCTAGGAAGAATACTCATGTATATCTAGAGTAATCATCCACAATGACTAACCAATAGCTATTACCCCCGATACTCTTATAGGTTGTTGGCCCAAACAAATCAATATGTAAGAGTTCCAATGGTCTAAAAGTTGACATGATACTCTTGGAAGGATGAGAATTAACGACTTGTTTACCGGCTTGATAAGCACTACAAAGTCTATTTTTCTCAAACTTTACATCTTTCAAGCCAACAACTAAATCATGTTTGAAAAGCTTTTTAAGTTGAATCATTCCAACATGAGCTAGCCTTCTATACCAAAGCCAACCCAATGAGGTTTTTGCAATTAAACAAGTTTTTAAGCATGGTTCATTTGAAGTAAAATCAACCAAATAAAGATTTTCAAATCTAAATCCTTTGAAGACTAAAGAGTTATCTTTTGCATTTGAAATTGTAACACCTTCATTAGAGAATGAGCAAATTAACCTAAGATCGCATATTTGAGTAACAAATAGCAAATTGAAATTTAATGATTCTACTAGATATACATTGGAAATGGAAATGTTATTTGGGATAGCGATTTTACCCAATCCTATTACCTTTCTTGTGCTATTATCATCAAATGTGATCTTGTCCACTCCTTTACCATTCTCGAATGTGGTGAACATCTTTCTATCACCGGTCATGTGTTGAGTGCATCCACTATCAAGCACCCAATATTTTTCATCGGTTTTATAGTTTACCTACAAAAAAAAAAGAATCAAGTTCTTTTAGGTACCAAAATTTGTTTTGGTCTTTGGAGGTTAGTGACCAAGGATTTAGGCACCCAAATAGCATTCTTTTTAGCGCCTAAAATTGAAGTGCCAACAAATCTAGCAATGACTTTACCATCCTTAGTTTTTCGAAGCATATAGTATGAATCATATATACCAACAGATGGAGTCTTACCAATAAGACAAGCTTGTTGCAAATGTTCTATTTCCCGGCACTTATGGCAATACTTACCATTTTGCTTCACAAGCCTTGTGGGCTTGTTCACGAGTTTCTTACCTTTCTTGGGCACATACCTAAGTCCTTCTTTGTTGAATGAGCACATTTTCTCACTCAAAAGCTTATCAAGAGTAGCCTTACCCTTGAAGCACATTTCCAAGCTTTTACTTAGCTTGGTCACATGCTCTTTTAGCTCATTGTTTTCAACAACAAGCTTTGCATCATTATGCTCAGCATTATCATGATTAACATTAATACTAGAGCAACATGGCATAGCAATAGGATCATTACATGAAGTAAATGCACTGGTCTTAGCAATTTCTACACTAGGCATTTCATCAATAATATCGCATGTAATTCTTATACTAGAGCAAGACTTGCTCGAATTTTCTTGGATAAGTAAGTCATGAGCTTTCTTTAGCTCCTCATAAGAATCTTTTAGAGAGATATGCTCTCTCTTTAAGACATTATATTTTGACATTTTCTTTCCAAGATATTCATTCAAGCCTTCAAGTATATCTATTAATTCATCATAAGAAGGTTCATCATTATCAATTGATTTTACCTTATCTCCTTTTACCATGAGGCAAGTAGGAGTGGAGAATAGCGATGGAGCCTCCTTGATGGCGATGCCAACGAGTCCCTTCTTCTTGGGGGACTCATCCTCATCGAAGTCGGAGTCGATTGACTCCTCATCGGAATCTCATTCTCCAATATGGGCTTCATGCTTGCCATCCTTGTGAAGCTTCTTGAAAAGCTTCTTCTGGCCATTGAATTCCTTCTTCTTGAATGACTTGCCCTTGTCATCCTTTTTTAAAGGACAATGAGAGGCAATGTGCCCCTTCGCTTCGCAATTATCGCACCGGATGTTGCTATAACGCTTGTTGTCACTTGAGGATTGCCCTTTCTTATTCTTGTCGAAGTTGAAGCTTCTATGTGGGCACCTTCTCATGAATTTCTTCATTCTTCTTACAAGAAATGCAAACTCCTCTTCGGAGTCTCCTTCTTCATCCTCATCATCACTTGATTCCGCTTTGGCCTTGAAAGTGGTAATCTTCTTCTTTGAGGAAGACGACTCTAAGAGTTCTTCCTTGTCTTTCTTGAACAACTCATTTGTTATGAGGTTGCCCAAAAGTCCCATTGGCGTCATTCTTGGCAACTCGGGAGAGTTGAGAAACAATGTCACCAATGTCTCATACTTGTCCGGTAGAGCCCTAAGGATCTTGTGCACAATATCAACATCAAGAAGGTTAGTGCCAAGGCTTTTGAGTTCATTCACAATGTTGTTGAGTCTTGAATACATCTCATTGATGTTTTCATGAGGCAACATTACGAATATCTCATATTTGATCCGAAACCTATGCAATTTGGCTTCTTTGACCGTGGATGTTCCCTCATGGACTTCCCAGAGGGTGGTCCAAATATCGTGAGCGGTTTCCAAATTGCTCACTCTATTGAACTCATCCGTGTTCAAAGCACCAAAGAGAGCATTCATAGCTTGGGTATCTAAATGAGCATTACGCACCTCTTGATCTGTGGGAACTAGTGGATTAAGAGGCATGACGTAACCCTCATTTACGATTTTCTAAATGTTTGGACTCATGGCCTTTAAATAAATTGACATTCTAATTTTTCAATAAGCATAATTAGAGCCATCAAACAAAGAAGTCTTTCCTATAACAATTCCCTCACTAGCCATTCTTTTCTCTCTTGAACGGTTAAGTCTAAATCAATGAGAGACCAAGCTCTGATACCACTTGTAGGATCAAGGATAACCGACTAGAGGGGGTGAATATGAGGTTTTTAAACTTTTTGACTAATTAACAATTTAAGCCAATTATGAATTAAGTCTAAACTAGATACAATTCTAGCTAAGCAATTCAACACAAGATATAAGCTAGAAATGTAAATGCGGAAATAGTAAAGACAAAAAACCACCACAAAATGAGACAATGAAGTTTTTTTCCGTGGTATCGAAGACTTGCCGGTCTTCACTAGTCCACGTTGAGGAAGCTTGAACAAATCAAGCCGGCTCCACGAATTAAGCCTTCCCTCGACCACTATTGGTTGTTCTTCCTCCGCTCCGGAGATGGCGAACACCAAGCCACTCACAATCTTGGCACCGGGCCTCTTCACAATCTTCTTAAAGAGATCACTGTGCTCCCACCGCCAAGCCGTCTAGGTGTTTGGCAAAAACACCAAGAGTAATAAACCGATGACCTTCGCTTGACGGCACTCAAGTGCAAATGGATCAACTAGAATGAATGAATGCACTTGAATTGGCTCAACTACCTCACAATGAATGCACAAGAGTATTTGAGGTGTTGGAATGATGCTCAAGGCTCTAAGGATGCTAAATGTGGTCTAACTTGCTGTCTTTGAGCAGGTGGAGGGGTATTTATAACCCCCCACAACAAATGCGACCGTTGGGAGAGAAATCCCAACTTTTCAACGAAATACGGTACTACCGCCAACCAAGGTGCGGTACTACCGCATCCCACCAACCGCTCCGTAACGGCTACAATAGGAGCATTAACTCCCTCTGACATAGCCGTTTTAAACGTGGCACGGTACTACCGCCAACTATCATACGGTACTACCGCTGACGCCGGTCGTACCGCACATTGGAGCGGTACTACCGTTCGCAGGGTTTTCAATCTCGGCCGAAAAGGGTGCTTCTCTGGAAATTACATACCGCCATCTAGAAAACGGAACAACCGTGGAGCGGTAGTTCCGCCACGAAATCTCGGTACAACCGCATCATGCGGGAGACTAGGACCAGTTTACCCAATCAACCTTGCCACGTGGATGGCTCAGATGCATTGGACTGTTCAGACCTCCGTTTTAACCGCACGATTCAAGGTACATTCGGACAGTCCGAACGTGCACTGGTAGTACCGCCAAAGGATATGCGGTCATACCGCAAAGCGGTAGTTCCATCAAGTATTCTCCGGTACTACCGATCCAAGGAAGAGGCACCGAACCAAAAACGGTGTCTCTCTGGTTTTTACGTACCGCCAACAAACAAACGGAACGATCGGGCTGCGGTAGCACCGCACTACGAGCCGATCGTCACCGAAGGCGTCGAGCAACATGGTCCGTCGGATCAATCGTGGACGGCTTTCAGATTCATTGGGCCGTTCGGACCACTCGTCTAAACCGCACGATCAGGTGATGTTCGGATGGTCTGAGCGTCCCCCGGTAGTACTGCGAGAACCTTCTCAGGATACAAGGAACCGGCCCAAAATTTTTTTTGAGCTGCGGTACTACCGCACCGAGGAGCGGTAGTACCGCTCAGTGCATCCCAAGTGAGGTCTACTAGGACCTCCCAGGAGGTCTGCATGACCTCCTGGATGTCTTGGCCATTGTGCAAAGGGCCAGTCCCAGGAAACACAAGCTGGCTCGCACAAACTGACAATGGTGAGATCAAATCCATACACAAGCTAAGAGAAACAAGGGATAAAGTAACATATAATATTAAAGACCAAACCGGCCAAGCTTTTTACAGGAGTTTGCCTCGAGGGCTACAACTAAAGAGCAATAACAGCGGAAAGCAAAAACACCAACGAGTAGGTCCAACCGATCAGCCCACCGGCTATCGAGTGGAGGACGTCCCCTAGGTCACAAGGTCTCCAAGACCTCTTCTTCATTGAGCTTTGAGCTCCCTGGAACTTCCTTGAGCTGCTGATTTAAACAGAGGGCAAAAGCCATGAGTACTTTGAATGTACTCAGCAAACCGTGGGGAGATGTATGCAATAAATATTTATGCAAGGCTTGCCAAAAGAGAGCTGTGTGGTTAGTTGCAAAAAGCAATAGTTGACAGTAAATAACATGTATAGGTCACAAGGCACAAGTTAAAAACAATAATACATACGTTTGATTTCAAAAGAGGTTGTGAGCACCCACTCACATCCAAAGCCGCTCTGGAGCACCCACTCCAGAGCTACGAAAGACCAACCGTGGGAGGCCTGGTCACACCCATGACCAGGACCTCTCCCACGGCCACCCTGGAGCACCTACTCCAAGAGCTCCACCACCAGCCCCTGGACCACCTAGTGAGCCAGCCATGACTCCTCTGGAGCCGGCCAAGGTCTCTTCAAGGCAAAGCCATGACCTCTCACAAAAGTGTCTAGGAAGCACAATTTTTGCAAAAAGAATTCTACCCCTCATTCAAAATCTCCGGGCGTGTCCATAACCGAGGACGTGGCTATTCGAATAGATTAACACTCTGCAGAGGTGTACACTTTACCCACAAGAGGTAGTCGCTTGATATAACACACGTTACCTTAGACATGTGAATCAAGTAGAGACCACCACCGGGCTTTTACAGGGTCCTGCTCTGACTCAGTCACCAACACTAAGGTTTCGCCATCACAGTGTGCGTATAGCACCCGGTGGCCCCCTCTTGTGCCGTGGTGAACTAAGCACTTCCTCTACCTTGGAACCGAATCAGAACAAGACCTATTATTACACCCGGTCCACCCCATAATGGACATGTGGTTGCACGGCAAGGCCCAGATCAATGACTCCCAAGGTTCGGTCCTTAATTGTTGCTCAGGCAAGACTTCCACAAACCCAATGTGACTCAACTGGGGACCAGCCCCTGAGCACCCACTACTCACCTCCAGTCACTTGCCCGAGCATCAAACAAATTTGGGATTCAACCCGGCCACTGGAGCACCCAGTCCTGGCACAACAAGTTTTAACAAAGTGGCCTCACACCACAGTCAACACAACTTATGGCATCAAACCATAATTGCTTAACAGTGGCACCAACCACAGATTCTATATTTCATTAGTCAAGATTATTATTGATGAGGCATGATTCACAGACCCACGAATCTAAAAGGAAGGCTAAGCAATCAGCATACGGTCCCATGTTGGCCATAGCAAAAGATGCTAACTAAAGTATCCATCCTAAGGTGTCCAAAGAGTTCATGTCAACATATCAAGTTCAAGTATACAAGGGAGGCATAATTCAAGTGGGAGAAATAGCTACTGCCCAAACCAGCTTCTATAAATATAGCCATGCAAGTTTAGTAAATCAAAATAGCTTTGCAAAAACTAGGATCAAGATGATCAAGGTCCACGACTTGCCTTTGTTGGAGAAAGAAAAGCTTCGGCTGATGCAGCTTGAATCACGAGCCCCTCAACAATCAACCGAGTTCTACACGTTCGCAAAAAAAACCAAATAAGCAAAAGAAACACCAAGAGAACCAAACGGACTTACTTGAAAAAAAAGAGAGGAGATCCACAGAGAGGAGGAGGTCCGAGAGGGAGCAAATCCCATGGGAGGGAGGTCCAACGAGTGAAGGGCTCGGACTCAAAGAGGTCCGAGCCAGAGGGGCTTGGAGAGCTCCCCAAAACCGAAAGAGTTAGGAGCAGAGGTCGAAATGGAGAACAGGGGGGTAGCGATGCTCTCTGGTGCTCTATTTAAAGGAAAAAAGGGAAATAGAAGCACCACAAAAAGAGAGTGACCGAAAACAATGTATAAGGACAAGGTCACACTGCCAAAGGGTACGAAAAGAGATAAAGGAAGCAAGAGATGTGACAAAAAGTAGAAAAGAGTACAAAGGTAGGTGGCAACATTTAATGTGACTTCAACTCACATCAAATGCACTTAACTGCCAAGGGAGCCAGTCAAAAGGTGCACAGACCAGTCATAGGGCATGGTCCACGGTCCAAAGAGGAGGTCCAACGAGGAGATCCAAGGAGGGGGTCCTGCGAGGAGGTCCAAGGAGGAGGTCCAAAGAGGATAAGGAGGCCCAAAGGACAAACAAGGAGGTCTGAGGACAGGGGGTCCTAAGACAGACAGGGAGGTCTGAGCCAACAGAGAGCTATCAGAGAGGTCCAAAGCAACCAGGGTCAAAACCCAAAGAGGAGATCTAGACCTATAGGGAGGTCTTGGCTCAAAGAGAGGGTCTAGACCAACAGAAGTCTAAACACAGAGAAGGGAGGTCTAGACCACAAGGGTCTAAACACACACAAAAAGAGGTCCTATGGACTGGAGGTCCAAAAGACATACAACGGGGAGGTCCAATGGACAGGAGGTCCAAAAGACAAAAGATATCTGGACCTCAAAGGGAGATCCAAACCACAAACAGATCTAGACCCCAAGGAGGTCTAAATCACAAGAAAGCTATACCTCAAAAGAGGTCCAAAGCACGAGGGATAAGGCACTCGAGGAGGCCCTAAGAGCAAAGAGGTGCTTACTGCCAAAATCTCCAAAAGGGAAAATCCGATGGCCAAGATCTCAAAGGGGAGGACCTAAACGGTCAAGATCAAAGGCAACGAGGAGGTCCTGACACTCAAATCTCCAAAGGGGAGGTCCGACAGTCAAGATCTCAAACAAAGGGAGGTCCTGATGGTTAGATCTTCAAAAGGGAGATCCAATGGTCAAGATCAACAGTAAGGGGAAGTCCGCAAAGGCAAGGATACGCGGGGAAAGCTGAGGCTGTTAGATCAAGATCGGATGGTGCAAAACAAAAGGGTCGTTCGGACCGAGCGAACGGGTCAATGAGACCAGGCCGTCTGATTCAGATCGAACGGCTGGGAGGGAAGGGGACGTTCGAACCAGCGAACATGCCCTCAAGATCGGGCCATCCAAACAGCATCGGACGGTCCTGAGGCGAGGAAGGCAAAACCTCAAAAAAAAAGGGGGGGTACGACCGCGAGAGCTAGCGGTAGATCCAATCGCTAAGGAGGTCTTGGACCTAAGGAGGTCGGGACCTTTAGATCAAACAAAGGAAGGATCTGGTCGGCTAAGATCTCCGGAGAGGAGGTCCTAACAGTCAGGTCTGAACAAGGGGAGGTCTGAACGGCTAAGATCTCCAGAGAGAGATCCTAACGGTCATATCTCAACAAGGGGGAGGTCTGAACGGCTAAGATCTCCAGAGAGAAATCCTAACGGTCAGATCTCAACAAGGGGGAGGTCTGAACGGCTAAAATCTCTAGAGAGAGATCCTAACGGTCAGATCTCAACAAGGGGGAGGTCTGAACGGCTAAGATCTCCAGAGAGAAATCCTAACGGTCAGATCTCAACAAGGGGGAGGTCTGAACGGCTAAGATCTCCAGAGAGAGAGATCTTAACGGTCAGATCTACAAGGGGAAGGTATGAGCTGTTAAGATCTCCAGAGAGGAGGTCCCAACGGTCAGATCTACAAGGGGTAGATCTGAATCCTTTGATCCAACTAGAGAAGGAGGTTGAATCCTCAAAAGAGACTCAGTCCTACAAAGGAGGTCTGAACCTTCCGATCAAAACGGAAAGGAGGTTTGGACCCTTGGATCAAGCAAAGGAGACCCAAACGAACGCAAGGGAGGTCCAAGCAGGCTAGGGAAGGTCCTAAAGGACTCGGGGAGGTCCTAAAGGATATAGGGAGGTCTATTCGAACACAGGGGAGGTCCAAACAGACAAGGGGAGATCTATTTGAATGCAGGAGAGGTCCAAATAGGCAAGGGGAGATCTATTTGAACGTAGGAGAGGTCCAAATAGGCAAGGAGAGATCTATTTGAACGTAGGAGAGGTCCAAATAGGCAAGGGGAGATCTATTTGAACGCATGAGAGGTCCAAATAGGCAAGGGGAGATCTATTTGAACGCAGGAGAGGTCCAAATAGGCAAGGGATCCAAAGAGAGGAACTCAAGAGAGGTCCAAAGAGAAGAAGGAAAAGAAGGAGAGATCAGAAAGATGAGAGAGGTTCGGACATCAGGAGATGTCCCACAAAAGGAGGATCTGGACCTCAGGAGATGACCAAACAAAAGGAAGGTCCAGAGAAAGAGAGAGACCTAGAGGGGGAGGGGCTAGCCTGGAGAACCAACAAAGCAAACAAAGAAAATAGGCTAAAAGTCAAAGGACAGCAAGGAACTCCAACAAACGAAGAACACCAAACAACTTGGTTTAGTTGAAGTTTAGTTAGGTCAAGTTAAAGCTCTTTTTTTAAAAAAAATCTCAAGTTAAGCTTTGAACTCTCATCAAAACCAAATGGTTATTTTTATTTTAAAAGCTTTTCAAAACTCAGGACAAACGGGACGTTACAAGTACCGCCAAAGGAAATGCGGTCATACCGCTAAGCGGTAGTTCCACCAGAAAACTACGATATTACCGTTTGTGCTGACAATTACACAGAAGGCTTTCCAAAGCAACTTCCAATGCATGCATGATCCTAAATTGATCCAATTTGCACAAGAACAAACTATCAAGCTACTAGTCATGATCCCGCTTAATAGTACGGTACTTAACCTATACTCCGGTCTTCCAACCATTTCTTCCAAGACCGGTAAAATACAAAAGGATCCTAGACTACTTGTACCTTGTCTTCGAGCCATGTAGATCTTCATGTTGTCCTTTAGCATGCATCTTCAAGTCATCAAACTCACTAATGGGACTTAACCTCGTAAATACTCAATAAATACGTTAATCTCATATTCACATATTATCATTAATTACCAAAACAATTTTTTGGGGCATAAATGCTTTCAACCTCCAGCAGCAAGCTCAATTCTTGATTGATCTTTCTCAACTGCTATCCCTTCCAATGTAACACTCTACATTTAGTTATCTTCTATTTCTCTCCGATTATTACTTACTGCTAATCATTGCAACATCAATACACACACATGTAGCCATCATCGATCCCTGCCAAGGACACCCGCCACGCTCTCTTCGGTGGCCCCAAGCCTATTTCCTATGGTTGCACCATCTCTACTCTGAGCACTTTGCTTCTCTCACTACTACACAAAGGGTCATCACAGACGGTTCTAAACCATCATCACAGACGGTTTTTGAACCGTCTGAATTTATATGTCTGGGATAACAGACGGTTATCACAGACGGTTTGTGATCCATCTGTAATAAGTCACAACATAGACGGTTTGTGGTATAAACCGTCTGTGAATGCCTATCACAAACGGCTTCTACCAAAAATCATCGGTGATACGTCGGACATCACAGACGGTTATATGTACCAACCGTCTATGATTGGAGACATATCACATACGGTTAGTAAAAAGAACCATTTGTGATGTCCGACATATCACATGCAGTTGTTGGTGGTAGCCGTCTGTGATAGTAGGCCTTCACAGACGGTCTATACCACAAAACTATTTGTGATAGTTCGTTTTATACCTTTTTTTTTTGTTTTTCGGCTAGCCTCGGGAAATGTTAGTCATGCCCTCTAAAAACAAGCAAGCAAAAAACACATAAATCACAGATATGTGAATTACAACTCAAAGTGATTTACAACTCAAAATCAATTACAAAAGAATGTTCATGTATTGTCGCTAGAGTTACAATTGAACTACAACTTAAAGTGAATTACAATTGAACATGTATTAAGTAGTGTTGCCGGAGTGAAACTCTCCTTTTGAGTCAATGATCTGCATCTTGATGAAGGTGGAGAGCCATCCTCGAACATCCGAGATTTCGTTCAGATCGAATGCACTTGATTTGATTATCATGCCCTGTCGCTAGGAGGAGTAAAGTAATAAGCATATATATTTAAATTGATAATTAGGGAATAATTATTGCGATGTTGACAAACATCTGGATCATTCATCTTAGCACTCATGATTTTCTGCATATGACAGCAGATGTAGAATGCACATAGGTGGTCTTGTAGTTGCTGGTGGCACTGCAAAAATAGAATTATATATATAGGTATAGTCAGTTTGAGTAGCATTATTATGAAGTGTGATATAGAATTATTGTGTTATAGCGAGTACCGGAAATCGTGTCCTGTGTTACAGTGTGGCTCTCGATTCCTTATGTCTCCCTCCCTTAGCAACATAGGCGTTGAACGACCTACGTGATTCCAAAAAGTTAACCTCGGCCATTTCAAACGAAGGAAGACTACAATAGAGTTATGTATGGAGGAAATGAATGCTCATGTCGAGTATTTCTTGCACAAGGGTGAAGTCATGGTTGTTGTTGAGTAGGGAATCAAGGTATATTACATTGTTCCACTTTGGTACAATGACTATAAGGATCCAGTGCCACCTACTCATGTATGTCGCTATAGTCATTAAACCTAAGTTCGTGTTACGTATAAAGTACAAATGAAATTTGTATAGCAAGTAGTGAAGCACTTACCTCTGATTGTAGGGCACTAGTATATAGTCCTTGTTGTCATGAGCAAGCAATCCTGCCGTTATATAATTCTCGACGTAGGATGCGTCTTGGGTGATGCATTGCTCAGATATCAACTGTGGGTCGAGGAAACTCACCGGTTCTCGCGTTCGTCGGGCTTCTTGCATCATGTATCTATACATAAGCAATTAGTTATGACATTTATGGGTATTACGTGAATGTAAAACTTGATTGTATACACTTACAATAACCAACATCGTAGAAGTGAGGCGTCGAGGTTGAATAGTTCGAATAAGTCTTCGAAGCCCACGACGAAGAAGCTCGACTCGTGGAGGAAATATCCCTCCATGTATATGACAGTGAATCCAGTAGGCCGGTTTGTCCTCCGCTCGTTGGTCCTTTGCATGTACTAGGCATGCAGACTCTCACAACCAATTCCAAGGCAAGGTAATACTGTGTCGGGGACCAACGGCCTTCCGATGGAGAATGTCTCGGGCTTGCGAGGCGCCTTAATATTCTTCGATTTGGCCTTAGTGCCCTTAGCATCTCGCCTACCATACGTCTTCCCGGGAGACGACTCGGCACGCTTTTCTTGTTTCTTCGGTGTCGTCTCTACGGGAGCCGATACGGCGGCCTTCTGAAGCGGAGGTTAAGGTGGAGTCATCGAGGGTTCTGTTGGAGAAGCATCGTCGTGTGGAGATCGCGGCACTGTAGGGGCCTTCTGGAGCGGAGGTTGAGGTGGAGTCATTGAGGGTTCTGCTGGAGAGGCATGGTCGTGTGGAGATCGCGGCAGTGTAGGGTCTAGGGCGATATCCCTCTTGGGCCACTAGACAAAAGTGTGCACGACATCCTCTAGTGTTATGATGTATCTTCTCGGGGGCTTCTCCAGTGGGACGAGCATAAAAGTGTCATGTACCATGTCCACCTGGACCTTGGCGTAACCCTGCACCAGCTGGGCACCGTGCAACATTGTCCCTTCCTAGCATGGAAACGCTATCCCCCGCCCAGTCTCAATAGAAATGGACCCAACCAGCCTCACTTGGAGCTTGCAGTGCGTGGGCTTCTGCAAAACGATACACAATTAGCTAAGGCGTCCTACATATCTATCTTTGGAGCATTCCAAAGATGTACATTACCTGGATGTCATCGATAGGTAATTGGGTGTCGTTATGTTTAGAAAGTGGCGCGTACGCGTAGCTACTCCGACGTTGAGGGGGATTGGCTCCCAAAATAACGGGACAACTTGCGACTGGTTGAGGACTTGATTCATTTGTTTCTGCTATGATGTTATCTGTCCTTGAAATTATGCACGAATCTCCTCTTTCAACTGTTCCTCACGCTCTGCCTTGGATCTCTTTCTACTCCTATACACCTTGAAGTCATATGAGAATCCCTGCCTCTAAGGTATGTAAACTCTAAGGCTTCGCATGCGACCTGGGTGCTCCTTATTTCCCAGAGCCGTGGAGTGTTCCTTCAAGTCCAAACCCAAATGGAGTGTATAGTTAGCAAGTGTATGTACATAAAATTAAAAAAAAAGATATTTGGTGTAAGCGTGGAACTATCTGCGGAGGCGTTTTTTTGGGAATATCTCAAAAGAAAAATTCCAGCTGTAAGCGTGGAACTATCTGCGGAGGCGTTTTTTTGGGAATATCTCAAAAGAAAAATTCCAGCCGTAAGCGTGGAACTATCTGTGGAGGCGTTTTTTTGGGAATATCTCAAAAGAAAAATTCCAGCTGTAAGCGTGGAACTATCTGCGGAGGCGTTTTTTTGGGAATATCTCAAAAGAAAAATTCCAGCTGTAAGCGTGGAACTATCTGCGGAGGCGTTTTTTTGGGAATATCTCAAAAGAAAAATTCCAGCCATAAAGGATGAGCGAGCTGCAAAACAACCTAATTTGTGACATTTAACAAAACGCCCCTGTAGGATTTCTAACCTTAGTTTATAAATTGGACCCTCATTGTAAGGAGAGAATCACTCTAATAAAGAGTTGCACCTACCATTTCTCTCCACATATGTATCTCCCTAGTGTTCATTCTACCAATGCTATTGATTGTGTGCTTGTTGTGTGATTGATCCCTACGTTAGCACTGAGGCAACTACTTGTTTCACAACACACAGAGTTCCGTTATTCTGCAATTTTATTTTCAGTTTGTACCCTACTTTATTAATATAATGGTCAGCTCTCCCGCTTGTTTGTTTCTAAAAGATTTTCAATTTGTACGATTTAGTAACATCTCCACAAAACAACAATAGACAATAACTCCAATAACATGCTCGCAATTAGCCATTGTTACTTCTGCAACGTAAAAAATAGAGATGTACCGGTTGTTCTTGGTTACACACATCAATACATGGAGGGGTAACCTCGACTATGTGGCCTTGTTTGGTTAGACCAAAATCTCTGCTTATCCACATGGATGAGTCAAGATTTTAATTCAAATTCCTGATCCATCCACATTAATTTCGGTCAAGAATAGACTTTCCAAACAAGTCCGTATACTTTCCAAACAAGACCTGTATGTGTAACCGCCACCGCGGGATCAACCGTGTCCAGCTTCCTTCGGAGACCTACATAACGTGCCCGAATAAAACACTTATCGGGCTACATATATACATGGACGAAAGCATGTACGTACGCGTATCCGCCTCTCGCGCTCGTAAACATTGAAGGCTTTGGAGAAGAAACTAAGCTGCGAGCGCGAGATGACGGGGAGAAGGATCATCGAGGTCGCCCCCGCCCGCACGGAGCGCACTGGCGTCCTGCACCCCGCCTACTGGGCGACCGAGATCGAGCCCGTGCACGGCTCAGTCGGCCTGTACGACCCGACGTACTCCTCCCCGCAGGAGGAGCTCATCGCCAGCGTCTCCGACCTCGTCACCCGCGACGCGCGGCGCTGCAGCTGCGCTGTGGAGCACCTGTTCATGATCTGCTCCTGCTTCCGCCGGCCGCAGCAGCACGCCGCTCCTGGCTCGACCGCTGCTCACCAGCCGTACGGGTACACGGCGGCGTCGCTCAATGGCAGCGATGCTGTTGCACCCTGCGGAGGTGTTGGCTCAAACCAAAGCTAGAACACAACAGAACTCTAGAATGCGAACACAAGAATATAAGAATTTTTTTTGTGCCGCCGGAATAATAGCAGCTTTTCTTATTTTCTCTTCTATTGCTATTGTTCACAAAATATGATTACAGAGGTACCCTTTTATTGAGAGCAAATGACTATTCGTATCCGAAAAGTATTCTACATATCCGGAAGGGATACCACACAAACTCTAGAATTCATAATAAATACTACATAAATATTGTAGGATTACGTAAACAAACTCTACGTAAAATCTAGATATACCATATGCATAAAGATTACTAACAAATCGCTCCCTAATCTTTGTGCACTTACTTATTGAGACAGTCGGTCTTAACTACGACTAGCCTAACTATTACTCGGTATAGGATGACAAACACATCTCATCAATGTCCCGGACTCAACTCCACAGACTTGACTCATGACAGCGAACACATCTCCTCAACATCCCGGACTCAACTCCATAGACACACACATAAATACGACACCGCAACTGCCTAATACCAATACAACGCTTTCACCTTGGCAACGCGCAACTCATCTTGTGTTCTACTGACGTGCACCACTATCTATTCCATATGCACGCATGCATGCAAACAACCAACTCAATGTGATAACATGCACACACATATGACTCGACACTACTGATCCTACATGTATGGACTCAACTATATGCATGCGCTCGCCGATGAGATTGCGCTGCGCGGTCGCCGCTAGCTCCGCTATGTCCAGCGTCATTGCCGACCCGTTGAGACTGGCCCACGCCAAGCCACCAACCATGCCTCGTCTCCGGCTGCTTGTGCCCGCCGTGTTGTTGCCTCTCGGTTGCCGTCGAAGGCCAGACATCTCGCCAGACACCAGCCGCATCGGCGTGCCTTCGAAGTCGTCGGCGTGCTCCACGCCATGGCATAGTCGGCCGCCGCGCGCCCACCCACGCCATATATGCCACCTTGGGAGTTGAGATCACCCCTCCCTGGGCAGTAGCTAGGGTTTCGAATCTGGAGCTCTAATATCAATTATTGGCCCAAACCGAAGATGAACACACATGAACACAATGGAACCCTAGAACGCGAACGCAAGAACACAAGGATAAAAATTGTGCCGCGGAACAACAATATTTTTTTTGATTTTCTCTTCTATTGCTCTTGTTCACAAAATCTTATTACAGGGGTGCTCTTTTATTGAGAGCAAACGACTATTTGTATCCTAAAAGGATTCTACGTATCCTGAAGGAATACAACACAAACTCTAGAATCCATAATGAATACTATAGGACTACGTAAACAAACTCTACGTAAAATCTAGATATACCATATGCATAAAGATTACTAACAGAAGGTTGGCCGGCTTCATCTGCGACTCGAGACGGTGCAGTCGTGCCGAAAACGAGGAGGCGACAGTGGTGGCGACGACGGACAACGAGGATGAGACAGTGCCGACCATGGAGGGTGAGATTCAAGCGGCGTCCGTGGGAGGCGTGGATGATCACGAGGCTATCGCGCTTGGAGACCCCGGGTGTTGAATCACTTAACCCTTGAGGCCTCGACCTGAGAGAGTCCATTACGTACCATCGATGTGCGGCGGCTATCCAGCTTATGATGTTCTTTTTGTAATAACTATTATTACTTGGCTAGCTCTAAACTTTCATTTAGCAGCAGTATACATATGGGAGTGTTTGGTTATGAATTGTTGTCATGATTGCGGTTATGGGTTTTAGGACTTAGGAGTCAAAGGTGTAATTGTTGGTGATATGCCTTAGAGGTAATCATAGAGATGATTGTATTACGTCTATGTTAATGAATTCTGGAATAAATGTTATTATGTTCCTTGAATGAATCATTGGTTATAAAGATTAACAAGTATATGACTTGTTGGTGAAGCTTTTTAACTTATATGATGTCGTTCTAAATGTATCCTTGTTCGGATGTCAGTAGTCAGAACACTAGTGATTTATTGACCAGCGCATGTATTAATTGATGACCATGTTTCACCGGTCATGGATATAGGGATATCGAATCAATAATGTGACCACATGTTAGAGAACATGGTGTTGGATTGGTCCACCTTGAAACACTATTGAGATTGTTATGATTTTATGTGTCATTAGTTGGTCTCAAGCAATGATGATGTATAATCCTTAGACCTAAGATCAGCATGGTTTTCTACATGTGTAATAGTATACTTTTGGGTTGCCAAACGCTACTCCACAAATGGGTAGTTATAAAGGTAGCTTTCAGGTATACTATAAAACATGTGGAGGGATGTGACTGGTAGGATATGGGATTTGCCCCTCCTAACATAACATGAGAGATATCTCTGGGCCCCTCGATGTGGCCAGATAAAGAAAATGCTTGGCCATGCCACTAGTGGTCAAAGAGTCGACCACATGGTATTGTCTGACACTTGATCGAGAAAGTATTGAACAGTCTATGGATAGCATAACATCTCACCTGGAGTTCAACCAGATATCGCGAGGCAAAAGAAGAATACACGAGCAGATCATTCAGTTCGATTAGATACGGACTGGTCGTATGGAGATACGAGCTGGTCGTAGACTGGTCGAACATAATCACTAAGTGGTCGTAAGGAGTTACGAACTGGTCGTATAGAGATACGAGCTGGTCGTAAGTGATAAGGACCTACTCGTAGATCATATTACATTAAGATTCATCCGATATAATTTATGTGTATTCGGGAATTGTTATGTCATGCTAAGAACCGCTAACGACTCGTGGTCGAAAAAGAGTTTTCGAGTCACAACCTGTCGGTGTTTTAGAATCGATCTTACGTAATGATTGTTTGATTCGAGGGGTCTCTAAGACTCAAATCACGCAGAGACAAAGACACAGGGATTTTTATATAGGTTCAGGCCTTCTCCGGAGAGAATAACAACCTTACTCATGTGTGGATATATTGAGTATGTTGATTACAGATCAAGAGAAAGACTCAAGTCTAAAGTCTTGTACTCTTGATAGCCTCTCTCTTTTCTTCTTCTGCCGTATGCTGATTCTGAAGGGATACGGGTAGGCTACGATAGCAACAATTCAAAATTTCTACCACGTAAACCAGGAAGCCAAGCAAGAAGATGATCGCAGATCGTTACCACTAGACGTGCATAGCAGCGGAAGAAGCGTCAGAGCAGCCTGGTCCGACGAAGAGCGTGTCGATGTACTGGTCTTAGTCGATCGTCCAACGTCAAGCACGCTGATGCAGTGGTCGTAGTCGATCGTCCAGCCAGCACCTCTGCAGTTCCTTGCGAAGATCGCGGATTGTCCTCAAGCACAACAACGTAGAAGCTAGGACTCTTCCCAGTCCATATCTCATATGGTGTCTTATCTACTGATTTAGATGGTACCCTATTTAAAGTGAAAGCGGCAGTTTCTAGAGCGTAACCCCAAAAATACAATAGCAGATCAGATTGGCTCATCATCGATCGAACCATGTCCAACAAGGTCCTATTACGCCGCTCAGACACCCATTCCATTGTGGAGTACCTGGTGGCGTAAGTTGTGGAACAATTCCACATTGTTTCAAATGATTACCAAATTCCTGGCTCAAAAATTCACCTCCACGATCAAATCGCAAAGATTTGATTGTCTTGCCAAGTTGATTCTGTACCTCATTCTGGAACTCCTTGAACTTTTCAAACGATTCCGACTTGTGCCTCATTAAATAGATATATCCATATCTACTATAGTCATAGGTGAAAGTAATGAAGTACTGAAAACCACCTCTAGCTGTCGTGCTCATTGGTCCACACACATCAGTATGTATGAGTGCCAACAAGTCGGACGCCCTCTCATTCCGACCAATGAAAGGTGTCTTAGTCATCTTCCCGAGTAGGCAAGATTCGCACGTTTCAAATGATTCCAAATCAAATGAGTTTAGAATTCCATCATCATGGAGCTTCTTCATGCGTTTCTCACTTATGTGGCCCAAACGACAATGCCAGATAAAAGTGGAATTCATATTATTAGGCTGAAACCTCTTTGCATTAATATTATAGACAGGTGCATCATCAAGATTTAAAATAAACAACCCGTTCAAAACAAGAGCATTGCCATAAAACATATCATTCAAAAATATAGAACAACCATTGTCCTCAATAATGAATTTATAACCCTCTCGCCATCAAACATGAGGTTTGAGATAATATTTCTACTCATGGTCGGAGCGTAATAACAATTATTTAATTCCATAATAAACTCAAGGCAAAAACAATGGTAAAGTCTCGACGACTAATGCAACAACCTTTTCTTTATTCCCGACGCCAAGATCCATCTCGCCTCTTGCAATTCTCCTATTCTTTGTTAGACTCGCATCGAATTGCAAATATGAGCAACCGACCGGTATCAAATACCCATGAGTTAACGGAAGAATCAGCAAGAAAAACATCTATAATATTAATACACGAAGTGGAAGGTTTAGTCCCACCATTCTTTTTCGGATCGGCCGGTATTTCTTGCGCCTTTTCAATGTCCCGTTCCTTGCAAGAAAAGCATTCATTCTCTTGAGTCGGGCGGACTTAGTCTTGGGCTTAGGCTTGTTAGTTTGGATCCCATCCGAAACTTTCTTGCCCTTTTCTTTGACCCAAGTCCTAGCCTTCTTCTTGAAGCTTGTACTCTTTTGCACCATCATCACATGACTGTTGCTTTTTTTAATGCTGTCCTCTGCAGTCTTAAGCATCATATGCAGTTCGGTGAGATTCTTGTCTAAGACATTCATATGGAAGTTCAGAATGAACTGACCATAGCTTGCAGGAAGCGAAGCAAGAATCAAATCTGTAGCCAACTCTTGACTAAGTGGAAAACCAAGTTTTTCTAAGCTCTGTGTGTAACCAACCATCTTGATCACATGTGGGCTCACCGGACTACCCTCAGCTAGCTTACACACAAACAAGTTCTTTGAGATCTCATATCTCTCAGTTCTTGCTTGTGTCTCAAACATGCTTTTGAGCGCCACGATCATATCGTAGGACTTAATGTTCTCAAATTGCTTCTGAAGGTTTGAGTTCATCGCAGCAAGCATGAGACAGCTAACATCAAGGAACTTATCACATGCCTTTTTATAGGCGGTTTTAAGAGTAGCAGCAGCATTATCAGCAAGCACATCTGGAACTGGTTCCTCCAGAACATGTTCTTTTTTATCTTGCCTAAGAACAATTCTTAGGTTGCAGGACCAATCCGCAAAATTTGTTCCATTCAGTTTTTCCTTATCAAGTATCGAACGTAATGCAAAACTGGATGTAGGTACAACAGTTGGTGCCATGATCTACAACATAAAACATACAAAACTAAGATATATGTTCAAGAAAAGTAACTTTTATTAAACAATTTAATAAAGATACTCCCACTAAATACCATATCCCTCTTATGACATTTAGCGATTCAAGATCCACAATCAGGTAATCTACTAGTGAGCTTTGGCATCACTTTGCTAGAAGATTAGTGAATTCGTAAGCAACCCTTTGCTAATCATATCTCTATATGACTCTTGTTGTTGGGCAACATCTCTATGCTTCGCACCCAACCCTATGCCCCAAGGTCCATAACCGTTATGATGACCTTGTCAAGTTAAACCAATGCAATGCGTGTAAGTGTCCGACACAAACCCATCTAGTCAAGGAAAGTTAATGGCATTCCGCTTTAGCAAGACCTACCATTAAAATACAAGACTTTTGATGGTGCAGCTTATTGGAAGGGCATCAATTTAACTTAACATTATGTGAGTGAATTTTAATTTTATCATGTTAAAAGCATCTAATGAAAAACATGACTTAATATCACGACAGGAATAAACACAAACATTCACAGATAATCATATCACTGTGAAATAGTATGGCCCTTAACATGACGATCTCCATCGGCATGCTTCCGTCCTCAAACCACCATGCTTGAAGTCTCCGACCGCATTCATCTACTAAGCAATTACTCCTAAGAGCTAGTAATGAATTACATAGGATATTATCAAGCATCGCATGTCGGTACACAGACCATTATACAATAATATGTAGCTCGATGGCTATCTCACAACATGACACGCAGGTCATGAAAATCCATACATGCATCACATACACAATGGGCCATACTATTCACATCAATCCCTGCAAAAACAAGTTACACATAGAATCCAATTCTATCGGGCAACATGAACACATAGTACCTATAACGCGCGGTACAATTAGTCAGCACGGTGACCCTCGCTGGTCGAGGGCAGCGCTCTCGGAAAATTTTTCCAAGACATGAATCTTATTCACGTTTCCGAGCTTTGGAAATCATCGGATTAATCATATTAATCCTATTCCGAACCAATCTGATTACTACCTTGATATGACCACACATTGCGGCATACTCCGATGGCGGAATTCCGACCGGTAGGAGTATCATGCAAGGTAGTCAAAAACAAGTCGAGTAAATCATCTGGTGCTCTTAACTTATACCTCCTTGTATACCCATCTACTACCACCGAAAACTGATCGATCTAATCGACTAGGGTCTAGGTTACCAGACCCGACCAGTAATAGATCCAATCTACTACTACCACATATCAAGTATATGCGACCGATCCAGATCAAAAACTACGCAGGATGGCTCTGATACCACTGAAGGGATACGGGTAGGCTACAATAGCAACAATTCAAAATTTCTACCGCATAAACCAGGAAGCCAAGCAAGAAAATGATCACAGATCGTCACCACTAGACGCGCAGAGCAGCGGAAGAAGCGTCGAAGCAGCCTGGTCCGACGAAGAGCGCGTCGATGTACTGGTCGTAGTCGATCGTCCAACGTCAAGCACGTTGATGCAGTGGTCGTAGTCGATCGTCCAGCCAGCACCTCTGTAGTTCCTTGCGAAGATCGCGGATCGTCCTCAAGCACAACAACGTAGAAGCGCCTCTATAGTATCCACACGTCCAGGGAAGGAACAACCGTACGCCGGTGTGCTAGCACCAAGTCGCACGGCAAGGCTCTCAAGAAGATGGCGGCTAGGGTTTTGGGAGAGAAACTCACGTCAACTCTTCTTCTCCCAACAGCCTCATGCATCTCCTTATATAGTGCCCGTGATGGATCCTATCCGAACACGCTTTACGAATCGTATCCGTACTGGTTTGTTCCAACCCGTTAAGTGTGTGACCCGTTAGGTTCATGCGTAGTTCGGTTGTGACTTGGAAACCCTTTCCGACCACGAGTCGTAGCGGTTCCTAGCAGAACATAACGATTCCCGAATACACACAAATTATATCGGACGAACCTTAATGCAATATGATCTACGACCAAGTCCTCATCACTTATGACCAGGTCCTATCTTTATACGACTAGTTTGTATTTGGTCACGACCAGCTCGTAACTTCTTACGACTTGGTTTCGACCACTCTGTGATTACGTTCGACCAGTCTACGACCAGCTCGTATCTCCATACGACCGGTCAATGGCGGTCGAACTAAGCATTACTCATGTATTCTCCTTTGCCTCATGATATCTGGTTGAACTCGGTGAGATGTTGTGTCATCCATGGACTGTTCAATACTTTCTCGACGAGTATCGGATACCTTATGTGGTGAACTCTTGACCACGATGCTATGGCCATGCACTTTCTTTATCCGACCACTTGAGGGCCCAGATATCTCTCTGTTATGTTAGGAGGGTAAATCCCATATCCGACCAGTCACATCCCTCTGCATGTTTTATAGCATACCCAAAGCTACCTTTATAACTACCCGATTCTGAGTAGCGTTTGGCAACCCCTAAAGTGCTATTACACATGTAGGAAACCATTCTGATCTCAGGTCTAAGGATTATACATCATCATTGCTTGAGACCGACTAATGACACATAGAATCATAACAATCTCAATAGTGTCTCAAGGTAGGTCTTATCCAACACCATGTTCTCTAACATGTGTCAACATTATCGATTCGATATCTCTATATCTATGACTAGTGAAACATGGTCATCAATCAATACATGTGCTGGTCGTAGAGTCACTAGTGTTCCGACCAGTGACTTTCGACCAGGGATATCTTTTAGAACAACATCATCATAAGTTAAAAGAGCTTCACCAACAAGTCACATACTCGTTAATATTCATAACTGATGATTCATTCAAGGAACAAGATAACATATTATCAAATATTGTGAACATAATGAAATATAATCATCTCTATGATTGCCTCTAGGGCATATTTCCAACGGATTCCACACTTTATATAGTATTCGAAGTGGGTGACGGTTTCTCCAGTCCAAAGGGCGCCTTAATGCTTCAGATGATGAAGCAGTTGCTGGAGATTATTGTTGGAGTAGTAACGTCCCTACATCGCTAGACGGTTATCATCAGGGCAGAGAGTTTAATCATGCAATTATTCTAGAGAATAACAGTGTATACTAACTGTTTAGATCCCCTAATTAATTGTGCCTAGTTTTTTGTAAGCTCAATCAATTATAAGGTGGTCGTAGTTGACCTAGTCGTAGAAAGACTTACGATCATATAGTAGTCGTAGAAGAACTTACGACGATGGGGTAGTCATAGAAGGACTTACGACCCTGAGGTAGTCGTAGAAGAACTTACGACCATGAAGTGGTCGTAGAAGAATTTACGACCATGAGGTTGTCGTAGAAGGTCTTACGACTCCAGCTTCCCCCTTATGAACATTAAGGGGTATACTCAAGAACCATATGATGGTATTATTGTCCATAATAAGAATTACAAATAAATAATTAAATGAGGATTATTAGATCCTCATCACAACCGATTACACATAAACCTACAGGTCATACACTTAACGGATTGGAACAAACGTGTTTGTATAGGATCCACCATAGGCTCTATATAAGGGAATGCATGAGGCTGTTGGCACATACGAGAGAGATAGACAATGTGAGTTGCTTCACCGAAACCCTAGCCGCCATCTTCTCAATAGAGTCTTACCGTGCGAGTTGGTGCTAGCGCACCGACATACAGTGTTCCATCCCTAGATGTGTGGATACCGTAGAGGCGCTACTTGGTTGTTGTTGCGCTCAAGGACGATCCACGACTTCACAAGGAACGCGATTGGTTGCTGGAGGAGATGATCAACTACGTTGGATGATCGGCTACGCTGGACGATCGACTACAACCACTTCATCGACCCACTCTACGATGGATCAGGCTGCTCTAACTATTCTTCTGTTGCACTGCGTGTCTAGTGGTAACGATCTATGATCTCTTGCTTGCATAGCTTCCTGGTTTATGTGGTAGAATTTTTGAATTGCTGGCTAGTGTAGCCTACTCGTATCCCTTCAATAATGTATTTGTAGATTAAGTAACCCAACATATTGCTAAGCTATCTTAAATTTTGTACAAAAGACTTGTCGGATTCACATGTCACTTGGGGACTTAATTCTTATCATCAGCCGCATAAGCATTTAACATGACGATCTAAAGAAAGAATGGTCGTAAACTTCTACTCATGGCTACACTAGATCGATCAGCATGAACTGGACACTCTCAACCTCCCTATTAAGATATCTTTAAAACACGAGAATTTTACTAGCATTTTCATACCAATCAGAGACCAGAGCAATATTTCCCGAATTTCTTTGAAATTTTTTTGCTTACACTTAGCCTACGCATGTCAACTATACTCCAGACCTGGACGACCATGCAAGATGAAGCCTCGAGTAGAGGTGGCTAGATGGGTCGTGCTTTCTAGGCCGAATTCAAACACGCATCTTGGTTGGCTCGGTTCGACACACGACCCATCCTCAGTAGTGAGCCTTGCAGCATGGCCCGAGCGGCCGTGCGTCTTGGTCTACACCGCCCAAGACAAGCAGTGCCATGATGGGCCAGGCACAACATGACGACGACAGGGCGTGGGCGCGGTGGGGCATGGAGGTAGGCCCGCGTCGGCACAGCACTACGCTAGCACGATTATGTTCGTTGGCCCGTGTCGTCGATGGGCGTGCATGGCACACCTACCGGCACATTCTGGCGGAGTAGCCCGTTTGGCCTGACTAGCGATATGATTTTCCAAGAATCTGACAGTTTTTTTCGTGTGGATTTGAAAATAGCAAAAAATAAAAAAAAATCCCAATTTATTTCTATAAATAGCCACCATACCCCCCACTCATTCTACACCCATCCATTCATCAATCTCTATTACGAATTTTGTTGTGCAAATTTAAATTCCCTGTGAGATAATTTGGCAAAATTCAAAAAAATTTGTGTGAAATTTTGGAAAATTCAAATTCCAGCAACAAGTTAGCAAAAGATGTACAATATTATTATTATTTTGCATATTTTTATTGTTATTATTTGTTATGCTAAGATGGAAGAAATAATCATGTAAGTTTCGATTTTGCAGCTTTCGTTATTGAAAATTACGATAGCTTTGCTCTTGGTGATTACGGAATTTCATCGGTAGATATTGCACTCTTTAGGCTTTGGGGAGTCTAGAGCTTTCGAAAGTTACATAAGGACTTCACATAATCTTAGATTTTCTACCGTTTCTAGATAGACAACAACTAGAGATATAGTTAAATACTATAATGAATGTCGTGATAAATTAAAAGAATTATTTAGTATGCGCACATTTTCGGTGGCCCTAGCCTCGAACATGTGGAGTGATCGGGTTAAGAAGGATTATCTTAGTGTAGTTGCTCATTATGTTAATGGCAACCGGGGAATGGAGAAAAAAATTATAGGTTTCAAATTAATTGATGTAACACACATGGGTGAGAATATTGCGGACTATATTATTAAAGTTGTGGAAGACTTTGGTTTTACAAACAAAATATTATTGCTACATCAGCGATGCGCTTATCATATTATTAACCTTATAGTAAAATGCGGTTTGAAGAGGTTGAGTTCGTATATTAAAGCTTTCCACGACGCAATATCTTTCTTGAATAATTCTAATGTTAGAATAACAGCATATAAGAACTTTTGCAGGGCAACGGGTGTACGTCCAAGAAAATTTGGTTTGGACATGCCTGTAAGATAGAACTCTACTTACTTGATTCTTAAGATTCTTTTACCATATAAGAACACCTTTTCCATTTTTATTCAAATGCACTATCATAGCACTGACGGTAGTGTACTATTGACTGAGCAACATTGGTTGGTTGCTGGGAAGATACTTCATTTTTTGATTTTTTTTATGAAGTCGTCGTTGCTTTATCTGCTATGTATTATACAACATCTCCTATAATTGTGCATAGTATTCTACAAATTGCTAGTCACTTGAAGGTATATGAAAATGAAATAGTTTTATGAGAGGCTATTATTGCTATGAAAACAAAATACTTCAAATATTGGAGAGAAATCCATTTCCTATATGCATTTGTATTTATTTTAGATATTAGGGCTAAAATTCAAGGATTTGTTAATGTTCTTGATCTTCTTAGTGATGCTATAGGCCTATACTATTATAACTATTTTGTAGATGTTCGTTCTAGATTTACCAAGGTTTTTTGAATGTATGAAAATAAGTTTAAGGGAATTCGCTTGCAACGACCTCCACTATCACCCACTACAGGTAACACGACAAATTTATGGGGCAAGATATGGGGTGCAAGTTCTTCCTCTAGGTCCAAGGGTTCTACACCGACACATTCTCAATCAAGGCCAACCTCCTACCCACGAAGTTGAGAACTATCCACATATCTGGACAGCTATATGATGGATTTCAATTCAGAAAGCTTCAAAATTTTGCAATGGTGGCATAGCCATAAGTTAACATATCTCATGCTATACATATTTACACGCGATGTGTTAACTGTTCCTGTCTCGACGGTTTCCTCCGAGTTTACTTTCAGTCTTTCTAGAAGAATGTTGGAGGAGAGAAGAACACGTCTCACGAGTGATATGGTGGAGATACTTCTAACTGCGAAGGACTGGAACAAGCTGATGCACGGGCACAACACTCTATAGACCAGAGTTGTCAGAAGTGTTCGAAAACATGTAGCTAGACAACGACACTTAGAATATGGATGTATGCAGAGCTATAAGTCGTACTCCTTTTCCTTTGCCAAAGTTTTCTTATGTTGAGTTTTTACTTGGCAAATGTTTTAATAATATAGCCATGTAAAAATTAATAAATCTCTTTATTACATTTTCAATGTATTTATCTTAGTTTTTATAACTTTCATGTATATTTTTGAATTGTACATGTTTTTCTATTTTTTGAATTATTTTTTAATTTTTAAAAAATTTCGAACCAAACACGGCTCGTCAAGCTAACCGTGCCGAAGAGGCTCGGCATGGCCTCAGATACCAGCGTGCATGGACACCTAGTCTAGACCAACACGGCACGGACCGCCGCCCGTTTAGCCACCCCTAGCCTCGAGGCCCGACCCAACAATCACAAGTTCACGTCACAAAACCCCTAAACCCACAAAACGACACAAACTGTTCCCCGCGCGGCGCCACAGCACGATGCTCCCGGCGCCTCCGTTCTCCCACGGTGACTTCGTCGCCGTCCTCTCCCGCTGCGCCACCCTCGCGCACCTCAAGCAGCTCCATGCCCACGCCTTCGTCACCGGCCGCGCCGCTGCGCAGCCCACCACCTTCCACCTCCTCCGCTCCGCTTCCCTCCGCCTCTCCTGCCTCCCCTACGCCCGCCGCCTCTTGGACTCCACGCCCCACCCCAACGTCTTCCTCTACTCCGCCATGCTCTCCGCCTACGTCGCCGCCTCCCCCGCGCACGCGCACGCCCGAGACGCGCGAGATGCTCCGCCGCGGCCGCCCCGCACCCAACCAGTTCGTCTACCCGCTCGCCCTCCGCGCCGCCTGCACCGTCGGCGTCCTGCTGGTCAGGTCGATCCATTCTCACGCCTGCAAGAACGGGTTCTATGGGTATGATGTAATAAGGACTTCGCTGCTCGATGGGTACTCGAGGTACGGGATGATGTGCGACGCGCGGAATCTGTTCGATGGTTTGACTGAGAAGAACGTGGTCTCCTGGACCGTGTTAGTGTCCGGGTACGCAAGGGCTGGGAAGGTCGGAGATGCGATTGTGATGTTTGAACGGATGCCCGAGCGGGATGTGGCTGCGTGGAATGCAGTGATCGCCGGCTGCGCGCAGAACGGATTGTTTGTGGAGGCGGTGGGGATTTTCAGGAGGATGGTGGACGAGGGGTTCCGGCCAAATGGGACCACAGTTTCTTGTGTGCTGTCTGCATGCGGGCATATTGGGATGCTGAAGATCGGGAAGGTGATCCATGCTTACGCATGGAGGAGCTTTGTCAGTTTTGGAATTTGGCCCATCTGTTGTGAATGGGTTGATTGATATGTATGGCAAATGTGGGAATTTGAAGGAGGCGAGATGGATCTTTGATGAAGTTTCAGATAGGAGCCTGACCACGTGGAGTTCTCTTATCGATTGCCTTGCACTGGACGGGCACAGCAGGAGTGCAATAACGTTGTTTAATGCGATGAGGGGCAAAGGGGTTGAACCAGATGAGGCCACTTTTTTGGACTGTTGAATGCATGCACCCATGGAGGGTTCGTTGATGAAGGGCTTAGATACTTTGAACTGATGTGTGAAGAGCTCAGAATTGAGCCAGAGATTGAGCAATGAGCACTATGGGTGTATTGTTGACCTTCTTGGTCGGGCTGGGCGGTTTCAAGACGCAATGAATGTTATCAATGATATGAAAATTCAACCAGATGAGGTCATTTGGGGGTCATTACTCAATGCTTGTAGAATACAGAGACAACTAGAACTGGCTGAGCTTGCTATAAGAAAGTTATTGCAGTTGAATCCAAATAATGCTAATTATGTCGTGATGTTGGCAAACCTTTACAGTGAAGGTGGCTTTTGGGACGAGGCGAGGAAGGTAAGGAAGCTCATGAAGGAGGATATTATAGGCAAGAAGCTGCCTGGTTGTAGTTGGATCGAGGTGGATCGCAAGACACGCCGGTTTTACTCTGGTGACGATGCTCATCTTGAATCGGAGGATATCTATAACACTCTTGATGAGTTAGCTGCCTCAGTGGAAATGTGATAGGATAGATTGCCAATTAACCATGTTTGAAGAGCTTAAAGGATTGGGTAGTTTTGCACAGATTGATTATTCCAACTCAAAAGTCAGCAACTTCAATTCCGTAAACGAAGTTGGCTAAATTGAAGCTATTGACCTAAGCAGCCTTTACACTGGAAGTACACATGAAGTTGTTCCTTCGACAACCCTCCTATCGAACTACTCCATGGCATAAGGTAGTAGTTGTGCCAGTGCTGGGCTGTACTTCTGTGCAGGACTTGTGCCTACTATTTCAAAACACCGCTATCTGCATGCAGGTATGCATGTCTGTTTACATCATTCAGGTTGCTTACTCAAATTATGGATGATCTAATATACTTATGTTCATCTCCTTTATGATGTTCGTCTCCTTTATTATTTGGTGCCAGATTTTGAGTGCTGCTAGTAGCCCCATATTCAATTCACATCATGGTGAGCTATTCTGTCTTCTGTCTTCTGTGTTCAGTTGATAATATTGTCTTGTGTTCCCATCGATTAGGGACTGTATTGCCTACCATGCAATTTTGCTTTGTGACCGGTGGCAGGTTGCCTACTATCTACTTATCTAGTATTCAGCAATGATAATATGTCAAAGCAGAAATTGGCAGTCTACATGATTTGGGAACATAGTCCTTTTTTTTTTATCTCTTGTTTGGTTCTGCACTTTATTAAGAGTTATATCATCTTGCTCCATATAACATGGGCTTTCTTCAGCTTCTCACATAAAGTAGTTTAAAGTGCGGTTAATGTAACATCTCGACCCAACACTGAATCCAGAATGTCACCTACATCATTCTTACTAATAATTTAAACCATAATTACCAATAATTCTAGCAAGTTATACATGGAATAAAACTCCACAACGGGTCACATATCAACATACATAACAATATAAATGCATAAAAAATTAACTTTCAGAGCTTGGAACCACGCGCCAAAAAACGCTCAGGTCACTTGCGCCTGAGAAACGCTCGGGTCACATGCGCTTGAGAAACGACCGGAACCATTCTCCCAGGAACATTGAATGACAACAAATAATTTAATCAAACTAATATTAAACCAACCAAAGTTCCAATCATTAAACCAATGATAACCAAGTTTAATAATCAATTCTAAATGAAAGTATCATATCTCTAGATTTAGTGAAAGCAAACTAAGTAAATATGTTTATGTGATTGATTGCATGTGATGCACATGTGTTACTTCATCCCATGCATATCGCCTTCAATGGTCACCTAAAAGCAACAACAAAGCAAGAGTCGGTCCAAAACTCAACAATTACATAATAGAACAATAAACAAACAGTTTTTCAGTCCATAAGTATAATATCATCGATATTCATGTGTTCAAGTTATATCATCATTCTTCCTTTAATGCAATCCATCTCTACTCTACATGCTCATTTTCTCATCTCATCGCTCATACCAGTATAGCATAAGTGAACACCTGTGACAGTGTTCACCCTTTCTCGAGCACATCCAACAAGGGACTGGAGATCTCTCCACTCCTGTGGAGTCTACCACCAAAGTAGATATCATATTATCACCGGAAGTGATCAACATTATGCAATGATTGTGCACATTATGCAAAAATGCAATTTGTTCTATTATTCATTAAAATGTTCCATTATCATCATTACCATGTCATTATCATGGTAATACCATCATCATCGTCACCATGACATTTAAATAAGCATAAATAAATGGCATGCCAATATAATTGTAAAGACAATGGCAAACAAACCAATGTCTACCGCTCTACCATGCACTTGTTTTTTAGCCACAGAAACCCGAACGATGGAAAGACGGCACTGAACTTGAAGCAACACTTCTTGGACAAAACCAATAATCCACCTAAAAAACATGGTACAACATTACATGAACATCAAACAATTCAACATCGCTCCTACGCGTAAACCCGACACAATTAACCCCTCTTCACCGGACAACCCACCTGCTGTCCCAATGGTCAAACTGTTATGAATATTGTGTATATATTCAAGAGGGACCAATGGGCAATATATATAGGGATGTACAAGGGGGGTTTCCATATACAGATAACGAAATACAAAAGAGTCCTATTCTAACCCCCTCAAACTCATGGTGGATCGCACACACTGAGTTTGGAGAGAAAATACAAATGTTGTGCCTAGTCTGTGGCTTCGTGAAGAAGTCAGCAACCTGTAACTCTGATGGCACAAACTGTAAAGCAAGTACTCCCTCGCACTTTTGTGGCGCGAGTGTATGAAGCATCCACACCAATGTGCTTAGTGAGTTCATGCTTCACTTGGGTCCCTGGATATCTTGATGCTTTGTCTTTGTCGGACAAAAGAGTTGTAGGTCCCATCACAGGCACTCCAAGATCTGCAAGTAGCCACCTCAACTAAGTAACCTATGTTGTCACTACTGCCATAGCTCTAAACTCAGCCTCTGCACTCGAACGGGAAACTACAATATGCTTCTTAGTCTTCCAGGCAATTAGGGAGGAGCCAAGAAAAACACAGTAAGCAGAAAGAGAATGACGATCAGAAGGATCACTAGCCTAGGTCATGTCGGAGTACGCCTGAAGCTGTGGTGAGGTAGAGCTAGAGAAAAACAAACGACGAGAGATAGTCCCACGCAAGTAGCAAAGAATACGAAGAAGGTGACTGTAGTGAAGATGGGTAGGACGAGCCATGAACTGACTCAAGATATGAACAATATAAGCAATATCAGGTCGAGTGCTCACAAGGTACACCAAACTCCCAACAAGATGGCGATATCAAGTAGGATCCTCAAGAAGATCACCATCAATGGCACGAAGCTGTAGGGATAGCTCCATGGGAGTCTCAGCGGTGCGAATGTCAGTCAAACCAGACCGATCAAGAAGATCCTGGGCATGCTACTGCTGAGAGAGGTAGTAGCCCTCAGGCATGGAAGAAACCTCAATCCCAACGAAGTACGTAAGAGAACCAAGATCAGTCATCAAAAACTGCTCACTGATATGCTTCTTCACATACGTGATGAATGAGGAATCATCACCAATGATGAGCATATCATTAACATATAGAAGAAGCAGTGTCCTACCCCGAGATGAGACATGAACAAAAAGAGCAGGATCATGGAAATTGACAGTGAAACCGACAGCAGTAATTAGTGAGGTAAAACGAGCAAACCAGGTATGAGGAGCCTGTTTGAGGCCATAAAGAGCACGACGAAGACGACAGACGTGCCCATCGGGAACAGAATACACAGGTGGTGGCTGCATGTAGACCTCCTCATGCAAAACACCATTAAGAAAGGTATTCTTAACATCTAGCTGAGAGATAGACCACTGGCGAACAGAAGCAACTGCAACAAGAGTGCGAACAGTGATCATATGGGCAACAAGGGCAAAAGTCTCATCGTAGTCACGACCGTACTCCTGCTGAAAGCCACGAGCCACAAGACGAACCTTGTAGCACTCGATAGTACCATCAAACCGGGTCTTGATCTTGTACACCCACTTGCACGTGATCGAACGAGCATGCACAGGTGTCGGTACAATATCCCAAGTCTCCGTACGTCGAAGAGCATCAAGCTCCTCTTCCATAGAGAGCTGCCACTCAGAATGAGAAGCGGCCTCACGAAAAGAACTAGGCTCAATGGCAGAGAGGGCATGAGCTATCGGAGCAAATCCAAGATGATTAAGAGGTCGAAGGGATGTCCGGTCACGAAAGACGTAACGAGGAGAATCAACAGGAGGATTAGATGTGGGTGTCGGCGAGATACCAGGAGATGAGGCTGGTGAAGGATAAGAACGCCTAGAGTAGTGAATACCAGAGAAACGAGATGGTGGTGCTGCAGGAACAAGAGGCGGTGGTGCAGGAGGCAGCACCGGAGGCAGAGCTACAGAAGAAACCACTGGAGACAGATCAGGGCAAGACTGTGATAGTGGAGAAATGGGTGAAGAGTCAAAAAGAGACAACCATGAAATTGACTCAACGGTGGAAGCTGGAGGAGCCGAATCTCAATAGAAGAAAGGTCGATGTTCGTCAAAGACAACGTCTCGTGAAATCCTGATCCGTCGAGCAGAAGGATCCCAGCAACGATAACCCTTATGCTCAGAACTATAACCAAGAAACACGCACTCAACTGTCTGGGCCGATAGTTTAGTGCGTTCATGAGGCTGCAGCAGAACAAAACAAGTACAACAAAAAACACAAAGGTGAGTGTACTTAGGGCTCGAGAGTAGAGACGCTCTATAGGACTGACACTCTTAAGAACAGTGGAAGACTGCATATTGATAAGATATGCCGCCATAGAAACAGCCTTAGCCCAGAACTGTGGTGAAACGTGAGAAGCAAGGAGAAGAGTGCGGGCAGTCTCAATCAGGTGACGATGTTTGCGCTCAACAACCTCATTCTGAGCATGGGCACCAGGACAAGAAGACTGGTAAAGAGTGCTCTGCTCAGAAAGAAACTATCTAAAAGTGTCAGAACAGTGCTCGCCAATAGAATCACGGCGAAAAGTACAGAGGGAAGAATCAAACTGAGTACGAACCATCGTTGCAAAGCTACGATAGATCGCAAGAAACTGACCACGATTAGACATAGGGAAAATCCATATAAAACATGAATAATCATCAATGAAGATCACATAAAGTTTATGCCCGCCTTTAGAGATAATAGGCGCATGTCCCCATACATCCGAATGAACTAAGTCAAAAGGACGAGAAAACAAGGACTCACTAGAATGATAAGGAAGTTCTAGCTGCTTGCCCAGCTTACAACCCTGACAAAATATAGCCGTGTCAACAGTAACACGTCCAAGAATACCCTGACGAACTAATGAAGAAAGACGGGAACCACACAAGTGCACTAAAAAGACAGAGGAGTACCGTCAACTGTCTGAACAGACATAGTAAAAATAGGAGGTCCTACTGAAGTGAGAGATGTGGAGTCCGGTGTCATGTGGAAAGAGGCACCAGAATCTAGAACCCAAGAAGTACCTGAAGGAGATGTCTGAGCTAGACTGGCAGAACCTACTAAGCTGTGAGAGAACTGCTGAAGTAGAGCTTGGCAGAACTGCTGAACAGAGTCACCTCACTGAGAAGGTCCTAACGTGCTGGTCTATCCTCCCATCGAGGAAGGGCCTCCACCTTCTTGGATCGTCCATTTCACGCGCTTTGATTCCTTTTTACGCACAACGCCGTAGTAGTCGTGCGAAGTTCTTGCAATAATTGCACTGAACCCTAGTTGGTGCAAAAACAGGAGCAGAAACAGACACCTGAGGAGGGACTGTAGTCGAAGCAGAAACCGTCGGTATAGTCGAAGAAGAAGGGGTAGCAAGCACAGCCGGAACAAACTGTGCTACTAACCCACGGCGAAGCTCCCCAGCACGAAGCATCGAAAGAGCCTCGGTGACTGTCGGTCGTAGTGAGCGGCTCAGCAGTTGAGCCCTAATAGGCTCAAACTCTGAGCAGAAACGGCAGATGAAGTCATAAAGGTGAAGACGATCATGATCCGCCTTTTGCACTTGATGACACTCCTAGCGAGCGAAAGCGGTTAAATCGGCTAAGCGCCAGAGACCGCCAAAGCTTCGGAAGAAGTCATCGACAGAGAGTCCTCCCAAAAGCGTCTCAACTCACGTTGAAGTGAAAAGAATCGAGCATTGCTCGCTCTTTGGTCTTGCTTTCGCAAAGTACTCCTAGATCTAACAAGTGGCACGCAAACCAACAATGTCTGGCTGGATAGAGTCGTCGACGCTGACCACCAGGATGGCTCGAACATGGGCCTCATCAGCACACTAGTGCTCAAAAGCGTCTATGGCATACTGAAAGGCCATGGCAAAGACATCATCGGCAGACAACCTCTGCCTCCTTCTTGGCGGTCTCATCTTACAGGGAGATGCGATATCTTTGTCTGGGAGGAAATTGAACCGCGACGGCGGACAAGGTTGGGCACCAGTAACATCTCCCCAGAGACGGAGACCATCTAGCGTGATCTCCATGAGTGAAGACCACAACATGTAGTTCGTCCCATTAAGCTTTGTTCCCGAGAATGAGATCACAGCGAATGGAACGGAAGCCATCAGTAGGCAGCGCTGGACGGCGTGACGACCAAGGCAACGAAGTCTAAAAGGCGACGCTGGACGGCGCAGCAGTTAGATTGATGCACTATTTCTGTTTTTTTTGTGGGGGCCGGCTGGCAGCCTGACCCACTAAAAAAGGAGCCTTCGACGACCCAGTAGAGAAACGAAGGGGAGACGCATGGGGGACTAGGGTTCCCTTGGCGGCTCAAGCGGCGGCGCTACCGGCGTAGCGTCGGCAGCGGCCCTACCGACGCGCTCCGGGATGGGCGCGTTGAGGAAGGCCTCGAGCTCCCCGGCGCGTGTGCGGTTGAGGCGGAGGTCCTTGTGCAGACCGCGGGCGTGGCAAGAGTGTGAACAGCTCAGGCTCCGAGAAGGCGGCGGTCGACGGGAGCTCAAGCGGCAACTTCGGCTGACGGGAGCTCGAGTGGCGGCTTCAGCTTCGGGTCACTTCGGGCGACGGCCCGAGGGGCGGCAACGGCGACGACGGCCCGAGAAGCGATGGCGGCGGCAGTGGCGGCGACCCTAGCAATGGATTTGGTAGTGGAGAGAGCTAGGTTAGTGCCCTAGCTCTGATACCATGTTATGAATGTTGTGTGTGTATTTATGAGGGCTCAATAGGTAATATATATAGGGATGTACAAGGGGGTTTCTATATACAGATAAGGAAATACAAAAGAGTCCTATTCTAACACAAACATCCACAACTTTTACTACTGGAATCCAAATATAGCAAACTGTATATTTTCTGGAATCTACACAAAATTTGCTACACTTTCCTAATTATGTGAATTCTCTGATTAAGCCATCTAAATCCCTGTTTTTAACCCCAAAGGTTAATATGGAATTTTCTACCACATGAAAAGTAGCAAACCCTACAACTTTTGAAAACTACAGAGAATTTATTTAACTAAACCTAATTATGATCATAATTTAATTCGGCCATCTACTGCACGTAATCAAGCAATCTACACAACTATTGTTAACAGCAACGTAATTCTGGACAGTAGCACTCCAGAAGTCATAACTTTTAAACCGCTTAATCAAATCTAGTGATCTTAAACTCTATGGAAATCTTAGACAATTATCTACAACTTTCCTAACATGGTGAAGTTACAAAACAGGACATAGATACCCCAAAACGCCGTCACAAGGTTCTACAATACGACTAACCGAAACATGGCATCACCACAATACAACTAACTGAAACAGGGCATCACCAATCTACTGATTCCCACAATCCATCTACTCTTAACCTTCAATTAAACATCATTCTAACATCAAAGCAAGGATTTCTAGACCGTTACCCCTTGAAATCGGACGACGATCGGGGTTGGACCACGGAACCCTAATTCTTCCTCCTGTCTTCTCGTCTCCTTCCCCCTTTGCTTCATTCTTCCTTGCTGGCTTCTCCTTGCTTCCATGGCACACTGTAACCTGCAGTAACCACCCCATGCAGCCACCTTCTTTCCTCTCCCTCTCTCTCTCTCCCTCTTGGCTGCTAGCAAAGCAGCCAAGATGGTGGATTGATGCAGATGCTACTAGACATATATGTGCTGATCAATCTTGTTTCTCTTCATTTTCAGGGTGAAGGTGGTGGATCCATCCTGATGGGGAACGGAGTCGCTGCTACAGTACGTGGGATTGAACAGGTTTGCTTGAAGCTCCCTTCAGGCAAAACACCCATCCTCAAAGACGTGCTACATGTGCCTGTCATGACTCGCAATCTAATGAGTAGGTCTATGCTGTGTAGGCCAGGAATAAAGCTTGTGTTTGAGTCCAATAAGGTCGTGTTGACCAAATTTGGTAATTTTGTAGGCAAAGGTTATGATAGTGTAGGCATGTTCCGCTTATCCATTCTTGATTTCAATAATGTAAATATTTTTAATGTTTCCCATTGTAATAAAATTCATGATGTTAGGCATTCTCGTTTATGTCATGTTAAATTTGAAGCCATTGTGCGGTTAAGAAAAATGAATTTAATTCCAAGCTATAATTATGATAAGGGTTCTAAGTGTGAAGTGTGTATGCAAGCAAAGCAACCCTGAAAAACTTTTCATGGCGTTGAAGGGCAGAGCACCTCACCACTTGAGCTAATCCATTTTGATCTTTGTGAAATAAATAGAATACTAACTAAAGGTAGCAAACGTTATTTTCTAACTCTTGTAGATTATGCGATTAAGTATTGCTACATTTACTTACTTAAGTCGAAAGATGAAGCACTATAGTACTTTAAAATCTTTAAAGCCGAAGTAGAAAATCAACTAGAAAATAGATTCAAGCGGTTAATGTCGCGTCGAGGCAGTGAATACGTCTCAAATGAATTATCTCAATTATGTGAAGAAAGTAGAATAATTCATGAAATTACTCCATCACACTGACCTCAATCGAATGGAATAGCTGAAAAGAAGAACCAAACTCTTTGTGACTTGGTTAATGTCATACTACAAAGTTCAGATATGTTGGACTATTGGTGAGGTGGAGCAGTTCTTACAGCTCACTATGTCCTCCATAGGGTTCCACCTCGCAATCAAGAGGAAACACCTTATGAAGGATGGAAGGGGAGAAAATCTAACTTATCATTTCTTCGAACTTGGGGATGCCATGCAAAAGTGCATGTGTCGTTACCGAAGAAAAGAAAACTTGGTTCTAAGACTGTTGATTGTGTCTTTTTAGGGTATGCTAAAAATAGTACGACTTATAGATTTCTAGTGGTCAAATCCGAGATGAGTGACATCGCTATAAATGTAATGATGGAATCTCGTGATACGATATTCTTTGAACATGTGTTTCCTATGAGACCAAATGAAGTCATTGACCCTAATGGTTCAGATGAACACTCGATTCTTCCTGGTGTGGATAACACCGCTCCAGAATTGGAGGTAAGGAGGAGTAAGAGGTAGAGAACTACAAAGTCTCTTGGCGATGACTATGTCACCTATGTCATTGATGGTGAACCACGAACCATTTCAGAGGCATATGTATCCCCAGATGTGGATTACTGGAAGGAGACACCCTGTAGCGAGATGGATTCCATCATAGCTAACGGAATGTGGGAGGTTACGAACCTCCCATCTGGATACAAGCTAGTGGGCTGTAAATGGATCTTTAAAAGAAAGCGTAGACCTGATGGTACTATAGAAAAGTACATAGCCCGTTTAGTGGCTAAGGGTTTCACACAAAACGAGGGTGAAGACTACTTTGACACATACTCTCATGTGGCTCGTTTACCCACAATTCGGGTGCTTTTACCACTAGCTGCCGCATACAAACTCCAAGTACATCAAATGGATGTAAAGACCGCTTTCATAAATGGAGAGTTGGATGAAGAGATTTATATGTAGCAGCCCGATAATTTTGTGGTTCAAGGGTAAGAAAAGAAAGTATGTCGATTGATTAAATCTTTGTATGGTCTAAAGCAGGCTCCCCAGCAATGATATGAGAAATTTGATAGTACTATAACCTCGGTCGGCTTTTGTGTAAACGAAGCCGATAAATGTGTCTACTATCGGTTTAGTGGGGGCGAATGTGTCATTCTCTGTCTATACGTAGAGGGCATATTGCCTTTTGGGACCAATATGGGTGCAATCAACAAAACGAAGTCTTTCCTCTCCTAGAATTTTGATATGAAAGACCTGAGTGAAGTTGATATTATCTTCAATGTTCACCTAGGCGCTAGATGGAAGCCGGGCGGAGGGTGGCCGCCTAGCGCCTAGCCCACCTAGGTGCCGCCTAGGCGGTGGTCTGTGCAGCCAGAGGAAGAGCAGCCAAAGGGAGAGGGGAACAAGTGAAGAAGAAAAAAGAAAAGAGAGAAAAAAAGAAAAGAGAGAAAAAAAACTTACCTTTGGTGTCCAGCCCAAGCCCGCGTCGACCGAAAAAGTGGCCTACGGCCTGCCTAGTCCAGTCCGCGTTTGCCCCTTCCTTATCCGCGTGACCGCATCGACCGAGTGAGTGGCCATCCTCTCGCTCTCCGCCTTGTCTTGCTCTCGCTCTCCCATCCCGCCGCTGCCTCCTCATCCCTCTCTTCCATAGCTCTCACTTTTGCTCTCCTCTCCGCCGAGGAGGAGGCGGCGCGCGGTAGAGGAGGCAGCGCACGAAGGAGACCCGGGATGGAGGCGACGCGGGAAGGGGATTCGGGGAGGAAGCAGTGTGCGAAGGGGATCCAAGGAAGAGGCGGCGCGCGACAAGGAGCCAGGGAGGAGGCGGTGGATCTGGGGAGGATGCATAGCCGCATACCAAGGGTGAGTTCACTACCTTTTTTCTCCCGCCCGACCTTGCCCAGCTCTGCCAGACCCCGCCCAGCACCGCCTCGAGCCGTCCAATGTCGCTCCAGACCGCCCAGAGCCGCCACGCCTTGCCCGCCTTGCGTCGCCTAGGACCGCCCTAGAGCGCCGACTAGCACCGAATCGCGGCGGCGGGGCATCACCCAGCGCCTAGGCGCCCGCCTAGGGGAAAACTGGTTATCTTAAACATCAAACTGATAAAGAGTGAGAATGAGATCATTCTTTCACAATCCTATTTTGTGGACAAGGTCCTAACCAAATTTGGGTTCATAGACTGTAAATCGGTAGCTACACCTTATGATACCAATGTTAAGCTACATAAAAACACTAGACATGAAAAAGACCAACTTAAATATTCTCAAATAATTAGATCCATAATGTATTTAACTAGTGCAACGAGATCTGACATCTCATATGTTGTAAGCAGATTGAGTCGTTATATGTCCAATCCAAGAGATGAACATTAGATAGCACTAGAGAAGGTACTTAGGTACCTAAAGGGGATCATGAACTTGGGAATACATTATTCTAGCCATCCGGCAGTCTTGGAAGGATTTAGTGATTCTAACTAGATCAGTGACTTAGATGACATGAAGGCTACGAGTGGCTATATTTTCACTCTAGCAGGTGGGGTTGTTTCGTGGAAGTCTTCTAAACAGACTATTCTTACACAGTCCACCATGGAGGTTAGTTAGTAGCTCTTGACTCAGCGACTGTAGAGGCGGAATGGATTAGAGAACTCCTTTCTGACCTACCGGTGCTGGAAAAGCCAATTTCAGCTATATTAACCTACTGCGATAACCAAATCGTTTTGGTTAAGACGGAGAGTAGGAAGGACAATATGAAGTCCTCAAAATATATAAAGAGGCGACTTAAGTCGGTAAGGCATAACAGCGAGACAGGTGTTATTTCTGTAGAATACATCTAGTCTTAAAGGAACTTAGCAGATCCTTTCACCAAAGGATTGACGCGGAAGGCCATATTTGCAGCGTCAAAGGGAATAGGGCTCATACCCTTATAAAGGCTCACATTGGTGATAACCTATCCTATCAGATCGAAGATCCTGTGAACTAGGCTCTAGGACAACAAACTGTGTGGGATTAGAGAGCACATCTAAGAGTCCCATTAGCTGCAATGCTCTTTCTGTATGGGAGGTTGAGCAATAGCTCTTAATGAATTCAATACCTATATGGCATCGGGAATCGTCCTACATGATTTCCTGAAGATTTCACCTACTTGAGTATGATCGTGAGGCTGCGATCAAAGGAAGATAAGGGTATACTTTCTTAAATACTCATGAGGTAGATACGGGGACATGACCGTAACTTCCCAACTCGAGAGGGAAAAAGGCAAGCCGCCCAGTACAAAATGTAACTTGGGCGAAAACTCTCACACCAAGGTATTGGATCAAGGCGAAGCCCTCCTTTGTCTGTGCAAAGTCGTAGTCCTTATTGCTAGACTTTGGGTTCAAACCCGCAAGGTACCCATCATCGAATAGCTATATATTAAACAATATTTTGAGCATCTTTTATCAAATTGATAAATTGGTGGGGACTGTTGTATTTGTGAGGGCCATTTTGAATTTCTCATTTGAGAAAAGAAGAAATGGAAAAACAAAAGAAATGGTGGGGCCCACGTTTCATTAGGGGAAAGGAGATAAGATGTTGCGACCAGTCTCAAAACCGAGCAACGCTCGGGATGGGATTCCCCATCGCTGGGGGCAGCATAGGCACATCTTGGCAGAGTTTTCGCCGGCCGTTCACGGCGTCGTGGGCTTCCTTCTTGCGCCCTAACCTCAGTTGGTTGGTCGGTGTGGAACCTGGCACTTGCGCAACTTGGAGAATTGATCCGGTTGGCTCTGGATTGATCTTGGGCTGGAAGAAGCATTCGGTTTTTCTAGTGTTCGGTGCTCCTTGGTGCATTCGACCGGTGCATCTCGTTGGTGATTCTTGTGCGGCATTATTCCCGGTACCTCGACTTCACGTTTGATGTATCCCGAATTTTGAAGAACGACATTGTATCTCTAACGACCATGTCCTCTCACCGCGGCACAGTGAGGTGATTGTTTTTCTGAGTCAGCGCATTCGTGTGCCTTGCATGGTTACTTCTCAGTGGCTTTGAGTGCCATTCGCTCAATGAGTTAGCATTTTCAGTTTGATTGCTTTACTTTGCAGAGTGTGCCGTACTAGTATATTTCAGATTATACTGTCTTTTATATATCCATATCTAGCACAGGGTGACTTTGCATGGTATTTTTGTGGGCTTGTGAATTGCTCGATGAAGATTTTTGTTCCTTGAGAGATTAGATTGACAATTGATATTATAAATCAGACTTGAGCTTGTTAATTGTATACTGTTGTCAAGTTGTTCATTTATCTATATTGAGTGTCACACAGCTATGTTTGTTTACATTGTGGTCTAGTTGCTTCATTGCTGACCAAATTTGATTAAGCTTAAATTCTGATCTTACATTGATATGTTTGATCATTCTATTGACCAAAAGTGTTAAGTGTTGTTATTGTGACTTATGAGATAATTTGACTTATGTCCGTGTCACCTTGTAAGGCATTTAGTTCAACTCGAAGTCTGATTTATTTATTGAAAATTGTCATATCTAATTAGTAAGAAGACTAAACAAAAGTGGCGAGGAGGCCAAGAATTAATTCTTGAGCAGCCCAACATCTGAGAGCAATAAATAAATATTAAATCTGAGCATTATGCTGATTTTAGTTGTCCACATGTTCTATCTTTTGAGCATATTATCCTGTTTAATTGACATGAGAAATTTACATGATAAACTTATTGATTGTATGATATTTCTATCATTTAAATGCTGCTGAAAATATGTTTTTATAATTTCTAACGATTTGCTAAAACCGCTAATTTTACAATAAGCCATGCCTCTGCCGATGCCACCAAGAAATGGGCTACACCTAATCGCTGCTGCTCGCGTCTTGCTTGAGTTGTCGCGAGATCTCGCGGACGTACTCCTTAGCAGCAAGAAGAGCGCGGTGAAGATGATCCCCCACGCCCCGCACCCACCGTGCAGCTGCGTCGCCTTGTCAAGACTAAGAATCAAAACTCTTCAGAATAAGAACAACAGAGAAACTAAGATGAGAAATAGAGCAAAACTGAGATGCGAAAGGGAAGAACAGGAGATGAGGCGGCTAGGGTTTGCATTTAGCAATAATGTTCACGATAAAGTCTTACAAAAACTACAGCTAGCCTTTATACTGCTAGACTGCTGATTACAGATTGCTAAGTGTTCTTAAGCTGACAAAAGCTATTTAAGCAACAGTGTGTAACTCTAAACCCACAACTGTGATTACTGCATTCTTGCTAAGCCGTTCGATTCTCATAAGAAGTCATCCGACGTCCCTTGAGGCCCAGACTGGTACCACTTCGATTAAATGAAGTCGGCGAAGAAACTTCAATGCAACAGACTTCCAACTGAAACTGAACTTCTGAAACTGAACTTCTATGGTTCTTGACAATTCCTTCCCTCTTCAGAACATTCTTGTCTCAAGAATGAAATTCTGGAAATATACGCGCTATGAAACTTGCATCTTCCCAAGTAGCCGCCTCTTTAGGTAGGTTAGTCCAGTGCATCAGCCATTGCACAACCGGTTCATTGTTACGCGGTACAACTCTCCTTTCCAGCACTGCTGCAGGAAACACTTTGATATTTCCTTCATTGTCAATGAGTGGCAGATTATGGTGTGGAATTACCTTAGGCCCTATGTGCTTCTTCAGTTGGCTTACATGAAAAGTAGGATGCAATTGACAACCACTTGGTAGGAGCAATCTGTAAGCCACTTTTCCAATCCTCTCCATCACTCGATAAGGACCATAAAACCTTGGGTGCAGTTTTAAGGATCTGTGTAGACTGAGAGAAATATGCCGGTAAGGTTGAATCTTCAAATACACCATATCCCCTACTACAAACTCCCTTTCTTTTCTTCTTCGGTTGGCATACTTACTAATCCTCTCTTGTGCCTTGATCAGATTTTCCTTCCAATGAAAAAGCAATTTCATTCTCTTATAGGTAGCCCTTTCACCTGAGTGACCACCAAGAGAGGAATCATGACAGGACATCATTATTTGTGCCCTTAATTCAGAGTTAGCCCCCACCACTACCTTATTCTTGTATCTCAGGATGCCCCCATTCAATGTATAATTCTGTTCAGCATTAGGGTCAATAATCAACTTAGCTATCAGTACTTGGGAAAAGTCATCATGTTGATAGTTGTGTATGATGTCTTTGATCCACAATGGTACTGCAGCAGAAATAGCTCCCAATTCCTCCTGGATAACACATCTGGACAGGGCATCAGCTCCCTTGTTCTCTCTTCCTCTTTTGTACTCCACTTTGTAGTTATAACCCAACAATTTTACCAGCAACTTGTGCTGAATCCCTTTAGTAAGCTTTTGTTCCTGGATATACTTTAGACTTTGTTGATCTGTCCTGATTATCAAGGTTGATCCAATGAAGTAATGTTTCCATTTCTTGAGTGCCTCAATGATGGCTAAGGCTTCCTTGTCATAGGTTGAGAAAGCTGTAGCACTAGGCCCTAATGCTTTGCTCATAAATGCAATTGGTTTTTGGTTTTGCATCAACACTACAAATGGTAAGGTATGATCACAACTTCTGTAAGGGGGTAGGTTTATAGGGTCTTCAAAGACTTTCCTAAATCTCTCCAATATTGTTGTAATATTGTTTGGGATTTTGATGGATTTCCCCTGTTCTTGCCCAGAATCACACATGTAGACCAATGCTCCCACTACACCCTTCTCCATCAACCTTTGCAATTTTTCCACTGGAACAAAACAGTTCTCCAAAGGAAGTGTCTCATCCTTGAATGTTTCTTTGAATTGCCCCAAGTAAGTAATACTAAGCTCCTTGGTCTTGAGATTCAAGCTGATGGGACTAGGTAAGAATATCCAGTCAGCCCCTAATATAAAATCATAACCCTTTAGGTCCAATATTCGGATAGTGCCAGAAAATTCCCTGCCTTGTATAGTATAGTTGCAATTCTTACATTGAGCCTTGCTCCATAGAGTCTCCCCATTAGCCACCACCACTTTTACTGCTGAATTGTTTTCAATTGGACAGTTTGCTTTAAGGGCTATGCTAGAATCTATGAAAGTGGCACTACTACCACTATCTACCAAAGCAGTACCTTTAACTCTGCCCAATTGCAGTAATAGTGTGAATGTTTGAATTCCCGAGCTAGTTCCATGCACTCCATGTACAGATAATTGGAATGGACCCTCCTCATCTTCTGGTTCTTCTACTTCTTTAGGACTATGTTCAGGTTCTAGCATTTCCTCTTCTCCTGTGACCTCCTTTTCCATTTCCTCTTCCTCTTGAGTTATCATAGCTCTAACTTGTTGGTTCATCTTGCATTCTTGTTGGTACCATTTTTCATTACACCTAAAGCATTTGCCCTCATTCTTTGCATTACTAGTCCCACTCGGGTTCTTTGCTGAATTTCTCTTCAGGTCATTGCTCAGTCCCCTATAAGTACTTGCAGGTCCGCTACTATTCCAGTTCTGATTGACCTTAGCATTTTCTTTGTAAGCACTAGGCTGCTGCTTCTTGAAGGGGTTGGATTGTTCCAGTCTCTTTGCCACCCAATAAGCAACACTAAGAGTTAATGGATTCTGTAATTGAGAATGACTTTAAATATACTCTCTCAATCCTGCTACCAAGCTCCTGATGTAATAATCTTTAGGTAATTGGGGGTTGTCTCTTCTTACTAAAGCCATTGCTTCTTCCAATTTATCAATGTTGCTAGCTACTGATGAGTATTGCTTCACTGAGTGAAATGATGCCACTACATCATATACCGATTGCTCAGAAAATCTCCTTTCCATTGCCATACAGAATTGATGCCAAGATAAGTTATCCAAGTTGATACCTGAACCAGCCCACCATGTTTCTGCTCTATCCACTAAGTACAATACTGCTATCTCCACTCTCTGGTTCCAAGATACCCTTGCAATCTCAAGTACTTGTTAGCCTTTTTGATCCATGCATCAACATTATCTCCATTGAATTCAGGGAAGTTGAGCTTTGGGCCTCTGGCAAAAGACCTGTGTTGGTAACTTTCTTGGTTTCCCCGGCTTCCCAAATGTCCACTGTGTTCTTCCATTTCCATGTGAGCATAATCCTGAAAGGTGGGTGAGCTAGTGACTCTAACTGCCCAAGAAGGTAAGCTTGCTGTTGTTGGTATAGGACATGGTATATTACCAAATTGCAGGTGAGAACCCATATTGCTGTGACCAACAGGATGGGGTAGAATAGGTGGAACCTGTGTACTCATCAAGACAGGATACACCTGAGAATTAATCAAGCCTTCTGAGCTCCGATTTTCTGTGCTTCTTGCATTACCGAAAGCTAGGACATGTGTCCCTGGATTGGCCGAAACTCCACCCACATGCATCGATAGTCCAGTGGTCCTGGTCATAATAACAGGAGAAGATGTAGCTATTGGAGTTGAGAAGTAGTTTTCATAGTTACCTCTGTAACTTGAGCATATATCTGACGGTTCTCTCAGATCTGTGCCCTTCTGAGTAGATTGGTTCACCAGAGCGTTGACAGCGAGGGTTAACTGCTCCATCTGTTTGTCATGTAGTTCCATCTGGTGATTGTGTTCTTCTTGCCCCTTTCGGATCAACTCCACTCCTTTTCTAACCTCTTCTAACTCCACCTTGGTAGCATATGGCTGGCTTCCTACTTTCGCCGCCTCCTCTTTTCCATGCTTGGCCATTCCAAACCCACAGATCTAACCAGGAATTTTACCAAGGAATCAGTTGATTCCCTCAACCTGGTAAAGATCAAACCTCCTTCCCACAGTACCTCCAGATCTATTCAAGAACAGCCCGAGCTCCGGAATTTCACAGGGAAACAAGTCTCCCCAACCCTTGCTTTCACTGCTCAATTACAGATCTAAAGCCAAAATCGTAGCTCTGATACCATTTGTCAAGACTAAGAATCAAAACTCTTCAGAATAAGAACAACAGAGAAACTAAGATGAGAAATAGAGCAAAACTGAGATGCGAAAGGGAAGAACAGGAGATGAGGCGGCTAGGGTTTGCATTTAGCAATAATGTTCACGATAAAGTCTTACAAAAACTACAGCTAGCCTTTATACTGCTAGACTGCTGATTACAGATTGCTAAGTGTTCTTAAGCTGACAAAAGCTATTTAAGCAACAGTGTGTAACTCTAAACCCACAACTGTGATTACTGCATTCTTGCTAAGCCGTTCGATTCTCATAAGAAGTCATCCGACGTCCCTTGAGGCCCAGACTGGTACCACTTCGATTAAATGAAGTCGGCGAAGAAACTTCAATGCAACAGACTTCCAACTGAAACTGAACTTCTATGGTTCTTGACACGCCTCCAGCGGGTCGTCGAACTTGAGCATCAACGCCAGCTTGTTGCATCCGATGAGCACCCACGTCGACACAAATCCGCAGATCACCGATGCCCACGGGTCTACCACCGAGCAGCCCGCTGTGATCGCAGCGAAGCCGGCAGCCCGTTGCAGACATCGGTGATGTTCCAGTGTCCCGTCAGCCATCTCTTGCCGTAGAGGGTTGTCAAAGCCGCGACACTGCCTGCCAACGATGTGGTCACGGCGGTGCGGCCGACCACGGACCACTGCCCGTCGATCGTCCCTGACTGGCCGTAAATCTTGGAGATGGTGAGGAACGACGCCAGGTTGAAGCCGAACCAGCCGAACCACAACAAGAAGGTGCCGAGCACGACCAGGGAAGCGCTGTGCCCTTTCATCACCACTGTGCGGCCGGCGGCGTCGAACCGGCCGACGCGGGGACCCTCGATGAGAGCACCCCAGAGGCCAGCAATGCCACCAACCAGGTGGACAACGCCGGATCCGGCGAAGTCGATGACGCCCGATTCAAACAGCAGAGGTCCCGACGCCCACCCTTCGGCGGACCAGAACCAGTGGGACACCACCGGGTAGACGAATCCCGTGAGGAAGGCAGAGTAGATAAGGTAGGCACTGAAGCGCGTCCTCTCGGAGATGGAGCCTGACGTGATGCCGGCGGCGGCGATGGCGAAGGCCCACTGGAAGAGGAAGAAGTCGTAGTCGAAGCCAGTCTGCGGCAGCTGCTTCAGGCCGAAGAACTGCTTCCCGATGAAGCCGTTCGACGGGGTCCCGAAGGCGAACGCGAATTCGAAGAGGTAGTAGAAAAGCGCGTTGACGGCGGCGTCGAGGACGTTGGTGAGCATGATGTTCATGGAGTTCTTGGCGCAGACGGAGCCGGCGCAGAGCATGGCAAAGCCGAGCTACATGGCGAAGACGAGGTAGGACAAGAAGAGGAGGTACGCGGCGGACGCGGTGTCCGTGAACTGGTTGCAGATGTAGGTCTCAAGTCTCATCGAGTTTCATCGTGTTTCATAAAGTTTCATCCCAAAGTACTATTGTTTCATCGCAAGTCTCATGGAGTTTCATCGTGTTTCATCAAGTCTCATGCTGTATCATCGTGTTTCATCAAGTCTCATATCTTGATGGCATCTCCTCCAGTAAGCATCTCTGTCTTTCTCTGCTGCTTCAACGTATAGTCAACATCCAAAGCCGCGCTTCCCGGAAACAAAAAAGAAATGGTGTGCTACACTTCTGCACCAGCCGCTCTCCCTGTGCTCCTCCAGCGCCTGACCCCTCCTCCCTCGTCCACCTCTGCCCGCTTCAGGGTCTCCCCGCGCTGCTCCAATTCTGCCTCCGACCTAGGGAGACGCAGGCCGCGGCGACACTCCCCCTAGCGCTCCGCCGCCCCAGTGCATTCCGCCATGGAGCGCCACCGCTGTGCCTGGCGAAAGAGAATGAGTCTGAGCCGGACTGCTCATACGGCGCCGACAAGAACAATGAGCAGCCGTCGTCGTCGTCCTGTTAGCCCCTCGCGCAAGCGGTGCTCCCGCTGCGCGCTCTACATGAACTTCATGAGTGCGATGGCCAACTGCCGTTGTGCAAACGGACATGGGCGAGCCATCGCGAGCAGGCGTGCTAAGGCAGCGCGCGACCGTCATCTTGCTACAAGTAGCGGTCGTCGTGTTGTGCTCCGAGAGGTTAGATCCCATGACATATGTGTGTTTGGAACTTGAAATTTTGCAATTTTTCTTTCAATTTTTGTAATGAGTTTCATCATGTTTCGTCAAGTTTCATTTAGTTTTATTAAGTTTCATCAAGTTTCACCCCAAGTCTCATGAAGTTTCATTAAGTTTTACGAAGTTTCATCGTGTTTCGTCAAGTTTCATATAGTTTCATTAAGTTTCATCTCATATTTCATCATGTGTAATGAACCTTAGTTCATAACAGGGTAAACACCGCTAGGAAGAATGCCGGACGGCGTCGGCTTTGTGGGATGAGAGATTAGACCATAGACTGAGATGATAGAACCTTGAGAGAGAGACTAGATTAATTCTTCTTGCTTGCTTGATAATAGATACATGCTATCCCTTTTATAGTTACAGCCCGACTTGATCTCTAAGAAACAATCTCTATTTTTAAGGAAACTTATCTCTATTAGATGGAATACATCTCTAAGGAAGTAAACCCAACTAATAAGGAAACTAACTATTATTTCTCTATTTCCTAGCTACTAATGCACCCGTGGGGCCCGGCATGAATAGTGCACGGTGCTCTGAGACCATATGTCTTGTTCACAAGTGAACAGAGTCTGCCCATGACAACTACTCCCCTCGCCATGACGGCTTCGTCCTCGAGCTGTGGTGGCAGCCATGGCTGAAGCCCTAGGTGACCCCATGTTGACGAGAGGTTGCGATGGCGACATGAGTTCTTGAAGATCATTGCCTCCACGCGTGGTTGTGGCAAACTCATCGATAGCTGCGGCAGGCATGACAGCAACCCTGACAACTCCACGGTGGCCACGATGGACTTCGGCGGGGTCGCGGCGGGCTCTGGCAGCATCACGGTAAGATGTGGAAGTGCAGCAGCTGCCGTAGTTGCTGGAGGTAGCTCTGCCGCCGCCGTGGAAGGTGTCACCACCTCTGCAGAAGATATCGCCGCCGCCATGGAAGGCTTCACTGCCGCCGCCACGATCTTCTCCAAAGTGGTATGCATGTCGAGGAAGATGGCCGCCATCTTCTTGTCGTTGTCATTGAAACTCATGGCCATCTTGTTGGCGTTAGCCTTCATCATGGCCAACGACTCGATGACAGGTCTGATGGTCTGATCTGTTGCCATAACTATGGTAGCAGAAGTCGTGGAAAGGGATCGACTACTCTGATACCAAATGTTACGAACTTTAGTTCATAACGGGGTAAACATCGCCATGAAGAAGGCCGGATGGCGTCGATTTTGTGGGATGAGAGATTAGACTATAGACTGGGATGATAGAACCTTGAGAGGGAGACTAGATTAATTCTTCTTGCTTGATTGATAATTGATACGTGCTATCCCTTTTATAGTTATGACTCGACTTGACCTCCAAGAAACAATCTCTACTTTTTAAGGAAACTTATCTCTATTAGATGGAATACATCTCTAAGGAAGTAAACCCAACTAATAAGGAAACTAACTATTCTATCTCTATTTCCTAACTACTAATGCACCCGTGGGGCCCGGCATGAATAGTACGCGTGCTACAGTACCATATGTACTGTTCACATGTGAACAGTAGCCCGGCCCATGACAACTTAGAGGTCAAGTCGGGTCGTAACTATAAAAGGGATTGCATGTATCCATTATCAAGTAAGCAAGAAGAATTAATCTAGTCTCTCTCTCAAGGTTCTATCATCTCCGTCTATAGTCCAATCTCTCATCCCATAAAGCTGACGCCGTCCGGCCTTCTTCCTGGCAATGTTTACCCTGTTATGAATTAAAGTTCATAATATTTGGTATCAGAGCAGTCGATCCCTTCCCACAACTTTTGCTACCATGGTTATGGCAACAGATCTGACCATCAGACCTGCCGCCGAGTCGTTGGCCATGATAAAGGCTAACGCCAACAAGATGGCCATGAGTTTCAATGATAGCGACAAGAAGATGGCGGCCATCTTCCTCGACATGCGTACCACTTTGGAGAAGATGATCGTGGCAACGGCAGTGAAGCCTTCCACGGCGGCGGCAATATCTTCTGCAGAGGTGGTGACGCCTTCGACGGCGGCGGCGAAGCTACCTCCAGAACCTACGGCAGCTGTCGCACTTCCACATCTTACCGTGACGCTGCTAGAACCCGCCGCGACCCTACCGAAGTCCATTGTGACCACCGTGGAGTTGTCAGGGTTGCTGCCATGTCTGCCGCAGCTATCGATGAGTTTGCCGCAACCACGCGTGGAGGCAATGATCTTCAAGAACTCATGTCGCCATCGCAACCTCTCGTCAACATGTGGTCACCTAGGGCTTCAGCCATGGCCGCCACCACAGCTCGAGGATGAGCTGTCGCGAAAGAAGGGGAGTAGTTGTCATGGGTCGGGATGCTGTTCACCTATGAACAGTACATATGGTACTGTAGCACCACGCACTATTCATGCCAGGCCCCACGGGTGCATTAGTAGTTAGGAAATAGAGATAGAATAGTTAGTTTCCTTATTAGTTGGGTTTACTTACTTAGAGATGTATTCCATCTAATAGAGATAAGTTTCCTTAAAAATAGAGATTGTTTCTTAAAGGTCAAGTCGGATCGTAACTATAAAAGGGATAGCATGTATCCATTATCAAGCAAGCAAGAAGAATTAATCTAGTCTCCCTCTCAAGGTTCTATCATCCCCGTCTATAGTCTAATCTCTCATCCCATAAAGCCGACGCAGTCCGGCCTTCTTCCTGGCGGTGTTTACCCTGTTATGAACTAAAGTTCGTAACATCATGTTTCACCAAGTTTCATATAGCCTCATGAAGTTTTAATCCTAAATAACTAGATGAAACTAATTCATATATGTTTCATAAAGTTTCATCTCAAGTCTCATAGAGTTTTATCTTTTTTTTTTATAAGACAAGTTTTCAATAGTGATATCAAGTTTCATTTAGTTTCATCACAAGTCTTATGAAGTTTCATCTTTTTGTCTAGGATTTGAAACTCTCTGAAACCTAGTCAAACCTCATGAAACAAGGATGGAACTTTTGCTTGAATTTTTTAAACTTTCTCGAAAGATTTTAGAATTTCTTCAAATTTGCAAAAATTGATGAAATCCACTTGAAACTTTTGTTAAAACCTTCTTGAAACTTCTATGAAACTTTTGCTTCGTTAAAACTTACTGCACTGTATTAAAACTCTACGAAACTTGGCTATACCGTTGGAAGTGCGTTTGGCTAGCTGCTCCCTAAAATGAATCTATGACCTGTCTGGGTGCGGGCGTTGGATCGTTGGAGGACACAGGTTAGATGTCCTACCAGTTCGACTAGCTATATTAGTATTGTTTTGATTATATGGGTGTCTCAACTCTCAAGTCTCAACCTGCCGAGTTCCAGCTTTAATTTTGCTCAGAAAGGTTCAGACAAGCGTAATTTGTGCTAGGGAGTATCCGACAGTCGGCAGATCCCAAGTCGCACAAGCAACATCGCAGATTCAGCTCATCCAATGTCACTATCGGAAGTCGTATCGCTGGCATCACAGTTAAGACGATTATACATTTGAAAGTTATTTTCTTTTTTCTTTTTTTAAAAAGAAGATGCTGTAAGCCCGTAACACTCTCTTATTCTTATTTTTGTGAATTTTGTCAACTTCAAGTATTCGGGTTTTAGCTATCCCCTTGCATCCTTGCACGAGTATTTGCTTGTCGTCATGTCCGACTATATATATACACAGGGCCGTGTCATGGCTCATGACTGATGAGGTTGTATATGCGCGAACTTTTGACATTGATGATCTGTTTGATCTCTTCAGTGCATCTCTAATAGTGTATTATTGTCGTCTTTTAGCTATGTCACGTTAACAAAATCCTACGTGGAAGAGAGAGCAGAGGTCGTCTTTTCCTGAAGAGACTGTTGTGCACACGAAACAAGATATGATATATTAATCTACTCTAGTTAACATGTAGGCATGTTTCAAAGGAAAATTATAAAATATAAATGTTAGAGAGTGTGCTAGAGACTATCTATTGGAGATGTTGTCTCTAAATATAATATAGTATATATTAAAGACAAGGTTATCTCTAACTATTGAAGATGCCCTCAGGCATGTAAATCCGACAGCGTGTAGATAGATGGTACCTAGCAGAGCTTTAAGCCTTAGAACTCGATTGTCAATCGAGAACACATATGGTCTGCATTAGGCGTACTTAGTGAAGAATTACATATTGGATGCGATTATTATTCAAACCGTTTACTTCGAGACAATACCTGCGGCTTCTTTCTTGATTCATGCAAGCATTTTTTTAGCCAAAATTTTATGATCAGCCCCTGAAATATTCAGTCCTGAATGAAAACTTACAAGTGTCACTATCAAGCTGTTGGCAAACCAACAGTTTCGTCGAAGCTGTGTTGAACTGATGATAGTTACTGTGAATCGCTGCTTTATCTTGTACGAAGTCAGTCTGAATTTCTGATGGAATACAAGCTGATGGCCTGATAGCTAGCAATGCTGGCATTGGCCTGTCCATTTATTTGATAGTAATGCTGAGTGCTTATGCTTATCTTCCCCCCAGAAGCAGAGCTCTTTACTCCGAAACATTGCCGGTTACGTACTCAACCTTATTCATATAACTTGATGCTATAATTCATACATCTGTTAACTTTCGTGCAATATATTTGTTAACAGCTTAATGAGATTCACACACTTTATATAGAGCTGCAAAAGTGCTAGGTTTGGCATTTGTATATTCAGGGTGTAGTCCTCGTGCAACCTGTCGTGCCCACGGCCTTATCTTGTGAAACCGTCGGTGGTGACCTCGTCCCCGTGACTCCGCACTCCCGATTTTCTCGCAACCACTTTCATAATCTCCACGCAGTCACGCACGATAGATCTCCACTCATGCGGACATGCCCTCTGCACCTGATGCCCCGTCTGCGCCACTCGAGCTCACCCTCCGTGCCTCTCTTCCCGGGGGCCATCACTCTCCACCACCGAAGTCGGCGATGCGCTTGCTGCCCTTGCGTTTGTCCTCTCCACAGCACCACCTCGCTCACCATCCCAGCCGCGTGGTTACCCTCTCACATCCGCGCGTCCCCTGCAATGCTCGCGAGCCTCGCGGTCGTGTCCTCTTAGATTGTTCATGAGAACCTATACAATTCAATCTTCTAATTTGTGACTAATCCCTTGTTCACAGTTTGGAAGGCTAAAGCCGATCGCTTCTACTTCGGTTCTTACTGATCTAGTGCGATTCAATCATGTTATCAAGCTCGTTATTACACTATAAAAGTCATGCTACTACACGAAAAATGTAGTATTATTACACCATCACCAGAATATTATTGCACGCAAGATAGTGTTATTGTATCACCGTCAGAGTGTTACTACACGTAAGATATAGTGTTACTATACTGCAGCGCGGGAGGGTTACTATACTTTTACCGCTGTTTCACCGTGAAAGATCAGTCAACCTAGAAGATTTAATCTAATCTGGATGTTTGATCCGCATAAGTGCACCACCGCTCGGAGGAGGCGGCGCCTACGTCGTCGGTGGCAGACGAGCGACGACTGAGGCGGTCACCGCCTGTGCAGATGCGGCGAAATTGGGAGTGGTGGGAGCGGGAGCAGCCGCAGTGTGGGGAGGTAGTCGGTGGTGCGCAGAGCGCCGTCATCTGCTGCTGATTCCCGTGTGCCATTGTCAGGCTCGTTGTCCTCACCGCGGTGTGCGTGCGGACAGCGCTCTGCTACCACGCCATCCGCGCTCGCGACAGCGCCGACGCGCGATGCGGGCAACCGCGGCCAAGCGAAAAGAGATGGAGGAGCTCCTTGCCATGGACAGCTCCCTGAAGTCGCTGGTGGCGGTGGCAACGGCTAAGAAGATGAAGGCGGCGGTGGACTGGCCGGTCACGACGGCGTAGGTGGAGGAGCTCGGCGAGGTGGAGAAGGAGGTGTTGGATATCTTCTTGGGAAAAGAGAAACATGTCTTGTGATTAATTGCAACATTAATATTGTGTTGAGGTGCTAATTAGTTGCTTTCTGTTGTACAGATAACTTGAATGGAGCTAAAATTATCTTCCTTACTATGAAACCCAAACCGCACCAACAAGTACAAGGAGGAAGAGGATGGGGACTAGAAGCAAAAGAGGGAGAACCGTGGCTTGTGCAATTGCTATGTTTTTCAGAAAAGGCAAGTTCAAACATGGAGTTCCCTAGAAAAGTTTTTCTATCATGAGCATGTATATTCCCTGCTTGTGCATCATCAAAGGTATTAGAAGATTATCACTAGGAATGCACGCTGTGCAAATTACTACTCACGCTACTTGTGCATGACCAAAATACAGGTGACGGGTCAATTGTTAATTATAAAATGAGTATCCTATTGCTTCATCAGAGTGTTTCTTGGAATATTGCCAATGTTTTCTCTGATAGGAATAGTGTGATAGACATGGGTGCTATTGTGTGCTTGCTCCTGAGATGAGAGCAACGTAAAAGAGCTAGAAGTGAATACCACATTAAGGGTTGTTGCAGAAATGTGATAGTGTGATAAACTGGTAATAGATCAAGAATAAATGGCTACACCTTCTTTCAGATATTCTTATAATTCTCGTGAAATAGTTTTCTCAATCATATTAACGTTACAGCTGCAATTATGTGGGTTCCTGGTTAACTATTGATTCAGTTTTTTTTTTGGCTGGTGTTATTTTGATGCCACTCTTTGGCTGATGTGGTTGCAGGTGAGTCTATAATAGTGGGCAAATCATTTTGTGGTACAACTAGCACTGCGATACTCTCCTGTTCACCAGCAGCAAGGTGATGCCTTTGTCACTGATCTTGGTTAAGTTTAATGGGAACACGTCTATTCCGTGATTGGTGATATGATCTGTCATGTGTAATTGGCGAAGGATTTGGTTTCTTGACACGGTTGAGATATACTTGTCCAATCATTGTGCTCTTGGATATTATTTGTTTTTCAAATCGGAATTGGACTTTTTTTGTTGTCACTTGCAACTTGCAAAGTGCATTCTGTGTACTAAAGGTCTTAGGTGTATAACATCAATGCTCGAAAGATATGGTTGCTTAAAAGCTACTGAGTACGGCAAAATATTCTTTATACTGATTATGTTTTTTTTATTATGATGATGTAAGATCAAGTCATGCATGTCACATATTGTATCAATTGTTTCTTGTATACTTGTATATTATATCGTATCAATTGTTTCTTGTATACTTGCATATTTTAATGTATGATTGGTCTCACTGGTTTTTTTCGTTGGGCACTATCTTCTTTGATGGTGACACAATGATATACATATCAATACAAGAAAAGTTTCTTGTTTAAATGCAAAAAGAGATCTTTGTGATATTGTTCGCTTCCAATGCTCTCGAGTCTTATTTGACACATGAACCCATTGCAATAAGCAACAATGTATACTTCAATGAAATGATTTGAACATTCTATGATTGCACATTCAAGTGAATAGTGTGTTTAAGACATGTTAGTGCGCATTGCACGGAAATTATTGGCGCAAGATATAAGTTTACGTTGCAACGCATAGATACATGACTAGTTAAAAAAAACTAAGGGGCTGTTTGGATTGATGTCCTAGTGAGCCAAACCAAATTTTGGTAATACCAAAATCTAGGCAATACCAAAATATGGGGAAAAAAAAGTAGTTGACTAGTGTTTGGTTTGGCACCAATATCGGGGCAATGCCAAAATATAGGCAAAAAAAGTAGTTAGTAGAGTGTTTGGTTTGGCATTGCCCAGATTTTGGTATTACCAAAATTTGATAAGATTGATATTAATTGCATGGTTAGATTAATTTATCTATTTGAAATGATCATATTTCGTAAACCGAGTATCCGATTTGCGATCCGTTTGAACTATTGTGTTCCTCGTTATTTTATCAACAAAATAAGACCCAAGTTGACATATTTTGGGGTAAAAGAAAATTGATGTCATATGGGACCCACGGGCAATACCGATATTGACTAATATGTCCCTATTCACATCCAACAAAATAATGCCACTTAGCAAACTCATGGGCTAGTTGCCCTACCAATTATTTGGTTAGCTTTTTGGCCACCCAAACTTTGCCTAAGAATTGTGAAGAAAAAATTGTCTTTACTAAATTTTCGTTGGTAATACCAAAATTTGGCAACAAACCAAATTGTAGCCAAATTTTATAGGCATTACCAATATTTGACGTGACCAAATTTTTCAAAGGTATGCCACATATTGGAACCAATCCAAATACTAATCAAATTTTATGGACATTACCAAATTTTGATGAGATCCATTTAGGTTCAATCCAAATAGGCCCTAAATTGGACGTGGACAGGGATCCAGATTGATTCTTCCAATTCTGACTTCTTGATACCGTGGATCTCGAATTTTGACAGTAGAACGTGGTGCAATCAAGTAGCCATATTGTCGTTGTCGTGTCGTGTCGGTCATAGACTCATACGTACATCTGCAACTTGGCATTTATATTCCTGCAGCTAAACTGGTTGACCTTCGGAAATGAATGAGTCTTGAGTAAACAAATCGTCATTGGACGAAAATGAGCGTATCTTGTTACTAGCAACTTGCAAATTTGCATCTTTCTCAGCCGACGTTGATGTCTCGAGTATCGACAAATAGTAGTCAGGGACGAGTTAGCCCTCTTCGAATGAAAATGTCAAAAACGCTGACGCAAAAGTTTTACTTTTTTACCCAAGTACTACTCTGACTTGAAAACAAAATACCTCAAGTGCCCACAGGTATGTGGTGAGAGTCACGGTCTATTGCTTTCTCCCACCGCGGATTTTATAACTTCAAGTATGTATATAGAATGCTCGAACATGTACATATATTTTTTTAGTATATAGCACGAAAGAGGAGGGGTGGATCCAGTAGATCATGGGTGTTAAGTTGAACACCCAAAATATATTAAAAAAAACCATTAACCATTAGTACTCTTACACAATACTAGCTATAACTACTTGGTTTGTGGGCTTTCCTCCCAAGCCACTATGTTGTGTGTTTGATCCCTTGCGGTCTCGTAGTTTATATATATATATATATATATATATATATATATATATATATATATATATATATATATATATATATATATATATATATATATATATATCTCTTCATAGGTTTTTTTCCTGAGATCTTGTTTCTTTGCTGTTTATTAGGATTTAGATAACTTGTAGATTTTATTCTGAAAAATGTTCTCTCTTTGTAGTTTTTTAAGATCCTGTTTCTTTGTTTTTATTAGGATTTGAATAAGTTGTAAATTTTATTCTGAACAAAAAAAATACAAAAGAATGTATTTTTTCTCTATGTTTCAAAACTTGTAAGACCATTGTAATTTACTACTGTTTGTTCCCACATTTTCCATCTCCTCCATCAATTTTTAAAAAATAATAGTGCATCTTCTATGTTGATAACACAACTAATTTGCTGCATACCATCTTGTACACTTAGTATTTCTCTAAATTATTCCGATACATTGTTTCTACTATGAACATTTTGCATTTTGATTTTTTTTATTACGGAGGACCTTGACTTTTCCATTGAATAATATTTTGTTATCTCTGAAAGAGTAGTCGTGTTTGTCCGAGTCACCTTATATCTATTTCTTGGCTCTGTTCGGACCAAAATGCGTCCATTTTATGCTATAGCAAGTCAAGTTTTACGGTGCTCACGGCTCATCCATCTGAAAAGAATGCCCAAACCGGAGGACATGATCCGCTGCCCCAACATGGCTCAAGTACTGATCTTCTTCGGCAATCCGTGCGCACTTTTGCACCGCTAACTATTGTTTCGCAGCATGACAAGCGGCTCTACAGAGCAACAGTACGAAAACAGAGGAGTTCAACTCAGCAAACACCTTCGCTCACGACAAAAAGCATCAAGAACGATGGATGGACATGGAGTTATCACACCAGCAGAGGGCAGTTGCAGTTGGTTGGCTGCACGGCCGCATCAGTCAGGAGTATTCAGGTAGGCTAGCGGCCTGACCGCCTGCCAGTGTCGTTGATCCGTGTTACGATCTTGAGCTCTACTGGAGGCACGACAGCGAATTCAGGATCAGCAGATCGATTTCAGAGGGGAATTTGGAAGAGATCGGGAAGAACCAGAAGGGAGATAGGTTTGGGGAAAGTTGATCTGCTCAATTCGATGCCCCCAACTCTGTCTAGAGGCAGAGTATTATAAACGTACACGCATGGTCACCGACAGTGGGCCAAACAACACTGTAGCCCAACGAATCACAGATTCAAGCACGCAGCCCTGAGTATATCATTACAAGGCCCGACCAGCCCATGATTCAAGCAACCCTTCGCGCCTAGCACACTTTACCAACTTATAACAGCAGTTAGGTGACAATCCGTTCTGTAAACGAAGGATGATCTTGATCCGCTGGTTAATTGGAACTCTCTCGGGTTAGGTACAGATTGCGTGCATATTTAAGGGCTTTTTAAGCTGAAAAGGAGCTTCTTGAGCCTATATAAATTGGTACCCGGGCCCTTGCTTTTCAGAAGAAATGGGAATTGGCATTCCTCGTATACTGACCGACATGTTGCAGAAAATATTGATTCTAGTCGATTCTACGTTTCTATGATCCAAATTGACTGGACCGATTCGATCCTATGACAGAGTCTTAGTTTAGTAGAATCTTATAGTATTATTACGATTCTAACAAAAACTTTGTAGAATCAAAATTTTCATACAATCCTGTCTGATTCTAGTGTTGTTATAAATAACCATTTTCATGTCTCTTTCATTGTAAATCTTTACCTTTTATTTATTCATGTCCATTATAATTTGCATAAATAACAAATGATCTTTTTCTTTGCAGTACATTTTGGTAAACAAAAGTTCTAAAAGTATAGTTTTAAAAATATAGAAGTGTTAAAATACAAGGTAGATTTTAAAAAATGTTTCGTTGGTAGAATCAAATAGGATCTTAGATTCTACATCGATCCTACGATTCGGGATCCTAATTAACAACCTCCGATCCGATTCAAAATCGTGATTCTGATAACCTTGCTCGCCGAGTTATTGGAGCTCCAAACATGACTGTACACTACTACAAAATAGACTATACTAGACCCCTGTGTTGTAATTATCATAGATGGTTTTTAAGAAGAACCGTCTGTGATATGTAGCAATGGCTAGAACCGTCTGTGATACATAATTATCACATGTTGTTCTTGTTAATAACCGTCTGTGAATCATCACAGACGGTTTTAAAAACAAACGGTCTGTGTTGTCTTCGAATATCACAGACGATTTGTATTTAAAACTGTCTATGAATCATCACAGACGGTTTTATAGACAAAACCGTCTCTCGTATATTTTTTTGGGCGGGGAAACGAAAATTTGGACTTAATGGGCGAGCTGCCAAAACTCGCTTTATATTAAAAGCCACCCTTATCCACCGCACACCTCTATCTCATCCTTTGTCATCTCTCCTCTCCCCAACCCTAACCAAGTGCAACCGCCTCGCCCTGACCTTGCGTCCTGGCTTGCCCCGAGCTCGTCGCTCACGGCCTTCTCCACCTCGTCCTGGTCTCATCGTTGCCGGCCTCTCCTGACCTCATAGCCCATGGGCTCCCCCGACATCGTCGCCCCTGGCCCCCTCCACTTCGCCCTGGCCTCCTACACTTCGTCACCCCAGCCTCCTCCACTTCACCCCGACCTCTTCGTCACTAGCCTCTCCAACCTCGTTGCCCCCAGCCTCCCACGACCTCGTTGCCCTCGGCCTCCTCCACCTCACCCTGGTCTCGTCGTCACTAGCCTCCCCTAACCTCATCGTCCCCAGCCTCCACCTCAGATCGCGCATTGTCCGGTAAAACAGTTATAATTTTTGCATACGAACTCGGATTGCGACGTTCTTTGGCTCGTTGGAAAGCTAGCGAAAATTTCAATCCGAAAATCCATAAGTCCATCTCAGGTTCACTTTGTAAGGGCCTCTACATAACATTCGAAGTTGTAAATTCGAAAAAGTGAAAAACCAAAAAAGGTCATTTAGGGCCTCAAAACAGCCTCCGAAGTTTCAGTACCCGTTTTCGTCGTTCGTTTGCCGTCCAGTTTTTTTCTTTCATTTCAGATTGTGTAATCAATCATATGCAGTAACTCGGGTCCAACTGTTCAGCAATTGATTGGTTTGGCTCAAAATTCGAATTTTTTTGTAATAGAAAAAACTATCACATACGATTTTTACTATAAAAAAAACTATCTGTGATAATATATTTTCACAGACGAACCGTCTGTGATAATTAATTATCATAGACGGTTATTGTTTAGAACCGTCTGTGAAAAAAACTATCTTTGAACCGTCTGTGATAACAGGCGTTATTGTTTAAAACCGCCTGTGAAAAAAGTTGTCTTTGAACCGTCTGTGATAATCGCTTGTTATCACAGACGCAATAAATCAGATGGTCCAAAAACCGTCTGTGATAACGATTTTAAACCGTCTGTGATGATATTTTCTATAGTAGTGGTAATTTGTTGTACTACTACGAGCCTGGGCGGTAATTTATCTTCCCTGTATGTACGTGCCGACAGAAGGTTATCGAAATAACAACCTCGGCTATTCATTTGCCCGTTTATGACCATCCCCATTGGTTTATACCAGTATGTATACAGATCCGTATGCTCCAAATTTACATCCACAATACTGGTCACTGACGCTGTGATGCAAGTCAAGTTGATTATACTGTTTGAGTAATCGAAATTTTGAGTGTAAATTTGAATTTGGCCATGCACGGATAATCAAACATGACAACTACTCCATGTCCATGACTGAAGCGGGCGACGACAAGCTGGGGCGTGCCGGCAGGTGCTGGAAATAATTCCTGCTACCGTGACGACCGGCTGGCACAAAAGCTACAAATGTGCTGAATGGGGAGGACCATTCGTGGTTGGCTGCAGTAGCAAATTGCAACCATATCCACACATGACACATGCATAACGCCAAACCAAACTGCAAGTATTCATCGCCATACCCCCGTTGTAACTGCATACTGCATGAGTCTGAGCTTGGGTACGTTGTAAACGAGCCGAGCTCAAGCGAGCCTGGCATTCTAGGCTCGAGCTCAGTACAAACTCGAGTCCTGAGTTAGGGTTCGAGCTTGGACCTGGGCTCAAACTTGGCTCGAGCAAACTCGGTAACAGTCAAAAAATGCACCAATTTTCAACCATTAGAAAAGCTCGAGCTCGAGGGGAGCTCGGTAACAATTAACATATAGCAATTTTTAACAAAATAGGAGGGCTATTCGAGCAATTTTCAACAAGATGGAAGGAATATTCGAGGAAAGTTCGGTAACAGTTACACTCAAGCTTGTCTCATTAAGGCTCACGAGCTTGAGATCAAGCTCGAGCTCGATTCGTTTGGAGCTCTAGCCGAGCTCAAATCAAGCCTAGATCGAGCCGAGCTCAAGCAGTTCACGAGCCTCGAATTTTTGTACAGCCCTAGTCTCAGCCTCTAAGGCCACCAATGGGCTAAGTGTGGGTAAATAAGTTTTATGTAGTAGTGGAGTACTGTACCTCTGTCTCACGTAGACGTAGATATGGGTTTTTCAATGAACAATTATTCAGTTAAAAGGCACCACCAAATACACGGCGACAGAGACATAAACAACCGCCTTACATAGGTATGGGTTTGTCGATAATCAACTATTCAGTTAGAAGGCGCCACCAAACACACAGCGACACGACGGAGACATAAACAACCACAAGTACTAGTCAAAGTGATCAATTCCTAAAGCACCTTCACCCACATGCCACAGCCACACTTTCGGTGACTTAGGTGAGTATATAGGACCAACCACCTGCTTCCAGCTCCAGGGCAAGACGGGCAGTCGGCCATGATTGATCAGAGCCACAAAAATTAAGAAGCAACTCCGTGCACTACCGCTATCAGTGCCACCCAGAACTCCAGCCCAGAGTCGCCCAGCCATGGACCATGCATCATTCCTAGTACCCAACCATCAATTCCAGGCTCAACCACCTAGCTAGCTAGGACCTATAGAACCAGCTGAAAATCAAGTAGCTACTACCATCCAAGAATTCGGTATATTCTCTCTTGTACCATGCCCCCGCTTCCCCTTTCCTGCCTCTAATAAATCTTTGTACCGTGGATAAGCGCCACTACCCGTACGGACAAATGTCTGTAGATTTATAGCGACTGACAGACAAATCAAAAGGGTGTCAAATAGATCAATCTATATATTAGTCTTATTTGTACGATCATTAAATTTCAGATACCCTCGAAACAACATAAAATAACGCATGCTATCAACTAGTTTTCCGCTCACTTATTATGTCACAAAAAGTGGCATTTAGGACATTTCTATGGTATAGTTTCGAAAAAGGACATTGCTGTGGTCTCCAAATGCGCTAGTGACCACCGATTTGCATTGTAATGTTGTGAAAATATTTTTGTTTCAAGAGACAGAGTTACTTATATTATTCTCGTACGGTCCATTTAGATACTCATAAAGATGTTATTGGTCAAAGGTAAAATAGTTCGACTACATGCAACTTTTCTAGAAGGGTTAAGACACCTATTATGTTATTAAAATGATAGAAAAAAGAAGTCACTACATTCGCAAGAACTATATATTGTCACAGTAGGAAGAAAAAGAAACATCTACACCGTTAATTTTGATGAGTCCAAATTATAATGGTGCATATCAATCAAATAAATATGAGTTGTTATAGTTATATAAGACATACAGTTGTATTTCATCATAAGCATAAGAGCTGTATAACAAGTACAACTCTATGTTTCGATACAAACATATGCAATGCACTATCTAGCCACACAATTGGACAATGAAGTCAGCTAGTTATTGGTTAAAGATAAAATAGTTGTCTGCACACATTTTAGAACATCCTATACTTCTCCTACAGGACTAATTCAGGTTGGATCCTTTTCCTAAAACACTAGTCACAAAAGAATGTACATTCTATGCTTCTTAAGACATGGTCCCTAAAATACAACTTTGACCACTAATTTCTCTTGTAATATATATATAACCCAACAAAATTACAATATTGTGAAATTATTTTAAGAGACAAATCTACACATATGATTTTAATGTATCCAACTCTAAAATTTTAAAAAGATGTTGGTGGCCAAAGTTTTGAAATTTTTACTGCACATGTCCCAAAACAACATTCTTTTGATGATTGGAGGGAATAATTCAAGTTTGGATGCAGGAATTCCAACAGCCAATGGTAAGCCTTGTTCTAAACGGTTTAGAGCTTTGGATTTTAAAACATTTTATTTCTTATTTTCTTTCTTTCTTGGTTTTGAATCGGCGGATGCACGCGTTTTGTTTTAGATTTAGGAAACGTTGGAAAAGTGTGTTTGTAACTCAGGAATTTCACAACAAACAACTCATTTTCACAGGAAGGGGGATTACGTGTTCGAAACGGGCCTAATAGGAAATGGGCACTCTTGCTTTAAAGGTTAGACCCTCTCAGGGATGCTCTAAAAAAAGGTTAGACCCCTCTCAGGGGGAAAAATACTCAGAAAATAAACAGGACAATGTAGTCCAGTGGTGCTGGTCAAAGAAAGCATTCAAAATGGATTTTGCACTCGGAGGAATAATTAATCCTTCTTTGAACGCGGTTTTTGGGTCTCCTGAACAACTACTAGACTACACAGGGGCTAGATTCCTAGATACCCCATTACACCATATTTTTTACACATAGAGGACATGATTAGACATGGACATCTGTAGCAATTTAGCTGGAGAATGATGCTAGCACAGTCACCGTACTAATCAGATAGCGAATTAGTCACTGAAATCTCCAGAAGATCGAGACAGTGCATAGTCAAGATGAATCGAACTTGTAGTACTTATCGACGGCGGCGGCGACGTCCCAGGTGCAGCTGAGCCCCTTGGGGAAGACGACGAGGTCGCCGGCGCCGAACTCCACGCACTCCGACGAGCCCTTGATGTGCGCCCTCACCTTGCCCTTGAGCAGGTAGCACGTCTCCCTCGCGTCGAACTTCACCGGAAACTTCCCCGGCTGGCACCCCCACCTGCACGAGACAGCCATTGCACACACGGCGTGCGCTTAGACGCCATGAAATGAAACCAAGAAACAAGAAATGGGTAGCGATCAGCGATGCTGCTCACTTGGGCCAGGACTTGACGCCGAGCTGAAGCAGGCGCGACTCCGACGGGTTGCGCTCGACGGCGATGGAGAGGCCGGGAGGGTCCGTGTCCATGGTAACCGGTTTTGAGCTCGAGGCCATGAGCTAGCTCTTGAGGAGAGGGAGGGAGAAGAGGGAGCGTGGTAGCTAAGCTTGCAGTTAGGAGTAGGGGGGGTTTGGTAGGGGTTGAGCTGAGGTTGTCCTCTAGCCTGGGGGAGGCAGCGCTCCAAGAGCAGTTGAGAGTGGTGGCTTCACTGTATTAAACCAGAGGGGAGGAATCTCTTTCTGCTCTCATTTGTAATCAGTGTGGGACCTGCGTGTAATATTTATTGTTTCTCTCCGGCATGTGTATATCATCTGGGACAGTTGATTCAGCTGGCAGTATATCCTGACATCTCGAAATTTTCTCCGTGAAAAAGTGGATGACTGTTCTCATGGTGTGGCACCTCCTAGTCTAAAATTGATTTGGAACTGTTTGGAACACAATAATTTCTAGTCATCGAAAGCAACTTAATTCCCGCGGGAATATAGGAAAGTGTGGGACATTAATTCTTAAAAAAAAACTTTGTCCATTGGTATCTTTTTGGTATTAAAATCGACAATGAAAAATAAAAGGCATATTCACTGTTAGAACTTTTTATATATTACATTATTGTATTTTCTCATGTATAGTAACAAAAATAGCAGTTATACGACAGAGATTACCATTCCTCGAGTAAAGGGGGTAGATTTGTTTTTTCACTCTACCTTTTTATTAGACTGCCACCCAACATCATTTTATTAAAAGAAACTTCCACAGTCGAGATACAAGCTCAACGCAGGTTTTTTTTCAACGGGCTGGTCGGAAACCAGGTCAAATATATTAAGAAAGAGAGAGCAAGTTTAGATAAACAAGAGGAGAGAGAAAACTCTCTGAAACAGAAAAAAAAACCATACAACCTCAAACAATCGTGCTAAGATAGATTCGAAATAACATCAGAGCATTACATGAATTAAACCTAGCCCGACGCACCCCTGAAAACCCCAAGAACACACACAAAAGAGAGAGAGGGGGACATACACAAAACGACCAACAACTTAGATCCCACACATCAAGCCCACCAAAAAATCGAAACAACATCCTAAAAAACACACCCCAAACTCCTACACGACGTGTGGCCCTGCCACATAATTCACGACATACAAAAAGAAAAATGCCTCAAGTAAATCATGCTTTACTGGACACCAGATATTTTTATCAGAGATCATCGTTGAAGACGAGGAAAAGAAAAAACTGAAGCTAGAAAGAAAGCAACCGCACCAAATAGGGCCCACCCAAGTTTGTCACCCACCGACCACACGGCCGGGAGGCGGTCAAATAACTCGCGGTCCACCGCCAGTCCACCACCACCCTGCACGAGACGAAGGCAATATCGCCCGTCCCTATCAGCTCCGCTGACGTGGCGCCTCGGGGGCCCACCGGCTGACCAGGCCCTTTGACCGCCCTGGCGGAGATCCCATGTGGTGACGACCCGCGTGGGCCCTCACCCGTGCGCGCAGGACACGTGCGGCGGGGGTGGATCGGACGGCAGGCGCGGGCCCTCGGGCGCGTTGGCGTATGCGGGGCTGGACGGTGGCGATGTGACGCGGGCGGGCGCCCCGGTCGGCACCACCTCCCCGGTCGTACGCCGAGTCCCCGAACATGTGGGGCGCCAGTGGCCGCGCGACGCGTGGCCGGTGCAGCAGCCGGAGGGGCCGGATCGTCTGTGCTCTCACGAGGGAGGGATGAACGAGAAGTGCGTACAGAAGAGAAGAGTGGTAACTGGTAAGGGTATTTTCGTACCGCGCGCAGTGTGGTTGAACATGGCCTAACGACACGAGTTTACTTCACTTGCTCTTCACCTGGAAAACAAAATTGATAATCAGAGTGGCACGATCACGCAAATCATGGGTTTCCTTGGTTAAATAGAAGCAGTAGGATAAAAATGAATTTACTATGTCTCTGCAACAATCTGGCAGACTGACAGTCATGCAGCTAGCTTGCAGTTAGTCCTTTAACTAGCCATGTGAATGGATAACACTAACAGCATCGCCAATACTGTTTGTTGTGTACACTAAATAAAAATACTGTTCGTTGTACTTTGTTTGCATCGCTTTGGGGCGCACACGCTGTTTACGTCGTGATAAATTTATTTTACCCTCATTTTTGGAGGAACAAATGAAAGAGGCAGCACAAAAGCTGAAATATCAAATTGCTGGATTCAATGTGATAATCCATCAGACCAAAGGCTGCCCATCCTCTCCAAGAAAAACTTGCTGAGCAAATTTCTTTACCATCGTTGTGCAGACTCCAGACTACTGATATCACTGACGTGTTACATCGGACACAAATTATGAATTGCAAATCTTGCAGATATTACATCAGAAAATTTTGAAGTACTATCAGTTTGTAGCAGTAAGAAACATGCGCAATCTCACAAACAACTTACAAGTTAAATTGGGATCGACTCTAGCACTACTCAACTTAACAGCAGTTGATAGTTTGATACCCTTGCTGCCTTGCAAGCCATTCTATATTGACTTTACAAGTGTTCTACATCGACAGGCAGAAGCAATGCTGCATTGGTGCAGCAGTTTTTGTTGGCTCATGAGCTCAATGGATGCCCTGCATCTTCAATCAATGGTTGTTGTGATGCTAATAGGAACTAAGGATATCCTCCCAATTCTGACCTAAATATGCAATGCGGATTTGAATAAAAGTTAGCGTTCCTAAGTTCCTAAGTTGCAAATATAAAAGGGCTTCCCTGCAGTTCCAGATGGCGTTTCTGTGTGAGGATTTCCAAAGAAAAAGGGTCTAGTTCTCCGTGCTAATGGAATTTCCACTGCAATATCACTATTGATCGAAGGGATCTGCTAATTATCCTAATTGATTCGACTCATCAACAAAATCGCTAAATTATAACACCATCCCCGGCTCTCCGCGTCCCCCAAATATTCAACTCCTGCTGAGGAGAACAGTTCAAAACAGCAGAATCGAAGAAGCCCATCGATCAATGTAGCATAGCCAATACATCTACTCGCTCCCAACACGGCGCAGATTGAACATATATAACATAGGTCACATAGCAACAAACAATTGCCTAATCAATCACAGCATAAACAGCAAAAGAGCAAAAGAAACACGGAGAGATGATACCAATCGAGTCAAAAGGCACTTGCTTTCTAACCAACCATCATGTGCAAGCATAAAGATCCAGGAACAACGCAGCAGAACGATACTTGGATCAATCCCAAAACGTCTCCAGATGCGTCAAAAGAGTTTCACTTCACCCGATAACCTAACCAAAAGATCGGATCCCCATTACCATATCGACAGAACAGCCTCAACTTCCTTAAGAACCCAGGAGCCCCATTACCCGAACGCCTCAGGCGAGGTCGGCGTCGTCGAAGTCGGCGCCGTCGAAGGTGTTGTAGAAGCCGTCAAAGGGGAGGGGGCCCCGCGCCTCGTTGCCGCGGCCGCCCATGCGGTGGACGGGGAACATCTCCGCCTCCTCCTCCTCCTCGAGGAAGCCGGCGCCGGCGGCGCTGCGCGGGGAGTCGTCGATGCCCATGAGCGTCGTGATGGCGTCGTCGTCCATGGCGGGGGAACGCTGGGCGGGGGTGAAGCGGCTAGGATTTTGGCGGGGTGGGTTGGGGTGGCGAGGGTTGGGGAGAGGAGGCGGTGGTGGGGCGCGTGCGCTGCGTTGCCTTTGGAATTGGTGGCGACGCGTCCTCGCTTCCATGTTGGCTGCGGCCTATATCGCGCCGTCGTCGTGCGAAGGTCTGGAGATTTGTGCGTGGCTCCGTTCGTGGATCACGGACCACGGATTATTATTTTTTATAGAGGGCGGTGCATTGCCTTGCCTACCGAGGCCTCTTCCGGTGTTGCCTCTTCCCCGTACTATATCTGATTGCAAATTGTGTTCTTGACAAATGATGTAAAATGCTACGGGTGTTTTGGGTTGCACCTCGCGAAACAACCACCTACAAAACAATTTAGACACGATCTAGTGATCTACCGTATTCATGTCAACATGTGCATACAACTGCTATGACAGAATTGCAGTTCAGGATTAGATCACATAGGCAGCTAGCGAGAGGGTAGCTTGGCAAAATTACAATGAAGCTGGTATTGTAAAGCGATGAATACTCGACATCCTGATATGGCACAGGCCGCACAATACAGCGAGCTACACCTTCCGTAAGCCATTCACAACCTCTTGGATGTCTCCGGTGCTAGCTGTGAAACCTGCAAGACAATGTGATGAGAAAAAAATTATGACAGGTACGCGCAGGAACACCGAAGAGACAAGGGAAAATGATAGTGGTACCCTTACGGCCTTACCCAATGCTAAACGCTTCTTGTCTCTCAGACCATTGACGTTCCAAACATTTTGACCCACCATGCTCTCAATCTCAGCCTTTTTCCTTTTCATACCCTTCATTTTATCGTGAAATTTCGGTATTGCATTCACAAGATCTGCAGGATCAGCACAGTTGAGCGGGCATACGTTCTGAACCAGACCTAACTAGCTTGAGCAAAAGCTTTTCTTCTTGATTGATAGCTAGCAGCTCGGTCTAGATCAAATTTCAGTGTAGGGATATGAGCTTTCTAATTTATGGTGAACAACAAAAGCAAAGTCCGGACAGACTGAACAGAAGTTACAGAACTGATGAACCTGGTAATTATTAAATTGAATGAGGCAGATTTCTCCGCTCTTTTTTTTAATTCACTACAAAATCTAACGTCATACCTTGAATATTGTCCCGAACAGATTTGTCTTCAAACAACTTCAATACTTCAGCAATAGAGGAATTAAGGTTTCTCTTGTATGTAGCTTGCCTTTCTAAGGAAGAAATGTCTCTTTGAAGTTCTTCAGATTCCTTGTTAGCCTGATAAAACAACATGAGTGTTCGTTAAATTAAATGTAGATATATTAACAAGCTCATTCATTATGAGTAAGCTGCTTACATTTTCAAGTTTTCTCCTCAAGGAATCAAGTTCTGCATCCAGATCTGAATCATAATGCCCATCTTTATGCGACTCTTTTGCAGAAGAATTATCCTGACGAAGAAAATTTATCATGTTTATACTTATCGGCATGACCAACCCTTTTTTGAAATGAGGGTAGTCAAGTAAAGACAAAATAAAGCATGGCTTCAATGAACAAAAATGTCTGTAAGTTTAACCCTATGTTCTACACATTCAATATTTTAAGATCTACAGAAGTGCTGAACTACCAATGACACTGATCAGAAACTTTGGTTTGTTCGATAACATCAATTTGACAAGTCTATAATAGAAGTTATAAATTAGTTAATAAGAAATACAGGTATTTTATGTTTCCCCTAAAAAAACAACCCAGGTGTTTAGGGAAATGCTCTAGTTGATATTGAATCTATCCAAAAGATTACAACTTGTGTTTATGTCTGCAAATGTGGGGGTATCTGGAATTACAAGCTCAGCAGTTATCTTCTACAAAGATGGATTGGAAACAGAATTGCACCAATATATTATAAGCATATGCAGCAACACGCTACTGTACATCAATACAACAACAAACAAACAAATTAATGATGTAATGCAAGACAATTGGTTTGGCAATTCAAAACAAGAAGATATTAGTAAGCAATGTACAGATATATTTGACGCTGAGCATCAAAAGATCTTGTACATATTGCTATTTTTATATTACTGCCCCAATTGAGCTAAATGTGGTTTGTAGAATATCTATAAATGGATAACACTACGTACCTAAAATATAGATACAACAAAAATCAACCTGTCATACACACATACTCGAGATGAAGCCTAGAAGTAAGAAAAGATGGGATGGCAGTCACTACACAACAGGGAACAGACTCAAATCATCTCACTAGCTTCCACTTTAGTTCAAGCCTGATTGGGGTTAACTGTACATAACTTTATCTTGAAAGGTTAAAACTTAAAAGTGGCATTCTAAAAATAAATTCAGATATCTCAATTGCCGAGTCAGCTGAATTAATTAAGACTATGTTGCAAGAAAGGATGAATCGGTATAAGAAAATGCATCAGTTTCCACATTACGAACATTCAAGAAAAAGATATGTGTTCCCCAGCATCTATAATGAATCATGTGGGAGGAGGATGAAAATTGTAAAAATTTAACAGCAGATGAATTCTAAATTTAACATGTTGGAGTCAAATTAAAAGGTCTGACTTGAATAAATCAATTACTTTGAGACAAGGAACATACATCTTCAGGCGCCATAAAACCTTCGGGTACAGTGAAACAATGTCGATGGCAGTATTTCTCCCAACTGCTCATTCTCTTATCCAATACATCCTTTACTAAGTGGTGAATATCATTTACTCCCTACAGAGAAAAATCATCAAAAAAGTGTATAATTATCAGAATCTTCCAGCAGGCCCACTGATAAAAAAACAAAAACAAAATACCATTATACGATCATATGAATGTTATGGAATGGCCTTCAGAAACATAAATGACAACAAAGTAAAACATATCAGTTGTTAAACATCCTAAAGTATGCTATAGGGAAAACCAGATGAACTATGAGTGGGAAACTAATGTTGTCTGGTGTCATGTGGAAGTGGTATGAGTTCTTGAGACCGACAAAAAACTTTCATGCTTTGCATTGTTCTAACTGTTTCAAACATTCATTCGGTAGTCCTTTCACATTTAATATTTGTGCAACACAAATTTGCTGCAGAAATTTGTTTATCAAAGGTATGTGTACACAACAATAAATTTGTTCCAGTGCAAAGAAGTACCGATACACAGTTTGCAGCACAAAAAAGTAATATGAATTTGCTAAGAAAAGACAGCACATTATCCATGCCATAGAAAAGGGGCTACCAAACAAGCAATTATAATCCTACACCTGAAAGACACAGCTACTTTAGGCAGCATCACTGCATCAATTTCCTTTGGGATGGGGTCCGCCCACTTAGCAAATCTAACTGTCCATGCCAGGTCCAGTTTAGTTTTCTCCACTGTGGCATAGATACAGGCGAACCAAACTCATCTTAACCAATGGGCGAGGGCCTACCCGATTGCCCGGAGGACTTGCATAGCGTCATTCGCTCCATCAATGTCAACTCGTCAGTAGTAACCACTCACTGATTCAGATAAGTTGGTGACTATGCCAGTGCTAATGCAGGTGGAGCTACCCTAGAAGAAAACATTCTTGGTTGGGATTTAGTTCAGATTTAAACCCCAACAGTTTCTCCTATGTAATCACTCAATTACATGAAGTAGCATTAACATGTAGAACGCAACGACACTGTCTAAGGCACCATCCGTGCAATCGTAACCTTGAACCTCCGGTTCCAGCAGTAGCACAAAGCGATGGTGCCCTAAATCCTTCAAAAAAGCTAAGCGGGGGTTGGGCTTTCATCGAATCCTAAGGTCGGAGGCACTTACCCGCTCCAGCTCCTCGGCCTTCTGGGTCGCCACGGCGGGGCCGACAGCCTCGGGGACGCCTTCCCTGGAGAAGAACAGCGACAGGGCAAGTTAACAAACCAGTAGACGGAGAAGGGGGAAAATGAGGGAGAAAAAATCGAGGTGGTTTTTTGGGGGGAGTGATCCGAAGCGTAACTGGAGGCAGTACTCGAAGGCCTCGCGGCGGACGTCATCGACCATGTTGAGCACCTCGTTGACGAAGAGCTGCGGGCTCAGCCCCAGCGCCGCCTCCGCCGCCGCTGCCGCTGCGCTCTCGTCGTCCCCTTCCATACTTCCCGTCCCGACTCCTATAGAGTCTTGACTAGTGGGCGTGGGTCTTGAATGGCGGGAAGGAGGCGGTGAGGGGAGCTGCGGCGGATTGGACTGGAGTCGGGAGGTGGTTCGGCCACCGGCGCCGGGTCGGGGGCTTTCGTTCAAATTTTGCGCTGGCCGCGACCACTTTTTTTGCAAAAACTGATGCCTTTCTCTCACACAATCTCACGCGGTCACGCCCGACGCCACTATTCGACGCAGCCGCGCCGCGCCGGTGGTCCGAACTGGCCGGCTTAGGCTGATGGCCTAAAGTCCTATGTACCGATGTGGACCGTGGACGTCTCGCTCAGAGCCATCCAAGGCCGAACGGAGTACGTTAGTTTACCTATGGGCCTTACATAAGTTGTGCCGGGCTCATCCTTTATGGGTCGGATGCATTAAAAAGGGGGGAAAGTATATATTACTCCTGAACTATGATGATGACGGTGGGTCTATTTTACCCAACTCATCTTTTAAAACCAGACTAAATTGTTGGGAAACTATAGATGTGGCTCAGCAGCCATGCTCCATCCAAACCTTAGCAGGTATTTTACCGGTCTTGGTGTTTGGTTGGAAACCGGATTGCTAGTTGTTGGCGCAAAAATATGGCACGAAGAAGCACCAACACACGGTTTGATAGATATCGGCAATATCGAACCCAGGCGACGTTAGGGTTCAACCGCCGAAAACCACGGTAGCATAACACCTAGGCGGAGCTAGTCGTGGTGTTGAGGCGTGATGATGTCCTCATGAGATCTTTGAACTCAACGAGGAAGCAAAAGGGTTTGAAAAAGGACGGGACTACAGGAAAGCTAGGGTAAAAAGTAGATGCAAATTGTATTGATCGATTGGTGATGGTTACAATCGGCCATGACCCTCATCTATTTAAAGGCGGCGGGCCTTGGCGTGATATCTCGAGATTCCTAAACCAGAACCAATTTCTGAGATAATTGAGTTATGATCTCCAAACCTTCTATAATTGAAAAATCTTTCCTTTTCTGTCACGTAAGTTCCCTTAAAGAGCTCCTAGAGGGAGGTCCTGAAGGCTTGGCAAGAAGTTTTCGTGGAAAGTCCGTTTAGAGGTCTCTGTGAAAGACCCTGAAAGTCCTGAGAAAGTCATCGCGGGAAATCTTGGACGTCTTTGATTAAGCCGCATATATACTCTAAAGAGGTCCTGAAGCAGCTCTAATGAAGCCACGTAGTACCCTCGAGGAGGTCTTGAGCGGTCCTAATGGAGGCGCGCAATCACTCCTGCGGAGGTTTCGAACGGCGTTGATGGAGCTGCGTAGCGCCCTTGATGAGGTCTTGAACGGCTTTGATGAAGGCGCGCAAGTGCTTCCTGAAGCGGTCCTGGACGGCCCTGATGAAGCCGCGTAGTACCCTCAAGGAGGTCTTGGCGGTCTGATGGGCGCGCAAGCACTCTGAGGAGGTCTTGAACAGCTGTGATGAAGCTGCGTGGCGCCCGAGAGGTCTTGGACGGCTTTGATGAAGGCGCGCAAGTGCTCCCTGAAGCGGTCCTGAACGGCCCTGATGAAGCCGCGTAGTGCCCTCGATGAGGTCTTGAGCGGTCCTGATGGAGGTGCGCAAATGCTTCCTGAAGTGCTCCTGGACGGCCCTGGTGAAGCCGCGTAGTGCCCTCAAGGAAGTCTTGAGCGGTCCTGATGGAGGCGCGCAAGCACTCCTGAGGAGATCTTGAGCAGGCGTGATGAAGCCGCGTAAGCGCCTGAGGAGGTTGTCGACGATCAAGTCACCGATCTTCTGAAAATGAGCGAGAAAAATGGCGTGGAATATCACGGAATGGAATAGGGTCGCTCTTTATTGATATGAGCTGGGTTTTACAAGATGTGGCTAAGTACTACTGAATTACCTTGAATGGGGAATGTCTAATCGGTGTCGGACTTAGAATATGAGTCTAAGTCGATTATCTAACTTCTAATTCCACCGCTTAGGCTTCGTGTATTCTTGTTGAACTGTCGTTGTTCTTGTCTTTGTTGGTCTTGGTCTTCATTCTTCACCTTTAAATAACTTCGAAGAGGTGGCGATTACTCTGGAGAAAGCGTCCCTTCGATTTGGTCGGAGCGGTGGAAGCGATTAACAGCGCTAACTTCCTTGCGGTTACTGTGAAGAGCTTAGTAGGGTGGTTAATAGTCATTGTCTCGGGGTTGTACCATCGCGTGGAATGGAGCGTATAACATGTGTTCCATTCATCATCGATAAAAATACCGATTCGATAATTTTACGGCGGTTATCGGTGGAGATTAGGCACAAAGCCTCATCAGGCCGAGGTACCCATTAGGTAACCTTTAGAATACTAACGACCGGAGGTCGTTAGTCTTAGGAATTCGACCATGAAGACGTATGGTCTTTTATTATGTATTAAAATAATACATAGAGGTTTTAATCCTCGTCGGCTAGCCCCGAACTTTAAATGAACTGGTGCGTGTATATACCTTTTTCCGATGAAATCGTATCAGGCGAACCCATTTAATGTTGTGGTATCTGAAGTGATGCATGTTCACTTTAAAGTTGAGAACTTGCCTTGGGAAGCGAAGAGTTCCTCTGTTCGTTTGAGCAAAAAGAGCTTTTGTCGGTTTGGACTCTTGTGGGAATCCTTGAAAGTATCGGAAGTTTATAAAATCTCCTCTCGTTTGGGATCTTAGAATTTTTATGCTTCCAAAATCCTTCGATTCCTTTAGCTTCTCGTAGAAATCCTCGAGTTTTTCTGTTCTTCCGAGCCACGAAGTCTCAACTTTCACTACTCATCCTTGAGGATTTTCGCCATGTCGGAAGCAGATTACAAAGTGGTTGCCTTGAATTGGGCAAGAAAAAGCTTGAGGCTTTGGCGAAGATGGGAATGCTCCCGGATAGGAATCGATTAATTGGAGACCGGCGACCGAGAGCATTTTTGAGCCGTGAAGATGAGAAATCCTGTTTTCTTGCCTACATCGAATGTGAAATTTGAGATTCTGGTACACAAATTCCTTCTCGCGTTCTTGAACATTACGGGGTGGAATTAGTGAATTTGACTAAATTCGATCGCAAATATCGATATTTTAGCATATTTATGCGAGGCATATCTGAGAATACAACCGAACTTGAAGCTCTTTAGTTATTTCTACCGCATGGTGATGGGAAAATATCTGCAAAATCTGAAGCGGCTCTGGGAATGCACATTGCGTCTTCATGGCGGGAAGGCGATGAGTACATCCTCATGTCTGCTTGAAATCTTCGTGGTCGTCATGGAAAAAATCTTGGTTTTACATAGCGATTCTGAAAACGATGGCCTCTACTTCGTCGGAACTAGAGCAAGTGAAAACCCCAAGTGGAAGGAGGCAAGTAAAGAAGGCGAGGATAGTCAAAAGATGGGCGGATGCCATCTATGACTTCTTGTCGAGGCTGACTTCGTGGCATGTGGTGAGGATTTTACCTCTCGCCAGATTAGTCCATTGAAGCTCGGACTCATTCCTGCTCTGGTGCCTTGATCGTGATGAAGTTGCTCGGAAGGTGGTAAGTCTTTGAGATACATTCGATCGGTATTTTGATTTGATTAATGTGTTACCTTAAAATTTGTCTATTCTTCCTACATTTAAAGTTCTTTCCTATGAGGAAATTAGAGAACGAGTCGGGCTAATCTGTCTTGGGGAGCTGAAGAAAAGTGAATGCCCCAAGATCTTAGCATAACTCCTATTGAAGGGAGGCAAAGGCTTAAGGTAATTTAATCAAAAATTCCTTTTACCACGTATATACATATATCCCACCAGATTTCCAATCGTGCTCTACATTTCTTGATCGGTCGGTTTGCGAATCATACAATCTGGTGAGGATCAACATCCCACCTTGGTTCGGCAAAAGTCGTGCCTGAGAGGCACTTGAAGGAGATGAATCCTCGAGGTAATAGAACATTTGGAATCATATATGCAATTTTTTAGATAAAAGGATTTCTTCACCCAATCAAATTTGTTCTTTGATTTAGGTGGATAAGCTGAAGGCATGAGAATATAGCTGCGAAAGTGTGAGACTCAGAGTGGTAGTGCGACCTTACGGTTATTCTTGAAACAAGCGATCGGAGATTGATGAAACCACTCCCTCAGGCCGGATAGTCGGGAATGTGGACCTTGATGAGCTGGTGGAGGACATAACTTCCGACATCTTGTTGGAGGATGTGAGGTTCAACAAACCTGCTTTGGTCGAAACCGACAAAATTGGAGAGAAGAAAAGGAAGACTAGCGGCACAGATTTCTCTCTTGCGCGTTTGAGTCAAATCCGGGAGATTAACAAGGTATGTACAAATGAAAGTGGTCGTATAAGTATGTACCTTTAATAATTCCTTGATGATTTGATACTTTGAACTTCCCATCTTCGGTTTGCATAGGTCTTACGGTGTTCGGTCGTTTCAGGCCGGGTTCTTCTGAGGACTGCACTGTGGAAGTTCAGATCAGAGCACTTCTCGGGACAAAGTTCTGAGGAAGTAGTGGTCGAAGAAGCCCGGCGGTGACAAGAACAGCGGTTGAGTTGGATCCTTTGGTGATTGAAACCCCTTACGTGGAGGTAGATGCCTCTGAGAGGTCTCAACGAGTTCGATCCTTTGTTGATAACCCTTCCTAACCTAACAAGTTCCTTTTAGTCCCGATTTATCGAGGATAAGGAGCTTGATGAGGCGTGGCGAAAGTATCGGATACTCAACTCAAGATGCACCCTTATTCGATTTTTCTTTGGTTATAATGACCAAGCAATTGGGTAAGTATTCTCGACCGTTCTTCTTTAAAAGTTTATAAGAAACTTAAGAAAGATAATGCTATTTGTGTAGCATTTGGTGAGAACTTTCTTTGTGATCGGAGGATGACCCGGTGAGTTAAGGACTTGGAGCAAAAGCACTCCGAGTTGGAAAGTAAGAACTTTTCCTTTTGAACTTTTGTTTCTTCTTCAATACTTTGCTCCTCTACAATTATTCTCCTTATCGTATTCGATAGATCTGGAGAAAATAAAAGAGGAGGTTGTGGTGAAAAGCCAAGGCGGCTCTTCTTGAAGAAGAAATAAAAGCTAAAGACCGATCATTTCTTTGAAGCAAGTTCAACTAAAGACCGGTTGATCATTTGAAACAACGACCAAATATGAAACACTTAGCAAAACAAATGAAGGTAATATGTACGTAAACTTGATTTTTCCTTCACTTATGCTTGTGTTCATTAAGCGATTTGTTTTTGCGAGAGCAAGCGCAAATCTTGAAACGAGTAAAAACTACGAAATTTGAAGCGAGGATAAGGAGGCTCTTGCTCAAAATATTGATGAAAAGATTAGTGCTTTGAACAAGATGATCTTTGATGTGGGATCAAGATCAAGCACTGCCTTCCTTAGGAGATCCAATAGAAAATGAACTATTTGGGTCAACTTCTAGAGGACCTTAAAGTTACGCTCAAAACTACTCGGACGAATTATGCGGGCCCTAAAAGCAGGCGTTGCAAGTGGAGTTAGTTTTGCTTTGGCAAAGCTGAAGCTTCGAAACCCTCCATAGATCTCCAAGCTGTTAAAGATGACTTCAGCGCCCACTGAAGAGGCGACCAAGTTCATGGAAGAACTCGGGCCACTCGGAGATATAGTTGTAGAGGAGATGGAGGTCGAATCTCCGACAAAGCGATGGTTAAGTTTGGGAATATTTCTTAGAGTAGGTTCTGCAAGTGTAAAAATATTTGAATATCTATGAAAACTTACCTTTTATGTCATTGACAAAGCTTTTGTTTATCTGTTTGACTTTTTAAAATTCTCGTATATTTCCTAGCCCCGATTTGCTTATAGTAGAAGAGCGTTCTTGTACAAGCGGTGAGCCAAAAAGAGAATAAAAAAAGAGGTCATAACCATGTATGTGAGTTTTGAAGGTATGTTTGGATATGTAAGACAAAAGCGATCGTTCTTGATACTAGGAAATCAAATGTGGTCAGGACCAGCGTACGATTTCGACTAGTTATAGATCTTTGTTTGTCATAATGGAAATACCAATCAAAAACACTATATATGGTCGGAAAAAAGACTTTGTCAAACTTGACATAAGAAGAAATGCAAATATGTATGCAACAGATTATAAGTGAACTTTGTTTATATCTATTGTCCCATAGTGCAGTGGAACTAATGCTAAGACACGAAGGCATCGACACATACATTTTTTGAAAGCGTGTTCAAATTCTATATCCGATTGGTAGCGAGGATCGTAAGAAAAAGAACCGTCGCTAGGAAGCTCCTTCCGATGGGCATGACCACGTCGCGAAAAGGAGAGACTTGACTAGGAGGCTTTCGTGTCGACCGATGGCAGACAAGAATAGACGGAATCTTGAAATAATGAAGCATAATCTTGAGAATCGTAAGCATATCATTCATGAGATAGTTAGTTGTGTGGCGCTCGATTACTCATTTTCTTTAAGAAAAGAGTATAGTCGCGTGTAGGAATCATTTGAGAAAAATACTCACGACGAGGACCATAGAGTATCGAGATCCTTAAAAGGATATCGGAGAAAAAATATCTTCTCAGACCGGACTAACAATAATAAGCGACGAAATGTAGGTGTATATATATAAGCAAGGTTGCACTTCTTAATTAATCAATAAATTTAGTGAAATTGAAATTGAAAGAAATGAAAGAATGAAAATTAAACATAGAACTTACGCAATTGATCGATGTTCCAAGAATTTGACAAAATTTGCCCATCAGACATAGCTAGTCGTCACGGAACCTAGTCGGGTGACTTGACCCGATGTAAGGACCTTCCCATTTAGGAGAAAGTTTATTGCGATTTGTTTGGCTCTGAATTTTTCTCGAGAACGGATCACCTCTGACAACTGCTGAGGTTGCACCTTCGACTATGGTACCTTCGCATGGCTTGTTGGTAGGCTAGCGATCGTACAAGGGCTTGGTTTAAATCGTTCTTCAAGAAATCGGCGTCGTCGAGTCGTCGTTCAATCGATCATTTTAAGTCAAAGCGATCGATTCGGCGAGCCAATTTTGAGTTACGGAGGAAGCATGGCTTGGCACCATAAACCAAAAAGAATGGAGTTTCACGGTGCGCACGGTAGTGGTAGTAGTTCTAACGACCCATAACACGAGGAAGTTCTTTAACCCAAGCTCGACCGTTTGATTAAGCGGTGAATACTCGGCGTTTGATCCCTGCATAAGGATACCATTAGCCGCTCAATTGCTCCGTTGCTCGTGGATGAGCAACGAAGCAAAATGAACTTTGACACCAAGTTCATCGCGAAATTCTGGAATTATTCTTTGGAGGCGGGAACCATTATGCTGTGATGATCTGTTGGGTACACCGTCGCGTGATCACATTTTTGAGAGAAATCTCTTAGCGGCCTCGGTTGTTATTTTAACGGTAGCTCGGCTTCAATCCATTTTGTAAATATGTCAATCATGACGAAAAATTGAAGCCCCGGTGCTCTTAGGAAAGGTCCCGAATGTCCGATCCCAGTTGCAAAAGGCCAAGAAAGAGGAATTGTTTGTAAGGCTTGTCTTTGGTGGTGTACTTATCGGCTATAAATGACATTGTACACACTTCATCACAAGCTCTTTTGCATCATGAAGGCGGTTGGCGATAATAGCCTTAGGAAGGCTTTACCGACCGAGGTTACTGTAGGAATGGTGTGCTCCACGAGCGCCTTCATGGATTTGATTAGCAATCTAATGCCATCCGTTTGAGATATGCATCTCATCAACACTCCATGAGATCCTCGTTTATACAATATCGTTCGATTAGAGTGTATGATTTGGCTTTTCGTGCTATCGATCGGCCTCTACATCATCTTCTGGAATTGTGTCATCTTTGAAGATAATTGTAGATCGATGTCATCCATCTCTACCTTGATCGTGGCAGCGCCAACCGTCAACGACACATGGAGCATCCATGTTCCCTTGATTAGTTTGTTCAACTTGCAAGAATCATGTATGTTCTCGGAAGGCTCAACTACTGAGGGTGAATTGAGTTGCTCGAGAAAAACTCGGGCGGGACCAGTCGACCTCGTGGAGGCCATCCGTGCCAAGCCGGTGCGCTAGAAAGTTTTCCTTTCTAGGAATATGTTGGATCTGAAAACCGAAGAAGTGCTTTTCGAGTTTTCATACTTCCGCCAGATAAGATGACATCTTGGTACTCAAGCATTGATACTCTTTCCCCACTTGATTAAGCTACTAGTTGAGAATCACCTTTCACTAATGTCTGCGAATCCGAAGCGAGCAATTTGCTCGAGTCTGCCGATAAACCTTCATATTACGCCACATTATTGGTGGCGGGAAAATTTAACTAGATGGCGTACTTGATGTGTTACCATAGGGATATCAAGACCACTCCACCCCGATCCTTGTAACATCAAGGAACCGTCGAATACAATGTCCACTCGTCGTGGTGTTAGTACTCGGGTCCTTGGGTGGGTTCGAGGTTTGTCCATTCGGCAATGAATTACGCTATTGCACAGGACTTTATTGTCTGTTAAGTGAAATAAAATGGAATCGAACGCCCTAGCTCGACCGCCCATTTGGCTATTAGTCACGATGATTCCTGTTTCCAAGGACTTGACCAAGAGGATATCCGGTAAAGTACGACCACTTTGTGGGCACGAAAGTAGTGCCTTAGCTTTCTTGAAGACATAAGGAGGCCATAGAGCAACTTTTGTACCTATGGGTATCTTTCCTTTGGTCCATGTAAGACTTAAACTACGTAATAGGTAGTCGTTGGATATTATCCTTTCTACAACGATTACACGCTAAGCTATGCGTGGTGTTCTTTGCCACGTAAATTAGCAATGTTTCTCCGATCTCGGAGAAACTAAAACGAGGTACTTGTAAGGTACTTTTAAGTTCCTCAAAGGCATCGTTTGCCTCTTTAGTCCACTCAAAACTCCCAAGTTTCGAAGAAGTTTAAAGAAAGGTAATCCTTTTTCCCTAACCTTGCTATGAAACGACTTAACGCCATCTGACCGGTTAGTTTTGGACTTCCTTCTTAAGTGGTCGGGCGCATCAGGTCGATGGCGCAATTTTTCTTTGGATTTGCTTCAATACCTCTAGCGAAACTAGGAAACCGAGCGGTTTTCACGAAACTCGAACACACACTTTTCCGGATTTAACTTGAGGTTATGTCTTCTCAAGTTATTAAAAGTTTCTTGTAAGTCGGGAATGTAGTGCTTGGCGTTGGTGGTCTTCTGACGGATCGTCAGCGTAAGCTTCTAGATTCCGACCGATTTGTGGACTAAAGGTTTTTGCATCAACCTTTGAAAAGTTGCACCAATGTTTTTGAGACCAAATGGCATCTTAATATAACGATAAGTGCCATATGGGGTGATGAAGGAAGTTTTCTCCTCATCTTCTTTACACATACTAATCTGGTGGTACCACGAATACGCATCTAAAAACTTAGTAACTTCGCGCAAGTAGAGTCTACCGGTTGATCAATGCGAGGAAGAGGAAAGTCATCCTTCGGACAAGCCTTATTAAGATCTGTAAAGTCGATACACATTCGCCATTTCCCATTGTTTTTCTAACCATTACGAGATTGGCAAGCCACCGTGGGTGGTCGACTTCACGAATAAATCCATCTTTGAGAAGCTTGTCAATCTCCATTGGATTGCTTCCTTCCGTCGGTCGCACGTCGTAGTTTACGCTTGATCGGTTTTTATCGGTGGAGAGCAAGCACGTGCTCGATCACCTCCGGGACTCGAGCATATCGGATGCTTGCCGAGCAAACCGTCTGATTCGCTCGGAGGAAGGAGGCGGCGACTCTTCCTATTTAGGGTCGAGTCTTGCCCCACCAAAATCTTCGCGGCGGTTGGAGTGCGGATGTCGTGACCCATGTGACGACTTGACGCCGTCGGGAAGCGCTTTTGTCGAGTGGTACCTCCTTTATGCAGTCGGATGGTTTGGATGTCATCTTTGGCCTCGAGTGCTTGACTGCATGGGAGTCGGGTTAACCTCTCTGGTCGGAAGTTCATCAACCAGTGCAAAGGATTTCCGATCGCATACATAAGCCATTTTCTGATCTCCTCGAATAGTGATGACTCCCTTCGGCCCCGGCATTTTCAAACTTTGATAACCGTAATGCGTGGCTATCAAGAATTTTGCTAATCTTTGGTCGTCGAGAATTCCGTTGTATCTTGGATTCAAGTTTACTACATCAAGCGGAATCCTCTCTGTTCGGAAGTTGTCGGGCTTTCGAGCGTGGCGTAAGAAACTTGTCCTATCGGTTTAGCGGTAGAACCGGAACTATGCCATGAAAAGCATATTTCACGAGTTTCACTTTTGACATGGGGACTGCATTTCTTCTAAAGCTCCCACAAATAATATATTCAAAGAACTACCCCATCTACTAAGACCCGATTGACCCGACAATTATTAATGGTTGGTTCAACAGCGATAGGGAACCTACCGGTCGAGTCGATGGGATGGGGCGATCGTCTTTCTTTGAAGAAATGCGGTGTCAGAGCCACTTGAGTGCTTGATTACGATCGGAGATTCGACTAGGTTGACCTCTCGCTCCATGGCCTTGGATGGCGTCTGGACTCGTATGAAGAAGATCCTCCAAAAATCATGTTGGTGTGTGTTGGGGATCTGGTACTCCATCTCTTCGCCGCCATCCTTGTCCTTTTTGGAGCTCGTTTCTCCATGTTCTGTATTGCGAAATGGTCCTTTACTGCATAATAATCCTCCAGTTTCTTTTGCGAGACCACGGCAGTCTTGCAGATCATGCCACACTGCTTTGGTGAAGTGGACACCACTTCTTGTTAAATGCAGAATCCTTGGTCGGAGCTTTTGCCTTGCTTGGCCAAGGCATAGTCCTTCTTGCCCTTCTGAACTTTTACGGAACAGCGAGGACTTCTTTGTCGTCGGTCTGCGGTTCTTTTTCTTCTTGAGAGACTTCTTGTTCTTTTCTCCTGTTTGTCTAGGCCGGTGAGGGGAATCTTGTCTTCCCGATCAATGACTTCACACCACTCGATTGCTTCGCTAGCGGTGGCATACTTATCGCCATATCAAAAGGCTCAGCGGTTGTTCTTGGAGGGTTCATTGCTATGTCCTCCGTAAACCGCCGATTCCTCGATCTGTTTTAAAAGCTTTGAATAACGAGAGGATTCTGCGACTTGGGTATAGAGTTCTGAACTGGTGAATCTCTTGATATATTGGCGTAAAGTCTCATCGGATCCTGCGGATTACGTGGAGATCGTCCTCCTTCGAGTATGTCGTCACGTACTCTGAAGTTGGCAATCGAAGATCACGAGTTGTTCCCAAGTATATATTGATCCGGCCAGGTAAGTTTAACAACCACGGCCAGGCGGACCCTTCGAGCACGGTGGGTAAATAGTTGGCCATTACATTCTCATCGCCACCAAAGACCACGATGGCGGTGGTATATATTGGAGAAATTCCAATGGGTTTTGAGTTCCATTGAATTTGTCCAAGTTAGCCGATCGGAACGGTTAGGCCAGCGCACGGCTTGGAGCCTGCGAGAGAAGGCTCGACAACCCGTGATTGATTCATGGCGTCTTCTCCGGAAGGTGCGGATTATGTCGATGGGAGACCGATCCCTAAGATTGGGACGCTGGAACTCCGGTGTACCGATCCGTCGTGAATTTCTTGATATGATGCCTCCGACCGCCCACTTGGTTCAAAGCGATGTCGGAGATCGTTAGGTCCTAGTGGTGGTTCCTCTCGACACAATGGGGAGTAGCTTCTTGGAATAACCTTCTCCTCGTGACTCCTTGGTCGGAATCGTCGAGGAGGTCTCGGTATCGATCGCTCTCTGGTATGACCGTGTTGTCCCTTCTTTGAGGGAGGCGTTGGGATGAAGTCATAGTCGACTTCACGAAACCCTCTGTTCCCGATCGCTTCCGTCATTGCATATGCATTGGAGAATTTGGATACGACCTCGAGTTGTACAAAACTAGGCGTTCTGCTAAGCGGGATCGGAATTATTTAACATGTTTTGAATACGCCGCAAGTTTTGTCTGCGATTCTGCGAAGGTCTCGGGGGTTCATCTTGGTCGTAGGTGTATGCTGTCGAACCTTCCCACGACCTTGGTTTGTTCGATCCCATCACACTCTGGGTGGAAGCGATGCGGCGAGTTAAGCGATTGGCGTCGATTAGTTCCGTTGCCTCCGGAAGTTGGTGCTTGACGGCGGATCATCTCTAACAACACGTGATGGCGTGGTAGAGAGTGTAGGACCGTCGCGGGGCATCTTGATCTTCATCTCCGATCGCGTTGACCGTGCTTCGGCATTGATCTTCCAATGAGCTTCCATCATAACTAATGGAGAGCTTGTCGATTATACGCGAAATCTTCCACGATGGAGATCGGTCGGAGATGAGCACTTCTGAGGTCTTCTCGGCTGATCCGACGAGCGATGCGTCGTATCTTTCGAGTGTGATCATCCCCACATGGCCTCGACGGTGGAGGTTTCATCGACACCGCTACGGTGACGGTTGACTCTGGAATTGCGAAGCGAAGGAGAGTATCTTTCGACCATGATTTCATCAATGGTATAGAGTTTTCGGGTGATGGGGCTGAAATTTCTTCACTGTTTCGCGGTCGAGAAGACCGGGCTTGAAGAGATCCTCTGGCATTCGGCGGGTGGAACGGCGGTTCTCTGATTGCGCCACCGATGGTGGCGGCATCTTCATCCATCCGGTCGACCTACGCTAACGTCGGCGGACGTGCGAGCGGCGGAGGAGGAAGAGGAGGATGACTGCCATTTTCTTCCATGGCGCGGATACATCCTTCCATGTCGAGGTCGGCGTAGTCCGCCGTCGAACCGAGTTTCCTCATCCCAAACTCGGGCATAGTCGCATGAGCGATTGCGAGATTTTGGGCGAAATTTTCTTGGCGAAGAATTTTCTTGAAACTTCGCCTTCTTCCCCACGGACGGTGCCGGTATCGGCGATCAAGTCGCCGATCTTCGAAAATGAGCGAGGAAAATGGCGTGGAATATCACGGAATGGAATGGGGGTCGCTCTTTATTGATATGGTGGGTTTTACAAGATGTGGCTAAGTACTACCACGAATTACCTTGAATGGGGAATGTCTAATCGGGTGTCGGACTTAGAATATGAGTCTAAGTCGATTATCTAACTCTAATTCCACAGCTTAGGCTTACGTGTATTCTTGTTGAGCTATCGTTGTTCTTGTCTTTGTTGGTCTTGGTCTTACGTTCTTCACCTTTAAATAACTTCGAAGAGGTGGCGATTACTCTGGAGAAGGCGTCCTGGTGAAAGCGTTACGATTGGTCGGAATGGTGGAAGCGATTAACAGCGTGCTAACTTCCTTGCGGTTGCTTGTGAAGAGCTTAGCAGTAGGGTGGTTAATAGTCGATGTCTCGAGGTTGTACCATCGCGTGGAATGGAGCGTATAACATGTGTTCCATTCATCATACGATAAAAATACCAATTCGGTAATTTTATGGCGGTTATTTGGTCGGGATTAGGCACAAAGCCTCATCAGGCCGAGGTACCCATAGCTAACCTTTAGAATACTAACGACCGAGGAAGTCGTTAGTCTTAGGGTTCACGACCATGAAGCGTATGGTCTTTTATTATGTATTAAAATAATACATAGAGGTTTTAATCCTCGTCGAGAGGTCTTGGACGACCTTGATGAAGGCGTGCAAGTGCTCCCTGAAGCGGTCCTAAACGGCCCTGATGAAACCACGTAGTGCCCTCGAGGAGGTCTTGAGCGGTCCTGATGGAGGCGCGCAAGCACTCCTGAGGAGGTCTTGAACGGCTGTGATGAAGCCACGTAGCGCCCTTGAGGAGGTCTTGGACGGCCTTGATGAAGGCGCGCAAGTGCTCCCTGAAGCGGTCCTGGACGGCCCTGATGAAGCCGCGTAGTGCCCTCGAGGAGGTCTTGAACGGTGTGATGAAGCCGCGTAAGCGCCTTGAGAGGTCTTGGGCGGTCTTGATGAAGGCGCAAAAGTGCTCCACTGAAGCGGTCTGAACGGCCTGATGAAGCGCGTAGTGCCCTCGAGGAGGTCTTGGCGGTCTGATGGAGGCGCAAAACACTCTGAGGAGGTCTTGAACAGCTGTGATGAAGCCGCGTAGCGCCCCTGAGGAGGTCTTGGATGGCCTTGATGAAGGCGCGCAAGTGCTCCCTAAAGCGGTCCTGAACGGCCCTGATGAAGCCGCGTAGTGCCCTCGAGGAGGTCTTGAGCGGTCCTGATGGAGGCGCGCAAGCACTCCTGAGTAGGTCTTGAACGGCTGTGATGAAGCCACGTAGTGCCCCTGAGGAGGTCTTGGACGGCCTTGATGAAGGCGCGTAAGTGCTCCCTGAAGCGGTCCTGGACGTCCCTGATGAAGCCGCGTAGTGCCCTCGAGGAGGTCTTGAGTAGTCCTGATGGAGTCACGCAAGCACTCCTGAGGAGGTCTTGAACGGCTGTGATGAAACCACGTAGCGCCCCTGAGGAGGTCTTGGACGGCCTTGATGAAGGCGCGGTGCTTCTCAGCGGTCTGGGCGGCCTGATGAAGCCGCGTAGTGCCCTCGAGGAGGTCTTGAGCGGTCCTGATGGAGGTGCGCAAGCACTCCTAAGGAGGTCTTGAACGACTATGATGAAGCCGCGTAGCTCCCCTGAGGAGGTCTTGGACGACCTTGATGAAACCACGTGGCGCACTTTGAGGAGGTGCAGGCGGTTACGATGAAGCCGCGTAGCACCCTCGAGGAGGTCTTGGCGGTCCTAATGGAGGCGCATAAGCACTCTGAGGAGGTCTTGAACGGCCCCGATGAAGCCGTAATGCCCTCGAGGAGGTCTTGGCGGTCTGATGGAAACGCATAAGCACTCTGAGGAGGTCTTGAGCAGCCGTGATGAAGCCACGCACGCGCCCTGAGGAGGTCTTGGGCGGCCTACGATGAGACCGTGGCGCTTGAGAGGTCTGGGCGGTTACGATGAAGCCGCATAGCACCCTCGAGGAGGTCTTGAGTGGTCCTGATAGAGGCGTGCAAGCACTCCTGAAGAGGTCTTGAACGACCCTGATGAAGCCGCGTAGCGCTCCTGAGGAGGTCTCGGATGGCCTTGATGAAGGCGCGCAGAGGTTCTTGAAGAGATCTTGGACAGTCAATATTGAGCCACGCTGAACTTCTGGGAGGTCCTTGACGGCCCAGATCAATCCATGTTGATGCATCCTAGAGAGGACTTGGATGGTCAAGACCTCTTCGTGGGGAAATCCTGTGAGGTTGAGATTTATCCCCTTATGCATTTATGAGAGAGGTCCTGGACGGTCCAGATTGTGCTTGAAGAGGTCATGGACGGTCCAGATTAGGCCACATTGCACTTCGAGAAGAGGTTTTGTGCGGTCATAATTTCCTCCAGGGGAGGTCCTGTGTGGTCCTGATTAAACCGCGTATGAGCCTTTGTGGGAGATTCCAGACGGTCAGGATTTCTCCGGGGAGGTCTTTAACGGTTGAAATTGAAGCGCGCTGGGTCTCCTGGACGGACCTCAATGGTTGAGATTGACGCGCGTTGAACTCCTAGGGAGGACCTCGATGGTTAAGATTGAAGTGCGCTGATCTTGTGGAGGTCCGTGACGGTGACGTTCGGACTAGGCGAAGCCTTTAACTCAATCGTGTCGTTAAAACTCGATCAAATGGCTTTGCGGAGAACACCCTTTCATTGAACTAATCGGCATTGCATTGACCACTATAGGTGCCAAATCTTGCCATCAACACTAGTATAGGTGTCGTACTATTAACGAGGGTCTTGACTAGTAGCTTGAAAGTGTCATGTGTTGGTAGCTCATTGTTCTTGCTCTAGCTCTCGTTAGCATGTTACCGATATTTACGAATGTGTTTTGCAAATAGTCAAGGCACATTCATAATCCTTGTAGCATGTGATTTTAGTTTGTGAATGTGTTTTGCAAATGGTTTAAGTCCATATACCTTATTCTCTATGATGTGATTCTAAAAGTTGGCAAATGTGTTTTGCAACTTGTTGAGAATCCCGCCTTTATCCCTTGCTTGCATCACGCATCAATTGGCAAATGTGTTTTGCAAATTAAGTTGAAGCGGATTGCAAATATCTGTGTTTCTCAGCTCTAGCGGTCTGACCGGCCGTTGAGAGTTTGACCGGGTTGTGTCTTTGGTTTCTTGTTACGTGATCGACCACCATGGTTGGCCGATCGACGGCGGTGTCTTGACAGATCGGCGCCATGTGTTGGTGTAAGATCGAGGAGGCCGACTAGAGGGGGATGAATAGGCGGTTTTTAAATTCTTTTGGCTAAAACCGAGTTTTATGCGAAATTGTAAATCAATTCGGTTTTGCGCAATAAAAACCTAAATCAACAAGTCTCGACTAAGTGCACCGACAATATAAAACTATTGATAATTATAGCAATCATACAAAGACATGTAAACAATTTAATTCTAGGAATGTAAATTGCAATAGAGTAAAGCACAAGAAGGCAAACCACAAAGACACAATGATGTTTTACCGTGGTGCTCGAAGACTTGCCGGTCTCCCCTAATCCACGTTGAGGTAATCTCAAACTAATTGGACAGGTTCCACAAATTAAGCTAAACACCTCCGAGGTAAGTCCAACCACTTGGACCGACTCCTACACGAACCAATACCTCGATCCACTCGGGGTTGCTCTTCTTCCACTCCGGAGATGGTGAGCTCTAAACCACTCCCAACTGTCCGGGTCTTCTCACAACCTTCTTTGAGAATATCACCGGCGCAACTTCTCCACGCCGTCTAGGTGTCGGCAAACACCAAGAGTAACAAATTGAAGACGCTCACTTGAACGAATCAAGTATCTAAACTCAATGGATACACAATCCACTATCTAATGCAACACATGCACTTAGGATTTGCTCTCTAAGCTCACTAAGTGCAACACATGCACATAAGAGAGGAGATGGCTTGCTCTTTGCTCAAAGAAATAAATAGCACCAGCAACAACAACTTCCACAACCGCCCAAGGTGGGTATTTATAGCCCACACACAAAAACTAGCCGTTGGAGAGAATCTGCTGAAAAAGCAAGGAACCTCGGTCAGACCGCCGACCAATGGTCGGTCAGACCGCCCTTACTTCAACGGCTATAAAACTAGCCGTTGGACACATATCCGGTATGACCGCTAACCAATGGCCGGTTAGACCGGACCAAACCGGTCGAGCCGCCCGGAGGGCGGTCGACCCAAGCTCCACAAAGGAGCAAGCCAAACCAGAAAAACACCTTCCTGAAAAAACGTACCGCCAACAATAGATCGGTACTACCGCACTCCAGTAGTACCGCTGAACAAATGTGGTCATACCGTTTTGGGAACAAGAAAAACTCCCTAAATACACCTTAAGAACATTCGGACCACACGATCAGACCATACATTCGGACGGTCCGAACGTTCACCATGCTACCAGTCAGACCGCCCAACCCATGGCGGTCACACCGATCTCTACCGATCGGACCGATTAAGCTACTAGCGGTCAAACCGCCCGATCCACAAAGACCATTGCCCAGTCCGAACATTATGGTCAGACCGCCAGAGCTGAAAGAGAGAAATTGCACTTCACTTCAACTAAATTTGCAAAAAAAAAAAACACATTGGCCAATTGATATGCGATGCAAACAAAGGTTAAACGCGAGATTCTCAATAAGTTGCAAAACACATTTGCCAACTTTTAGAATCACACCATAAAGAATAAGGTACATGGACTTAAACCATTTGTAAAACATATTCGCAAACTAAAGTCACATGCTATAAGGATTATGCATGAGCCACAACCATTTACAAAACACATTCACAAATATCGGCAACATGCTAACGAGAGTTAGAGCAAGCACAATGAGCAATCAACAAATGACTAACTCAAGCTACTAGTCAAGACCCCTCTTAATAGTATGGCAAACCTATACTAGTAATCCAGTCTTTCATCCAAACACCAAGACCGGTACAAGACTAGGAACACATCCTTAGCCCTAGGTAGTCATACCTTTGCCTTGCACATACACATGAAGCTTGGTGACACACATGTTCACTTCAAGACCGGGTCATTGAGTTGATAATCATCAACACATGATAATTTTCTTTACTTCAAGTTCTTGACTTGAATATACATCAACCCATGATGCACCCTTTCACTTGACCTCCATCAACACATGGTGGGTCTTCTTTTGACTTGATGACCAACTCATGATCATCTCCTCTTCTTGAACATCATCGACACACGATGATTTCCTTTTCTTCGAGATCTTGATACGCATCAACACATGATGCATCCTTTCACTTGAACCTTGACTTAATGACGATCAACTCATGATGTCATCCAACGTCTCGATCATCATGGGACATAACCTATTCATCCAACTCATAGAATATATTAGTCCCACAACATGATTGTCATTAATTACCACAACATACCATTAACTCATAATGGTGGGTCAAGATACTCCAATCTTTCCCTCTTTGGTAATTGATGACAACCATCACAATTGCAAATAATTGAATGTAAGGTGATATGAGTATATATGAACTACACAAGTTTTGTACACTCATTTGATATGTTTCAAAGTAAAGAACCTTAATATATGTGGATAAAGAAATATGGATCAATACTAATGAAACCACAAAACATAGAGTGAACTCCCCCTAAATGTGTGTATATACACATGTGTAATAAAAATATATGCACATGATCAGGTTAGACTTTTAGTGGAGTTCAACCTATATATTGGATCTGAGGAATGCAACAAGATATAGGAATATGATGTCAAATGCATACCTCTTTAATTTTCCTCTTTTTATCTAATTAAGACTAAACAAGAGATATAACAATAGAAGAGTTAGTCTAACAAATAGATTTGTCATTAATAACCAAAATACTCCATTCACTCATAATGTCGGGTCTAGATTCTTTAGTTGGCGGTGCAATGGGACCTCAGATCAAGTGTCTCGATCGACTTTTTTTCAAGAATGCATTTTTACGGTTTTGGGTGCAGTCATTGCCATGAGTTGGCCGGTCTGACCGGACCTCTAGGTCATGTGACCCGGTCGGGTTTTTCTAGAGAATGTGTTTTTCTGGTTTGGCTTGCTCCTTTGTGGAGCGGTTTGATCGCACCCTTGGCGGTCTGACCGGGTTGGCGCGGTCTGACCGGCCATTGGTTGGCGGTCAGTTCGGCAGTGTGTCCAACGGCTAGTTTTATAGCCGTTGGAGCATGGGCGGTCTAACCGGCCATTGGTTGGCGGTCAGACTAGGCTTCGCTAATTTTCAGCAGATTTTCTTCCAAACAGCTAGTTTTGTATGTAGGCTATAAATACCCACCTTGGCTGGTTGTGGGAGTATTGTTGTTGGTGCTATTCATTCTCTTGAGCAAAGAGCAAGCCCTCTCATCTCTTATGTGCATGTCTTGCACTCAGTGAGCTATGAGATCAAACCCTAAGTGCATGTGTCGCATTAGGTAGTGGATTGTGTATCCATTGAGCTTAGTCACTTGATTCATTCAAATGAGCATCTCCGACTTATTACTCTTGGTGTTTGTCGACACCTAGACGGCTTAGAGGAATTGCACCGATGATCTTCTCAAAGAAGGTTGTGAGAAGACCAAGGCGGTTGTGAGTGATTTAGTGCTCGTCATCTCCGGAGTGGAGGAAGAGCAACCCCAAGTGGGTCGAGGTGTTGGTTCGAGTGGTGAACCGGTCCAAGTGGTTGGACTTACCTCGGAGAAGTTGGCTCAATTGAGGAGTCAGTCCAACGTGGTTGGGCTTACCTCAACATGGATTAGGGGAGACCGGCAAATTTTCGAACACCACGGTAAAACATCATTGTGTCATCGTGGTTTGCCTTCTTATGCTTTACTCTATTGCAATCTATATTCCTATAATTCAATTACTTACATATCTTTGTATGATTGCTATTATTATCAATAGTCTTATATTGTTGGTGTACTTAGTAAAGACTAGTTGATTTAGGCTTTATTGGTGCAAAATCGATTTGTTGTTAGCTTTCGCATTAGAAATCGGTTTTAGCCTTAGAGATTTTTAAAAATGGCTATTCACCCCCCCTCTAGTCGGCCTCCTCGATCTTACACATGCTGACGGCCCTCCGCGATGCGTGCAATCAACATGGCCACCGCTCGGCCGTCGGCCCTCCCCACGCGCACCTGCATGCGCCATAGCCAGCGCCCGCACAAGCCTCTGGCCCCGCTCGCCTCCCACTAGACCTGTTCAAACGTCGGGCCGGGCCGGGCTTCGGGCCGGGCCGACAAAAGCCCGGCGATCAAACACCGAGCCCGAGCCTGAAATGAGGCCCGGCTCCAGTGCACTTTCCAGGCCCGAGCCCGGCCCAACACAAAATCCCGAAGCCGAAAGCCCGACCCGAAGCCCGGTGGTATACATACAATGAAAAATTCAGGTTGAACCGTTGAATGCAATGAACAATATAGGTCCATCCATGTCAGTATGTCACCTTGTGTACATAGTTACAAATGGAATGCTTCTCCTCCACAACCAGTAGTACAAATGGAATGCTTCTCCACAACCAGCAACCACATAATTCATAGTTTTAAATGTACATTGCACAACAAAAAATAGAGTCAAGTTCAAGACATTAGTTATAATGTTGCATAGCCAAATTCATAACACAGTGCATTAGTTATAATGTTGCATAGCCAAATTCATAACACAGTGCATGTGACAAAATGCATGCTAATAAATAGGTAACAATTAACAACTAGTCCAACTAGTGACAACTCCAGAAAACATCCATATTCCATATTCCAGAAGACAAGAACTCCATATGAATGTCCTACAAAAGATTAATTGTGGACATGCATTAGACTGTACTGTAGTACACATATAGAACAGGGAAAAAATTGTAGCTTGCTAGACATTACATTCTGAATCTGAAGAAATTTCATCAACATTGGAACTTTCAACGTTGCTTGGAGTGCTCGCATTAGCTGCAAAACAAAAGACAATAGACAATATTGTTTGTGAGGCATCTTGATTTAGAATAGCTTGATCAATTCGGTAAAATAATAGCTTGATCAATTACCTTCGTGCATTTTCCAATGATACCAATCTTGGAGACACATTAAAGCTTCTATAGTTTTCGGCTTTAGTGAATTACGTGAGGGCTTATGACCTTACGACTCACGCTAAAGGCCGACTCTGAAGCTACGATGCGACCAGAACAAAGAAGAATATCACGAGCCATTGATGCTAACTCGGGTATCGCATAGATGATTTGCTCCAAAACTCTAAAACATCAAGCTTTCATTCAAGCCTCTAGTTGGTTCATCCAAGTAAAGATCCAACTGTGACTTCTCTTCATGTGTCCGACGAGTTACCAAGTATTGATGATAGTCACTAAACAAATCAGTAGCACCTCCACTAGTGTTTGCAACATCAACTTCAGATAAGGATGGATTAGCACAACTACCACGGTACCCTCAAGCAGACTTTGCAAGGTAGTTCTTACTTCATCAATCTGACGTTGGGCATCATCAGGGCATATAGTTTCATGTAGCAAAAGCTACAAATTCCATTTTGTAGCGTGGATCAAAAACAGGAGCACATGACAGAAAACGCGTTGTAGTCGGACCAATATTTATCAAACTTTTCTTTCATGTCCACAACCATTGGAGCCATGAAAGTTTTCTTTGCACTTAGTGCCTCCAATGAACATGTTTGCACCAAAAAACAGACTTGAAGTACAAATTGGAAGTAGGATACTTAGTCCCGAGAATATCAATGTCACATCATAGAAAGTCTTCAAAAATTATGCATGATGGTAAGCTTTTCCCATTCATCAAAAGAAGGATAAAAGTTTGACTTGAATATCTTTGTCCTTTCGACAAACCAAAACAAAATATCTTTGAAGTACAAAGCATTCTCAAGCATCTTGTAGGTTGAATTCCAACGAATAGGCATATCGTACGGAGTTTTTAGTGACATCAATTTATAAATGGTTTCACAACATCATAAAACTTATGCATTCGAGTAGAAGATGCTTTAATATAATGGATACCCTCTCGAATTTTCCCAACCGATTTATCGATCAACTTTAGACCAGCTTGAACAATCAAATTTAATATGTGTGCACAACAACGAACTTGAAAATGAATGCCATACCTTTGGTAGGACACTTTTAAGCGACAAGTGAGTTTTCAAAGCATCAATCATCTTGTCATTGTAACGAAGCATTATCAAGAGTCATGCACATGATTTTAGTATCAACCTTCCATTCATGAAAACACATATGAACTCCATCATATGGTGGGGTCAATTTTTTGAACCATATGATTCTTTTGTGCAATTTCCATTCAGCATCAATATAATGTGCAGTAATGCAAATGAAACTGTACTTTGTGACTTCAGATTTCCAGTTGTCAGAAGTGAAACTAACTCTGCCAGGACTATTAGAAATAGCTTTAACCAAATCCTTTCTTTCTCTATCAAACATAGCCATGATATCCCTTCTTATAGTGTGGCGACTAATGTTCTTGAACTGGGGACAAGCTCTACCCATCATAGTTCTATACCCATGTTCTTCTACCACTTTGTAAAAGGATGTGAACCGCCAAGAAGAAACATAGATATTCCACATCTTAAATAATCTGGTCAAGCTTGTAGTTTTTCAATGCATGTGAGCCATCATCATTCCTTTGATTTGAAAATAATTGTTGACTTCATTTTGGTTATGAGGATGCACATTTCTAAGATGCCTTAACAGATGAGATGTCCCATTCTTAGATGCAGCTCTTAATACCTTATGACAGATGTTGCACTTTGCCACCGTCTCTTCGTCATTGTCCGGCGATATTTTGGTGAAGTCGAGCCAAACCTTTGATTTAGGTGCTTTCTGTTCAGATGTAGTGCTTTCCTTTGATTTGGCACGCTTGCGCTGTCCACTTGCTTCAGCAGCTACCTCCTTCGATCTTGCGCGCTTGCGATGTCCACTTGCTTCAGCACCTGCCGGAACCACCCTGTTCTGTACACTTCCTTCAGCTTCACCAGCATACTGCTCATCTTCTTCTTCTTCAATACTCACATCCGGGCTCCATGGACTTGCCATGCCTAGCACAACCACAACCACAGACATCATTCCTTCAAACATCAATACATACACAAAAAGTTGGCATTTCTTCAAACATCAAACATCAATGCTTACCGACTGGGGAAGGGAGGAAGCCGGTCGGGAGGACTTACCGCCTTGGGGGCTCGCGCCACCGAGGCGCTCGGAAGCGAGCGAGGCTCATGCCACGGGGAGCACCGAGCCGGGGCAAGACCAAGCGGAGGGCCGCCGAGCGAGGGGAGAACCGCCTTAGAGGGAGCGCCGGCGGGAGCGGTGCTGGGGGAGGCTGCGCGAGAGCGGGAGCGATGCCACCGGGGCTGCGCATGAGAGAGCGGTGCCACCGTGGGGGAGCTACGCCGAGCGGGAGTGGCGCCGCCGGGACCTGGCCGCCTGGAGGAGATCGGGAGATGGGGAGCTAGGGTTGGGAATTGGGAGATGGTCAGATGGATGAATGGCGTTGTGGGCTAAGGGCTAAGGTATAAGGGTTATGGCACGTGGTGCAACACTGCTTGCGATGGCTCGGGCGGGCGAACTTTTCTCGGTGAAATTTTCATCCCGAGCCCGCCCCGAAAAGTATTCTGGACTTTTTCAATAGGCCCGAGCCCGGCCTGAAGTAAAAGCCGGCTCGACGAAAAAACGCGATGTCGGGTCGGTAAGAAGTCGCCCGGCCGCCGCCGTGAACAGTCTACCTCCACGCGCGCCGCATGCGCCATCGCCGAGCTTCGCGTCGTCGCCGGTTACCGCATTGCCCGATCACTCGAGCTGGGCCTTTATCGATGCCGCCGCGTCGCCACCCGAGCCGCCCACATGCACCGCCACCTACTGCTGGAGCGGCTCTGCCACCCGCGCCATCGTCTCGCTCCACCCACACGCTTGCCAAGACCGCCATCGCCACATGAACAGGGGTAGGGAAACCCTACCCCTCATACCTTTTGAACCGGCCAAGGGCTGAAGTGGGCTAGCGTTTTGGGATGGGGGAAAAGCCAAATGGCCCGTGAATGTATGGCCGAGGAATTGGGCCAAAAGGAGGTGGTTCGGTCGGAAAAGAGAAAAAATAAAGGGAGAAAAAATCCCAAAAAATTGCAAGAAGACCCTCAGAATTTTGAAAATTACGAGGAAATTTCGTGGATAAGGAAATTTTGTGGAAAACACCCTGAATATCTGAAAATTGCACAAATTTTTTTTTAGAATTTAAATTTAGCGGTTTAGCCCCTGAAAATTACAGAATTCACTAAAAATTTGTGTCCAGTAGAAAAGGGTCTCGGGAATTTAATTTTTGAATCATTTTGAACATTTGAAGCATGTTTAACCTATTATTATTATTTCTATGCAATTTATGTACTGTATTTACTGTTTTGATTATCTATGATTGTTTATATTACTTTTAATCACTAAAAATAGCAGTGAATCATGAAAAATGCATAGAAAATACGAGATCATGAACCGGAGTTGAAGAGCATTATGAAATTTTGCAATCATTTTATGCAAATTACTAGCAATAATCTTATGAACTCTTTACATAAATATGGAAATGATTAGCATCACGAGCAGGGGTTCAAATCTTCGCCTCGGCATGGCGTAATTTGTCTGAAATTTGTACCGGTCTTCAACTTTGTGGTAAGGTAATCACGGATGAGCAGAAAATTGAGAAGACTCTCTCTACATTTCACTCGAATGCGGTGCAATCCGTATGCAACTATCGTCAAGATGGCTACAAGGAGTATGCCGAATGGATTGACATCATGCAAGTTGCGGAAGCTCAAGATGATGTTCGAAGAAAGAACTATATCTCACAGTCACCTAGTAGCAATGTTGGTCATAAAGCCAATGCTAGCAGCTACAAGATGAGGAAGCTTCTCACAAAGGAGAGGGGCAAGAAGGGTAACGTCGTGGGTCGCACGTTATTGATGTTTTCCAGTCTAAGAAGAAGGTCAGAGGACAACATAAGACACACCTCGCCATTGCAAGCACGGAGGATCCACAACCATTAGTTGCACTCATAGATGTGGATAACCCAGTAGCAGCTCCCATCACCCCTCCTTTGTACATTGTAGCGGTCGCAGCCGTAGTTGCCCAAAACGAGAAGATCATCGTGGAGCAGATTGAGGCAAAAGTTTCTGAATCCTTCGCTGATTCGATCTAGTGCACGCATTGCACTTAGATCTTTTTATAGTAACTTGCAGTTTGTGATTGAAGCAGAACATTGAATTATTTGAATAATGGTTGTAAGCTCTAGGAGAGCAAAGTATTAAATTCTTATGATGAGCCCTGCAAGGCTTATTTTTTTCTGTATTTATAATAGCAAGTTATGTTTTGGTATTTAAAGTATCAGAACGCGTGTGGCGCCCTATGGAGGAATTGTGCTTAGCAGATAGCGGCACAACGAATACTATCTTAAGAGAGACTAAATTATTTCAATCGACCAACAAGAATATTGGTAGTCTTACGACAATCGCGGGTAACGATACGTGTATAATAGGCTCAGGAAGGGCCACAATTATACTCCCGATGGGCACAACTTTGGTCATTAAAGAAGCCTTGTTGTACCGAGAATCGACTAGAACTCTCAAGAATATTCGCGCTAACGGTTTCCACGTAGAGACTGAAGAAGAGTATGGTAAAAAAATACCTGCTCATTACAAAGCATGAAGAAAGTGGAAAAATGGTATAAGAATGACTTCCTTCATATGAAACTGGGTTATAGTGCACTAATATTAAGGCACCTGCAGCCTATAGTGCCCTGAAAACCGTATTTACAAACTCTAAACTTTTCTATCTCTGGCATGATAGATTAGGCCGTCCAGGTCTTAGAATGATGAGAAATATAATTAACAATTCACAGGGACATAATATCGATATAAAGAATTTCCTGGATCAGAAATATTTTGTGTGCCCCGCATGTGCCACCGGGAAATTAATTACTTGATCTTCTACTTTGAAAGTGAATGATGAAATCCCTGTATTTCTGGACCGTATCCAGAGAGACATTTGCGGTCCTATATAGTCCCTATCATGGTTATTTAGGTATTTTATGGTGCTCATCGATGCTTCCCCAAAATGGTCGCACATATGTTTATTATCGACAAGAAACCATACTTTTGCAGCTAATCTCGCAGATAATTAAAATTAAAATTAATTTCCCTGATCATCATGTGAAGTCCATCATAATGGACAACGCCGGAGAATTTATTTCGAAGACATTTAATGATTATTTCATGGCAATGGGAATTAACAATGAGCATTTCATACCGCATATCCACACCCAAAATGGACTAGTAGATTTTTGCAGAATTGTAATTTACCAACTACATGTTGGGGACACGCAGTCCTGCACACAACAACTCTCATCCATTTTACACCATCGGCATATAACACGGAATTTGTTTGAAAAACAAATAAAAATAATGAAGTTGTAAGCAAGGCTCATTGCATAAGGTTTCATTCAACGTCCACGAATTGATTATGAAGAAACATATTTCCTGGTCGTAGGCGGAACTACCTTTAGATATTTAATCTCAATGGTAGTAAACTTGAATTTAGAAATGAAATTGATTGATGTGGTAACTACATACCTTTATGAAAATTTTGATTCGGACATTTATATGAAGGCACCTGAATGTATCCCTGTCCTGAACCAAGACAAAGCAAATAAAAATCTATACAGTGTAAAACTCATAAAGTCACTATACGGACTTGAGCAATCAGGCAAGATGTGGTATAATCGCTTGAAGCGACTTTCTATGCAAGAAAGGCTACACGAGCAATGAGAATAATCCATGTGTATTTATACGACGATCCCAGAATGGATTTTGTATGATCTCAGTGTATGAAGATGATATGAATATCATCGGAACCTTGGAAGAAATTAAGGAAGCAAGCTCTTACATGTAGTCGGAGTTCGAAATGAAAGATTTGGGTAAAACCAAATATTGCCTAGGCATGCAGCTTCAGCATGTCCCTGAAGGAATATTAGTGCATCATTCAACCTATGCTCAAAGAGTGTTAGAAAGGTTCGGCTTTGAAAAGGCATATCCTTCGAAAGTGTCGATGGTCGGGAGATCCTTGCAGCAAAACAAGGACTTGTACAGACCTAGAGAAGAGGGGGAGGAAGTTCTGGGACCAGAATTCCCATACTTAAGTACAATAGCACTCATATATTTAGCAAATTGTACTAGGCCAGATATTGGATTTGTCGCGAACCTATTAGCAAGGTATAGTGCAGAACCTACCAAAAGGCATTGGCAAGGAATAAAGGACATCTTCCGATACTTCAAAGGAAGCAAAAACCTTAGTCTGTTCTACAGAAAGAATCAAGACATATCTATGAATAGCTATGTAGATGCCAGGTACCTATCAAACCCGCATACAACCAAGTCACAAACATGCTATGTATTCATATGTGGTAGAACTGCAATTTCATGAAAATCGTATAAGCAAAGTCTTGTATCAACTTCGATGAACCACTCAGAAATCATAGCACTGTATGATGCCTCACGAGAATGTGTTTAGCTTCGACGAATGATTCGCCACAGCTAGTAGTCATGTGGATTGAATACTGCGCAAACCCCCACTATTATCTATGAATATAATGCAGCTTGTGTTGCACAAGTGCAGATGGGTTATGTGAAGAGTTATCTCACAAAGTATATCAACCCTAAGTTCTTCTATGCTCATGAATTGCAAAAGATGGAAGAAATTAAAGTACTGCATACTAAGTCATATGAAAATCTTGTAGATTTATTCACTAAGTTGCTTCCAACATCTAGCTTTGAAAGGTGCATACGTGGAATTGAAATGATGAGACTTAGAGAAGTGCAGAATTCAGGGGGAGAATCTTTACGAACTCATTATTGAAACTTGATTACGAAGATCGAGTACCCAAAGAATAAATCCTGGAGATTAAATGAAATTGGGTGGATTGTACTCTTTTTCCCTTGACGAGTTTTCCTGAAGTTTCTCGGATAAGGTTTTTAATGAGGCAATTCATGCAGCATAGCAGAACGTATATCATGTACTCTTTCTCCAAATTTTTCCAACTAGATTTTTATGGAGTTTTAACGAGGCATGAACATGTGAGGATGGGTGTCCAAGGGGGAGTGTTGGGAAATCATGGGCTTAACCCAGCAATCGGCCCATGGGTGGGCGTCCCATCCAAACCCTAGCAGAATCTCTAGACTATAAATAAGGGGTGCTAGTCATTGTAAAAGGCTGATTGCTTGATGAAGGAATAAAGAATAAGAATACTACACCTTTGTCTCTCTGCGTGTTTAATCTACTATTTGTTTTTGCATTGTTTGATGTGATTCTACGTTTGCCTATGAGGTGATCGTTCGAACTGGGCTCGCTAGCGACGGTTTCTCAACATAAATAACTCCCTAAGGCTTTATTTGTGAGGCTCATTCCTAGATGGAATCTACGTGAGTGGACCGAGAATTTAAACTAAAACCCCGATCTACTCATGTGGATAGGCCAAAATTGTAGCCCAACGAAAGACCTAGAGTGGTTTTAAAGGTGGTTTTGACAACATGACACATGATATGGATATGACAATGCAATGGCGCAGCAAACAAAATACATAAAAATTCTTAATCTGTTAGGATCCCACATAAAAATTCTTATCCCATAGCCCACATGTCTTCTTCCTCGTCTCCCTCCCTCTATGTGGACTCCGAAGTTCCAGTTCGCCGTCTCCTACGTCGCCGCCAAGGATGCAGGGTGCTAGTGGGAGTGAGCAGCCAGCGCCGCAGCCATGGTTGGGGTAGTCTGCGGTGCTTTCCGGCGTCAGGTGCTGCAGCAGTAGGAAGGCCGCCGAGAGCGCCGTCAGGAGAGACCCTAGCGAGCAATCCGCGGGCGATCTCGAACTTCCCAACAGCCAAGCACTCACCCGCAAGTGGCTGCAAGCAAGCTCGACGAAGAGGACAATTGCACGAATGAAAGCTGAGGGAATTGATGGGTGAGATTTCAGATTGAGGAGGCGAATAGAAGAAGTGGAGTACGCCGGATTGTGTGGAGTCATCGTCGGCGACGAGTCCCGTCGTTGTAGGCGATGGATTTGTTGGTGGCCGCGTTCAGGCGAGACGACTTCGCGCCAAATCTATAGGTTGTGGATCTTGCCGCCGGCCTTGATGAGCGTGGCCACCTGGTACTCGTCCGCCCAGAGGCCTGTACGGCTTGATTCGGTCAGCGTAGATAACATGGAGACAGGGGTGGTGCAATGGGATGGTGCATCGGCGGCAAAAATGAATAAATAGATGGCATAGCAGCGTGGATAATTTTATTTTTTTCTTTGTTCTTAATTTTGATAGGCAACGTGGGCAATTTTGATTAGAGAGAGATGATGATGCTTCCTCTTATTTTATTTTTTTCTGATTCACTTGATGGGTCGATGCTACGAGTTGCCCACGTCATCAGAATAGAGGCTCTGACTGCGCATGTACACAGGACACTATTACTGTCCATACAAGCTTTCAAGTGCAGAGAAACGGGATCAACTTGGCATGGATGACACCATTTCTATCACAAGACATGTGGCATGTACTAGCTAGGGAGTACCTATCAAATCTCAAGTGCGCCCGCGCTTCAAATCACAGAGGTGAAGTAGTAAATTAATTTCAACTTTCCAAGTAAGCAACCAGCTCGATCTGTGATCTGTCCCCTTTTACATGCGCGCACGAGGATGCGTGGCTAGGATCGATGCGCCCGTCCCAACCAGCAACTGGACTACCGGTGCTCACAAACGCCGCATATGACAAGCTTCCCACGAAAGTGGTGGGGGGAAAGTGGCCTCCATCAAATTGGTGAAACCTTTTTCCTTCTAAATCGTGAAGTCAGCTCACACACATCTCTTTGCCGAAAAGGTGAAAGGTTTCGCGAGTCCTTTTCCGGGAGCGTGCGTGCGTGAATCAGCAAGCCGCGCGCTCCTCCAGTCCCATCACCGTCTGTCCTATCGACACACAAAACACCTCTCGACTTGTTTCTCCCGGTGGGCCTCTTCAATTCTTCGTATCAATTAGAACCTGATTCTTGCAGAAATGCTGTGTTATTGGCACACGAGCGTAGAGATGCTTTGGTCGATCTTAACCGTCGATCTTCTCAGTCAAACGATCAAGCGGCATCCGTTCTAAGCAGCAAGGATCGATCATACGTACTGTGAGTACTACTACTATTTAGCAAGCTTACAACGACAACTGGGTGGAGTGGACCATGCCATGTTGTTGTGATGGACAAAATAGCGCAGTACGTACGTACGTCGTGTGCATGCACATCGGCACGTGAATATCTAGCGCATGCACATGCATGTCGCGCGCGCTGGCAACCAAACAACTCCCACGCACGCGCCCACCACCGCTTCCACGCATCAGATGTCTGCTCGAGACACTCCTCGACCGCATAACTACATAAGGCCAGTGCTTACGAAGCGGCTTGGTTAGTAGGGACTAGGCCAGTTACTTACCATCTCTCTGCCTGCTCGTAGAGTGCCGCCTTCTCCTGCCGCAGCTGAACAAGTTGTCTGTTGTGCTCAACAATAGTAACAATTTGCTCCAAAGCTTTCTACATAAAGAAAAGCAGTAAGAAACGAGAAAAGACATGTATGTGAATACCGAACGGCAGGTACTTACATTCATGGTTGTTCGAGCAAACGAGGATAATACCCTTGTGGGGTTCTTCGGCTCGTCGATCTCCTGAACTCGGTCCTATCACACCTTTTCGAGACGCTCGTCGTCGAAGACATCCCCTCTGTCGGGAATGTCATTAGGATGAGGAACCCAGGCACGAGATCTGAGGGCAGAAGATCCCACGATGGAGGATAGGCCGAAGAACTCAGAAGAGAAGTTGGCATATTCTTCATCTTCTGATTCGGTAAAGACAACTCCTCCTTGAGGACCGGGAGGAACGTCTACGACGACTTCCTTCTCGGCGCGATGGCCTAACAATCCATCGCCTTGGGTTGATGCCTCCATAGCATCAGGCGATGTCCTCACCTCGACCTCTACAACCACACCCGTGGACGCAGTTGCTTCTGGCTCCACGACCACCTCAGTGGTCATAGCCGCTTCAGCAAAAACGGCACCTTCCACCACTCGGACGGTGGACGATCCTTTGACCACCGCCATCGTCATTTCTCCGACCACCGGAGATATGGCAGTGGATTCCTCTACAGGAACATCTTTGATGGTTAAAGAAGCCGGGCTAAGATCACAAAAAAGGAAACACGTTAGATGGTAAAAAGTAAAAGGTAAATGATGTTCTTACACTTTTGTCTTTCTACATACTTTCGTGTGTCGGACTTGATCTTGAATTTGGAAGAAACATTCTCTGATGAAGATTTTTCCGACTTCTTCTCAACCACGTCTGGTCGAGACTCGAGTTGAGGAATGGCCACGACCACGTCTGGTCGTGGGTCTTGAACGAGCACCACTGCTCCTTGAGCCTCCTAGCTCTCTGGATGGACGAGACCTGTCTCGACCACCTTAAGGGCAGCACTGCCCTCAACCACAGGTACTACTAGCGTAGCAGTTTCCTTCACAAAAGATATAAAACTCTTCCAGCTCTCCTTTTCTAGTCGCTTGACAAAGCCACGAGAGGCAGAAACTACAAAAGTCTTGTTGTCATAATAGAAGGGTACCTTGATCTTGGGGGCTCTAGGCTTGAGGGCATTGATGTTCACTTCGATCGCCCTTGCTTCCTCTGCGGCGGCCATGTCCGCAGCAAATTTTGCAAAGGGTGCGGACAAAGTAGTGGTTCTCGAACTTGCGCCTCCCTTGTTGAAGACTTGAACGAGCCGACGCTTCTTGGCCGAGGGAGAATCAAACTGCTCTGCTACCGCACCAACGACCATCAATACGACTTCTTCGTCGTCCCAACGGTTCTCCATGCCTACTTTCTGCAGAAATCAAAAGAGAAATATTACAAAGCAGTCGTAAGTCTTTCTACGACCATCATCTTGTCGTAAGTCTTTCTACGACAACCCCCTGGTCATAAGCTTTTCTTCGACCAGTACCTAGTCGTAAGTTTTTCTATGACTACAAGATCCTAAAAATGAAATCAACTCTTGATTACCTTTAGGCACTCCATCTTGTCCCCTGCGGACAGGACCGCCAAGACATGAGGAGCCGCATTTGGTGGCGGGGACTTCTCACAAATGAGCTTGACCCAATGTCAATCTCCTCTTGTGAGAGGTCTGTAGAAGCAAGTAAACTTTCTATAAGCCAAGTCTAAAATTAACAGAAAGAAGGCTAACACTGGGAGTTTACTTACCCTCCTCGTAGTCTCTGGTCGGGTCTTGCAGCCCTCGAATACCTCCACATGGGATGAGCCCTCTTCTTCAGAGGGCTAATGCGGCGCGTGATGAAATCCTTCACCACGTGCCATCCAGTAAGCCCTCTTCCTTCAAGTCTTTGATGGCTTGAATGAAAGGGGCGATCCGACCGAGATCCTTGGGAGTCGAATCCCAAGCAGAGATCTTCTCAGCCGTCTTTCCAACGAAGGAGAGACTGTCCTCATTGGTTATCTCCCAAAAGAATCACCTCTTCTTCTATCCCGACCACGACGACTGGGTGAACATTTGAATGTACTCCCTCTACTTCCCGTCGTGGAGCTTCAGACTATAACTACCGGCAACTCCAGCCAGCCTGGTCATTCCATAGTAGTACTAGAGCAACTCCAACTCGGTCGAGATCCCCAGGTAGACCTCGCACAAGTACATGAATCTGCCCAACATCGTGATGGAATTGGGAACAAGGTTCACCAACTCCACACTGAAGTGTTCGAGTACAAGGGTGAGGAAAGGGTGAGCAAGCAATCGAAGGCCACACCCACAGAATGCCTGGAAGACAGGGATTTGCCCAATCTCCCAAACGACCAATCTTTGCCAAAGTGACCTCAATTCACTTCACTGGCGGCTCGTTGGGATCTTCTCGGCGGCGACGAAAGCCTTAATCTTGGTCGTATCCATCTCCGATTCGCCCCACTGGGAAGCGGCTCTGGCCATTTCTCTCAAGGGTTGGAGATTTGGTTTTGGAAAGATTTCAGGAGAACGCTTGATTTGGTCGATGGCGGAGAGCGCAAGAACTTGATGAACAGCGGGAGCGATTTGGGGAAAGGTAAAAGGCATAAGTCTCACCCACGGTAAGTATTTATAACCGCACGCCTGAGTTAAAGACGTGACGACCCAACGGTTACCACCGCTTCGGGAACCGCTCCAACAGCAGGTCTGTGAGAATCGATTGGGATTCTTAAATTTGTCTGCTCGAGAAAACCGAGTCTGTCTTTACACCTTAAGCGAAATTACCTTCTTGACCAAGTCTTTTTCTGGTCAAATGCAACAGCAATCGGAAAGGTTTTTCTTCCGACTAAGGTACTGCGACCACCTGGTATTCGTAAGATCTCCTACGACCATCTTGTAAGTCGTAAGCCTTTCTACAACCTTCTTGACCAAGTCAATTTCTGTTCAAACGAACACCAGTCGAAGAGTTTTTCTTTCGACCACCATTCTACGACCATCCACTAGTCGTAAGATCATCTACTGCTCCTTTCCTAAGTAAGTTATTTTCACTTGAAGTTGGGGGTTAGATGACGAGGATATAACAATCCTCATTTAATTATTTGTCTGTAATTCATATTATGGATAATAATGCCGTCATACGATTATTGAGTATACCCCTTAATATACATAAGGGAGAAGCTGGAGGTCGTAAGTTCTTCTACAACCACCTTATAGTCGTAAGTCCTTCTACGACTATCATTTGGTCGTAAGCCTTTCTACGACTATGCCTTGATCGTAAGCTCTCCTACGATCAGTATATGGTTGTAAGCCCTTCGATGACCACTACCTGGTCGTAAGCTCTTCTACAACCAGCCCCTAATCGACGGGGCTTACAGACATGTGGGCCTAGTCGACTAAGAAATCTTCCGCGCCGTATCTAAAGATATGGACAGTAAACTACGCTTTCATTCTCTGGAATAATGGCACGATTTAACCCCTTGTTATGGTCATAACTGCCTCGCGACGTGGGAACGTTACTACTCCCACAATAATCTCCAGTAACGGCTCCATTATCTGAAGCATTAAGGCACCTTTTGGACTGGAGGAACAGCAGCACACTCCGAGTATTGTATAAAAGACAGAATCATTAGAGAGGATCAAGGAGAAATAAGGAGCACAAGACGCCTCATTCTAGTCATTCTCTTGATCTTGTAATCCAACATACTCAATACATATACACAGAAGTAGGGTTGTTATTCTCCCTGTGAGAAGGCCCGAACTTGTATAAAAATCTCAGTATCGCCTCTCTCTGCGTGATTTGAGCCTAGGGGAACCCCCCGAATCAAATAATCTTTACGTAAATTTGGTTCTAAAACACCGACATTTCTCTTCTCCCGTGTTGTTGGTTCCAAAGAAAGATCATACATGACATTTTTGTGTTGATTATCACCATTTGAATGCGGCCACAGTTAAAAACAGATATCCTTTGCCGATTATTGATCAACTCCTCGATAAATTGGTGGGTTCTCAATGGTTCTCTAGTCTTGACTTGCGAGCAGGATATCATCAAATATGATTGAAGCTAGAGGACGAGCACAAAATGGCGTTCAAGACTCATTATGGGCATTTTGAGTTTCGAGTGATGCCCTACGGCCTCACCAGTGCTCCAGCCACATTCCAGGGGTTAATGAATACCATTCTAGCTCCGTGGTTACGCAAGGGGGTATTGGTTTTCATTGATGATATCTTAATTTACATTCGCACATTGCAAGAACATGTGGTTGCTTTCAGGCAGGTATTGGAAACTTTGGAGAAGCACCAACTGAAGATCAAAAGATCAAAGTGTTCATTTACACAACAACTCGCTTATTTGGGGCATATTATCAGCAAAGAAGGTGTAGCTACTGATCCTAAAAATGTTGAGGCGGTGCGCGGTTGGCCTTCACCGACAAATATCAAAGAGATTCGTGGATTTTTGGGTTTGGCCGGGTACTACCACAAGTTTGTGCGAGGTTTCGGCTTACTCAGCAGACCTCTCACCGATATGCTCAAGAAGCATGCCATTTTCGTGTGGACACCGGACAAGGAAGATGCCTTTCAATCTCTGAAAGCTGCCTTAATTACTGCTCCGGTGTTAGCATTGCCGGATTTCACAAAGCGGTTTGAGTTGGAGACAGATGCATCTAACAAAGATATTGGAGCAGTATTGATGCAAGCCGGATATCCATTGGCGTATCTTAGCAAGTCTCTTGGACCGTGCACTCAGAGTCTCTCTACTTATGAAAAGGAAAGCTTGGCTATCATCTTAGTAGTCGATCATTGGAGGCCATATTTGCAACACGAGGAATTCTTGATCAGGACAGATCAACGGAGTTTGGTGCATCTTGATGATCAACGTTTAAGCACGTCCTGGAGACAAAAGGCTTTGACCAAACTATTGGGTTTGCAATACAAGCTAGTTTATAAAAAAAGACGTGGAGAATCAAGCAGCTGATGCATTATCTCATCGAGCACCAGGATTGTCAGGAAACTTACTGGTAATATCCACTTGTGTGCTTAGTTGTTTTGTTGAAGTTGCCGATAGTTATGCTACCGATCCCTCGACGAAGAGTCTGCTTGCCAAGCTAAGTGTAGATGGTGCTCAGCATCCGCAGTATCAACTGAAGGATGGCATCCTTCGTTACAAGGGTCATATCTGGGTTGGAACTAATACCCTCATGCAGCAGAAGATTATAGCAACTCTACATAACAGTGCAATTGGAGGACATTCGGGATTTCAGGTAACCTATAATCGAGTGCGCAAACTTTTTTCTTGGCCAGGCATGAAAAAAGGGATTCAACTCTTTGTGACATCTTTCTCAGTGTGCAAACAAGCCAAGTCTGAACACGTCAAATATCCGGGTCTTCTCCAACCTTTGCCCATACCAGATCAAGCTTGGCAAATAGTTTCATTAGATTTTATTGAGAGACTGCCCAGGTCGGCGCAATTCAACAGTATTATGGTGGTGGTGGATAAATTCTCTCGTTATGCACATTTTGTCCCTTTGGTGCATCCCTTCACTGCCTATCAAGTCACTCAAGCTTATATAAGTAACATTTTCAAATTGCATGGCCTCCCTCAATCATTGATTTCTGATCGGGATCACATTTTTGCCGGTACCTTGTGGAGAGAATTATTCAGATTAGTGAATACACAACTGCGCATGAGTTCCTCGTATCATCCTCAAACTGACGGTCAAACGGAGCGTGTTAACCAGTGCTTGGAAACTTATTTGCGTTGTTTTGTTCACGCTATTCCTAGCAAGTGGTTGGAGTGGCTTGCTTTCGCTGAGTTTTGGTATAATACTTCTTACCATTCTACACTGGACAAATCACAGTTTGAAGTGCTCTATGGCCATAGCCCATGACATTTTGGTATTGTGGATGCATCTGCTTGCACCTCCCCGGAATTAGCAACTTGGTTACAAGATAGGGAGCTGATGACCCAATTATTGCACCAACATCTGAATCATGCTCGACAGTGTTTGAAAGTTTAGGCTGATCGAAAGCGATCAAAAGGAGTTTTTCTGTGGGTGATTGGGTGTATCTCAAATTACAACCGTATGTTCATACTTTAGTAGCGACCAGGGCTAACCACAAGCTTGCTTTCAGGTTTTTTGGGCCATTTCAGGTTGAGCAGACTGTGGGATCTGTGGCGTATAAACTCAAGCTGCCAAGGGACTATCGTATTCACCTAGTAATTCATGTATCTCGGTGAGGAAACCTTACCTCGATGCATAAGTCAGACAAGATCGCCTTTGACGCCATCGATATCACAAGATCAAAAAGATCTTGAAGTGTCGGCTACATCAATCTGGAGCGGTGTCGAGGAACTCAGGTATTGGTCGAATGGACTGGTTCGCCCGTCTCTGAGGCTAATTGGGAGGATGTAGATGATCTGTGGAATCGCTTTCCTATGGCACCGGCTTGGGGTCAAGCCGGTTTTGAAGGAGGGGGAATGTTACTGTGCCGGACGGTGAACAGGACAAGGCAGAGGACATGTTAACAGGCCGGCAAGGGAAACGGCTTCGGAAATCCAGCTCGCTGTTTCCATAAACCGATTGGGCTAAGTAATTAGGACCTTCCATGGGCAATAGCGGTAAGAAGGCCCAAGTTGCTGACCTGAGAGCTGGATACAAAAGGGTGGTCCTCTGCAGGGGCGTAGCCAGCACTGGGCCAGTCCTCGGGCCGGCCCAGCGTGGTTTGGCCCAAAAATCAAATTGCACTGGCTTTTGATGTTGCTATTTGAATTTTCAGCTATCATTTTAGTAGGGCCTCAGGCTGGCCCGAGGCCCAGCTCCGCCCCTTGGTCCTCTGTGCAATTTGTTTTTCAAGGATGATGTAATCCCTGAACCCCTTTATTCTCGGTGTCTTCTCTGAACTTTATCTTCCCTCTTGCTGTTCTTCCTCAAACTCCTCCAGAATACTTATAGGAACTACTTTTGGTGCTATCAAATACCAGAAATCGGGAGAGGTTTGTAACACTGGTTGAGAAGCTGGTAGCAGGAGCCCTACCAAACAGTGCTGAAATACCATGAACTCGTTTCAGTCGATGTTCGTATGTAGATTGTACGTATATATGCCTGTATCCTGGTGTACACGTGCGCATACGGAGGTTTAACTTGGTTGGTGATGAGCGAAAACCAACGACTTAGACAAGAGATATGGCCGGCCGGGCAGAAAGCGTGGCCGGGCCCCTTGGGCGGCATCGCCGTTTTTGAGGGGATCCCAGGCTTTTCTGAGGGTAAAGTCAACACAAAAGCGAGCTTTTCGCTCGCAAACGCATGGCTTTTCGTAGTGGGGTTGCACTGCAATGGCAATGCTCCCGTACGACGACGTCCCTCCCTCCTCGCCTTTTCTGTGTACCGACGATATGTCGAACAGCATCAGCTCATGCAGACACGCTGGACGCTGCACTCACAGCTGTAGTGCAGGGGTGGTGACCTCGACCTGCCCTGCTTTGCCTTCCAGAGTCGGCAGCCGTCTACCGTGTGCAGGGATACGCTTGATGATCAATCGAGTGTATGCTATGCGTGTGTTTATATATATATAGTGGTGCTGGTAGTAATGTACAGTCTCCGTGCATATATAGCTTTCCACGGGGTATAATTCGTTTTCCAACTTCTGATGCTGCGGAGAGAAGCACTCATTCATGTCGAGTTCGTGCAAGTAATGATAGTCCTATCTTGCCTTGGCTTCGAGAGACCATGGTATGGTTGCCATGATGCCTGATGCCTCAAATGTGCTCCCTGTCGTAAAAAGTGCAGTTTTATCGAATACTCAAAATTAATTCCACCAAGATCATAAGACAATAAAGCCTCTAACCACCAGCATATAAATGACCAAGCCAATATAAGCAAAAGTAAAACCTCCATAGCATTTAAGCTGAATAAAAAGCTAAAAATATACCACATGTATATATAAGATATCAGAATAAATCTCAGATATTTGAAGTTAATGAGAGCTCTCAGATGGCGAGTTGCACAAGATACAAACTTGGCCATATTAGCACTAAGGTCTATTCTCTTCACAAATTGGCTTAAATAACTAGCAAATAGATTTTGAGCTCTAAACAAACCTTTACTATCCTGATAATATTAATCTCATCCCAATTGTACACAGTTATACTTTCTGTCAACAGATCATTTTAAATGAATCAAAGAATTCGATACTCCAATCTTTTAAGTCAGTAGATTACTAATGAATTCACAGATGACTACAACATTCAGCTAAAAACCTTTTGGTTGATAGAAGAACTAGCAGTATATCTAATCAAGTGATCAAACGAAGTATCACAAAATTGTCAGAACCTCCAGAGACAATATCTCAACAGCAAGCTATTATATTAGAGCTCAAAAACTGAACAAGATACCAAGACAATTTCAGAATTAGACCATTCTCATCATAGAGCAAAATATCCAAGCCCACATAATAATTCTTTGTATTATCTCTTGCTGAACAACCAATAAGACAAGTACTGATTTTGAAACCAGCACAACACTGAAGTAAAGAGTAAGAGATAATCAGAGATACTCACAACTTCGATGGTAATCTAAAGCACCAAGATTTTACAGGCAAGGCACGTCAAGAAGACGTTCACCCAGAAAAACTATCGCCTGCAATACCGAGCAAAAGGCGAAGCAATCGGAGATACAATGCCACACTTCCTCCTTTGGAATCCACCAAAGAATGAAGCCGATGGATAGGTTAGATGCCACACAAGCCCAATCAACAAGATGTTTCGGCCGAAACACCAAGGAGCACTCAACCGATCACCTTCCTTCCCCTCAAGACCGAACAGAGCCAACAGGAGAAATCTCTAATTTCACACACACTAAGCTTCTTCCCTGAGCACCCAACAGAGAAGGGCACAAGAAGAAACCTTTGGAATGCTCACGATGATGCAAGATCTCCCAGAAATCCACCACCGAAGATCAATCGAGGAAGAAGATGAACACCAGATTTTAGGGGAGGGGAACTTCACTATTGTTCAAGATACCAGATCAAAGAGAGGAGAGCTTGTCTATCAAGAGGAGGAGAAGCTGCTCACCAACCACCCGACACCGCACAACCCGGCAGATCTAGCCAGCCTCCATCACCCGGGTCGCCCGCCGCCAATTTTGGCCGAGAGCCAAAACTAACGAGCGCCCAAAAACTACCGAAGCAGTTCTTCTGTCGTCGGAGAACAGGTTGCAGGAGAACAGGTTGCAGGACCTTACCTTCTCCTCCATCTTATGACCAGTGGCCCCCCCTCTAAATTCCTTTCTTTTCTTTTTAATCTTTTCTCAAAAGAAGAAATTACCAAAAAAGCCCTTACAAAAACAACACTCCCTTGCTTCAAACTGGGTGTCCTGGACTAAGTTAATTGAGCAGATAACGTGACAAATCATGGATTCTATTCGATCTCATGTAAACTCGGCACATTTGGCACTATGGGACATGTATAATCTGGCTGACACCAGTTCAGTCTAAGCTCGATCGACAAAATGTCAGGCAAATATCTGATTAAAAAGCACACCCGGAGTGAGTACTAGCTCCATTCAGCAGTATACCGAGCCGTTATACCGTACAGCAGTATACATAAACCGGGACGTAGCAGGGTCGCGTTGATGATAATAGTACACCGTTCGTGGTTTATTCCTTGCCGTGCAATGCTAAGGCTGCAAACCTCTCGTAGTGGTCCTTCGAATCCTTACAGAAAGACACATCCATTGACATGTCCACAAAAAGGAGCATGCATGTGTGATTAAACAATCCCCTTTTATTTATCTGAAGTACTAAACTTACACTGACAGTCTTATTCTAAAAAACAAATGAAGACCGTTCTAGCTAAGTGCCCTTTTCAGACTAAAGAGTCGGTCCTTGACCGTCTTCAGTGATGCGATGCTAAACGCGTAACAAGTGCTCCTTCAATTCCAGAGAGAGAAAAAAAACTGAACCAAGCTGCAGTGTTTTCTTTTGCATGGTTATCATTTGAGTCGTTGCAAAAACCAGGTCAAAAATATCAACATTTCATTTTAGACCTGAGCAAAACCTTCCTTGGTCAAACAAATAACCATGCGAGTGGTGTTCATTTTTTTAGTTTAACGTCAATCAGCGTTAGACCACAACTTCCCCCGTGCATGATGCACCTTTTTACAGCCTTGTGAACTTACAGAGACCATCCATCCCCTGGCATAATAAAGTCCATGCTACTGTACTGTGTGTGCAGAAAAAAAGTAGCACTACGCTAGTACCACTCCTGCTTGAGTATCAAAAAAGGACACACCTAGTTAGCTACCCATATTAATCTACTACGCTGAAGCCATGATTCTTGCAGAGTTATCATGGCACGAATTGCACACATGCGCCTCGTCGCATGCTTCGCTTTGCATCTCACAGGTCACAGGTCACAGCAGGAGGCAGGAGCTCGTGTACGTAGCGTAGCAGCATGCAGCTATAGTCAGGTTCCCTTTCCGCGATCACGGCGCGTCCCTAACGATATGGCCTAAACCCCTAAAGTATTCTGCTGCGTCGATTACTAGAGTAGAGCCCATGGGATGGCCGGGAATGAATCGACGAAGCCTTCAGGTGACGGCCGAAAGGAAAGGTTAAAGCAAATGGGCAATCGGCGCGGGGATTCCTCGTGCAGGGGGTCATGGGAATCTCGGGTTCGGATTGCGGTCACGTGCTCTGCGCGCGTAGCAATCTCGCGGCGGATTCGTATCATCCTCCGCCGATAAATGTTGATTTTACATGGCGCAAATGGTTCGTGTTTTGAATTGAAAAAACAATACATGGCTTACTTTTGGGAAATTCACTGGCTCTTTAAGCCGACCCGTCCGGTTTCCAATCGAACTGGATCCTTAATTAGTCGCACGACACGTGTAACAGGTGACATTTGTAGTTTTGGAACGACGACAATGAACAAACTAAAAAAGAATCCCCGATTGCAACACTTACCTACATGCGCTTTTAACATCATTGATGGACTACACGAATTTGCCAATGGTTTGCTCTATCGTGTTAGCTCGATGAAAAGGATTTTCACCTAAATCTTTCTTCTCCGTGCATAATCCCCAGAGGTGGCAAGCGGACCAACTCGACCCACCCACTTTTTGTGCTGAAAACTCGACCCACCCATTTTTTTGTGTCAGTAATACTGACAGTGCCTGAGTGGTGAGTGTTTGTTTCTTCCCGTAGTAATCCAGATGTGATTGCTTATCTGCACACTAATGGCACACCCGTTTTAATTCATGGCAGCAACTGTTTCGATCGGTACACTTAAATGGCTAACTCAAATTGAATTTGAGTACAGGAAGCTGGTAGCCTGGTACTATAGTACTTACATGAGTGTTGGGTTTTGGACTTTAGGTTAAGATAGATCAATGCTATATATGCCACGCATGATAGTGGATGTACAACTAATTTACATGATGGAGTAGTATTGGAGTAGGTCACACGGTTGGCCGCAAGCATGCATGCTTGGAACGGTAGTATATTAAGAAGCGTGCCAAATCTTTGAATTTTTTTTGGAATTTCTCACATCCGGAAAATATGGTGAAATTATAGAGGTTTTGAGAAAATAAGCAGGGGTGCTTGAGTAGAAAGATGATATGAACGAATTTTTTTCTTCCAAATAATCTATTTTTATTATTAATTACAACATTATATATACGATAATATTTTTACGAAATATACTCGTAAGCTCAACCGCTTGGGCGATGATCCCGCCGCTCAACGGTTGAGCGACTGGGACACTTGTCGCCCAACGGGCACAATGCATGCCCAGCTAGATAAATGAGCTGCACACTAGAACCAACCGTTGAGCGACAAGTGTCCAGTCGCTCAACGGTTGAGCGACAGAAGTATATTTCTGTAAAAAATATTATCGCAGGTATAATGTTGTAATTAATAATAAAAAATAGATTATTTGGAGAAAAAAAATCGATATGAACGGGGACAATTTCGTAGAGTCGTATACCCGTGTGTGGCATAGCTAGAGCAAAAGGCTCATTGAACGAAGCGCCGTTCGACGGGGAAGCAAATTCGTGAGGCCCTACGCCCCTACTCTCCTCACCGTCGAATCTCTCACCCCCTTGTGCTCTCTCTCCTCTCGACGGTGGATGCAGGGCCTTTACTGAGGTCCTCGCAGAAGATTTATTTTCTTCCAACAGCTACTCTGGTCTCCCTGCTTTGCCATGAATGACAAGGGACCTTAGGATGTTCCTAATAGCCTAGTACTACAGGAGAAAGAATGATTTGATGAGATTTTAGATATAATTACTTCAATAGATTGGACTATGTGTATCTTTGATACAGATGCTAAAAGAGTTTTTACCTCTTTCATTATCTAAAAAAAATTACTCCAATAGCTTGATACTATAGTTTGGAACAAAGGTTCGATACTTGCGCGAGTATAAGCTTGTTCTGTCTCTTCCCTCCCTTTATTCTACCTCACCAAAAAGTTGACATGACATAAATTAAGGATTAAGTAAATTTCTGTGGCCTGTAGTGGCCCTAGAAACAGCAGGAATAGTTATTAATCCATATCAGTAGTTCTTCGTAGAATTGTTACGTGTACTGGAAACTGATCGCGTCTCGTATGCATGTGACATAAATGTTGCAATATTTCTTTGACAGATAAACATGAGAATTTAGCACTAGAAATAAACAGTTCTAAAACGCAACGAATTCCCTTGGAGGGAAGCAATGATGACTCTCGGTTGGCTGTGACTGCCGTTGTTCGTCTGCCCGCCCGTATTTCAACCCTAGGTTTGATGTTCATGCTCACCGAAATAAAATAGATACACATAGCGTATTAAGTGAGACAATACGTACCCATGCTTCGAAGCTTGTGGAGCTGACAGGGCTGGCAGCCCCCCCTTCATGATTTTTTACCCTCCTCGTTGTTAGAGTATATTGATATATCTCTATATTCGGTAGTTTGGGATTTGAAATCCCATGATACCTGCTTTATCTCTAGGAGAAGCTTTTTGCTCTTCAAGCCTTGTACTCTATATAAACCGCCCTCGAGTCTCAATACAATCATCTACTGTAGCCTATTCATCTTCCTACATGGTATCAGAGCGGTGTCACTCCTGAGCCGCCACCTCCACAGCTTCCGCCGTGCCGCCCCTGGGAGATGATCTCGTCTCCATGATCTTTCCCGGGGGCTGCGTAATCCATAGTTTAAGTCGTGTCGCCGATCATCCGATCGGCTACCAATTAGAGTTTTCCCCGGTCATCTTCAGATCTGGTTTTCTCTAAAAAAATTCCGATCATAGATTGGTTTGCGTCGCCTTGCCGACCTGGCCGACGTTCTCGGCTCCGGACTTCACCGCCTGCCGACCCATCGACGTTCCTCGGCTCCAAACTTCACCGCCTCGGCCGACATCTCCAACGCCTCCTCCTCCGATGACGCGTTGTGGCGTGGCCGCTTCGTCGACCGCAGCCCTCCTCCACGGCCTTCCGAGCGCCCGCCTACCATCGTCATCACACCGGATCATCATCGCCGCCCGTCATCCACGAGTACGAGCCGTCGCACCACCAGGAGCCCACACTTGTGGTCATGCCATCGACATGCACGGGCTGCCACTACATCGCCCCTTCGGGTTGTAGTGTCACTGCTCGTGGTCACCATTGCCATCGTCAACGCTGATCAGGTCCTTCTCTAGTGTCGCCGCTCCCGGATCCGGCCTCCTCCCTGACAGATCCGGCGGTGCCTCGCCCGGATACGAACTCCTCCCCGTCGGATGCGCCGACGAGCTTCTCTCCGCCCGAATCTAGAGCCGGCTCTCTCTGCCGCTCGTCTCCACGGCCCCAGATCTAGGCTCCCCGGCCGACGGCGCTGCTACGGCCTTCTTCGGTGCCACCGCCCCCTAATCCGGCCTCCTCCGCGTCGAATCCGGCGGTGCCTCGCCCAGATCCAGCCTCCTCCTTGCCGGATCCAACCACCCCCCCCCTCTCGCTTTATCTTCGTCCCACGGTTGGGCGACGTCGACGACCTCTTCACCAACCTCACCATGACCTCCTCGCATCAACTCCACTACCCCGACCACAGCGACAACCTTGACACCAGCTACCTCGACAGGGCTCCCTCCTCCACGGCTATGACCATGGTCACCTCGCTCTCGGCTACCTCAAGAACAAAGGGCTATCATTATCTTGAGCAAACTCGCTTGCCTCTCAACATCACCGCGTCCGCGACGCCATAGGCGATCCCGATGCTCTCGCTGCGATTCTGAGGATGTCGATCCGATGGTTCCCGCCTTCGACTTCCTCTCGGTCGACCGTCCGCGACGCTCACGCTATCCGCGACGCTACCGCTACGATTGCGGGGATGTTAGTCCGATGGTTCCCCACCTTCGTTTCCTCTCCGCTTGACCGTCGCGGACGCTACCGCCACGATCGAGGGGATGTTAGAGTATATTGGCATATCTCTATATTTGGTAGTTAAGGATTTGTAATCCGTGATACTCGCCTTATCTCTAGGAGAGGCTTCTTGCTCTCCAAGTCTTGTACTCTATATAAACCGCCTCGAGTCTCAATACAATCATCCATCTGCACCTATTCATCTTCCTACACTCTTGATTTTTTACTATCTTTTATTAACATGTAGCAGCCTTGGAACTTTACTAGGACTAAGTCTTTACTAATTCAAGTTATGTGATTAAGTAACAGTTAGGATGAAATTAAAAAGTCTAGGAGTTAATTTGTGGCACATGAATCCATCTTATGTAGCATCTAGATTCTATTTTATTCCCAAATTTTTAATCTAGCATTGAGTCTAACTTGTGTTGTACAAATGCATGCTATTTTATCTCCTACATGTTTAGAGTTTGATCAAGCACTTCTTCCTCATATCCGCTTCACACACCTTCCATGGCTCGGTTGAAGTGTGCATGTGCATCAAACTCCACCAAACTCAAGTTATCATTCATCATGATCATTATTTGTTTTCTATCGCTTTTTGGTATAAAAAGTTTTCTCCTAAGAAAACATATATTTTCTAAAGGAAAATTGAGGATTTACCACTCCTAAGCACCTTAATTTAGGATTTTTCACCTTTAAGTTTCTTCCGAATAGGGAGGGTAAATGCGTCTTTCCACAATGGATTTTGGTGCAAAATAAAAAAATATGCTTAGGAGTGGCAAATTATCAAGAGGAAACTAAAATGTGGCAAATCCTAAATGAAGAAGCTTAGAAGTGACAAATTCTCAATTTTTCCTTTCATAAGTAGCTTAAATTGGACGATAATGAATTCATGTCTCTCTTCAAGCTGTCGGCCCCCTCTGTGGTCTAATCCTGGCTCCACCCCTGGTTGTGTGCGTCCGTCTTGTATGGTTGTACCCTAAAAAAACAGGTGGAGGAGGAAGAGTCGCAGTTGCATGGCCATGCCGTAGGGGGAGCCACGCCACCAAGAGCACCCGCACTGCCAGTGGGGACCGCACCACCAGGGGAGCTACAACGTCGCCAGGAGGAGCCCGAAATTGGGGAGAGGGAGTCGTGCCGTTCTCAACCATTCTGGGAAATCTAATGTCTTGGCTTTGATTTGGGGATCTTGGCTTCGATTTGGGATTTAGGGTTTGGGGGTTCCTTTGTCTCCATGGTGATTTGAGATAGGGAGGGGAGAGGAATGAGCTGGGGGGCTAGGGCGTCGGGTTCCAACCAGGCAAGAGATTAGGGATTGATGCAGGCTGAGTCTACCATGTGGGTATTTTGGGCATTTCCAAATAATTTCACTTGCTTACTAGAGGAGGTGTGACGGACATGTGACAGTGATGGCATATCATAGACAAAAATTGAAACCCAATACAAACTTATTCGGTAGCAAATCATAGAAGTAGGAGTTATTCGATGGCAAATAGTAGATATTCTTTAAAAAAAATCAATAGTCGTTTGCTATGCTCACAAATACAGACTATTCACCTGGTTTTTTAGATATTTCAAGGTTATTGTTCCTAAGTTGGAGTAGATTTTTTAGAGTTTATGGGATTGGTTCGCCAAATCATGATAGAAACGTGGCTTAGAAATTATGATTTTAAACTCCAAGGATCATAAGGTTTGGGCCACTATTTTGTATGATACCATATGATTACTTTCTATAAATGATCAAACATAAGAATGGACGTAAAATCATACTCTTGTAATATGAATCATAATTTTGACAATCATGTTTATTACCCCTCCGGTATCATTGACATGTGGGTCTTGGGGCCATATGTCACTCAAACATCGAGTGGTAAATCCTTAATCGCATCTATCTCACAATGGTAAAGTTTCAAATCCCTCTTTTAGATAAAGGCTTTGGTCAAAACTGATATGATTTTACTGCACACACTCTAGGGCAACTTTCTTTTGTGACAGGAGGGAGTACTAAATAGACATCTAGTTATAATGTATGGTCGAATGGAGTACTAAATAGAGATCCACGATTGCCACCCATGTTGTTTCCATCATGTGGCAGAAGGCTTGAACCCTGATATTGCACATTCTTCTTCACCTTATCTTCTTCCTTCGAGTTGTGAGCTTCTTAGCTTCTTCGTTGCTCTCAACTTTTAGAGGATGGACATGTCGACGATGAACTAGCTTTACTCTTGCCTTCAAGCGCTTGTGTTTTTACTAGCGAAAAACTCTCTTTGTTCTTCATTTTATTGTGTCTTCAAGAAGAATGGATAAGTGAGCTTAAGGGCATCTCTAATAGTGTATTTATTGTCGTCTCTTAGCTATGCTACGTCAACAAAATCCTCGTAGAGGAGAGAGGGGAGGAGAGAAAGCACATATCGTCTCTTCTCAAGAAACCGCTGCGTGCACGCTAAACAAGAAATGATACATTAATCTACTTTAGTTGACATGTAGACCTATTTCAAAGAAAAATTATAAAATATAAATGTTGGAGAGTGTGCTAAAACTATCTATTGGAGATATTGTCTCTAAAGATAATGTAGCATATGTTAGAGACAAGATTATCTCTAACTATTGAACATGCCCTAAATAGAGTGGATGGAGAAGGTGTAATTATTGTGCTCTGGGAATATGCATGTGAGTTTAATCTAGTCCACTAGTAAATGTCCTTTGGGAATAGTTACGCTGGAAAGTTAAATCTTCAACTGTCTCTAAGGTTGCTATATAGATTTTTTGGTGACGTGGAAGAGAGTGAAAGAGGAGAGAGAATGAGGTCATCTACTCACAAAGCAACATGTGCATCACGCGAAACAAGACACTAGCAACGAAGCTTTTTATCGTTAGAGCACAATCGCCGCTTATTCACACGAAACAAAACACTTGATTCATGTAAAGCTTAAATGTTTGTGAGGCTTTAAAGAGACAACTCAAGAGATAATGTATTAGAATAGTTGTTTCTAAAATTGTCTCAAGATGACATGGAGGGTCTTAGAGACAACCTAAAAGGCAAACTATTGAACATGTCCTTATGAAGGGAATGACTATATAAATGGTGAAAACTTGACTTGAAATCGTAGAATGCCATATACTATTTGAGAATAAAATTTGAAATATAGAATAACATGGATTCAGAGACAGGAGATTAACTAATAGTAGGATGCAATACTTCATCCTTCGAGATTTTGGTCTTTGGGTGGTATGGGCGATGGACCAATTGCCAGTCAGAAGTTCCACTGTGATTTATGACTAGAGTAGGCGCCCACCAACTAGTGTGTGTGACCAAACCAACCAAACCCTCCCGCGTAAAAACTGCCAAACAAGCCAAGGCAGGCCGCAGCGAAAGCCTAAACCCCCTCCCATTTTTTGTTGGGAAAAATCGATGATATGCCCGATCTTTGATATGCCTTCTATCATTTGAATTTATTTTCGAGGATGTTGATTATTTGTTCCAGATTGATTTTCTGATTGATGTTTTGTCATTTCCTCCCCTTTTCGTAATATGTAATTACTTTTTTGCATTTCATCCCACGTCAAATGACTCATATGCCCTTGGCCCAGGGCATATGGTCCGGCCGACCATGGATACGAGGGGCGCGCGGCCATAGCACTCCAATCTGGCAGTGGCGCCAGTGGGAAGAGGCGGCCGGTGATGGAGCACCCCGACGGTGAAATCCAACGACGGAGATGGCGGCCTGACCTGGCATCTATGCTCATTTTGCATCCTTAGAATGGAGCAACAACCTCGGCGTGAACCTCAGGGGCGTCGAGATTAGGGGCAGAACCAGCCTCGGTGTGGAGCTCCAGGATGGCAGGACGGGCGATGGTGAGGAGCTCGGGTGTCATGGGCGTGATGGTAGCACGACATCGAGAGGGGGGGGGGGGCTCACGTGGAGCTCGAGGACAGAGGAGGAGATGTGAGCTCGGGGGCGGTGACGGTCTCTGGTGGAACTCAGGGGCGGTGCGCCGACGATGGATAGGGAGAGAGCGATGAGGAGGGGTGCGTCTCCTTGGCGGCATTTGAGCTCACCTTGGCGATCATGGATGGGTAGTTCGGTGTGTGTTTTGGTCTCAAATGGATCGATCCGTTCAACATGCTCAGGACTATAGTAGACCGAACCTCCCCGAGAGGTCTCCCAGGACCACCGGGTGGTCCTGGAGACTGGAACCGGGAGGTCCCGAAGTCCTCTATGCAGACTGAGCTAGTCCCAAGGATCAGCAGCTAACTCACACAGTAACAAATGTGGTAACAAACATCAACACAATTTTATTAATTAGCAACAGAGTTGATTACAAGAACAGCTTAAGAGCCGACCAAAACAAACACAGCGGAAAACGAAAGCAAGAAGACCACTCGATTCTTTTGCATGGTTATCATTTGAGTCGTTGCAAAAACCAGGTCAAAAATATCAACATTTCATTTTAGACCTGAGCAAAACCTTCCTTGGTCAAACAAATAACCATGCGAGTGGTGTTCATTTTTTTAGTTTAACGTCAATCAGCGTTAGACCACAACTTCCCCCGTGCATGATGCACCTTTTTACAGCCTTGTGAACTTACAGAGACCATCCATCCCCTGGCATAATAAAGTCCATGCTACTGTACTGTGTGTGCAGAAAAAAAGTAGCACTACGCTAGTACCACTCCTGCTTGAGTATCAAAAAAGGACACACCTAGTTAGCTACCCATATTAATCTACTACGCTGAAGCCATGATTCTTGCAGAGTTATCATGGCACGAATCGCACACATGCGCCTCGTCGCATGCTTCGCTTTGCATCTCACAGGTCACAGCAGGAGGCAGGAGCTCGTGTACGTAGCATAGCAGCATGCAGCTACAGTCAGGTTCCCTTTCCGCGATCACGGCGCGTCCCTAACGATATGGCCTAAACCCCTAAAGTATTCTGCTGCGTCGATTACTAGAGTAGAGCCCATGGGATGGCCGGGAATGAATCGACGAAGCCTTCAGGTGACGGCCGAAAGGAAAGGTTAAAGCAAATGGGCAATCGGCGCGGGGATTCCTCGTGCAGGGGGTCATGGGAATCTCGGGTTCGGATTGCGGTCACGTGCTCTGCGCGCGTAGCAATCTCGCGGCGGATTCGTATCATCCTCCGCCGATAAATGTTGATTTTACATGGCGCAAATGGTTCGTGTTTTGAATTGAAAAAACAATACATGGCTTACTTTTGGGAAATTCACTGGCTCTTTAAGCCGACCCGTCCGGTTTCCAATCGAACTGGATCCTTAATTAGTCGCACGACACGTGTAACAGGTGACATTTGTAGTTTTGGAACGACGACAATGAACAAACTAAAAAAGAATCCCCGATTGCAACACTTACCTACATGCGCTTTTAACATCATTGATGGACTACACGAATTTGCCAATGGTTTGCTCTATCGTGTTAGCTCGATGAAAAGGATTTTCACCTAAATCTTTCTTCTCCGTGCATAATCCCCAGAGGTGGCAAGCGGACCAACTCGACCCACCCACTTTTTTGTGCTGAAAACTCGACCCACCCATTTTTTTGTGCTGTAAATACGGACAGTGCCTGAGTGGCTGAGTGTTTGTTTCTTCCCGGTAGTAATCCAGATGTGATTGCTTATCTGCACACTAATGGCACACCCCGTTTTAATTCATGGCAGCAACTGTTTCGATCGGTACACTTAAATGGCTAACTCAAATTGAATTTGAGTACAGGAAGCTGGTAGCCTGGTACTATAGTACTTACATGAGTGTTGGGTTTTGGACTTTAGGTTAAGATAGATCAATGCTATATATGCCACGCATGATAGTGGATGTACAACTAATTTACATGATGGAGTAGTATTGGAGTAGGTCACACGGTTGGCCGCAAGCATGCATGCTTGGAACGGTAGTATATTAAGAAGCGTGCCAAATCTTTGAATTTTTTGGAATTTCTCACATCCGGAAAATATGGTGAAATTATAGAGGTTTTGAGAAAATAAGCAGGGTGCTTGAGTAGAAAGATGATATGAACGAATTTTTTCTTCCAAATAATCTATTTTTATTATTAATTACAACATTATATATCGATAATATTTTTCAAATATACTCGCAATAAGCTCAACCGTTGGGCGATCCAATCGCTCAGCGATTGGACACTTGTCGCCTAACGGCACAATGCATGCCCACTAGATAAATGAGTCGCACACTAGAACCAACCGTTGAGCGACAAGTGTCCGATCGCTCAACGGTTGAGCTTACGTAATATATTTCGTAAAAATATTATCGCAGTATAATGTTGTAATTAATAATAAAAATAGATTATTTGGAAAAAAAATCGATATGAACGGGACAATTTAAGAGAGTCGTATACCCGTGTGGCATAGCTAGAGCAAAAGGCTCATTGAGCGGCGCCTGCTCGACGGGAAGCAAATTCGTGAGGCCCTCGCCTACTCTCCTCACCGTCGAATCTCTCACCCCTTGTGCTCTCTCCTCTCGACGGTGGATGCGGGGCCTTTACTTGAGGTCCTCGCAGAAGATTTATTTTCTTCCAACAGCTACTCTGGTCTCCTGCTTTGCCATGAATGACAAGGGACCTTAGGATGTTCCTAATAGCCTAGTACTACAGGAGAAAGAATGATTTGATGAGATTTTAGATATAATTACTTCAATAGATTGGACTATGTGTATCTTTGATACGATGCTAAAAGAGTTTTACCTCTTTCATTATCTAAAAAAATTACTCCAATAGCTTGATACTATAGTTTGGAACAAAGGTTCGATACTTGCGCGAGTATAAGCTTGTTCTGTCTCTTCCTCCTTTATTCTACCTCACCAAAAAGTTGACATGACATAAATTAAGGATTAAGTAAATTTCTGTGGCCTGTAGTGGCCCTAGAAACAGCAGGAATAGTTATTAATCCATATCAGTAGTTCTTCGTAGAATTGTTACGTGTACTGGAAACTGATCGCGTCTCGTATGCATGTGACATAAATGTTGCAATATTTCTTTGACAGATAAACATGAGAATTTAGCACTAGAAATAAACAGTTCTAAAACGCAACGAATTCCCTTGGAGGGAAGCAATGATGACTCTCGGTTGGCTGTGACTGCCGTTGTTCGTCTGCCCGCCCGTATTTCAACCCTAGGTTTGATGTTCATGCTCACCGAAATAAAATAGATACACATAGCGTATTAAGTGAGACAATACGTACCCATGCTTCGAAGCTTGTGGAGCTGACAGGGCTGGCAGCCCCCCCCTTCATGATTTTTTACCCTCCTCGTTGTTAGAGTATATTGATATATCTCTATATTCGGTAGTTTGGGATTTGAAATCCCATGATACCTGCTTTATCTCTAGGAGAAGCTTTTTGCTCTTCAAGCCTTGTACTCTATATAAACCGCCCTCGAGTCTCAATACAATCATCTACTGTAGCCTATTCATCTTCCTACATGGTATCAGAGCGGTGTCACTCTGAGCCGCCACCTCCACGACTTCCGCCGTCACCTCAGGAGATGATCTCGTCTCCATGATCTTTCCCGGGGGCTGCGTAATCCATAGTTTAAGTCGTGTCGCCGATCATCCGATCGGCTACCAATTAGAGTTTTCCCCGGTCATCTTCAGATCTGGTTTTCTCTAAAAAAATTCCGATCATAGATTGGTTTGCGTCGCCTTGCCGACCCGTCGACGTTCCTCGGCTCCGGACTTCACCGCCTGCCGACCCATCGACGTTCCTCGGCTCCAAACTTCACCGCCTCGGCTTCGACATCTCCAACGCCTCCTCTCCTCCGATGACGTTGTGGCGTGACGCGGCGCGCTCGTCGACACAGCCCTCCCTCCACGGCCTTCCGAGCGCCCCGTCTACCATCGTCATCACACCGGATCATCATCGCCGGCCCGTCATCCACGAGTACGAGCCGTCGCACCACCAGGAGCCCACACTTGTGGTCATGCCATCGACATGCACGGGCTGCCACTACATCGCCCCTTCGGGTTGTAGTGTCACTGCTCGTGGTCACCATTGCCATCGTCAACGCTGATCAGGTCCTTCTCTAGTGTCGCCGCTCCCGGATCCGGCCTCCTCCCTGACAGATCCGGCGGTGCCTCGCCCGGATACGAACTCCTCCCCGTCGGATGCGCCGACGAGCTTCTCTCCGCCCGAATCTAGAGCCGGCTCTCTCTGCCGCTCGTCTCCACGGCCCCAGATCTAGGCTCCCCGGCCGACGGCGCTGCTACGGCCTTCTTCGGTGCCACCGCCCCCTAATCCGGCCTCCTCCGCGTCGAATCCGGCGGTGCCTCGCCCAGATCCAGCCTCCTCCTTGCCGGATCCAACCACCCCCCCCTCTGCTTTATCTTCGTCCACGGTTGGACGACGTCGACGACCTCTTCACCAACCTCAGCCATGACCTCCTCTGCATCAACTCCACTACCCCGACCACAGCGACAACCTTGACACCAGCTACCTCGACAGGGCTCCCTCCTCCACGGCTATGACCATGGTCACCTCGCTCTCAGCTACCTCAGCAACAAAGGGCTATCATTATCTTGAGCAAACTCGTCGGTTCCCTCTACAGTCACCGCGTCCGCGACGCCATAGGCAGTCCCCGATGCTCTCGCTGCGATTACAGGGGGATGTCAGTCCGATGGTTCCCCACCTTCGACTTCCTCTCCAGTCTGACCGTCCGCGACGCTCCTGCTATCCGCGACGCTACCGCTACGATTGCGGGGGGATGTTAGTCCGATGGTTCCCCACCTTCGGTTTCCTCTCCAGTTTGACCGTCCGCGACGCTACCGCTACGACTGAGGGGGGATGTTAGAGTATATTGGCATATCTCTATATTTGGTAGTTAAGGATTTGTAATCCCGTGATACCTGCCTTATCTCTAGGAGAGGCTTCTTGCTCTCCAAGTCTTGTACTCTATATAAACCGCCCTCGAGTCTCAATACAATCATCCACTGCAGCCTATTCATCTTCCTACACTCTTGATTTTTTACTATCTTTTATTAACATGTAGCAGCCTTGGAACTTTACTAGGACTAAGTCTTTACTAATTCAAGTTATGTGATTAAGTAACAGTTAGGATGAAATTAAAAAGTCTAGGAGTTAATTTGTGGCACATGAATCCATCTTATGTAGCATCTAGATTCTATTTTATTCCCAAATTTTTAATCTAGCATTGAGTCTAACTTGTGTTGTACAAATGCATGCTATTTTATCTCCCTACATGTTTAGAGTTTGATCAAGCACTTCTTCCTCATATCTGGCTTCTGTCACACCTTCCATGGCTCGGTGAAGTGTGCATGTGCATCAAACTCCACCAAACTCAAGTTATCATTCATCATGATCATTATTTGTTTTCTATCGCTTTTTTGGTATAAAAAAAGTTTTCTCCTAAGAAAACATATATTTTCTAAAGGGAAAATTGAGGATTTACCACTCCTAAGCACCTTAATTTAGGATTTTTCACCTTTAAGTTTCTTCTGGAATAGGGAGGGGTAAATGCGTCTTTCCACAATGGATTTTGGTGCAAAATAAAAAAAATATGCTTAGGAGTGGCAAATTATCAAGAGGAAACTAAAATGTGGCAAATCCTAAATGAAGAAGCTTAGAAGTGACAAATTCTCAATTTTTCCTTTCATAAGTAGCTTAAATTGGACGATAATGAATTCATGTCTCTCTTCAAGCTGTCGGCCCCCTCTGTGGTCTAATCCTGGCTCCACCCCTGGTTGTGTGCGTCCGTCTTGTATGGTTGTACCCTAAAAAAACAGGTAGAGGAGGAAGAGTCGCAGTTGCATGGCCATGCCGTAGGGGGAGCCACGCCACCAAGAGCACCCGCACTGCCAGTGGGGACCGCACCACCAGGGGAGCTACAACGTCGCCAGGAGGAGCCCAAATTGGGGAGAGGAGTCGTGCTGTTCTCAACCATTCAGGGAAATCTAATGTCTTGGCTTTGATTTGGGGATCTTGGCCGATTTGGGATTTAGGGTTTGGGGGTTCCTTTGTCTCCATGGTGATTTGAGATAGGGAGGGAGAGGAATGAGTCGGGGGCTAGGCGTCGGGTTCCAACCGAGCAAGAGATTAGGGATTGATGCAGTTGAGTCTACCATGTGGGTATTTTGGGCATTTCCAAATAATTTCACTTGCTTACTAGAGGAGGTGTGACGGACATGTGACAGTGATGGCATATCATAGACAAAAATTGAAACCCAATACAAACTTATTCGGTAGCAAATCATAGAAGTAGGAGTTATTCGATGGCAAATAGTAGATATTCTTTAAAAAAAATCAATAGTCGTTTGCTATGCTCACAAATACAGACTATTCACCTGGTTTTTTAGATATTTCAAGGTTATTGTTCCTAAGTTGGAGTAGATTTTTTAGAGTTTATGGGATTGGTTCGCCAAATCATGATAGAAACGTGGCTTAGAAATTATGATTTTAAACTCCAAGGATCATAAGGTTTGGGCCACTATTTTGTATGATACCATATGATTACAGCCCTATAAATGATCAAACATAAGAATGGACGTAAAATCATACTCTTGTAATATGAATCATAATTTTGACAATCATGTTTATTACCCCTCCGGTATCATTGACATGTGGGTCTTGGGGCCATATGTCAGTCAAACATCGAGTGGTAAATCCTTAATCGCATCTATCTCACAATGGTAAAGTTTCAAATCCCTCTTTTAGATAAAGGCTTTGGTCAAAACTGATATGATTTTACTGCACACACTCTAGGGCAACTTTCTTTTGTGACAGGAGGGAGTACTAAATAGACATCCAGTTATAATGTATGGTCGAATGGAGTACTAAATAGAGATCCACGATTGCCACCCATGTTGTTTCCATCATGTGGCAGAAGGCTTGAACCCTGATATTGCACATTCTTCTTCACCTTATCTTCTTCCTTCAGAGTTGTGAGCTTCTTAGCTTCTTCGTTGCTCTCAACTTTTAGAGGATGGACATGTCGACGATGAACTAGCTTTACTCTTGCCTTCAAGCGTTTGTGTTTTTACTAGCAGAAAAACTCTCTTTGTTCTTCATTTTATTGTGTCTTCAAGAAGAATGGATAAGTGAGCTTAAGGGCATCTCTAATAGTGTATTTATTGTCGTCTCTTAGCTATGCTACGTCAACAAAATCCTACGTAGAGGAGAGAGGGGGAGGAGAGAAAGCACATATCGTCTCTTCCTGAAGAAACTGCCGTGCACGCGAAACAAGAAATGATACATTAATCTACTTTAGTTGACATGTAGACCTATTTCAAAGAAAAATTATAAAATATAAATGTTGGAGAGTGTGCTAAAAACTATCTATTGGAGATATTGTCTCTAAAGATAATGTAGCATATGTTAGAGACAAGATTATCTCTAACTATTGAACATGCCCTAAATAGAGTGGATGGAGAAGGTGTAATTATTGTGCTCTGGGAATATGCATGTGAGTTTAATCTAGTCCACTAGTAAATGTCCTTTGGGAATAGTTACGCTGGAAAGTTAAATCTTCAACTGTCTCTAAGGTTGCTATATAGATTTTTTGGTGACGTGGAAGAGAGTGAAAGAGGAGAGAGAATGAGGTCATCTACTCACAAAGCAACATGTGCATCACGCGAAACAAGACACTAGCAACGAAGCTTTTTACTGTTAGAGCACAATCGTCGTTTATTCACACGAAACAAAACACTTGATTCATGTAAAGCTTAAATGTTTGTGAGGCTTTAAAGAGACAACTCAAGAGATAATGTATTAGAATAGTTGTTTCTAAAATTGTCTCAAGATGACATGGAGGGTCTTAGAGACAACCTAAAAGGCAAACTATTGAACATGTCCTTATGAAGGGAATGACTATATAAATGGTGAAAACTTGACTTGAAATCGTAGAATGCCATATACTATTTGAGAATAAAATTTGAAATATAGAATAACATGGATTCAGAGACAGGAGATTAACTAATAGTAGGATGCAATACTTCATCCTTCGAGATTTTGGTCTTTGGGTGGTATGGGCGATGGACCAATTGCCAGTCAGAAGTTCCACTGTGATTTATGACTAGAGTAGGCGCCCACCAACTAGTGTGTGTGACCAAACCAACCAAACCCTCCCGCGTAAAAACTGCCAAACAAGCCAAGGCAGGCCGCAGCGAAAGCCTAAACCCCCTCCCATTTTTTGTTGGGAAAAATCGATGATATGCCCGATCTTTGATATGCCTTCTATCATTTGAATTTATTTTCGAGGATGTTGATTATTTGTTCCAGATTGATTTTCTGATTGATGTTTTGTCATTTCCTCCCCTTTTCGTAATATGTAATTACTTTTTTGCATTTCATCCCACGTCAAATGACTCATATGCCCTTGGCCCAGGGCATATGGTCCGGTCGACCATGGATACGAGGGGCGCGCGGCCATAGCACTCCAATCTGGCAGTGGCGCCAGTGGGAAGAGGCGGCCGGTGATGGAGCACCCCGACGGTGAAATCCAACGACGGAGATGGCGGCCTGACCTGGCATCTATGCTCATTTTGCATCCTTAGAATGGAGCAACAACCTCGGCGTGAACCTCAGGGGCGTCGAGATTAGGGGCAGAACCAGCCTCGGTGTGGAGCTCCAGGATGGCAGGGACGGGGGCGATGGTGAGGAGCTCGGGTGTCGCGGGCGGTGATGGTAGCACGACATCAGAGAGGGGGGTGGGGGGGGCTCACGTGGAGCTCGAGGACAGAGGAGGAGATGTGAGCTCGGGGGCGGTGACGGTCTCTGGTGGAACTCAGGGGCGGTGCGCCGACGATGGATAGGGAGAGAGCAGTGAGGGAGGGGCTGCGTCTCGTTGGCGACGAGCTCAGCCTTGGCAGTCATGGATGGGTAGTTCTGGTGTGTGTTTTGGTCTCAAATGGATCGATCCGTTCAACATGCTCAGGACTATAGTAGACCGAACCTCCCCGAGAGGTCTCCCAGGACCACCGGGTGGTCCTGGAGACTGGAACCGGGAGGTCCCGAAGTCCTCTATGCAGACTGAGCTAGTCCCAAGGATCAGCAGCTAACTCACACAGTAACAAATGTGGTAACAAACATCAACACAATTTTATTAATTAGCAACAGAGTTGATTACAAGAACATCTTAAGAGCCGACCAAAACAAACACAGCGGAAAACGAAAGCAAGAAGACCACTCGATTCGCCATAGGCAATCGATTGGAGGGCGCAGCCTAGACGTCCTGGTCCTCGAGCTCCTTGCAGACGTCTTCTCCTGCTCAAATGAATCAAGCAAGCATGAGCACAACCACCGTGCTCGCAAGTCACACCCGTCAAGTAACATAATGCAATGCATACAAGGATATCTCAAAGGGAGGCTTATAGAGTTGATTTGCGTAAAGCCATGTTTGTTTCTAAATACATGTACTAAGTTCCAAAGCAGATATACCATAACTAAAATTCATTTTCTAAATCTCGATTTTATAGTTGGATAACATTCATTAACAAGTGGTGAAGGATACCCTCCTATCACAAGGCTCCCTGCCCGAAAACCCATTTGGATAGACATCCAAAAACCAGTTGAAGAGGTCTTTTGAAAACAAAACAAAAAATCTAACTTGGAGCGGCTTTGCCAGCATGTCCATGACCGTGGACATAGCTATTCGAATAGTTTTACACTCTGCAGAGGTGTACAGCTTTACCCACATGACACGACCTTTCTGGTTTGTTTGGCATCCGTCGACACCACCACTCACTACTGTAGGTAAGTGGTCTAGAGCACGTGACAAGGCTTTTACAATGCGCCATTCCACCGCAGCCCCCCTCGCTAAGGTTTCACCCCCTTTGGACTAACCATCCGCTGGGTTCAGGCCCCCTCTTGCGCCAAGTGGGAATGCATAAAAGTAGGTCGTAAAGACACCCACTCAACCGGAACCACGGTGGAACGTTGCAAATTACTTAGCCAGGTTCTGCCCACACAGAACATGTGGTTGCACGATGGGGCTAGCAAGATGCGCCTCGAAGACTAGTCCTTAACTGACTTGGACGACTTCCAACAGAACCCTGGGCCTCGATCATAGAAATGACTCGATCCCGTGCATGAACATGCACCCATCCAAACAACCAATTCAACCAAGTCCAAACCAATTTTCCTTTTTACTTTGCTTTTCAAAAACGTTTGCAAACTTCCACAACAACCCAATGTCATGGTTAAAACATTTAGACATCATTGGTCTTTTGGCAGTAAAACTCCCAAATCAATATTTTTAGGTCTAAGCTTCGACTAAGCATAGAGTTTTGAAACATACTAGCTCATACTAATGTACCAACTAGCTCTTTACTATGGTGACAAGGGGTGGTCAAATCAATGATCAAATTTGGATATATAAAGGAATCAGTAATAACTACAAAGCTAAGACAGAGATTTAAAATACTTGAATTCAAATAAGCATGCAATAATAATTTAAACATAAATTAAATAATTTGAGATACTGGGATCAATATAATCAAGGGTGTAACTTGCCTTGCTCGAAAGCTTGAGGGTCTACCTCCTCGAAGTACTCGGGCTCTTCGGAGTCGTCGAAATCTACACGAGAGAACAAAGCAAATTCAAATGAAGACCAAATAAAATCCAAATGAACTTCAAAACCAAACGAACTAGAACCAACAGCAAGGGCGGTCCTTAGGAAGAGGTCCTGAGGAGATCCTGAGGAGGAGGTCAGGAGGAAGAGGTCCAATAAAGGATACGACTACTCAACGTAGTCGTAGGGACGATACAAGAGGATACGACTATGCAACGTAGTCGTAGGGGACAAGGGAAGATAATAGGGTACGGAGAAACTCACCAAGACCGAGAGAGAGAGAGAGAGAGAGAGAGAGAGAGAGAGAGAGAGAGAGAGACTAAAGGGGGAGGGGAAGACGACGGTTGAGGACGGTGCAGGCGCTCTGGCGAACTCCTTGGTGGCGAGGAGGCGACGATGCAGGCTCCAGCAAACTCCTTGGCGACGGGGAGGCAAAACTTCAAGCACAGAGGAGCTGGCGCGAGAGCAAGAGAGCTGGGTGTGGAAAAGGTGATGAAAGAGGGCTGCTCAGGCTTTTATAGCCAAGGGAGATGGGGAGAGTCACTGAAAGACTCAAAGGCCCACACGATCAAGGGTAGGTGAAGGAGGAGACGGGGGCAGGTAGGGGAGGAGACAAGAGGGGGAACGGGTACTGCAGAAGCGACAACATTAAATGCGACACAATAGCATTTAATGCACGTAGCCTTTTGCGTCAGCAGCGATGCGACGAGAGGAAGAAGAAGGTGAGCAGGGCTGATAGGTGGGGCTTGGTCAACACTTGAAAGTGTGGTCAAACCAAGAGGAGGTCGTGACCAAGGGGGAGGTCTCCCAAGACCACCCGGAGGTCTCATAGAACCACCCAAGAGGTCTTCCAAGACTACTCAGAGGTCTCACGGGACCACCCAGGAGGTCTTCCAAGACCATCCGGAGGTCTCACAGGACCACCCAGGAGGTCTTGGGTAGAGAGGGAGGCCTGGACAGAGGGGAAGTCCAAACGAGAGGGAGGTCTGAACAGAGGGAGCACGGAGCAAACAGAGAAAGGGAAAACAACACCAGAGAACTCCAATGAACCAAAAACAAACCAAACTTTTGATTTAGTTGAAGTTTGATTTAGTCATTTTAAAACACCTTTAATTCTAAAATCTCAAGTTAAACTTTAGAACTCTAATCAAAACCAAATAGTTCTTTTTATTTTGAAAATTTCAAGAAGACTAGAAAAACCAGGATGTTACAAGGACCACCGTCGGTCCTGACCAGACCTATGCCATGGGCCAAGGGGCATAACAATCATTTCACACAGGCTAAAATGCGAAAAGAATTAGAAATTAGGAAAAAGGCAAAAATATCAATAATAAAAATCGATCCAAGCAAATAATCAACATTTTTAAAAAGGGAGCTACTAGCCCACGCTATACTGTTGGAATGCATTTCCAACGGTATAGTAGTTTCGTAAAGTTTTAGTTGCTTAAAAGTTTCATATTTCGCGTTTGAATTTTCGACTAGGTTTTAACGCATTTTAGAATTCTAGAACTTTGCAGGAAGATTCCAAAAAAAAAAATTAGGCCAAAGTTTCAATAAATTTTAGATTTTATAACTCAAGTTTCAACAAGTTTAAGATAAAAGGAGTTTCATGAAGTTTCAGCAAGTTTCAAGAAGTCTCATGAAAATATTTTAAAAGTTTCAGTGAGTTTCGCGTATTTCTAGAAGTTTCCAGAAGATTCTAAGAAAGTTTTATGCTCAAGTTTCAACAAGTTTCAGATTTTGGAACTCAAGTTTCAAATTTTGGAAAAGTTTCAACAAGTTTCGAGCAAAAGAGTTTCAAGAAACTTGCTGTTTCGATGCAAAATAGAAAAAAAAGGAATTAGATTTGAAGAAATAGAGCAAAATGTTTACAAAATTCAACGAAAATCAAATGTTCTGAGAGATGCCGTGGATTGGGACAAGTGTCACCAAAAATTGAATCAGGGTTTGCAGTGGTTCACGTCGATTCAGCAACACAAGTAGGGGTGTTAATGGGTTGGGTTGAAATGGGTTGAACGGGTTGGGTTTTAATTTGGGTTGGGTTTAGATGGGTTGAAATGGGTTGTTGTAGTTAACGGGTTGGGTTGGGTTTGTAGTAGAAACGGGTTGAGTTGGGTTGGTGTGGGTTAAAAATTTTTGGGTTGAAATGGGTTCAACCCGTGGGTTTGATGGGTGGGTTGGTTTTGGGTGTGAGTTTTGGGTTGAAATCCGCAGCCACCGACCACACGGCAACCTACATCCACTACGCGCCACAGCCGGTGCTTGCCTTCGTCGCGCCGCCGCCGTCACCCGTGTCGTCCCACCTCACCTTGGAGGCGTCCTCCTCAACGCCAGCACCTACAGCTCGCCCACCGCCGGCCTGCCCTCCATCTTCGCCATCGGGCCGTACGCCCACGAGCCACAGTAGCTCGTCTTGCCTTCGGTCCCGTCCACCTTCACCATCGAGCCGTCCATCGCGCCGCTCACCTCCTCGCCAGAGTGCGCCTACCTCCACCTGGCCACCAACCCGTCCTCGCCGTCCCCTTCGCCAGCTTCCTGGCGTCATCCTCCCACGTAGCAGAGGCAGAGCAGCCTCCCAGGATCATGGGGCTGGAGGAGGTAGCGTCGCGTAAGCTGTCCCGGTTGCGAGCGCGCAAGAACGAGGGCTCGCTTCTTCATGGCCACATCTCGGCGGCGGCGCCTGCCCCAAGCGGCGGATAATCGAGCCGCGCTGTGTCCTTTGAGGCAAGCACCGGTATTGTGGAAGGTGGTGGCAGCGGCTAGGGATGAAGCGGTCGCTGTAGACAATGTGGGAGGTGGGCGTGGGCACGGAGGAGGACGGGGACGGCTGCGGTGGCGCGGAGGAGAGGCGGGAGGTCGGTGCCGAAGCGAAGCGCGAGAAAGGCATGGGGGCCGGGGTGGGCGGCTTGGAGGACGCGGTGTTCTCCATCGGCGACGGCGTCGGTGGGTGGTGGTGGTGATCCATGGGCGAGGAGGGATTTGGGGATCGGGTGTGGTTGCGTGGAGATGATGGGTGGGGTGCGCTACATGCTAGTGGGTTGAAGATGGATTGAACCCGTACCGAGAGAATTGGGTTGGGTTGGTGTGGGTTGGATTCAGTGGCGGAGCCACGTTGAAGCTGTGGGGTCAATTGACCCCACAACTATTTTTACAAACCATTCAATACATATGATTTTATTTGCAAAATTCTATAAAACAGTGGAAATTTTATAAGAATTGACCGCACGTAGCAAGATAATCATGTATTTGACTCCACAGGTTTACAATCCTGACTACGCCACTGGTTGGATTGATATGTGGGTTGGGTTGGGTTGGGTTTTGAAGGTGTAGTAGTGGGTTGGGTTGGATTGGGTTGGGTGGATACGCCGTATAAAAATAGGTTGGAATGGATTTAAGTGGGGTTTTAGTCCATTAGCACCCTAAACACAAGAGACTGTCCCCGCTTTTGCTACGCCTCTGGCCACGGGTTGCGAGCACGGCTCTACTGCAAGACACCACCGTCCTCACACCGCTAACGCAGTGGCAAGTTGCAAGCCACTGCTAGCCCACTGTCCCATAAGTCTCACGCCAGGGCTAGCTGCACCAGGCTTGAGAATAGAAGCACCGTAAATGGGGACAGTAGCTGCACCAGGCTTGAGAATAGAAGCACCGTAAATGGGGAGAGAGAGAGATAGATAATGGAAAAACACGTTTTCTAGATTTTTCTTTTTTTATTATAAATAATAGAAGACATATAATGGGACATACGAATATACGATCGATTTTTTCCCCCTGTTTCTCCCACCGTAGTCAAAACACCTTCCAGGCCTCCGCCTCGACAACCAGTCCACCACCTCCCCTCCCCACTCGTCAGTTTCCCTTCGTGTCTCTCTCAGCGCAGAGGTCAAACCAAAAGCCGCACTCCACCCCAACCACTGCCCAGCCCAGCACCGCTCCACTCCCAATGACGGCTCTCCCTCCTCTTCAAAACCACCCCATCTTCCTCGCACTCTTCCTCTCGTAGGTCAAAGGGGAGGAAGGTGATAGTGCGTTGCGAGCTCTGTAGAGGCGAATCTGCGGCTGCGAGAGCAATGGAGGGGATGTGGAGGAAGGCTAAGAAGGCTCTGGGCGTCGGCCTCTGCGCGCACCTCCCCGCCGTCGCCGGCGACCGGGAGGACGGCGCCAGCGAGTGCCGCGCGTCGGATGCGTTCTCTCAGGACTCGGCCGCGCTGGTCGCGGCGCACGCGTCGGCGCCGAACACGCCGGCGCAGGCGGAGGTCGGCGCGCTCCGGAGGTCCAAGTCGGGGGGCAAATCCTCCAAGGTGAGGCCTTTTTTCTTCTTCCCCGAGCAACTCTCTTCCGTCATTCCCAGTTAAGATTTGTGCTTGGTTGGCGTGCGGGGGAACCTAGCCGGGGAGGAGGCTAGATGTGAAATGCTGCGGAGATGGGGGCTTCCCCTTGGGGTTCTTGGTCGAGCTTAGGTGCGGATTGGAGCAATGTGGCTTCGCCTGTGGACGATTTGGGCCCAGACGTGCTTCTTCTGGCCGGCAATTTTTGGTTGCAGTGATGGGCGTTTCCTTTTGGTTTTTCTTGCTTGCGTCTAACATTTTTTTGTATGCATCTGGTTTTTTAATAACAGGCTTTGTCTCGAGCTGCGCCTCTACTAGTTTGGATTTGTCATTTGTTACTTTGTCTGGAGTTGAAATCATATTATGATGTTTCTAAGGAAACATGAGTCAGCACCCTTTTTATTTTAAATAAAATTCAAAGGGAATATCCAAAAAAAACCCTGCCATTGGCAAAATGATGTTATTCTAGCTCATCTTCTGTTCCATCCTAACTTCTCATATCATTTTGTGCTGCTCTTCAATGCATTCTTGGAATTTTTTTTGTATTGTTAATATTTTTCTTCTTTATTCCAAAGTACAGAGATTTCCATTTTCTTTCCTTTTCTCATATTTTCATATTTCCGGAGATCCTTAGGAATTTGGGGATGCGATCAGTTTGCTAGTTTTGTCTCGGTATCCTTTAAGGCGTTTTGGTACTGGTCATTTCCACTCGCTTTCCCCACCTCTTTCTGTGCGATATACTTACATAGCTTAACGTAACCTGCTTTTCTAGTGTCTCTACTTGCTCCTCCCCGAAAGGGAAAGTTGGCTTCTTTGCTCAGCAACTTCCCATGTGTTCACGTGTATCGTCTTCTTCTCCCCTCTCTATTACCATGAAGTTTCTTAATCTTCTAAACGCAAATCTTCCAACTTGAGCTGTTACCCATTACCAGGAATACCGAATCACCAGCCTTGCATTATAGTTTAATAGTAAATTTCTATTTATCTGTGTGTAGTAATTGTCACAGCAAGTTCATGATGAATTGAATGGCCCAATATCTGATTTTTTTTTTCTGATATAAAATCGCCGATTTTTCATGTGGTGGTGACGATTCATTGATTCCTTTATTGATGGGTTCACACTTTATTTTTTAATACGGCGGACTTGGTGAGATATTGTGTATGGAAGTGCGCCGATTTGACAGCAACTTCACGAGGATATCCTGATAGGGTTGACATTTTTATTTGCGTGTCGTGAGCTTGACGGTTCTCAATTTGCTTACCCTGGTCAGAAGTAAAGACTAAACAGTTAGGAGAATAAATATTAAATTAATTATTTTATTGTCATTCCTGCATTACTGCCTTTGCAAAATTTAGTCTGCCCATATATTCAGATTTGACAATTTGGTAAGCCAACATGCGCTGCCGAAGTTGGGTTGAATTTTATTGGCGAGCATGTAAGTTTGACAGTTTTTTTATTTGTTTTTCTGGTCAGAAATTCATTTTTTTTTATGAAGGTAGTGCCGCTAACTGTGACATATTTATATGCCTGTATTAAGGTCTTTATGTCTTCTTGTATGTTTATGAGTTGGCAAATTGTACCATTGGGGAAAACACTACGTCAGCAGTGCTGCTTCTGTTGGGTTGTATGGTGTGACACATCATGATAAAACAGTCATTGAATGACTTAGTATAGTAGTATATGGATGGTTATCGGCAATTTTGTGTTAGCTCTTACATTTGTGGTAGGTATTGGTCAAAAGATGTCTTCATCTTGGACATCTTTTGCATTTTATGTTTTGGTCGAAAACAATAATAGTCCATATCTTACTTTATGATGGTGCTGATAAATTGATAGATCCTATAGCACAATGGATGTCGGTTGAAACAAGTCAAGAGAAAGTAAGATTGAATTTGATTGTGATATAGTAACCCTCTTTGGTAGCATGTTAGGTATCGGTTGTGTATTTTTTTCCTATTTATCTTCATGTGAGGTGCTATGGTAAATGTTGGCTAAATGGAAAAGGGGGTACATAGCCATGCAGGGTAAGCTTGAGTAAATGAGTTGGCTGCATATATGATGTGGAGATATATATGCAGATCTACTAGTTGATTGTGATAAGCGTATGGTATGGTCAACTTGCTAAAAAAAATCAGTTTCAAAAGATTTTGGTTGTTATTGGTGATATCGCTCTTTTATTAGAACAATAGGCTAGTCAATGAAGGTGGGTCTTTTCTATGAATTGAATGCTCTACCCTTGAACTGTTCTATGATTTCCGTATGAATTACTTATCAATGCATCTTAGGATATGCACAATGGTATAGACAACTATTGTCTATAGTATCCTCCATGTTATCTATAGACAGTACTAAAGATAAATCCTACAGTGAGTGATAACTTCTTCATATACAATGTGTCTTGTTTCTCGTGTTACAGTCGACTACTGTATGATAAACGACCTCTTTCTATCTCATCCTTCCCTCTCTTCCACCTCATCACAAATCATAGGTGGCATCTCTTATAGACAGTTGATGATGGACCATTGTACATGGCCTTATACTGCACCTTAATTGTAAGAATATGGGCCACTGTCCTAATATTAAGTTAAAGAAAAAGAATACCAAACGTTAAACCAGGTGAAGGAGCACTTGGTTGCTAGATAGCTTTATAAGCTGCTTGTATGTTGTAACTTTGGAAACCTGAGGATAAATGGATTGTAGCGTTTAGATTGTTGAATTGTCAGCATATGGCATGTAAGGTTTTAACTCTTTCACATGATGGGTGTGGTCAACTATTTATAAGCATGTGTGCTGGAATTGATAAATGAAGACAAGGACTTACATAGGGCATGTGAGGTTGGGGTCTTGCTGGACAAAGCGCTAAGTGCTGTTAGGTTGGTAAATGGTTGAAACTTGCATAGGCCTTGTCAAGTGCGGTGACGTAAAGAGTTGTATCCACAACACATCGGGTTGAGTATATAAAACAATTTATTTGTCAAACAAATGAAAATGAACTTTGGCTTACTATGATATAATGTCAAAAAGGCTGGGATATACAACTGCATAGTAATATGGTAATGTTGACGTCACTACGTCAGTGAGCCCTCTTTTCTCAATAACACACATTTTTGTATTTAGGCCTTGAAGTTTTCAAACGATGCTTGTTTTCTGAGCTTGTCTTCATATTCATCGAAAATTTCTTATGTAACTTTTATTTGACTGTTGCCTAGGGGTGATTTCTGACAGCGAACAATTAAATTGATACATCTTTTGTTACCCCCAAACAGAGAATGTGCGCAATATGTTTCGATTCCATGAAGGCAGGACATGGACAAGCCCTCTTCACTGCTGAATGTTCTCATATGTTCCACTTTCACTGCATCTCCTCCAGTGTGAAACATGGAAATCATGTATGCCCAGTTTGCCGAGCGAAGTGGAAAGAGATACCCTTTAATCGTTCGTTATCTTCTATTGTTCCTCGTGGAAGAAGTGGGTTGAATGTGAACCAAGCTCGATTACCCGAACAAGATGCCTACATGGCTCTTCTCCGCCAGGTTCCAAACCGCCAGCGAGAAGCTCCTGCCTTCCATACTTCTGAGCCAATAGACTTCAATGATGATGAACCTTTGCAGCAGATGGAGGCTGCTGACAATCATGGTGTTAGATCTAGTAGAACTGTGGATATTAAGACATATCCAGAGTTCTTGGCCATTCCACAGTCATCATGTCAAGATGATTTTGCAGTTCTGATCCATCTGAAGGCCCCATGTGCTAATCCAGAGCAGGTCACAGGCAGACCGTTCAATGCAATCTCGATCGGGTATCCTACATGTCGTGCTCCTGTTGATCTTGTTACCGTTCTTGATGTTAGTGGCAGTATGGCAGGCACCAAACTAGCACTCTTGAAGCGAGCCATGGGTTTTGTCATTCAACACCTTGGGCCATCTGATCGCCTTTCAGTTATTGCTTTCTCATCTACTGCCAGAAGGTTGTTCCATCTCCGACGGATGTCACACTCCGGCCGGCAGCAGGCCTTGCAGGCTGTCAACTCACTTGGTGCTGGTGGTGGTACAAACATTGCTGATGCACTGAAGAAAGCTGCTAAGATTATTGAGGACCGCAGTTATAAGAATCCAGTATGCAGCATTATTCTGTTGTCAGATGGTCAAGATACATATAATATTTCTTCAAATGTTAGGGGAACCAGGCCAGATTATAGGTCATTTGTTCCATCTTCCATTCTAAATCACACGGCATGCATAGTGCCAGTCCATGGGTTTGGATTTGGAGCAGACCATGATTCAGATGCTTTGCACTCAATTGCTGAGGCCTCTGGTGGTACATTTTCCTTTATTGAGTATGAAGGTGTGATTCAGGATGCATTTGCTCAGTGTATTGGTGGGCTTCTTAGTGTTGTAGTTCAGGATATGCGCTTAACTGTGGAGTGTGTGCATCCTGTTGTTCAGCTTCGTTCCATCAAATCTGGCAGTTACTTGAGCAAGGTGGCAGGAGATGGGCGAAATGGGTCAATTGATGTTGGTCATCTTTATGCTGATGAGGAGAGGGACTTTTTACTGTCTGTGAGCTTCCCACGATCTCGTGAACAGACCACACTTTTGAAGGTTGCTTGTGCCTATCGAGATCCAGTGACGAATGAAGCCATCAAGATTCAAGGCGACGAGGTAAAGATCCTGAGGCCAAAATCACCCACACCTGAGCCAGTTTGCATGGAGGTTGATCGTGAGAGGAACCGTGTCCATGCTGCTGATGCTATTGAGACTGCCAGGGCTGCTGCTGAGAGAGGTGCTCTTTCTGATGCAGTTGCTATTCTTGAGGATTGCCGGAGGATATTGTCAGAGTCCTTTTCAAGCCAGAGTGGGGACCGTCTATGCATTGCCCTTGATGCAGAGCTCAGGGAGATGCAGGAGAGGATGGCTAACCGGCAACGTTACGAGGCTTCAGGGAGGGCATATCTGCTGTCTGGACTGAGCTCGCATTCTTGGCAGAGAGCCACAGCGCGCGGTGACTCTACAGACAGTACTACACTTGTTTACTCCTATCAAACACCATCCATGGTTCAGATGCTGCAGCGCTCACAGAACCACTGCCCTTCGCCTCAGGGCCCTAGGCCACAGGTCCGACCAACTAGGTCCTTGGAGAAACCCCAGCCAAGGTAGTAGGTAGTTCGCCGTTACCTTGCGAAGCAAGTGCACGGATGATGGTGAAGAAATTGCATTGGTATCGTTGCTTAGTAGGTCATATTGTAGTAGTCTAGCATCTATTTTTGTTCTTCTTATTCTAGTCGTGGTGGCGGTATACCTGAGATGGTGAGGTGGGCTTGGAGGTAAATATGTTCAGGGGGTATACTGGAGAAGGTGAGTGGGGCTTTGGTGGTACATACATTGTGGGGGGTATACTCCTGTGGTGTGAAGGAATAAGGTTTGGGTAGTAAAGTAGGAGGGGGCCGGAGAAATCGTGTAATAGCTTCAAGGGGGAAGAGGGTGTAGGTAGGCAGTTTAGTCTGTCACCAAGTTTATTATTGATGAACCTTTTTCATTTGGTCTTCGGTGATGTTGATAAGAGGTGCTGGTCTGGGGGAGATATATCATGGAATCTTGGGAAATTTTGATTTTGGGGGTGCAATGCAATTCCATGGATCCAAACTCTTGTTTCCATTCACCATTTGTTAGTAGCTGGTGCTCTGCTCTTGCCGTCAGGCGTATTGCAAGCTATTGCTATCTCGTTTGTGCTTACTGTTACGTTGGATGGACCCCGAATTTGGTTAGATTCTGTTTATATAATTTTCTACTGTTCCTTCTGCATCGGCTCCCTGAGGCCAGGATAGCTTATGGTCAGCAAATGCTTTTTTTGTTCGAATCTTTGGATACCTGTTGTGCGTATTCACTTCTCTCGCAAGAACCCATTTAGTTAAATTCACGAGTATCTTGTTTTCTTTTGAGAGGTCAAGAATCTATCTTTTGGACCTTTTGGTCATCAGTCGTATACTTTTCGTTGTTTCTTCCAATAACTCGTTAATAGATTAACACAGTGTCAGACATGTAAGAAGATTAACGTAGAAATCGTAACGTCAATATAAAATGCATGCATCGATCAATGTCGAAGACAAAAACAGATCAAGAATCATAACAAGAACAGGATCCACTAGGGCTACTGTAACAAGATTATTTCTACTATAACTTTTACTAAAACTTCAGAGTCATTACTTTACTTATGCTATTTCTTCTATATTCTTAATAGGATTAGTAAGAAGTTATTGAGGTCACATGACCCCCCAATGACTATATGCTGGATCCGTCTGCTTGCCCGCCGGCATTACTGCCGTGACATCAAGTGCCTCCTCGCCGACGGTCTCTTGCCCGGGTCGTTAGTCAAGGTCAGGATCTGGGAGGTCACACAGCACTGCAGCGAGGCCTCACCGCGGCCGACGCGGGCCTTGCACTCGACCACCTTCTGGCGGCAATACTGGCAGTTCCTTGTCGGCGCCGTCAGCGTCACGTCCACCGCCGCCTCCCCGCGCTGCAAGCCTGCAGTTCCTCAACCAGGCGGTCACGGGCGAACTGCGGCGCGGTCACCGTGTTCCCCCACGCCATCACGGACCTAACCTCCGTGGCGTTCTGGTTCACCCCCGCAGAACTCCGGCAAGGGCCTGTGCGCCAGTACTACGACGCCAGGCGCCAGGGCGGACAACAAGGGTCATGCGTGTCTAACTGAACACCTAAGTTTTTTTTGGCAATATGTTGATAATTAGATCAAATACTTCACATTTATATCATAATAGATTTTAGCTCACTCCCACAAATCTCCTCTCTGATTCGTCTCAAGTAGTGCAGCTTAGCTCACCAAACCCAATAGTTTTCAATCCATTCGGAAACCCTCTCAAACCAAGTCTTAGGGTTTGTTTGGTTGGCACCCTAGGCTTCATGCCTGAGAAAAAGTGATGCATGAAAGCAACCTGAAAGTAGATAATTTTTGTCTGGTCGGACAAGTTTAGATATGTGGTGTTTGGTTGGTGACCTATGCATGAAGAAAACGTGAAATTCAAAAAAAAATGTTTTGAGAATGAGGCGTAAAACCATGAAATATGCTTCCTTCCTCCTTATCCCTTGTTCTTCCGGCTCGCTCGGTGGAGGCGGCCCGGCCAGTGGGGAGTTGTCGTCGATGACCGAAGAGGTCAAAAATGGGTTGGGGGCACCGAGGCGAGCGCATGGGTGGTGACATCGCAAGACGGGCACCCACCAAGGCGGGCCGACGGTGGCGCCCTATCGCCGGACATAGGGAAGACAAGTGGTGATGGTGCTAGAGGGGAAAATTGGATGAAAAGGGATGATCATGGGCACCACAGGAGTTGTGGAACCTCACCCAAGCGGATGAAGGTGAAGGCGGGCGGCCGACGTCGTGCGCCATGGGTGGCGGCAATCTTCCATGGTGCAACAAGGCCAAGGGGAGGCCAAAAGGATGATGGGGAAGGAAGGGGGAGGCAAGGGGACACTTGGGTAGGGAGGAATTGGGGACAAACTCACCGGACGAAGGATGGCCGCCGTGGCGGCAGTTTCAGTTGGGACCGAGGAAGACGGTGGTGGCGCGGTGTTCCGATGGTGGAAGCTCAAAATTGATTGAGGACTTTTGCTCATGGTGTCGATGTCGTGGAACACAATGTGACGTGAAAAAGGAGTGGATGGAGTTTGTCGGATTGGCTGGAATGACATGGTGGGTGCAGCGGCTGAGCGGGCATGGTGACGCCACAGGCGTGGTTTGAACTCAGAGGGAAAGAATGGAGAGGGGGGGGGGAGCCGAGCCGAGCCGAGCTAGGAGGTCGCGACGACGGGAGCGGAGTCGAGCGAGGTGCCACAAGGAGGAAGAAGCTAAGCGAGGAGGAAGACAGTCGCTCGCCTGGGAGCCAGGCCTTCGTTTTGAGTGCTGGGCTCGATGTCCCGGCTGGATCGGGTAGCCTCCAGCAAGAACCAAACACACCCCAGGCATGACCCTAGGAAGCTTCTGGCTAGGTAGATTTGGTCCAGGGTACCCACCAAACAAGCCCCTAACCTCTCCCTCTCTCTCTCTCCCATCTTTCTCTGTCTCTCTCTCAGGCCATTAGGCGACATTACCGCATGAGTCCACGAGACAACTAGGCATTGGGCGGCAAGTGAGAAGGTGAGGGTGGCTTCGGGCTCCGCCTTGACCTTAGTGGCAGCGCATTGGATAGAAGGTAGGAACAAAGTAGCAAGTGCCAAGAAAGCGGGCATCGAGTAGAATCTATCCGGGCCACTAGGGCTAGCAAGTTAGGCCGCACACGTCGATAACAGAACATATGCATCCCTATTCCTCGGTCCCAAATGCCAAATTCATAATTCAACATTTTTTCTTAATAATTTTGTAATTTCTCTAAATTCTTTGTGGTGTTATCTCTAGTACGAAAAAATTGAACTTTTTTTTGCTATCGTGTACCTTTAATTTTTCCATTGAATAATATTTTATTAACTCCGAACACTCGTTCGATAAATTCTGGGTCCGCCACTGCACAACGCGGTAGGACACGGACGATATCGTGCCGCGCTCGACGTACTCGGTGCTCCACTTCCGCGGCTCCTTGATGCGGACGATGAGGTCAAACGTGGGGTCCAACGTGAGAGGTCGCGATCATGGAAAACAATTTCAGAAATTTTGGAAATTTCGCCCCTCCAAATTTTTTATGATCCGTTCAAAAATTTTTGGAAATATTTGAATTTAGACAAATTACATCCTAAATTTGAATTTGGATAAAATTTGGTCAAATTTCAGTGACATTTCAAGTCCAAATTTTGTCTAGTTTGAAAACTCACCGAAATTTTGAACCGAAATTCCAAAATTTCGGTGATTTCGCCCTCTTCCGATTTTTTTTCCAAAGCGAAATAGTGTTCCTTGGTCGCGATCTGGGTCCAGGCCCGAGAAGCCGACGACGGCGACGCTGTACTCCGGGTACTTGCCATTGTCCAGGGACCACATGTAGGTCCAGTAGAGTAAGGGCACCATGATCACGAGCGCGGCGACGGCGCCGAGGATGCCTAGCAGGTTGCTCCAGTCTCCAGAAGAGCCCCTTCAGGTTGCAGCCGACGCCGTCGTCGGAATCAAGAAGCCGCTCGTTGCGCGCTCCCATGGCGATGTCTCCCCGTCTTTTTCCTAGGGTTCTAGTTGTGCGTGGTTATAGGAAATGTGCGCGCGTATCATGATGAGTATAGATGGTTCGTCCGTGGGAGATTAGGTTGGGTTGGAGTTGGTTCGATCAGTTCGGCAATGATACGGGAGGCATTTTGATTGTTTGATGAGGACGTGGTGTACAAGCCTCAAGCCTGAGTTGCCGCGGAAACGCTAATCTACAAGTACTCGTTGCAACGCACATGTACGTGAAGAGACGAGGCTGTCGGAACGAGACGCGCACGTGCGTTTGACCAGCGACGATGTCGGGACGAGACTTCTGTCGGAATGGAACGCTCTCACCTACGCTCGACGGACGAAGACGACACTGTTGAGTAACCGTCGCTGGCGAGTTCAGTCCGAATAATTACCTCGCAGACAAGCGTAGAATCGATTAGAACAAATCAAGAACACAAAAATGGATCGAGAACACAAGAATGTAATAAGAGATTGAATACGAGAGATATAGGGACTTTCGCTTCTTTTATTCCTTCATTAATCGATCAATCGCTTCTGATGAATAGCACTTTATTTATAGACTAGAGACCTGTTAGGGTTTGGGATGAGGAGCCCATACATGGGCGGCTTCGGTCAAGCCCATAGTTTCCTAACACCCTCCTTGGGCACCCATCCTTACATGTCTATGCCTCGTCAAAACTCCATAAAAACTCAGAGGGAAAAATTTGGAGAAAGAGCGCATGATACAAGTTACATTATGCGTTACCTAATTGCCTCATTAAAAACCTTAGCCGAGAAACTTGGAAAACTCGTCAAGGGAAAAAGAGTACAATCCACCCAATTTCATTTAATCTCTAGGATTTACTCTTTGGGTACTAGATCTTCGTGATTAAGTTTCAATAATGAGTTCGTGAAGATTCTCCCCCTGAATTCTGCAATTCTACACTTCTCTAAGTCTCGTTATTACAATTCCACGTATGCACCTTTCAAAGCTAGATCTTTGAAGTAACTTAGTGAATAAATCTACAAGATTTTCACATGACTTAGTATGCGATGCTTTAATTTCGTCCATCTTTACAATTCATGAGCATAGAAGAACTTGGGGTTGATATGCTTTGTGAGATGACTCTTCACATAACCCATACGCACTTGTGCAACACAAGTCGCATTATCTTCATAGATAATAGTGGGGGTTTCGCAGTATTCAATCCACACGACTACTGGATATGGTGAATCATCCGCCGAAGCCAAACACATTCTCGTGAGGCCTCGTACAATGCTATGATTTTCAAGTGGTTCATCGGAGTCGATACAAGACTCTGCTTAGATGATTTCTATGGAATTGCAGTTCCACCACATAGGAAACATAGCTTGTTTGCGACTTGGTCATATCATGGGTTCTCAGAGTGCGGCATCTCACATAACCATTCATATTCAGGTCTTGGTTCTTTACAAAATGCAGACCAAGTTCGTTGCTTCCTTGGAGGTATCGGAAGATGTCCTTCATTCCCTACCAATGCCTTTGGTAGGTTCTGCACTATACCTTTCTAATAGGTTAACGGCAAACGTAATGGCCGATCTAGTACAATTTGCTAAATACATGAGTGCTTCTATCGCACTTAAGTATAGGAATTCCGGTCCCAGGACTTCCTCCCCCTCTTCTTTAGGTCTGTACGGGTCTTTGTCTTGCTGCAAAGATCTACTGACCATGGGCAATTTCAAAGGGTATGCCTTTCAAAATCAAACCTTTCTAACACCTTCTGAGTGTAAGTTGACTGATGTACTAAAATCCCTTCAGGGGTATGCTCAAGCTGCAAGCCTAGACAATATTTGGTTTTATCCAATTTTTTCATTTCGAACTCTGACTCCAAGTAAGAGCTTGCTTTCTTAATATCTTTCAGGGTTCCAATGATATTCAGATCATCTCCATACACTGAGATTATACAAAATCCATCCTGGGATCATCGTATAAATACACAGGGATTATTCTTATTGTTCGTGTAGCCTTTCTTGCATAGAAAGTCGCTTCAAGCGATTATACCACATCCTGCCTGATTGCTTAACTTCGTACAGTGACTTTCTGAGTTTCACACTATACATATTTCTATTTGCTCTGTCTTGGTTCGGGACAGGGATACATTCAGGTATCTTCATATAAATGTCCGAATCTAATATTCCATAAAGGTATGCTGTTACCATATCCATTAATTTCACTTTTAACTTTAAGTTTGCTGCCATTGAGATTAAATATCTAAAGGGTGATTCCGCCCATGACCGGGGAATAGGTTTCTTCATAAACAACTTCTGGATGTTGAGTAAAACCTTGTGCAACAAGTCTTTCTTTACTTCATTATTTTCATTTCTCTTTCGAACAAATACCCACTTATACCCTACAAAGGTGCACATGGGGAGGCGAACGGCTTTCATGCCTAAACACCTTTTTTTTTATTCAGAGATAATAATTTCGCTTCTATTGCCTTCTTTCAATTTTCCCAATCTGATCTTTTCATTCAATGACGTCTGAGCTCTGGATCAAGATCGATGATTGTGGCAATTTTCTTGCAAAATCAATGTCGACATTAGCTGTTGTCTTATTCATAGATTCTCCCGAGGTCATAAAGTTTATAGCTATTTCTTCAAGGGGCGATTCTTCTAATGCTTCTACTTGCTCACCGCTGCTTTCAATTACGGGGGCAAGTCCCTTTAGTTTTTCAGCTCCGATGTGTGCGCACACATCCATGCTGATGTCTCCCTTCATGGGGATGTTCAATTCTAGTATGCCTTTTCTGAAGGTTCCATACTGGTGCCAAGTCTCAACTGGCTCCCCTTCTGGTTCTGGGGAACTTCCGTGATCGGCTGTGTCAAGTCCTTCTTATCCTTTTTCGCCAGCGTCCCGGTTACTTGGGATTCGAGGGGGAGTTCTCGTCCTTCGTGAGGCCTTAGGACGAGATTAGGGATACCTTCATCGGTATTTCAACCCTCTCCTGCATTATGCGTCAGTGCATATGCGACTTGGTCACGCTCTTCAAATCACTAAAGTGGTTAGTCAGTTGATTCGCTAATGCTTGCAAATCAATTATCTTCTAGACTTCACTATTTGCTTTACTAGTGCACGGGTCATGTACATGGATTTCAATTATCTTCTGGACTTCAATTATCTTCTGGATTGCAATTATCTTCTGGACTTTTTTATTTCCCGACATTTTCATCAAGGGATTGATTTCCTCCCCCTAATGACGGGAAACTAGTCTCATATAATATACTATCAGCGAATCGGGCAGTATGCAAATCTCTCATCATAGGTTCCAAATACCTGATTATGGATGCTGTCACATAACCAGCGTATATCCTAGACTTTCGGAGAAGGCCCAATGCAGTTCGCTGTGGTAATGGTATAGGTATATAAACCTTGCAACCAAACCTTCAAAGATGAGAAGTTTTCTGTACTGACCCTTGCGTTAGTTGCACAGGTGAATGGATGTTATATGCTAGTGGTCTAAAATTGATGAGAGTTGCTGCGAGCAGGACTATGTGTCCCCAACATGCAGTTGGTAAATTACGATTCTTCAAAGGTGGTCAGGCAATAAATTTACTCCTTGTAATTAATACCTCTGCTAGTCTATTCTAGGTGTGGACATGCGGTACAAAATGCTCAACTTTTAATTCCCATTGCCATACAATAATCATCAAATGCCTTTGAAGTAAATTCTCCTATTGTCCATTCCGTGGACTTCACATGATGATCGTGAAATTATTTCTAATTTTAATTATCTCATGAGATTTAGCTTTGCAAAAGCCCGGTTTCTCGTAGACAATAATCATACATGCGACCATTTCGAGGAAGCATTGATGAGCATCATAAAATACCTAAATGACCCTTACAGGGTGTATAGGACCGCAAAAGGTCTCCTGGATACGGTCCAGAATATAGGGACTTCATCCTTCGCTTCAGAGCGAAGGTTTAGTAATTAAATTCGGTGGCACTGCAGAGTACACAAAATCTTCCCGATTCGGGAAATTCTTTACATTGGCATTATGTCCCTGTGAATTGTTAATTATATTTCTCATCATTCTAAGACACGGTGGCATTATCTATTATGCGAGATAGAAAAGGTTCGTGAGCTTCTAAATACGGTTTTCGTAAAGTATAGGCTGCAGATGCCTTAATATTAGTGTAGTATAGCCCAGTTTCAAATGAAGGAAGTCATTCTGATACCATTTTTTCTACTTTCTTCACGCTTTATAATGAGCAGGTATTTCTTACCATACTCTTCTTGCCTCTACGTGGAAACCGCTTATGCTTGAATATTCTTGAGAGTTCTAGTCGATTACTGGGTACAACGAGGCTTCTTTAATGACCAAAGTTGTGCCCATTAGGGGTATAATTGAGGCCCTTCCCGAGCCTATTATACAAGTATCATTTCATGCGATTGTCGTGAAGACCATCAAGATTCTTCTTCGATCGACCAAAAGATTTTCGCCTCTTAAGATAGTATTTATTGTCTCACGCCAACTAAGCACACTTCCTCCAATAGGGTGCCACACGCGTTCTAATATAATGTACTTTATTAATATGTAGCAGAAAGCAAGCAACACATAAATAAAATACTTCAAATATCAGAACATAACTTGTTATTATAAATACGGGAATAAGTCTTGCAGGACTCGTCATTAGAATTTAATGCTTTGCTCTACTAGAGCTTACAACCATTATTCGAAAATAATTCAATGTTCTGCTTCAATTACAAACTGCAAGTTACTATAAAAGATCCAAGTGCAATGTGTGCACTAGATCGAATCAGCGAAGTATTCAGAAACTTCTGCCTCAATCTACTCCATGGAGATATTCTCCTTTTGGGCAACTACGGCTGCGGCCGCTGCAATATCCAGAGGAGGGATAATGGGGCTGTTGCTAGGCTGTCCACATCCATGAGTGCAACTAATGGGTGTGGATCTTCCACGCCTGCAATGGCGAGGTGTGCCTCATGCTGTCCGATGCCCTTCTTCTTAGACTGGAAAAGCATCAATAACGTGCGACTCACGACCTTACCCTTCTTACTCCTCTCCTTCATGAGAGGTTTTATCACCTTGTAGCTGCTAGCATTGGTTTCATGGCCAACATTGCTACTAGGTGGCTATGAGATGTAGTTCTTCCTTAGAACATCATCGCAACTTGCATGGTGTCAATTGATGCGGCATACTCCTTGTAGCCGTCTTGACGATAGTTGCGTGTGGATTACACTGTATTTGGGTAAAAGGTAGATAGGGTCTTCTCAATCTTCTGCTTATCCGTGATTACATTATCACAGAGTTGAAGACTTGTACAAATTATGTACAAATTCGCCATACTAGGTCGGTTCTTCGAATTCCTGGTTCGTGATGCCAGTCATTTCTATATTCATGCAGATAGTTCATAAGGTTTACTGCTAGTAATTTACATAAAATGGTTGCAAAATTCTCATAATGCTCTTCGAACTTCTGGTTCGTGTTCCCGTATTTTTCTATGCATTTTTCATGATTTACTGCTATTTTCAGTGATTAAAAGCAATATAAACAATCACAGATAATCAAAACAGTAAATACAATACATAAATTGCATAGAAATAATAATAACAAAGTTAAATATGCTTCAAATGCAAAAATTGATTCAAAAATTGAATTCCCGAGGCCCTTTTCTGCTGGAAAATGAATTTTCGGCAAATTCTGCAATCCTCAGGGGTTAAAACGCAAAAAATTTTCAGTTCAAAGAAAAATTCCACGTAATTATCAGACTTTCAGAGGGCCTATTCGCAAAAACGCCTTTTCTTTTCCCTTCCTTTTTTTTTTCATAATCGGTATTTCCATCCTACCAATGGCCGACTTCAAAGGAACCGGTAGGTTTCTACCCTACTGCAATAGCAAAGACGGCAGCTCCATTGGGTCGGCCGGCGACGATGGTTGGGGTTGGGCTGGCTGGGCATGGGCGGGCGCCGACCTTCAAGCGCCATTCAAGGCGGTACATGGGCGGCGGCAAGCAAGGCGGTGGCGGCGAAGCGGCGGGCTACCCGCAACGCTTGCAACCGACCAAGCGGCGGCGCCATAAGGGCGCGACAGCGTCAGCAAGCTGCTTGCTGGCGCGTCCGCTTGGGCGAGACTCCGCCATGCGATGGCGTGCTCCATAGATCCGGCGAGGCGCCTTCAAGGCGGCCGGCGGAGGCTTCAACGTGGCCGCGCTCCAGCGCGCTGCGCAGCTCGATCGTCTCTGGCGCGGGCCCATGCAGATTCCGGCGGTGCCGAGCATGCGACGGCTTTGAAATCGCGCAAGACGACTCAAAGCGATACAAGACGGCTCCAAAGATGGCGCCAAGACGGCTCCGTGCCAACAAGATGACAAGACGGCCGGGTCGCAAATATTTTTTTCTCATGCTATTACTGTTTATGCGATGTAATGCGATGCGATATTACACAGTGCAATCAACATCGGTTCTTGCATGTAATCTACCCATCGACATTGTGTCGGCGACTTCAAGTCGGCTCACGGTAGATTAGAACGGATTTGCAACTTCTACGGTACAATCGACATCCAATCTTTCGTGCAATCTACCCATCGACATTGTGTCGGCGACTTCAAGTCGGCTCACGATAGATTAGAAAGGATTTGCACCGTAGAAAAACAATCTAGAAAGCGAATTTGCAGAATTGAAAGCAATCTAGAAAGAAGACGATTCAATCTACGAGTGTCGTTCATCGAGAGTTACCTTTCGATCCGAGTAAAGTAGGCCTAGAAGTAGGCCGGAGTCGATCGTGCTGATAACGTGTTGAGTAACCGTCGCTGGTGAGTCCAGTCCGAACGATTACCTCGCAGACAAGCGTAGAATCACTTAGAACAAATCAAGAACACAAGAACAGATCAAGAACACAAGAACAGAATAAGAGATTGAACACAGAGATATAGGGGGCTTCTTGCTTCTCTTTATTCCTTCATTAATCGATCAATCGCTTACAATGAATAGCACCCCCTATTTATAGACTAGAGACCCTGCTAGGGTTTGGGATGGGGAGCCCATACATGGGCCGGCTTCTGGGCCAGGCCCATAGTTTCCTAACAGACACGTCCCATTTGGCCCCGCGTGGTGGAGGGAGACTACTCTGAGCGAGAGTCGGGACCACGAGGATCGGGCGAGGCGGCGTCGGTGCGGAGGGAGAAGGAGGAGGAGAGCCGAAGAGGAGATGAGGCGAGGCGTGGTGCGGCATAGGCGCTGATGGAGGATAGGAGGTGAGGCGTGGTGCGACGCTTGTGCTGATGGAGGAGAGGAAGAGGGGAGGCGGCACGGAGGGAGGCGGGTGAAGGGGAGGCGGGAGGAGAGGAGGCCAGGAGCCTAGAGGAGAGGAGGCGAGGCGGTGCGCGTCGGTGCCGGGCCAGGGGAGGAGAGGAAGAGGGGAGGCGGCGCGGAGGGAGGCGGGCGAAGTGGAGCCAGGAGGAGACGAGGCCGGGAGGAGAGGAGGCATCGAGGTGAGGAAGAGGCGAGCCGGTGTCTTGAGGAGGAGGCGAGGAAGAGGTGAGGCGAGGAAGAGGTGCAGTCTGCAGTCAGCATAGTGACACACGCTGCACTCATGGGCGCCAGGGAGAGGAAGAAGAAACGGGCAAATGGGTGGGCGGGGGCACGGCACTGGCCAGCACGGCCAGAAGGCACATGCGGCCGAACGCGTGCTCGTGGGTCAGGCTCGCATGGAACGGCCCGACTAAAATCCAACCGTTGGGTGTTTTTGCCCGTTCTTGATCGTTTGGGTCTTTAAAAATAGCAAAAAAATTCAAAAAAAAATCCCAAAATTTTTCTTATAAATAGCCACCACACCCTCATTCAGTACCCCTCTATTCCCCAACCTTTCTTTGAAATTCTGTTGTGTAAATTCAAATTCGTTGTGAGATAATTTGATAAAATTCAAAAAAACTTTGCCAAATTTTGAAAATTTTAATTTTCGGCAACAAGTAAGCAAAAGAGGTACAATTCTATTTTTTGCATACTTTTATTGTTAGAAATTGTTATGCTAAGATGAAAGTAATAATAGTGTTAGTTTCAATTTTGCAGTTTTGGTTATGGACAGTTATGACAGCTTTGCTCTTTGTGATTACAGACTTTCACCGGAGAAAATTGCGTCTATGGAGGTGGCCGTTGTAAGATCGAGGAGGCCGACTAGAGGGGGGGGTGAATCGGCGGTTTTAAAAACTTTTTGGCTAAACATGATTTCTAATGCGGAATTATAAATCAAATCGGTTTTGCTCAATTAAAACCTAAATCATCTAGTCTTGACTAAGTGCACCAACAAAAAGACTATTGAAAACTAGCAATCATACAAAGACATGTAAGCAATTTAATACAAGGAATGTAAATTGCACAAAGTGAAAGCACAAGAGAGCAAAACACAAGGATACAATGATGTTTTACCATGGTGTTTGGAGACTTGCCGGTCTCCCTAATCCACGTTGAGGTAAGCTCAACCGCGTTGGACCGGCTCCTCAATTGAGCCAACACTTCCGAGGTAAGTCCAACCACTTGGACCGGTTCTCACAACATGAACTAACACCTCGATCCACTCGGGGTTGCTCTTCCTCTACTCTGGAGATGGCGAGCACCAAACCACTCACAACCGCCCGGGTCTTCTCATAACCTTCTTTTAGAACATCACCGGCGCAACTCCTCCAAGCCGTCTAGGTGTCGGCAAACACCAAGAGTAACAAGTCGGAGACGCTCACTTGAACGAGCTCAATGGATACACAATCCACTACCTAATGTAACACATGCACTTAGGGTTTGCTCTCTAAGCTCAATATGTGCAACACATACACATAAGAGATGAGAGAGCTTGCTCTTAGCTCAAGAGAATAGAATGGGGGCTCAGCTACTCTCCCACAACCGGCCAAGGTGGGTATTTATAGCCCACACCTAAAAACTAGCCATTTGGAAGAGATTCTGCTGAAAAATAGCCAAGTCCGGTCTGACCGTCAACCACTAGCCGGTCAGACCGGCCATGCTCCAACGGCTATAAAACTAGCAGTTGGACCATGTTCGGACTGACCGCCAACCAATGGCCGGTTAGTCCGCCAACCCTCGCCGCATCGTCCAACACAAGGCGATTAGACCGCTGTGAAACAAATAGCATTACCAGAAAAATACATTCTTTGGAAAAAGCTGACCGGGTCACTGACCTGGAGGTCCGGTCAGACCGGCCAACACACGGCGGTCAGACCGGGCACCCAAATTCCAGAAAAACGCATTCTCTAGAAAAAGCTGACCGGGTCACATGACCCGGAGGTCCGATCAGACCGGCCAAAACATAGCGGTCAGTCCGGCACCTCCGATCAGACTGGTCAACTAATGGCGGTCAAACCGCCAAAATAAGGTCTTGCACACATCCCGGTTAACCTTTCAAGGGCCGGCCAGACCGTCCAAATACCTTCGGTCAGTCCGGACCAGGAGACAAAAGCTAATTTTACAAATCGCTTCAACTTAATTTGTAAAACACATTTGCCAATTGATGTACGATGCAAATAAGGGTTAAAGGCGAGATTCTCAACAAGTTGCAAAACACATTTGACAACTTTTAGAATCACACCATAAGGAATAAGGTACATGGACTTAAACCATTTGCAAAACACATTCGCAAACTAAAGTTACATGCTACAAGGATTGTGCAAGAGCTCCGACTATTTGCAAAATATATTTGCAAATATTGGCAACATACTAATGAGAGCTAGAGCAAGCACAACGATCTATCAACACATGATACACTCAAGCTACTAGTCATGACTCCTCTTAATAGTACGACAACCTATACTAGGAATCCGGTCTTTCAACCAAACATCAAGACCGGTAAAAGACTAGGAACACATCCTTAACCCTAGCTAATCATACCTTTGCCTTGAGTATTCACTTGAAGCTTGATAACGCACATCTTCACTTCATGTCCGGGTCATTGACTTGAATATACATCAACCCATGATGCATCATTTACTCTAAGCTCTTTACTTCAATATCATCAACACATGATGATCTTCTTCACTTCGGGATCTTAACTTGAACATCATTAACACATGATAATTTTTTTCATCCCGAGTCTTGACTTGATGACGATCAACTCATGATTTCGTCAAAAGTCTCCATCATCATGGAACATAACCTATTCATTCAACTTATGGAAAATGTTAGTTCCAAATGACGATTGTCATTAATTACCAAAATATACCATTAACTCATAATGGCGGGTCTAGATTCTTCAAGGCCGACGGTAAGGAGGTGGAAACTAGCACGGTCGAGAGATAGGGGGAGGCCATGGTGAGGGAGGGAATATTGGCACAACAGATAAGGAGATGGTGGGACGTCGGTAGGAGGAGGAAGGGGGTGGGTGTGAACACATCGATATTGAAGGGGATAGAGAGGCTGCGGTGGGAATATTAAGACAACTGACAAGGAGGGCCCATTGAAAAGAAAACTTGTTAAATATTGATATTGTGAATGGTGCTAGAGACATCTTGTCGAAGATGTTGTCTCTAAGATTGTCTCTTGTTGATGTGGATGCTATATAGCAAAATTAGTGACAACACTATTGTACTGGCCCTTAGGCCTTAGGGCTAACAACTAGTTGGCCGATTGTGGGCCTTATTGTGGATGTCATGGGGATACGCTTCTAATCTCAGTGTGATAAACAATTGGTAGTAGCGTCGAGGCGTTTGGCGAAACCCTCATTTTTGGGAAGTTATAGACTGTTGAGACCAGCCAAGTGACGGTTTGACCGTCCATGGGTGGTGATCAGACCGACCACATGGTGGCGGTCTGAACGGCCAAAATTGGAAAGTAGAATTTTGGCAATCGTCCAAAAATCACATGTGAAGGGATGCTTGAGGATGCATTTGCACTTGGTCTCATTGGAATTGGAGTTTCGAGACTAGATAGAGTTTGAAAATTCCAGAGAAGGCCATTAGTTGGCGATCGGCTAGGCGCCAGCGATCAAACCAACCATGAGCGACGGTTTGACCGGCCAGGCACTGGGTCATTGAATAATCTAGACCCGCCATTACAAGTTGATGAAATATTTTGGTAATTAATGACAATCGTCATGTGGACTAACATTTTTCATGAGTTGGTGAAATAGGTTGAGTCCCATGATGATGAATACTTTGGATGACATCATGAATTTATTGTCATCAAGTCAAGGTTCGGGATGACATATGTTGTCATGTGTTGATGAGCATCAAGACAAGATCTCAAAGTAAAGAAAATCATCATGTGTTTATGATATTCAATACAAGATCCCGAAGTGAAGAAGATCATCATGTGATGATGATATTCAAGTCAAGAACTTGGTGTAAAAGATATCATCATGTGTTGATAATTATCAAGTCAAGAACCCAGACTTAGAGTGGAGATATTCGTTATCAAGTGATCACTCCAAGATGGATGCTCAAGGTAAATGTATGACTAGCATAGGTTAAGTATGTGTTCCTAGTCTTTTACCGGTCTTAGTGTTTGGTGTGTAGACCGGATTACTAGTATATGTTGTCGTACTATTAAGATGGGTCTTGACTAGTAGCTTAAGTGTGTCATGTGTTGATAGCTCTTAGTGCTTGCTCTAGCTCTCTTTAGCATGTTGCCGAAATTTGTGAATGTGTTTTGCAAATAGTTGAGGCTCATGTATAATTTTTGTAGCATGTGATTTTAGTCTGTGAATGTGTTTTGCAAACGGTTTAAGTCCATGTACCAAATTCCTTGTGGCGTGATTCTAAAAGTCGGCAAATGTGTTTTGCAAATGTTGAGAATCATGCTTTCATATCTTGTTTGCATCGCGCATCAATTAGCACATATGTTTTGCAAAATTGAGTTGAAGCGATATGTAAAATTAGTTTTTCCTATTTATGGCGGTCTGACCGTAGCCCTTTGGACGGTTTGCCGGCCTACCTTGGGTTTGACCAGGACGAGTGCCGGTCTAAATGTCCTGGTGGTTTGACCGCCAGTGGTGACTAGTGGGACCCCGGTCTGACCGCTATGTGTTAGCTGGTCTGACCGGCCCCATGGTCAGTCACTCTGGTTTGCTTTTTCCAGAGATGGGTGTTTTTCCTTCAACTTGACTCATTTGTGGAGCGGTCTGACCACCCCTGGTCCGGTTTTATCGCCCCTATGAGGGAGATCAGTCCGGTTGAGTGTCCGACGGTTAGTTTTTATAGCCGTTGGAGCTAGGGCGGTCTGATCGGCCATTGGTTGGAAGTCTGATCGGGCCTCCAGCAGCTAGTTTTCTTGTGTGGGTGTATAAATGCCCCTTGTGGCCGGCTTGGGAGAGTGCTGATGCCATTTTCATTTCCTTTAGCAAAGAGCAAGCCATCTTCCCTCTTTTGTGCATGTGTTGCACTTAGTGAGTTTAGAGAACAAAATTCTAATGCATGTGTTGCATTAGGTGTTGGATTTAATATCCATTGACTTTAGACACTTGATTCATCCATCGGCTTCCGTATATCGTCGCCTTAGGTTGGGAAGCAATCTGCATGTACTGGCCCCATGCTACATTGCTAGTCACCTTGACTAGCTTCCATACGCCCTGCCATCCCCTATTCGTGTAGGTGATCCCCTCAATGACAAGTTTCTTCGTCATTGCCTCCGTGTCGAAGTCCCTCCGGATACAGCTCCTCAACTCGTGAATATTCATCGCATCGAGTCTCTCCGCTCGGACCACCTTGTACTAGTATCTCGACATGTCCAACCCATTGGGTCCGCCCTAAGAGACCGTCGCCATAAAACACTTCCAATTGTTGCTTGTTCGAAATTACCTAAAGGCACAACTACCCGATTTACGGTACGCTAAATAACAAGCAGGCGCACTACGTAGTCTATATTTCAATTAATTTCTCGTACAAGACTATTCATATATGATTATTTCATTAATTGCCACTAATTAAATATGATGAAAGTAATTAAGACTAATAAATTAAGACTAATTTATTTGTCACTAATTAACTATGATATAAATAATTGCGACATATTAAATAAAAGTAATTATACACAAATAATTAATTAATTAGCAATAAATTGATTACTTATCAATAAATTACTTACGAGTAATTCATTACATCTAACTAACTACTATTAAATTAATTATGATTAATTAATTACCACAAATTAACTACGCGTCATTAATTAATTGTAATTAGTTTTAGTATTTAATTAGCACTAATTAACTACGAGTCATTACTTACCAATAAATTAATTACGGCTACATCATTACAACCACTTAATTACCACTAATAAACTATGACTAAATTAATCACAATTTATTAATTATTACTAATTACTTAATTAATAATAAATTACCACTAATTACTTAATTACGACTAATTAATTACGACTAAATAAATATGAGTTTTTAATTATGACTACTTAATTACCACTAATTGAATTACCACTTATAAACTACGAGTAAATTACAACTAATTAACTACGATTAATAAATTAACACTAATTAACTACGACTAATAAATTACGACTGAAATAATTGCAATTAATGCATAGGAAATAATTTTACCTTGCCTTGATGAAGACCTCGTTGTACTTATATAGTCCTAAGCACTACTCTAAACACTATTTAATTCATAGTGTAATCCGAAAAAAGTTTTAGTTCAATTCTCTTTGTTCTCAGCGACGAGGCGAACGAGAATGAGAGCGAGAGCGAGCGCAACATCGGTTTTTATAGCCGCACGAAGCCATTTCACACCGACCACGAAGCAATGGGAGAGAATCTCGCGTGCTGTGTGGTGTGATTATGCATGCATGCATGCATGCGGACAGCAGCAGCGAGGTGATGGAGTTGACGGATGGGACGGGGGACAAGATCAAGGGGATACTTTCGGCAGAAGGTAAAACATGCCTATGCCCTGCGATCCGGCCCAGGGTTAGGATTAAATCCGGCCCCAGGGTACGGACGCGCTGGACTTGACACGTGGCGAGGCGTCCGGGCGTCAGGGGCATGACAGAGGCGGCAATCCGAGCGAGGGGGTACGGACGCGCCACGTGGCGGCTTTCGGGAGAGGGGGGCATGTACGCGCGTTGTTCGGGCACTGGGGCAAACTCATCTCTTGCTTGGCGCGGGGCAACACTGCAACGTGTCCTAAAGGCAGGGGCCATCCGGCCTCTCGGGGAGTGGCCGAGATGGAATCCAGACACGAGAGATACAGATTTGGATGTGATATGTTTATTATGCCAGTTTTGGTATTACGCCGCGAGAATGGCCAGCCCATCAAAGCAACCAAAAACTCACTCCATTCTTTTGCTCCCACACACGTGGCGCCCAACGGTTGGTTTTTGCTTCCATGCCAGATCCACAACATCGTCGTCCACAGGACAAAGAAACAAGTCAAATTCACGAAACAATATTTCCCATCCAGCTACGAAGAACTCGAAAACAAAATCACGGAGGAAAAAAGCGAAGCCTATCTCGGCCAAATTCAGAGATTTTCACCATCACCAATATTTTCACCGATGTCTTTTTTTTTTGAATGAAAGGCAGGAGCACGACCCTTTGCATTAATAAAATAGGAAAAAAGAGATAAAAATAAAAAGATACAGCTCAACAGAGCACCACTACCCTTTAAGCCGCAGAAAACGCCAAATAACAGAACACGCTAGGGAAACTAGCCAACTAACACCTAGAGCTAGGGACAACGCCTCCTAAACTAACTCACATGAGCTACAAACTGAACACACAACTAGATCGACTTGAGAGAGAAGAGGAAGCAGATGCAAGATGATCCATACGCTAACAGGCCCACTAGAAAGGAGCTTCATGTAAATTAGGTGAGAAAACAGTCTTTCTCTCGGTGATAAGAGCGGATACGCTGCTATCTGCTGTCATTTTTGCAGCTGCGTTCTTGCCCTCATCACTCTCCTCCTCAGATCGGATGAGAACACCGAACAAATGATGTAGGCAGGTGGACGGTGGTGCAAGGAGATCAACCAGTTCAATGAAAATAAATAATTTTGTTCCCACATGAATGTAGTTTCTTGCCGTCCGTACGTGTATTTGCCTGGTATGTTCATACATGGTCTGCTCGCAAGAGCTCTTCTCGAGCGGCTGCAACGCCACAACGGCGAGATGCTCGTCGCCGTAGACGACACCGGAACAGCTGAACAGGGGCTATATTATTATATATTGAAGAAAACGATGGAGGCCGAGCTCGGCATGACGCGGGTGCCGACCTGGAGCAGCTCTCGAATTTCTAAGGATGACCGGCGATTGTCTTGCTGCTCCTCTTCGACAGGCATCAATATGTGATTCTACGCCGGCGATAGATCAAGGAAAGAAATAAACGTCCTTCCCTTTGCTGGGCTGAGGACGACGATGTCGTGGGGCCTGCCATAGAAGCGAAAAGGAAAACCAACCCTTGGGTGCCACATGTGCGGGAGCACGGACGGGAGCACAAGCGCGGAGCAGGCAAGCCGCGTCCCTGCTCTGCGCAAGAAACATCTCTCAATTTGATTGAATTTTTTTTAAGTATAAGTTATGTTTTTATCAATTTAATCGATATTTAATCATATGACATATCAATCTCTATACAAATCTAATGGTTATAACAATTGATTTAAACCTAAGAAAATTTTAGATGACTTAAAAATAACAAATCTGAAAACATATATATTACGTGTACCAAACTACTAGGTAATTAATACAGCATACAAAACTTTGAAAAGATGGCCGTGCATCCTGTGAATCAAAGCTCAAAAGGCGCCGTCGTCCATCTCAAGCTCTCCACCGGCGGCCTCCTCCTCCTCGTCGCCAATGTACAAGTACGGGTTTTTCTCCACCGGCTGGAAGTTGTAGAACACGAACAAATAGAACGCAAAGCTCGCGGCCTCGACAGCGACGTTGACGCCCCACTGGTACTTGTAGTTGAGCACCGCGAGGAACGCCGACACGATGATCCGGGTGAAGTAGAGGTAGCCGACGACCACCAGGTAGAAGCGCTTGAAGAGCGTGAGCTTCTGGAGGTTGCGCGCCGCCTTGCCATCGGTCTTCGAGGCCTCGCGCAGGCCACGGATGGACCAGATGATGGGGAAGAAGACGGCGCAGCAGCAGATGACGTCCACCAGCAGGAAGACCTGGTTCCACACAATCCAGCCACGCCCGGTCGGGCCGGTCTCGCCGATCACCACCAGCACAAGGTTCTCGATCACTTGCAACGGGATGACGATCATGAGCACGTTCTTCTCACGCTCCTGGGATTCAGAAGCAATGCCAGTCAGTACCTTTTTTTGGGTCCAAACTACGATCGAATTCGTGGCTGCATAAGATCGTTGCACGGACCTGGAGGTATGGTTTGAGGAAGGACCAGCCGGTGCCGATGAGCACAATGACGGTGAAGAGGAGGACCCCCTTGAAGAAGCCGAACACGTAGAACGCGACGTCCCACCCGTGCGGCGTGCCCGTGCGCTCCACGTACCACGAGTCCTCGGCCGCGCACGCCATCTTGAGCGCCTTGAACAGCAGCAGCGCGCCCATCACCGCGTGGATCCGCTCCGCCGTCGCGCGATGCTGCACGCACGTCCACGCCCACGCCGCCAGGAACGCGACGTACACCGCCGACACGCCCGTGCAGATGGCCGGCAGCGGCTGCAACCCCACGGGGAGGTAGTCCCTGGGGCCGTCGGAGACACCGCCGCGCACGTTGTACATCTCGGTGCGCACGTCCATGGTGACCTCCACGCCGTCCTGACAGTTGCTGAACACGACGGCGTACTCGTCGGGGTCGTCGATGGTCACGGTGCTGGTGACCCCGCCGGGCGGGACGTCGCTGAGCCGGAGCACCGGGAGGGCGTACTCGCTCGTCAGTACGCAGAAGCCGCCACCGTTGTTGTCTCCTGGTCCTGGGTCGGCGGCGGCGTACTCGGATTCGTTGTTGACCTTCGGAAACTGGGCTCCGGAGATGAGTACAAATCCCATGAGGCTGGGGTCGACTCCGGTGAGGCGTGACCCCGGCCGGAGGTTCCACGCTGAGCGGCGTATGGAGATGGTGGCCTTGCCGCCAGCCGCGAAGCCAAACTGCTCGAAGAGGATGAGGGGTCGCGGGTCCGACACGATTAGCGCGGTCCTGATCTCGGCATGGGTTGCCCGCGCGAGGAAGAGGAGGGCGGCGACGGCGACGGTGAGGGAGGTGCCCATGGAATCGGTGCGCGATGGTAGGTGCATGTCATGCAACGCTGTGGATTAATCGTTCTTGTTGCATTTCAATTTGTTCGTCGTTCGGGAGTAGGAATTGTCGCATGCATGGTGTGCGCGTGAATAATCAAGGAGGAGGGGTAATGGAAATGGACAAGCGGCTTTTCGATGACCATGGCGTGTTTTAGGGAGGGCCATGAGAGCAAACGGAGAAGGCAGCATTGTTTCTTCTCCCATTTTGGCAATGTCATGGACTCATGGTAGCACAGAATAGTGCTGGAGTGCGCGAAAATAATCCTATGAAATCTGGGTCCTACGCATCTCAGGTTTAATTAACCTTCTCACACGTAAACTTTTATTCTATTAAATACCAACTATTTCGTGGGCCTGATGGGACGCTCAATTCGGTTTATGGGTCTAATGGGCTGGGCTAATCTTGGGCTTCAATTGCAAAATCAGTAGATTTTGTCTATTCAGAAGTGGGATGTACGTGCTGCATCCATGATAATCCAGCAGAAAAAATGTACCTGATTTGCAGGTAACCAAAAGATATAAAGGGAGCAAATTAGTGCAGATCGCGTCAGGGTTATTTACCCGTATATTACAAGTTTATAATATTTGCATAATTACACTGCACACACTGTCTCTTTCTGCGTCATGGAAGAAAACCCCACAACGGGTCACAAAACAACAACTAAACAATATAAATGCATAAATGATTAACTTTCTTAACTTGATCACACGTGTCAAGAACACTCAGGTCACACGCACCTCAAAAATGCACTGAGCCAGCTTTGCCCCGCCAGATTTGTTCCTTCTAACGACCCGAGACACCGGGGATTGGCCGTGGATGCCTCATGCTTCGAGCTCATGTCGTTGCCACCAGCCATACAATGACGACCCATGGGCCACGAGCGAGCACGAGGAAGAATCAGGGTGGATGCAGTGTGTTTGGTTCGGAGGAATTTGACGGTAGAGGTCACTCATAGGCGTATCCGACGTTAAAGCACGGCGTACGGGGCTAGCATCCAGATCGATCGTCCGGGCACTAGTCAGGCCCTTGGTTTTTTTTTTTTTGAGAGAAGAGAATAGGCATAGTTGTTTACTCAATAAGATGGCCATCGATGCTAAGAGTATCTGATGGTCTAACTTGCTTATAAGAGTTTTTTTTTAAAAGAACTTGCTTGTAAGAAGTAAAAAATGCTGTAGATGCGTGTAGTTGGTCTTTCCCCTCCAAGTCGACGGCGGTGGTCTCTCCTAGGCTTCACGGTTTCCGCAAAGCAGTGTGTAGCGACCGAACTGGCAGTTAACGAAACATGTTACGATCCCTAAGCACTATTTAAAGCGTGTAAGGACATTAGATTTGACTAAGGCGGTACCACAACCACAATACTACTACCGTACGTCTAACATGTGTTTCCGGCATCCATGATAGATCCAAGATAGACTACTGATCTGGTTTGGCGGCCTGCAACATTACCAGTAACCGCGTTTCTCCCGCCCTACACTAAAAAAAGATTTTTATACTGCACTAATCAAAGGTTAACGTGTTCTAGTGCAAGATGTTCGATCGTACGTACGTAAGTCCTCCTAAAGCGTCCATTTTTTGTTCCTAAGCTTTCTTTCTTAGAAGGTGATGGGATCGACTTAGAGGTCCCTCTTTGATCTCTCCCAAGAAAGTCTTGGTGGGTCCTAGGGGCGGGCCCACCGTTCTGACGATATGAGACATGGCGGTGGACAGGCGGGAATGCAGTGCGGTAGCGGACACTGGGCTATGGTCAAAGCTTCTTGCACACACAAGGAGCTTGTGGCTAGGGATAGAAAATGGTAAAGGATAATCTGTTTTATCCGATATTCGTATTCGAGAAAACGCAAAGGTGGTAAGTAAAATCTGCATTCGAATAGTATTTATATCCGTATTCGGTGTTATTCGTAGCCGGGAAAAAAACCGGATAGTATCCGAAAAAACAAATACTATTCGGGAAAAATGAATACAAATACTATCTGTTTTTTCCCGGATACGAATACAAATACTATTTGTTCTACCGAGATTTATCGCAAAAGTTGTAGGATATTCGCATTCGACCGAATTGAGTATATATTCGATTCGAATTCGTATTTGTTACGGCATTCGATTCGTATTCGTATTCGTATTCGTTTTAAAAATAGGGATCCGTTTTCGTATTCGTATTCGTTTTAAAAATAGAGATTTATATTCGTATTCGGGACTATTCAATTCATATTCGATCCGTTTCCCTCCCTACTTGTGGCGTTCGTCTCCGGGCTCTGTCAGCCCCGTCACCGTCGTCCACTTCCTTGACTCCCTTGTTTCAGCCACGCCCACGCCCACAGGTAAGCTTCTGTTTCCTTTGCCCCTAGTTGTTTCGTGAATCAAATAGTGGGTTTGGAAGTGAATTACGTGAACTAGTGAACCCGTCCCTTTTGTTTGGTGTGATGCCCCTAAAATGTTCGATCAAATGGCGGGTTTGGGAGTGAATTAGGTGCCGCATCTGTTTTTTCAGTATAACACGAGAAGCCTGCTGGTGTCCAAACGTCCATGATCTGTATAATAGTCCAGATTGAGTCTGGACAAGTGCTAATGGAGTATTTCGTATAGTGCTGCAAGTGGGGCGGGCTGTGGACAACCCGCACCCACCTTGTGTCATTCGCATCGGAGTTGCGGTTAGATGAGCCCGCAATGCATATATCCACAATGGATTGGTGGGTTTGGCGGCGCACACTCGTCACTCCCGCTGCAAGCAAAGGCCCAAGACTAAGAACTCTATTTCTGCCTCCTCGACTTCCCCGTCCAATGGAGCTCCTGAGCGACGGGGCGCTCGCGTGGTCAATCACCTCATCTCACCTCTGCGTCACATTCCATTCTCCCCACCCCACCACAGCAATGGCTCCGGCCCCTCCCCTCCTCCTCCCCCTCACCGTCTCTCTTGTCTGCCACCCCGCCGTCGATCATATCCCCGTCTCCGTCCCCCATGGCTCCTCCCCTCTCCCCGCAGTCCCCATCCTCGTCTTTGTCGTCCACGAAGCGCAATGACATCGCCGTGGTCCTGGTGAGCACCGTGCTGAGTAGCTTCGCGGTCTCCGGGCTTACCTTCTTCCTCTTCCTCCGGCACGACAAGAAGAAGCGGTCGGAGAGGGCGCCGAGACGAGGGGGAGAGGCCAGAGGTGGGCGGCGAGTGGGAGACTCCGCGTTTGCGGTGTTCGATGAGTCGCTGCATGCGCCCAGCGTCGGCTCCAGCTCGTCCTTCTCTGCGGCTACCACCGAGGTGTACGCGAGGCCACCCGCTGCTCCACCCTGTGGTTGCCAACACCGTTGATATCAGGAGTGCCGTCCCGTCCGATGCTACTGGGTACTGCCTCGACCACGATGAGCTCCGAAGGCTGTGCCAAGAACCCAACCCGAAGGCTGCCGTTAACCTGCTCGACGAAATGCTCCAACGAGGCGGCCCCGACGCATTGGCCGAACTCACTCTAGAAGAGCAAGCCACGCCTCCTCAATCTTTTGCCGACGACGCTGTTAGCCTCGCTTCGGTCGAGGAAGCGTCGAGGCCGCCGCGGTGGAGGAGGATGTGGCGCGGCGAAATGGCGGAGGCGACTGAGAAGGTGCGCGAGCTGCACGAGCTGATACGCTGCGGCGGGCTACGTCATCGGGCATCCACTACGTCTTGCACGACATCGACGAGGACGCCAAGGCCAGACCGATGTACCACAATGGCGCCGCCATCGCGTTCGGGATGGTGAGCACGACGGCCCTGCGTTCGGCGGGGAGGGACTCGAGGCGGGCAATACCGGTGGGTCAGTGCGGCACCCAGCGGACAATGCGGGCTAGCCCGTTTAAATTGCTAATAGTTTGGTGGGTCATTGCGGATAGTTTAGTGGGCTGTTTTTGTGGAGCGGGCTAGCGGCTAAGCGGGCAAGCCTACCCCACTTGCACCCCTAATTTCGTGACTTAAGATTAATCTCTTCTTCAATGTCGTAGGATCCTTATATTCTGGTTTTGGATATCCTAAACCAAATGTTTAGTTCTTTAATCCAAAGTCCATTTGACCCTGTTTTCTATTTGGAAGCAATTATAAGATACACATGATGTTTACTCTTTCTATCAGTTCTCGGCGAAAAAATCAGTTGAGAAGTTTTGATTGCAACTTAGCTTATGTATACTTTCTTAGTATCCCGTCGTATCTATGATTTATTCCTGGGTGTGCCACTGGTCAACTGGTGGATTCCACTTTTTGCTTTGTTCCATTTTCTGAAGCATGCATGTGCCAAATATCTTCAGGACAGTAGGGTAAGACTCCTGATGTACCAGAAAGTTTTTTAGTTCTGGCTGTAGGTAGAAATTGAGACAATAGCGTACCGCGTGTGACACAACAGAGAGAGAGAGAGAGAGAGAGAGAGAGAGAGAGAGAGAGAGAAAAGTGGAGTCAGTTTCTTTTTCCCAGTTTCTGTGTGGAATGATAAAGAGAACGCACATCACTACCAAAGTTTGGTTTTTTCTTGAACTACAACTTTAGTGCCAGCCACTTGCTTCTTTAGCCTCCGTTCAATTGGCACGTTCGGGGGTGAAGTGATAAGTTTCGATTTGCAAATATGCCGAAAACTACTCTTTTTAGTTACTTGACGTATCAGGGTAAGTTCACAATTAAAACATGGAGCATATGACTAACATTGCAAGCTGTATATCTAATCACAATAATTAGGACTACGATTCCATCCAAAAACAGGACTCACATGTATCCATATACTTTCTCCAGTCACAAAAGAATATGGTTTTAGGTACGCGTAGTCGAACTTTTTAAACTTTAGTTATTTATATCGTTTTCAATATTTACATTGAACACATAAAAATAATATGTATAGATTAGTCTTGAAAAGAACTTTCATAAAAGTGAAATCTTACTAGGTTTTATAAATTTATTACAATATAAATTAGTGGTAAAGTTGTGTTTTGTGGACCGTGTCGATGTCCGTAACATCCCAAAATCTCTTAATATATTAAATTATTTCTCAAAGCCGCCATTTCTGCATTTTCTTGCTTTTTCAATTTTTTCTGCATTAAAGAAAAGGCTTTTCCTATTTTCCCAGCCGCTGGAAATGAATTTACAAAAATAATTAAACCTGACATGAACTTGAAAATGATTTATTTTAGTTCCTCATAATCTAAAGTGCCTCCCCAAACATTTTCGTAATTTTTGGAGTTGATTTGCTAATTTTAAAAATTGTAACTTGATTTCTGGAGTTTATTAATTCAAAACATAGTTAAAATATGAAATCCTCTTTGGACCGGTACTTCCCACCTAGGCCTGGCCCACTGCTGTTCTGGCCCAGCAACGGCCCACACACCATCCCTAGCCACCGTCGCCTCCCTCCTCTCCAAATTATGTTTCCTTTGCACGAAAGTGTCTTCCTGTCGAATGCGCTTTCTCTCTGTTGCCTTCCTTTGTTGTCGCTGACCGGTGCACCCAGCCCCCACCTATCGGTGCTTGTCTTCCACCTCGCACACTCTCCCTTCGCCAACGTGGCCGCGTGCGCTCCTGCCCTCCTCAGTCGCGTCGTTGTCTGTGGACCCTCGGGCCTAGCTGCAAGAGTTGTCGTCGCCTCCGCTTCACACCATCCCGTCGTTGTAGGCGCACCAAGCCGCCTTGTTGTCTTCGTTTGTCCCGTTTTGACAGAGAGGGTGAGCACACTCTAATTCTCGCCATGCCCGCAAAATCTCACGGTGTCCTCTCGCTTTTCTCACATCCATTTAGGCCGATACGTTTGTGTCATACTCCTTAGCTTGCCATTTCTAGCATACCCTCCAAGAACCAGGAGCTCTTGCGCCTTGGTTTGCTAGAAAGACATTGTCTCCCTCGGTGCTGGCGAGCATGCCATCACATCATTGCCGCCCAGGTGAGCTTCCTTTCTCGATATACGCATCTTTTTTTTTCCTTCTAGAGCTTCACCCATCCCTTTCCTGTGCTTGTTCTTGCTGTTGGAGCCATGAGGAGCTATACATCGTTGTCGTATTCTTCCTCCCCGTCGTGCACGCTCATTCCAAGCCACCACATTTTCTCCTTTCTAGCGAGTTTGGCTCTAATCATTCCATGTCACTTCGTGTTCCATCTCCCACTTATGCAAGGCCCTCACTCAATGACTTTGTTCCCGTAGCAAGTCATCAAGACTGCACGTCTTCCTTGTTTTTGGCCACCGCCGCGATTTTCGTCGATTTCTGCTGTCCTGATGCATCTTAGGTCTATTCCTTTCGTCTTGACCATCTTTCACATGCATACAAGCTAACATGCATCTTCTCGTAGCTTCTTCCCCACTGTAGCCCGTTGCTACCGTGAAGCTGTCGCCACCGCCCTTGTTTGTCGTCGTTGCATCACCTCCGGTCATCTCCATCAATGCCAACCATAGTGGTGAGCCTCTGGTAGTCCCCTTGTGCTAATACGCTAGTTAGATTATGAACTGGGTCATTTTCCTAGACACCACTGCAGCTGCCCATAGCGCCGCCGTGGCTGCATGTCGCCGGTGTGACTCCAGTGACCATTGGTTCCTGTTCCAAGACTTTTATTGTCGCGTTCGCCTGCTAAACCCAGAGTGCCTTTGCGGAAGCCGTCGTAGCCTGAGCCGCCCTGCCACTTGCCGACACCGTCGCCGGCACTGTAATGGTTGCCGAGCGCCACCATCCCCACCCTTAGCATCATCGAGACCCCATCGCCCCTTTTTTTTTTTTTTTGCTTCCGAGGCCCACGCCATTGTCGCTCCGCCGCAGGTGAGCTCGACAATGAGCTCGGCCATGGCCACCGTCGCCTCCCTAGTTTCCCTCTCTCTAGCAAGTGGACCCTACCGGATGGTTCGAGTTACCGCTAATGACAGTAGTTAAGTTAGAGAGTCATTGACGTGTGGGACCAGTAGAGTAGTTAATCATATTTTAATTTAAACTGGTTTTAAAATCCAAGTCACTGACACATGGGACCCACTATTCTGTAGACTCACCCGTGAACACGGTTCACCGTACACATGACCACACCTGTCAGCCTAATGACACAATAAATCCAGATTTTTTTCTTTAGAAATAAAAATGGAAATTAAAAAGAAAATTCATGCGCAATGTTTTCTCTTTTCTTTTTCTGGATTTTTCTAAGCTGAACCAACTTCAAATGTCCATAACCTTTTCATTTGAACTCCAAATTGAGTGAAACCCGTTTATAGTTTTTTGTAATAAAATCATGAACTTTCATAATCTGAAAAAAATTGAATTTATTTGGCTCTTATTTATGTTACTTGGCTTTTATCGATTAGATACCAGTGTTCCGGAAATCCCGGAAATCGATTCCGAGCAAGACCAAGAGTTCAACGAGCAAGGCAAGTAGCCCCCTTTGACCATATTGATCCCATAACTTTACTGTTATGTATGTTGTGTTGAAAAATTATTATGCATGCACGTAAATTCAGTAAAATTGCTATGTTGGTAAGGTTAGTAGTTATACCCAATTATTGCATTGATCCTACCTTGATTAATTGATATCATCACTGTTTTCACCCTAGTGTTGCTATCCATTGTTGGTATACTGTGGAATTTGTAGATGAAGCGAAATAGTTGATGCTTAGCCATCCATATTGATACTAGTTTTGATAGGTTGGAGCAATTTGATAAAATGATCAATTATGGGAAACACTTGTATACATGCCCAGAGGAGGTACCTCTATTATTTTAGTAATTAAGTGAAAACTAAAACTTGTTTTTGACTTAGGCGAGTGTATGTTGAGACCAATGCAGGTGCACGAGACATTCGTTGTGGTTGTCTCGCCCGGGTTGCTAAGGACCGAGTCTATGGTGTAGTTAGACCCAAGATATCAGTGCAAACCACACGTTCCTTTTGTGGGAAGGCCCTAGCATAATACGTTATCATGTTCTAGAAATCAAACCACATATGTTAGATTGTAGGTTGCAAAATTTGGGCTAGTGCGGACATGGAAGGTATCCATTGTTCGTAGGGGCTTTGTGAAGGCCGCAAAGCTTACCAACACAACGCATGAGTTCTTAGGATTTTGGAAAACTCTCCATATCCTACTAAGGTAGCATAGCATGGTTTGTTGTTAGGACCAGTAATGTAAAAGCTCTGTCATGAACTCTCAAATCGGGTACCTTCAGTATCGTGTGACATGGTTGATATGGTGGGATGTATGACCTCTGCAGAGTGTAAATCTATTCGAATAGTCATGTCCCCGGTCATAGATGACTTGGTGAATCCTCCACCGTAATAGTTTTATGTTTTGCAAAATGGTTTGGGGAACGTATAGATAGGGAATCCATTCATATGTTGTTAGGCAAAAGGATTTTGCTGATGTTTTGATATTATGGCAGGAAGCCACCTATTTAGTTATGCTATTTATACTCTATTATTATTTGTTTATCAATTTCAAATGCTTTTACAACTTTCGATTGCAATCTATTACTCATTATTGGAAATGAATGCTTGCTTTATGCAAAAATGAAAACTTGGTAGGATAGCCATCTCTCTTGACATAGCCTTGTATATTATATAATATTTGCTATAAAGTCTTGAGGAGTAAAACTTTGTAATTACAATTACTTGTTGAACAAATTCAGAAGATGTGGATGATGACCCGTTGATAGGATACTTTTACGCTGCGGGTTTTGGTAATGATGATGCCGATTACTAGGGTTTAACCCCAGTCGGTGTTGGAAATATGCCTTAGAGGCAATCATAGAGATGATTATATTTCATTATGTTCATGACATTGGATAATATGTTATCTTGTTCCAAGAATAATATTGCTAATATTTATTATCAAGTATGTGACTTGGTTGTGAAACTATATATTTCTACGATAATTATTCTTATACGATCCCTGGTCGGAAACATATGAGGACACATATGAATAGACTAGCATATGTATTGGTTGATGACTATGTTTCACAAGTCATGGATATGGAGATATCAAACCAATAATATGGACACATGCTAGAGAACATGATGTTGGATTAGACCCACCTTGAGACACTATTGAGATTGTTATGATTCTATGTGTCGTTAGTTGGTCTCAAGCAATGATGATGTATAATCCTTAGACCTGAGATCAACATGGTTTCCTACATATGTAATAGCATTCTTAGGGGTTGCTAAACGCTACACCGTAACTGGGTAGTTATAAAGGCAGCTTTCGGGTATGCTGTGAAACATGGAGAGGAATGTGACTGGTCAGATATGGGATTTGCCCCTCCTAACATAACAGGAGAGATGTCTTTGGGCCCCTCGTTGTGATTGGATAAAGAAAGTGCATGGCCGTGCCACTAGTGGTCGAAGTGTTCGACCACGTAAAGTTATCTGACACTCGATCGAGAAAGAATTGAACAGTCCATGGATGACACAACATCTCACCTAGAGTTCAACCAGACATCGTGAGGCAAAGAGAGTATACACAAGTAGGTCGCTTAGTTTGAGCGATTCTGGTCGTCGTATGGAGATCTGAGCTGATCGTGATCGGTCGAACATAATCCTGAGTGGTCGTAACTCGTCGTAAGGAGTTACGAATCGTCGTAACCACATGCGACGGTCGTATAGAGATAGGACCTGGTTGTAAGTGATGAGGACCTGGTCGTAGATCATATTGCATTAAGGTTCGTCCGATATAATTTGTGTGTATTCGGGAATCGCTATGTTCTGCTAGGAGCCGCTACGACTAGTGATCGGAAAGGGTTTCCGAGTCACAACCGACTACGCATGAACCTCTGGGTCACACACTTAACGGGTTGGAACAAACCAAGACGAATCGATTAAATGGCGTGTTCGGATAGGATCCGCCACGAGCACTATATAAGGAGATGCATGAGGTCATTTGGGAGGCGCGTGAAACACCACCAAACCCTAGCCGCCATCTTCTGAGAGCTCATGCCGTGCGACTTGGTGCTAACACACCGCATTCGGTTCTTCCTTCCCTGGACGTGTGAATACCGTAGAGGCGCTACTACGATTGTTGCGCTTGAGGACGATCCGCGAGCTTCACAAGAAACTATAGAGGTTGCTGGAGGAGACGATCAACTACGACCACTACATCGACGCACTCTTCGTTGGACCAGGCTGCTCCAACCCTTCTTCCGCTGTTCTGCGCGTCTGGTGGTAACGATCTGTGATCATCTACTTGCTTGGCATCCTGGTTTGCATGGTAGAAATTTTGTTTGTAGCTATCGTAGCCTACCCCGCGTCCCAACAGTGGTATCAAAGCCATCATGTGTAGTTTTTGATCTGGATCGATCGCATATACTTGATATGTGGTAGTAGTAGATTGGATCTATTACTGGTTTGGTCTTATAACCTAAGATCGATTCATATAGATGGAACGATCTAGACCCTGGTCGATTTGATCGATCGGTTTCTCGGTGGTAGTAGATGGGTTTACGAGGAGGCATGAGCTATAAGGACCAGATGATTTATTGCGCTTGTTCACGACCAGACTGCATATCACTCCTACCGGTCGGAATTCCGCCATCGGAGTTTGCCGTAGTGTGTGGTCGTATCAAAGGCAATGATCAGAGTGGTTCGGAATAGGGTTAATGTGATTAATCTGATGATTTCCAAGGCTCGGGTACGTGAATAAGATTCATGTTTCGGAAAATTTTTCCGAGCGCGCTGCCCTCGACCAGTGAGGGGCACTGCCCCTTCGAACCTCGCCCGATAATCGGCTAGCGGGACCGCCGGGCTTGGTATTTGTACCGCGCGCTATAGGTAGTGTGTGCTCATGTCGTCCGAAAGAATTGAATTCTGTGCATAACTTGTTTTTGCAGGGATTGATGCGAATAGTATGACCCATAATGGTTCATGTATGAGATGCATGTATGTATGTAATTTCCATGACCTGCGTGTCATGCTTATTGCAGCCCAAGGCTGTCTATATTTGTATAACGGCATGCGTGTCGACTTGTGATGCTTCTTTGCTCTTTGTAATTCATTACTAGTGCTATTAGGAGTAATGGCTTAGTGGGAGTACTTGGAGGAGTCGACCACTTGGAGACACGACGAACAGGATGCATGGCGATAGAGATCACCATGGAGAAGGGTCATACTATATCACAATGCAATTTGATTGTCTGTGAATGCCTTTATATTCCTGTTCATTTATTTCTATACATGTTTTTGCTTTTAATGCTTTTAATGCTTTTAACATAGTAGAAGTAAAAGTCCCTCACATAATATTAGGTTAAATTGATGCCCTCCCAAATGCTGCACCATCCAAAGTCATGCATTTTAATGGTAGGTCTTGCCATAACAGAATGCCATTAACAATCCTTGACTAGATGGGTTTGTGTCAGACACTTACACGCTAAGCATTGGTTTAACTTAACAAGGTTGTCATAACAGTTGTGGACCTTGGTGCATAAGGGTTGGGTGCCGAAGCATAAAGATGCTACCCAACAACAAGAGTCATATAGAGATATGATTAGCAAAGGGTTGCTTACCATTTTCACTAGTCTTCTAGCAGTGATGCCATAGCTCACTAGTACATTAAATGATTATGGATCTTGAATCACTAAAATGTCATAAGAGGGATATGGAATTTAGTGGGAGTATCTTTGTTAAAATTGTTTAATAGAAGTTACTTTTCTTGAACATATGTCTTAGTTTTGCATAATTTATGTTGTAGATCATGGCACCTCTTCTTGGTACTAACATCCATTTTGCTTTACGTTCGATACTTGAAAATGAAAAACTGAATGGAACAAATTTTGCGGATTGGTCCCGTAACCTAAGAATTGTTCTTAGGCAAGATAAAAGGAACATGTTCTAGAGGAACCAATTCGAGATGTGCCTCTGAGAGAATCCGATCTTTGCTCTTAAAACCGCCTATAAAAAGGCATGTGATGAGTCCCTTGATGTTAGCTGTCTCATGCTTGCTGCTATGAACTTAGACCTTCAGAAACAGTTTGAGAACATAGAAGCCTACGATATGATTGTAGCGCTCAAAGGCATGTTTGAGACACAAGCAAGAACTGAGAGATTTGAGATCTCAAAGAACTTGTTTGGATGTAAGCTAGCTGAGGGTCGTCCGGTGAGCCCTCATGTAATCAAAATGGTTGGTTACACACGAGCTTGGAAAAACTTGGTTTTCCACTTAGCCAAGAGTTGGCTCTGATTTGATTCTTGCTTCGCTTCACGAAAGCTATGGCGAGTTCATTTTGAACTTCCATATGAGCAGCTTAGACAAGAATCTCACCGAATCGCATATGATGCTTAAGACAATGAGAGGGCAAGATTAAGAAAAGCAACAATCATGTGATGATGGTGCAAAAGAGTACAAGCTTCAAGAAGAAGGCTAAGACTTGGGTCAAGAAAAGGGCAAGGCTAAAGTTTGAATGAGATCCAAACCGACAAACCTAAACCCAAGACTAAGTCCGCCCGACTCAAGAGAATGAATGCTTTTCTTGCAAAGAGCTAGGCCATTGGAAGAGGAACTGCAGAAATACCGACCGATCGTAAAAGGAATGGTGGGACTAAAACTTCCACTACAGTATTAATGTTATAGATGTTTTTCTTGTTGACTCTTCCGTTAACTCATGGGTATTTGATACTGGATCGGTTGCTCATATTTGCAATTCGATCGAGTCTAACAAGAAGTAGGATGATTGCAAGGCGAGATGGATCTTGGCGTCGGGAATAAAGCAAGGGTTGCTTGCATTAGCCGTCGGGACTATGCCACTACTTTTGCCTTGAGATTTATTATGGAATTGAATAATTGTTATTACGTTCGACCATAAGTAGAAACATTATCTCGCCTCATGTTTGATGGCGAGAGGGTTATAAATTCATTATAGAGAACAATGGTTGTTCTATATTTTTGAATGAAGTGTTTTATGGCTATGCACCTATTTTGAATGGGTTGTTTATTTTAAATCTTGATGATGCATCGATCTATAATATTAATGCGAAAAGGCTTGACCTAATGAAATAAATTCCACTTTTATTTGGCATTGTCGTTTGGGTCACATAAGTGAAAACGCATGAAAAAGCTCCATAATGATGGAACTCTAAACTCATTTGATTTGGAATCATTTGAAACATGCGAGTCTTGCACAGTCGAAAGATGACCAAGACACCTTTCACCGGTCGTAGTGAAAGGGCGTCCACCGATTGGCACTCATACATCTTGATGTGTGTGGACCAATGAGTACGACAGCTAGAGGTGGTTTTCAGTACTTCATTACTTTCACCGATGACTATAGTAGATATGGATATATCTACTTGATGAGGCACAAGTCGGAATCCTTTGAAAAGTTCAAGGAGTTCCAGAATGAGGTACATAATCAACTTGGCAAGACAATCAAATCTTTACGATTTGATCATGGAGATGAGTTTTTGAGCCATGAGTATGGCAATCATTTGAAACAATGTGGAATTCTTCCACAGCTTACACCACCGGGCACTCCACAATGGAATGGTGTGTCCGAGCGGCATAATAGGACCTTGTTGGACATGGTTCGATCAATGATGAGCCAATCAGATCTGCCATTATATTTTTGGGGTTACGCTCTAGAAACTGCCGCTTACATTTTGAATCGGTACCATCTAAATCGAGAGATAAGACACCATATGAGATGTGGACCGGAAGAGTCCTAGTTTGTCTTTTCTAAGGATATGGGGTTGTGATGTCTATGTTAAACGTTTGACGTCTGACAAACTCGCACCTAAATCAGATAAATGCTTCTTTATAGGATATCCTAGGGAAACCAAAGGATATTATTTCTACAACCAGGAAGAAAACAAAGTTTTTGTTGCCCGAAATGATGTCTTTTTGGAGAAAGAGTTTCTTTCAAAAGGAATCAGTGGGAGAAAGGTACAACTCGAAGAAATTCGGAAAACATCTGAAAGTGTTTCAACTCCTACTGAACCTCTACTGGATGAACAAAATGTTGTTGAACCTGTAGATGAGGCACCAGCCCCACGTAGATCTAAAAGGCCATGTCAATTACCTACAAGGTATGGACATGACGTATTATTATTGAATAATGATGAGCCTAAGACTTATGAGGAAGCGATGATGGACCCAGACTCTGAGAAATAGCTTGGAGCCATGAAATCCGAGATAGACTCCATGAGAGAAAATCAGGTTTGGAATCTGGTCGATTCACTTGATGGTGTTAAAACCATTGAGTGCAAATGGATCTATAAGAAAAAGATTGATATGGATGGAAATGTTCACATTCATAAGGCTCGACTAGTCGCAAAAGATTTTCGACAAGTTCAAGGAGTTGAATATGATGAGACTTTCTCACCAGTAGCGATGCTTAAATCTGTTCGGATCATTCTAGCAATTGCTGCATATTTCGACTATGAGATATGGCAAATGGATGTCAAAACATGTTTCCTTAATAGAAACCTAGATGAGGATGTGTACATGACACAACCTGAAGATTTTGTCGATCCAAAGAATGCTAGTAAAATATGCAAACTTCAAAAGTCCATTTATGGGTTGAAGCAAGCATCTCGGAGTTGGAATATACGTTTCAATGAGGAAATCAAAAGGTTTGGTTTCGTCAAGAACAAAGAAGAACCTTGTGTTTACATGAAGGTTAGTGGGAGCGCACTTGTTATTCTGATCTTGTATGTAGATGACATACTATTGGTCGGAAATGACATTCCAAGGCTTGAATCTGTTAAAACTTCATTAAGAAATAGTTTCTCAATGAAAGATTTAGGAGATGCAGCATATATCTTGGGAATAAAAATCTATAGAGATAGATCAAGAAGGCTAATTGGATTAAGCCAAAGTATGTACATAGACAAAGTGTTGAATCGGTTCAACATGCAGGATTCCAAGAGAGGATTCTTGCCCATGGCACATGACATTAATCTTAGCAAGAATCGGTGTCCTCGACCAGCGATGAGCGAGACAAAATGAGTAATGTTCCATATGCTTGACCATTGGATCTATCATATACGCCATGATATGTACACGACCAGATGTATCATATGCTCTAAGTGTCACGAAAAATACCAAGTCGATCCGGTGAAGGTCATCGACAACAGAAAAACATTCTTAAGTACTTAAGAAGGACTAAGGATGTGTTCCTAGTTTATGGCGGTGATGAAGAGCTCGTTGTAAATGGTTACACCGATGCAAGCTTTCAAACCGACAAAGACGATTATCGTTCGCAATCTGGTTTTGTATTCATTTTGAATGGAGGAGCAGTGAGCTGGAAAAGTTCTAAGCAAGAGACGGTTGCTGATTCCACGACGGAGGCCGAGTACATTGCGGCTTTTGAAGCTGCAAAAGAAGGTGTTTGGATAAGAAATTTCATTGCTGATTTGGGTGTGGTTCCGAGTGCCTCAAGCCCAATGGATCTCTATTGTGACAACAATGGAGCTATTGCGCAGGCTAAGGAGCCTAGATCCCATCAGAAGTCCAAGCATATACTCAGGCGTTGACAAAGCCTCTCACACAGTCGAAGCATGAGGCACACACAAGAGCTATTGATATTAGATACCTAAATGATTGACTCTAGTGCAAGTGGGAGACTGTTGGAAATATGCCCTAGAGGCAATCATAGAGATGATTATATTTCATTATGTTCATGACATTGGATAATATGTTATCTTGTTCCAAGAATAATATTGCTAATATTTATTATCAAGAATGTGACTTGGTTGTGAAACTATATATTTCTGCGATAATTATTCTTATACGATCCCTGGTCGGAAACATATGAGGACACATATGAATAGACTAGCATATGTATTGGTTGATGACTATGTTTCACAAGTCATGGATATGAAGATATCAAACCAATAATATGGACACATGCTAGAGAACATGATGTTGGATTAGACCCACCTTGAGACACTATTGAGATTGTTATGATTCTATGTGTCGTTAGTTGGTCTCAAGCAATGATGATGTATAATCCTTAGACCTGAGATCAACATGGTTTCCTACATATGTAATAGCATTCTTAGGGGTTGCCAAACGCTACACCGTAACTGGGTAGTTATAAAGGCGACTTTGGGTATCTTTGTGAAACATGGAGAGGAATGTGACCGGTGGGATATGGATTTGCCCTCCTAACATAACAGAGAGATGTCTCTGGGCCCTCGTTGTGATTGGATAAAAAAGTGCATGGCCGTGCCACTAGTGGTCGAAGTGTTCGACCACGTAAAGTTATCTGACACTCGATCGAGAAAGAATTGAACAGTCCATGGATGACACAACATCTCACCTGGAGTTCAACCAGACATCGTGAGGCAAAGGGAGTATACACGAGTAGGTCGCTTAGTTTGAGCGATTCTGATTTGGTCGTATGGAGATACAAGCGATCGTGATCGGTCAAACATAATCACAGAGTGGTCGTAACTCGTCGTAAGGAGTTACAAACCGTCGTGACCACATGCGACCGGTCGATAGAGATAGGACACGGTCGTAAGTGATGATGACCTGTCAGTAGATCATATTGCATTAAGGTTCGTCCGATATAATTTGTGTGTATTCGGGAATCGCTATGTTCTGCTAGGAGCCGCTATGACTAGTGATCGGAAAGGGTTTCTGAGTCACAACCGACTACGCATGAACCTACAGGGTCACACACTTAACGGGTTTGAACAAACCAGTACGAATACGATTCGTAAACGTGTTCGGATAGGATCCGTCACGAGCACTATATAAGGAGATGCATGAGATTGTTGGGAGGTACGCGTCAAACACCACCGAAACCCTAGCCGCCATCTTCCTGAGAGCTCCGCCGTGCGACTTGGTGCTAGCACACCGGCGTTCGGTTGTTCCTTCCCTGGACGTGTGGATACCATAGAGGCGCTACTACGATTGTTGCGCTTGAGGACGATCCGCGAGCTTCACAAGAAACTACAGAGGTTGCTGGAGGAGACGATCGACTACGACCACTACATCGACACGCTCTTCGTTAGACCAGGCTGCTCCAACCCTTCTTCCGCTGTTCTGCGCATTTGGTGGTAACGATCTGTGATCATCTACTTGCTTGGCATCCTGGTTTGCGTGGTAGAAATTTTGTTTGTAGCTATCGTAGCCTACCCCGCGTCCCAACAGTCGGTTGCCTGTGGGTGGGCTAAGGCAAGCTTGTTGGTTTTGTGTGCCCCCTTTATCATTAGTTTCGCTGCAAAGTTTATGCTATGTTAACTATTTGGCCAATCATCTCGTATGTTGTAAAATTTGGTCATGTATGACTTAATTTTGGTTGTTTGCCTATATCATGTTACTCTGTTTTATTTATTCGTGTATGGATGTGACATGAATATTGTTGAATGTGTGTGCTAACTACTGATCATAGGACTAGCACAGTAAACACATGTGAGTCTAGAATCTAACAATTCCAGTCCCGACAATGTCCAAAACGACATTCTTTTGTGATTAGAGGGAGTATACAACGAAGGTTTCTATCATATATTCACACCACATGTTCATTTTATAGTTACCAGACATAGGCTCCATTTGGCATGTGGTGGTTTCCTAAAAGCACATTTTTTTCTACTTTTCCATATTAGTGTTTGTTGATACTTCCTCCAAGTCCCCACAATGTCCAAAACGACATTCTTTTGTGATTAGAGGGAGTATACAACAAAGGTTTCTATCATATATTCACACCACGTGTTCATTTTATAGTTACCGGACATAGGCTCCATTTGGCATGTGGTGGCTTCCTAAAAGCACATATTTTTTTTCTACTTTTCCATATTAGTGTTTGTTGATACTTCCTCCAGGTCCCCACAATGTCCAAAACAACATTCTTTTGTGATTAGAGGGAGTATACAACAAATGTTTCTATCATATATTCACACCACATGTACATTTTATAGTTACCGGACATAGGCTCCATTTGGCATGTGGTGGTTTCCTAAAAGGACATATGTTTTTCTACTTTTCCATATTAGTGTTTGTTGATACTTCCTCCGGTCATCGTTTTGGGTTACATGTAGATTTGCCTCGAAAACTTGTTTTATAATATTGTAATTTTATTATATTTTATAAATATATTACAAAAGAAATGAGTGATCAAAGTTGCATTTTAAAAACGATGTTGATGTCTAAAATGATCTCCTTTTGTGACCGGAAGGAGCATCATCTTTATTTGGAGGCATGGTAGAAAAATCTTACTGAAATACTCTAATATAACTAACTAGATTCCATGGTCGTACCACACCACAATAGTAGTTAAAAATAGCTTCTTTCCTTTTATTACAATAGTGGATACATGCACCACAAGTATGTGTTGAGGAATCGTCGCTGGCGAGTCCAGTCCGAGCGATTACCTCGTAGACAAGCGTAGAATCGCACACAAGAACACAAGTACAGAATAGTAGATTGAACACAGAGATATAGGAGACTTCTTTCTTCTCATTATTTATCTTCTCATGATCAGTATTTTACAATGATTAGCACCCCTATTTTATAGACTAGAGACCCTGCTAGGATTTTGGATGGGGTGCCCACCCATGGGCCGGGTGCTGGGCTAAGCCCAAGATTTCCCAACTCTCCCTCTTGGACACCCATCTCACATGTTCATGCCTCGTCAAAACTCAATAAAAACCCAGTGGAAAAAATTAGAGAAAGAGCACATGATACATGTTTTGCTGTGTTGCACGAATTACCTCATTAAAATACTTAGCCGAGAAACTTCAGGAAAACCCGTCACAGGAAAAAGAGTACAATCAACCCAATTTTATTTAATCTCCAGGATTTACTCTTTGGGTACTTGATCTTCGTGATCAAGTTTCAATAATGAGTTCGTGAAGATTCTCCCTCTGAATTCTACACTTTTCTAACTCTCATCATTCCAATTCCACATAGGCATCTTTCAAAGCTAGACATTGGAAGTGACTTAGTGAATAAATCTATAAGATTTTCACATGACTTAGTATGCAGTACTTTAATTTTGTCCATCTTTTGTAATTCATGAGCATATAAGAACTTAGGGTTGATATGCTTTGTGAGATGACTCTTCACATAACCCATTTACACTCGTGCAACACAAGCTGCATTATCTTCATAGATAATAGTGGGGGTTTGTACGGTATTCAATCCATACGATTACTGGATGTGGTGAATCATCCGCTGAAGCCAAGCACATTCTCGTGAGGCCTCGTACAGTGATATGATTTCCGAGTGGTTCGTCGAAGTTGATACAAGACTTTGCTTAGACGATTTTTATGAAATTGCAGTTCCACCACATAGGAATACATAACATGTTTACGGTACCCAACATCTGCATAGCCATTCATAGACAGGTCTTGGTTCTTTCTGTAGAATAGACCAGGGTCTTTGTTTCCTTGGAGGTATCGGAAGATGTCATTTATTCCCTGCCAATGCCTTTTGGTAGGTTCTGCACTATACCTTGCTAATAGGTTCACGGCAAATGCAATGTCTGGTCTATTACAGTTTGCTAAATACATGAGTGCTCCTATTGCACTTAATTATGGGAATTTCGGTCCCAGGACTCCCCCCTCTTCTCTAGGTCTGTACGGATCCTTGTTTTGCTACAAAGATCTTCTGACCATTGGCACTTTCAAAGGATATGCCTTTCAAAAGCCGAACCTTTCTAACACCTTTTGAGTGTAGGTTGACTTATCCCTTCAGGGGCATGCTCAAGCTGTAAGCCTAGGCAATATTTGGTTTTACCCAAATTTTTCATTTCGAACTTCGACTCCAGGTAAGAGTTTGCTTTCTTAATTTCTTTCAAAGTTTCGATGACGTTTATATCATCCACATATACTAAGATTATATAAAATCCATCCTGGGGCTGTCGTATAAATACACAAGGGTTATTCTCATTGTTCGTGTAGCCTTTCTTGCATAGAAAGTCGCTTCAAGCGATTATACCACATCATGCCTGATTGCTTAAGTCCGTACAGTGACTTTCTGAATTCCACACTATACTGATTTCTATTTGCTCTGTCTTGGTTCGGGACAAGGATACATTCAGGTATCTTTATATAAATGTTCGAATCCAAATTTTCATAAAGGTATGCAGTTACCACATCCATTAATTTCATTTCTAAATTCAAGTTTACTGCCATTGAGATTAGATATCTAAAGGTAGTTCCACCCATGACCAGGGAATATGTTTCTTCATAATCAACTCCTGGATGTTGAGTGAAACCTTGTGCAACGAGCCTTTCTTACAATTTCATTATTTTCATTTCTCTTTCGAGCAAATACCCACTTGTGCCCTAAAGAGTGCACATAGGGAGGCGTACGGCTTACAGGCCCAGATACCTCTCTTTTATTCAGAGATAATAATTTAGTTTCTATTGCCTTCTTCCAATCTTCCCAATTTGATCTTTTCTAACATTCCGCGAGTGGTGCTGGCTTTGGATCAAGATCGATAATTGTGACAATTTTCTTTGCAAAGTAAATATCGTCATTGGCTATTATCCTATTTATAGATTCTCCTATGGTCACATAGTTTATAGCTATTTTTTCATGGGACGATTCTTCTAATGCTTCTACTTGCTCACCGCTGTTTTCAATTACGGGAGCGAGTCACTTTAGTTTTTCAGCTCCGATGTGTCCGCACACATCCATGTTATTATCTCCCTCCGTGGGAATGTTCAAATCCGGTATGCCTCTTCCTGAAGGTTCCACACTGGTGCCAAGTCTCAACTGGCTTCTCTTCTGGTTCTAGGGAACTTCAGTGATCGGCTGTGTTAAGTTCTTCTTATCCTTTTTCACCAGGCGTCCCCGGTTACTTTGGATTCGAGGGGCCGGAGTTTCTCATCCTTTTCTGAGTCCTCTAGACGGGATTAGGGATACCTTTTTCTTTCTTCGATATTTCAACCCTCTCCAGTGCATTGCGTGCAGGCATATGCGACTTGGTCACACTCTTCAAATCACTAAAGCGATCAGGCAGTTGATTCCTTAATGCTTGCAAATCAATTATCTTCTGGACTTCAATTATCTTTTGCACTTCAATTATCTTCTGCACTTCAATTATCTTTTGGACTTCTCTATTTGCTTTACTAAGGCGCGGGTCATGTACATGGATTTCGGTGGCTTGCCATGTTATTTCCCAATATTTTTTATGAAGGGGTTGATTTCCTCCCTCTAATGACAAGAAACTATCATCATCAAATATGCTATCAGCGAAGCGGGTGGTATGCAAATCTCCTATCATAGGGGGTCCAAATACCTGATTATGGATGATGTCTCATAACCAACGTATATCCCAAACTTTAAAAGAGTGCCCATTGCAGTTCGCTGCGGTGGTGGTATAGGTACATAAACCTTGCAACTAATTCTGTGAAGATGAGAAATTTTTGGTGCTGACCCTTGTGCTAGTTGCATAGGTGAACAGATGTTATATGCCAATGGTCTAAAGTTGCTTCGTGTAGGACTACGTGTCCCCAACATGTAGTTGATAAATTACAATTCTGCAAAAGTTTGCTAGTCCATTCTGGGTGTGGACATGCGGTATGGAGTGCTCAACGTTAATCCCCATTGCTACACAATAATCATCAAATGCCTCCGAAGTAAATTCTCCGGCGTTGTCCATTCTGATGGACTTCACATGATGATCAGATAAATTATTCTTAATATTAATTATCTGTGAGATTAGCTTTGCAAAAGTATGATTTCTCGTAGACAATAAACATACGTGCAACCATTTCGAGGAAGCATCGATGAGCACCATAAAATACCTAAATGGCCCTGACAAGGGCTATATAGGACCGCAAATGTCTCCCTGGATACATTATAGGAATGCAGGGACTTCATCATTCGCTTTCAGAGCAGAAGGTTTGGTAATTAAATTCCTAGTGGTACATGTGGGGCACACAAAATCTTCCTGATTCAGAAAATTTTTTACATCGATATTATGTCACTGTGAATTGTTAATTATATTTATCATCATTCTAAGACCTGGGTGGCCTAATCTATCATGCTAGAAATAGAAAAGTTCAGAGCTTCTAAATATGGTTTTCAAGGCAGTATAGGCTGCAGGCGCCTTAATATAGTATAGTATAGCCCAATTTCATATGAAGGAAGTCGTTCTAATACCCTTTTCTACTTTCTTCACGCTTTGTAATAAGCAAGTATTATTTACCATACTCTTCTTCAGTCTCTATGTGGAAACCGTTAGCGCGAATATCCTTGAGAGTTCTAGTCGATTCTGGATATAACAAGGCTTCTTTAATGATCAAACTTGTGCCCATCGGGAGTATAATTGTAGCCCTTCCTAAGCCTATTATACAAGTATCGTTGCCTGCGATTGTCGTAAGACTATCAGCATTCTTGTTGATCGATTGAAAAAATTTCGTCTCTCTCAAGATGGTATTCATTGTGCTGCAATCCGCTAAGCACACTTCCTTCATAGGGCATCACACACGTTCTAATACTTCAAATACCAGAACATAACTTACTATTATAAATAAGGGAATATAAGCCTTGCAGGACTCATCACAAGAATTTAATGCTTTGCTCTCCTAGAGCTATAAAAAGATCTAAGTGCAATGTGTGCACTAGATCGAATCAGCGAAGTGCTTAAAAACTTCTGCCTTAATCTGCTCCATGGTGATATTCTCCTCTTGGGCAACTACAGCTGCAGTCGTTGTGATGTCCAAGAGGAGGGGTCATAGGGGCTGCTACTGGGCTATCCACATCCATGAGTGCAACTAATGGTTGTAGATCCTCTGTGTCTGCAATTGCGAGATGTGTCTCATACTGTCCTTTGCTTTTCTTCTTAAACTAGAAAGCATCAATAATGTGCGACCCACGACCTTACCCTTCTTGCCCCTCTCCTTTGTGAGAGGCTTCCTCACCTTGTAGCTGCTAACATTGGCTTCATGGTTAACATTGCTACTAGGCGCAGTGGCGGATCTAGGATTTTCAAAATAGGTGTTCGGAGTTACAAAAATTGTTGTACAATGTAAAACATAAATGTTCATAATATAATAAAAAAAACAAAGTACAAATTGTTCTTACTAGAGACAACATGTCAAATAATTTAGAGAAACTACAAAATAATTAAGAAAATTACAATCTAACTCAACGTTCCTTCATAGCTTGGAAGCGAGATATAATGTCACCATCCTTAACTTGCTCAAAAAATTTAGCGGGATTTGCTGTAAAGCCGTTGAAGGAGAAGAAAAACTCATAGACAGTGGCCTTGCTAAAGCATGAGTGGGAGTTTTCTGTGGGAAAATAGTTTAATCAAGCAGAGATCATGACAAGAGCTGGAATAAGTATTCCCTTGTAATTGGAAGGTAGAATAGAAAATAAGCAAAAATAATGAAGGTGCTAGTTGCCTACTTCCGCTAAACTCAGCCAATGCTTTTGTGGATTCATAAACGATTGATCCACATTTGGAAGAATCTTTAAATACAAGCCAAATACCTTCAAGGAAACATAATTTATATCAACATTCATGAACAGATCAAATTTACATAATCAGGTATATTGCGTGTAACTGAAACACATAGATGAATTGCCTACAGATAAATTAGACTTTTCTTTTACAAGTGAAAGGCTTCTTACTTGTGAACACGGCATTTGGTTACCAGATGGAGATGGTGTTGTTGATGATGGAAGACGACCTTGGTCAGCTGCAGATTAGAGATTGTCGGTGGTCTCATCCGAGATGCGTTTAGGGAACCAATCATCCCAATATTCGGATCCTGTAGGCAAGTGCCTAAGTCAAGGCCATAATCATCATTAGGAATCTTTATTAAATTAAAAGGAACATAGAAAAGATGTGATTTATTGACAATGAAAAACACCGGACTGCAGTTCGGACATAATTATAATGATTTAGAATAATACATAAGTGAACTCACCGAAGAGAATAATTATCAAAGCTCAAGAAGATCCATTTAAACTCAAAGCGAGCATGGATGAAGTGATGAATCGCCAAAGAAATTAACACTTCTATAACCACAAACGTTAGCTAGATTAGACAATTCCAGGAATAGATGTTGGATGCAATGGGTTAACATAGCAGGTGGCAAGAATTACACAACCAAATCACTATATCACAAACATTGCAAAAGACATGTATTGCCTCAAAAACTTGGATCCTCATTATTCAAACACTATATGCCCGATAAGGGGAACTAAAATTTCAAACTTGGGTTCCAGTATTCTGCAGGTTACTAGCTTGCAACATCAACCGTACCTAATCCTCATAAGTCATGGTTTCGTCGAGAAAAACTATAATATAGGACCAGGTATCAATATCATGAATCACTATCTAAAGGTTTCACTTCTCTCTAAAATCCAGCTCATTTCTTGCCTCACCAGATGAAAATCCCACTACTACCGGGCTTAATCACGCCAGAATATAGAAGACCGTACTAAGAATGAGATAAAGACTTGTGCAGAGGACGGCGGGGGCTGGTCGGGGCCGCGGTGCATCGAGCCGAGCTAGTGAGTGAGCAGCGGCGGCGGCACGAACTCGGTGTAGCCGAGGGGCGTCTGCGTCCCACGCGGCTAGGCGGGCAACCCAATGCGCCACCGCCTCGCTACGCGCCCTTGTGGTTGCGCGCGCAAACGCAGTGACGGACGGGATTCGATCGAGCACAGTTGAAATACGAATTTTTCGTATACTTTCTAGTATATGTACCTAATATACCTACTAAATACTAGGTTTTTTCCCAAAAAATTTGGGTGTACATCTGTACACCTATATCCCTATACTAGATCCACCCCTGACTAGGTGGCTATGAGATTTAGTTCTTCCTTAGAACATCATCTTGAGCTTCCGCAACTTGCGTGATGTCAATCAATTCGGCATACTCCTTGTAGCCGTCTTTACGATAGTTGCGTGCAGATTACACAACATTCGGGTGAACGATAGAGAGAGTCTTCTAAATCTTCTGCTCAACCGTGATTACCTTGCCACAGAGTTGAAGACTGGTACAAATTTTGTATAAATTCTGGCCATGCTGGGCTAACTCTTCGAACTCTCGGTTCATGATGCTAGTCATCTATATATTCATGCAAAGAGTTCATAAGATTACTACTAGTAATTTGCATAAACTGGTTGCAAAATTCTCATAATGCTCTTCGAACTCCTGGTTCGTGATCCCATATTTTTCAATGCATTTTTCATGATTCACTGCTATTTTTTAGTGATTAAAAGTAATATAAACAATCACAGATAATCAAAACAGCAAATAGAATATATAAATTACATAGAAATAATAATAACAAAGTTAAACATACTTCAAATACACAAAATGATTCAAAATTTGAATTCCTGAGACCAGTTCTGCTAGAATATGAATTTTCGGTGAATTCTACAATTTTCAGGGACTAAACTGCGAATTTTCAGCTCGAGAAAATTTCTTGCGTAATTTTCCAATTTTTTGAGGGTCTATTTGTAAAATTATGGATTTTTTCTTCTTTCCCTTTTTTTTTCCGTGCCGGGTCTTTTCCCAGCCGGTCAAAACCGGGAAAGGGAGGGGATAGCGTTTCCCTCTACCCTGTTCCCATGGCGCCATGGCGGCAATGGCTACACGTTATGCGTCGGCTGGCGCGGGCGAGCTGGCCGGAGTGCGGTGCAAGGTGACCGTGTGCAGGCACGACGAACACCGGATCAGCTTCAGGCGACATGGTGGTACGTGATGCGGCACAAGCGCTGCAGGCGTGCGGCGAAGCGGCCTCGGGCCGACGGCGATGGCGGCGCATCAGGCTAGCGTGCGGGAGGCTATAGGCACGACACGTTGGCTCGGCGACACTCACGGGCGTGCCGATGGCGGCGCTACAGGCGGCGGTGGCACGATGGGCGCGTGGAGGTGCGAGGCACGGTGCGTGGCGAACGACTTCAAGCCGGCGGCGATGGTGCGGTGGCGCGGCGAAGAATACCGTTGCTCTGTTGCTTTGTACGCGGCGATGACGGAGCGACAGACTCCCATGGCGCGTGTGCGGGTGACCGAAGTGAAATTGCAGGCGAAACCCCGTGAGGCCTTCGGCAGCGCTTCGTGCGGGTTCGGCGGCGTTGGGCAGCCGGTGTCTTTGGGGGCCGTGTGCTAGCGGCGGCGAAAGCGAGAGGCGCGACGCGACGCGCGCTGGCTCGGTGGCACTCACGCACGCAGCGGCTGCAGGACGAGGTGGTAGAGGCTGTCAGGTGGGCGGCGCAAGTCTTGATCGGCGGCGTGGTGGCCGTATAACCGCAGCTGACACGATCGTGCTTGAAGCGGCGCGGCGGCGTCGAAGCGATCTGGCGATGCAATTGGGCGGCGGCGCTTCGTCTTGACGCGGCAGCGTGTGGGCGTTGTGGTGGCACGGCCGCATGCAGGCAGCGTGGGACGTGGCCGCGTGCGGGCACCGTTTTTTTTCCTATGTCCATGCGATGAACAGTGCAATCACCATCTACTCTTTTCATGTAATCTACGATCGGCTTGGCCGGCGACTTCAAGTCGACCAAGCGGTAGATTAGAGCAGATTTGCAATCGACATCTACTTCTTCATGCAACCTACCGATTGGTATTGTGCCGGCGACTTTAAATCGGCTCGCGATAGATTAGAGCGGATGCACCGTAGGATATAATCTAGAAAGCCAAATTTGCGGAATTGAAAGCGGTCTAGAAAATGCGATTCGATCTACGGGCGTCGTGCTACGACGGTTACCTTTCGATCCTAGTAGAGTAGGCCTAGAGGTAGGCTGGAGTCGATCGTGTTGATAACGTGTTGATAAACCGTCGCTGGCGAGTCCAGTCTGAACGATCATCTCGTAGACAAGCGTATAATCGCACACAAGAATACAAGTACATAATAGTAGATTGAACACAGAGATATGTGGTACTTTTTTTTTCTCTTATCATGATCCGCATTTTACAATTACTAGCACTCCCTATTTATAGACTAAAGATCCTGCTAAGGTTTTAAATGGGATGCCCACTTATAGGCCGGCTGCTGGGCTAAGCCTATGATTTTCCAACAGTATGGACACGCCAGAGCGCACCCAATGAGGCAACAAATATGCAGTTCTTGAAAAAAACGCTTCTAGCACATGCCTCGATAATCCACGTGAGATAATCAGCTAGCTCTGCGTTCCATTCCACAAAATCACTACTCCAATGTAAAGAAGCATCAACGTAATATTAAACCGCAAACGCTATAGTACTGTAGACCACGTGCAACACGTCCCAGAGTGATAGCGCTAACACGGAGAGGTCTTCCGATGTCATCAGCCCATCACGGGCAACTAACAAATCAATCCACGGATCGCTCTCAAACCCCGATTACCGAGCTAGCAATTCTCCCGTTCGCATCATGCCGTCCACGACCCCAGCCAAAAAACCACAAACGACTCGAGAGTAGTGTCGTGTCCCTCGAGGGAATCTCGTCGATTCGTCCTTTGTTTTAACCTTTTTCCCTCCCATCCCATGTTAATCCTTAGCCCCTACTAAAGCGCACATCCACCGGCATTTTATCACATCTCGTGTCATCAGCACCCACCCACTCACTCAGTCACGCGCGCGCACACTGACGCACGCGCGCTTTATCTTTGCGGGCGAGGAAGATCCAAAGCGAGTGAGCGATCTACAGCGGCGAGCGGCGATTGACCCCGGGTCAGAGCCCGCGGTGCGGGGGTGGGGTTAGGCCCCAGCCCCGTGTTGACGACGGGACGACCCGACCAGCCGCACCGGGACGACGTAATAGGACGCGCGCGCGCGCGGTGGATTGGATACGCATAGATCATAGATGGGTATGCGCCGGTGAATATGGTGTAGTCATTGGCTCGGAGGCCGGCGGGCGGGCGGGGCGGGCACCGCGCGGCCGGCCGCCCTTTTTTGCCGATGGTGACGGCTATCGGATTAAGGCGCGGTGCCTTTCTGCTAACCGCGTTGCGGATTGCTCTGCCTTGAAGCGACCGGGAGATCCGCCGCGAGTTAGGATAACCTTGCGATCACCGTCAGATTGCGCGTATTTTAATTAGTTAAATCAACCCGTTTGGTGCGTTTCAGGTTTACGGCTGAGCAAGGTGAAATTACCATTGAGGCCCGGATGCAGCGGTCGAGATTTTGTGACCAGCTTGAACTTTGGGCACGATCAGCATTCCCATCCTTCAATTTTGTACCTTGGCTAACTGGGCAAGTGGTCGTTAACTGAGTTGATTCTGTTGGAATGGCACAGTCGGATGGATGGGAGGACACCACTTTGATCTCTAGCTAGTGTGGAGTTGCAAATACGGAGGGGCGTACGGGTTTGGATCCTCTGCAGTTGTATGATATTAGAAGTGATCCACACTGTCCGATCATGTTTCGCTACGGTACGTGCGAAATTCCACGGGGTGTACGCACAAAAAGCGACAAGACTGATGTCCTGAGCGACTTGAGAAACAAAAATTAACCATGCAAAGGGACAACTTGACCGACTTCAATGGGTAGGCCATGCGCATGTTGCGAGGCAAGTCAACAGTTCACGTGGCAGGTTGGCAGCGCAGTGACAAAGGAAAGAAACTAAGGTGAGTCAACTGTCCTAGCTAGGCCCGGCCGTGGCGTAATGGGCACCTGAGTTGATGCATTGTGTCATGTGCTTCTGAAACTAGTGTCGTAGAAAATATTTACCAACTATATATAATAAAACGTTTCTATTACCGCTTTAAAAAGAATTAAGGTCGTCTATTAAACCTGAGAGAATCTCCGATGCTTCACGGTGGACAATAGCTCTAGCGAGCCATCACCTAAGAGAGAATAGTCATATCGGCGGCTATGGTACCTTCAAAGAGGGCTACAGTAAATTTAACCAATGTAGCTCATCTTGCCAACTGTAATGGAGAGAGTAGCTTTGCTTCAGATTTTGTGAACCCATTCTGAAGTTATTGTGCATTCGAGATTTTCTTAGGCCAAGTTTGGTTACAATTTACAATAAACCAAACGGGGGGTGGTACCGGCTAGGTGGTGTGTGGGTACCGAGAAAATAACTAGTTTTAGAAGTTGAAAGATGTGATAGAATACAAAAGTGTATTCTAGCATCTACTATGCTCTACGATGGCATGTGCTTAAGGGTAACTTCTAAATTTGCCACATCGAAGAGAGAGGCGCCAAAACTTAAGCATTGATACTTCATGCTTGGGTACAGTACTACATTACTAACATTTCCGGACGGTAGTATTCTTTCTAATAACCCTTTCAAGTGCCCTTTACTTTATCACAATATTTGGTCACTGAGTTATTCTAACCATCGAGAATATTTGGATTACACTAGAAATACAGTAGATTATATGAAAAAAAACACTAATTAGAAGTGTAGTAACTATAGAGTATGAAGATGTTCGATCGGAAAAATGTTCCTTCCCTTTCGCAAATTTAATCCGTCCTACAATACAATACAACATTGTACCAATTGGCAATTGAAGTTCCAAACGTACTCCCTTCGGTTTTAAATATATGTGTGTAGGACCGGAAAGACGACTAGATGGGAGGTGAATAGGAGCACGAACACTTTTTCACCTTAATTGAATTCAATACTAACTTCACTCCAATAGCTATAAAAGCTATGAAGATCAATAATCAAGCACAGTGGAAGACTTGTATTGAATCCAATCAAAACCCCGACGCAAAACACCCAAAATTACCAAAAACCCAAATCTCAAAGTGTTGGGCGGTCTGACCTCTCAAATTGGCGGTCTGACTCTTTTGCCTAGCGGTCAGACCGCTGATTTTGGCGGTCAGACCGCCCCTGACGATGAACAGGAAAATCAGCACAATCAGCCTGAAAAACCGAAACAAAAATCGGTCTAACTTTTGATCTGTAAGGCCAAACTTCACGAAATTTGGAACACACCTTCCTAAGGATATTAGGAACCTATTCCAAGTGGAGATTGAGTAGATCCACGTCAAAGTTTTGACCTTTTTCTGTTTTACGAAGGAGGGTTCAAAACCGCAAAACCAAAAACTTGATCCAAAACTTGCTCGTGGGGGATTGATGATCTAGATGATCCTAGATGTATTCCCACACATCACAGCAAGGTAAAAGAGGGAACGAAACAAACCAAAAACCACAGGATCAAGGTAGCACCCAAAATCATCAAAAGAGAAGGGAAAGCACATGAAGACTCATCTTTGAACAAACACCCATAGATTGATTCACGATTTGATCTTTGGTTATAGCCACTCCATCCATGGAGGACAAAGCTCAATCCATGAGCACACAACTCAACACATCTCCCTAGAACCCTAAGCCTCTTCTCTTTCTCCTAAGCCCTAAGACAAACTAGGGTTTACCATGAAGTGCTTCAATCTCACGAGAACAAATTTCCATCTCTATTTATATGGGAGACTTAGCTTCTAGAAGACTTAACCCTAATGGGCTCCCGTTAAGGCCCAATACAAACGGGTCACACACGCACGCATCTCAAAGCGTCGTCTTCACTTTTCTTGACCTAATCCACTTCTTGACGTACCGTCTTGCGCCGCGGTTGGCATTAGGTCACCAAGGCGTATTTGGTGAAATTACCAAAATACCCCTTCTCGATCTTTTCCAAGACCGAGTCCAAACTGCATAAAACACATCCATGCTTCGACACGTGTAGGTTGATCCAGCGGCTCTCATCGTGTCGGCAAGTCTCTCCCATCCGGTTCCCACCGACCACCTTAACACTTGCACCGACCCGCGATCGCTTGATCCAACCAACGCCCGAATCGCCTTCGGTCACCTTCATCCATTCTGCGCCATGCTTGAGTCACTTGACCTCACCCGCATCCATGATCGTTCGACCTCGGCTCTCCAAGCTTAGTCCCGATCCTCCTCGCCGTTGACCGTTGTTGACCTCAAGCCACCTTGACAATGAATAGACAGTAAACACGAATCCGGAACAAGTTCTTCACAACTTGACCCACGTTAGCCAAAAACATGCAATATGCAACACATATGCATTATCAACAAGGAAATGACCTATCCCAAAATCAATCCACAACTAATATCATCATTCAAGATATAACCGGCCGATCGCCATTCGGCGGTCGACCGCCACTGGGGTGAACCGAAAATCAATTGAAGACAAGGCCGGTCTGACCGCCGGATTGGCCGGTCTGACCGCCACACAGAAACCGGTCTGACCGCCTGAGACCTGACAGATTCAGTAACTTTGACGAAAACGCTTGAAACTTCAAACCAAAAGCAACATTGCCAATTGTTTCATCATCCTAAGATCATGAGCATATCCCCATAATATCCACAATGTGTCATCTGCCGATTAGCAAAGCTACTACTAGTGCTTTACTCCCTCCAGGACGTCATGTATTTAAAACCTAACCGGAGGGAGTATATAACAAGCTATATATTGTGGATATGCTGCCACGAGCCACGAGCTATCTCAGACCACCCTTGTATCACAAGTTCACAACACGTGGAACAGCACATAGAAACCGTACGAAACACGTCCCAAGTCTCTAAAAAAATCTTTGAACCAAGGTCAAAAGATGCATTAGTGTTAAACAGCCGAAAATTTTGAGTCTACCAGCTTAACATCTAGCTAGATACACCAGTAACTAGAAACGACACCCTACCAAAAAAGACCAAAGTACATGAATTACCTGTTAACTTTCACTCCATCTGATGATCAATTACTCGGCCGAGTGCTAGCAAGAACAGTTGCAAGTAAGGATTTGCCGCGCCAGGATGGCTAGCTACACGCCAGGAAACATGGTTTGTCCTTGTCGTGGCTACTCCAAGCAACACCAAAAAAAACGCAGCTAAGCTAGGCGCGGAGGCCGCGCTTTCGGCAGGAAACCCTACGTCAAGTCGGTAATCCATCATCATATCGATCGAGAACAAGAGAGGAAAAGGTTGATTCAAATTGAACTTTTTTTATTAATTAACTTTTTATTAATTTTATTTTAAAGTTAACCCTCGACGCACTTTATTTCTAATTCTGACCCCTTTGGTCACGCCACGGGTGGTGGCGTGACAAAACAACACTGTCACACGCCAGGATAAGTCCCCAAAATATCACTTTTTTGGCGTGACCAAATAACACTGACAAGAGTTTGACCAGAAATGGGCTGACGTGACAGTGTTATTTTGTCACACCACGGGTGGTGGCGTGACCAAAGGGGTCAGAATTGGAAATAAAGTGCGTCGGGGGTTAACTTTAAAATAAAATTCAAAAAAAAGTTAATTAATAAAAAAAAAATTCATTCAAATTACCCGCGACACTTATCGCCCGGGGGCATTTCCGGCCATCGCCAGCTCCTCAGAAAGTAGTGGCAGTGGGATACCCCTAATGTTAGGGGTGAAAACAGGGCGGATAATTTCCGCCCGATCCGATGTCGTATCCCGAAAAAAAATCGCCCAGGATACAAATTTTTAGACCTGATCCGCATCTGTATCCGAAAAATCTCATGGAATATGGGTTAGGATATGAGAAGAACAATATCCGATCCATATCTGTATTTTAATTAACAAAATGGATATCCGATAAACATCAATATCCTTTATAGTTTTCTAGTCATTGATTAATATATAATATGAATTCACATTTGATTATGTTTATATTGTTAAGTAGGATAAATAATTCTCTAATAGGTAGTACAATTTGACACTTTCGTTGGTGAAGTTATATATTTTCTTTACGTGTACACTATCCGTTAAGTTATCTATGGCCGATTTGAATCCGATCCGTCTCGTGTCCGTATCCCGAAAATTCCGTATTTGTATCTGGATCTGAGGTATCCGTATCTGACTCTGAGTCTGTGGTAAAAAAATATGGGTTATGATACGAAAAAAGTAATATCCGCCCGTATCTGACCCGTTTTCACCCTACCTGACAGCGACATGGCCTGTGGTGACCAGGAGAACAAGAGCCAGCCCGTGCTAATATATATGCAGCGATAGCTCACTCGATTGTTGCATCGCCTCGCTCACTCACTGGGGAGACAGCTCAGGAGGAATTATAGAATAGCTCAGTACGCCCAAGGTTGAAGGAGAACAAATTTAAGAGTAGTTCTCTTCAGATAAACAAGAAGAGCTTGGAATGGAAGGGCAGCAGTTTGGATGGGGAAGGGAGGAAGGAGGGTGGAGGAAAGGGCCATGGACAGCGCAGGAAGACAAGCTGCTGGTCGAGTATGTGAGGCAGCATGGGGAAGGGAGGTGGAACTCCGTCGCCAAGCTCACAGGTAATAATTGTTATTCTTGTTTGATTGGCATTTCCCCCGTTGGTTCCCCTTGATTTTGGTGATCCCCAAGTAGCTCCGCAAGTGCCTTTTACCAATTTGCAGTATCAAGTTGCATTTGGTTAAGTTGCAAGTTGGTGCGGTCAAACCTGCAAGTGGTACAGATTTGAGGTTGTATATATTGCGCATGATTGTCAGGTTGCATGATTCGATTCTGTTATTTGGTGAGTCAGCATGCATGTATATTAACCGCGTTTGGACTTTGGACTGCATGCATGCGCATGTAAATTCGTCAGTTCTTCGTCTGCTGGTAGTTTCAGCCTTTCAGGTCATTAGCTAAGCTCTTTTCTAGTTAAATTAGCTAAGTTGTCGTATACAACACAAGTGCATCCAATGGGGTTTTGGGTTACTTTCTGCTCATATACGTCAAGTGGTTTTATCTATCTTACACTGGTCTTTTCGTGGTCTGCAGGTCTGAAGAGAAGCGGCAAGAGCTGCAGGCTTCGGTGGGTGAACTACCTGAGGCCTGACCTGAAGAGAGGCAAGATCACACCACATGAGGAGAGCGTCATACTTGAGCTACATGCCTTGTGGGGAAACAGGTACCGTTTGCAACTCCTCTGAAAAATTTCTCCGTGACAGTGTAGCTAAGAAGGGAACTGACGAAACTAACCACATTCTGCGATCTGCTAGGTGGTCGACGATTGCGCGTAGCCTCCCAGGCCGGACGGACAACGAGATCAAGAACTACTGGAGGACGCACTTCAAGATGGGCAAGCCGTCCAAGAACATCGAGCGCGCAAGGGCGCGGTTCCTGAAGCAGCGCCGCGAGATGCAGCAGAGCCAGCTGCAAGGCCACCAGAAGCAGCAGCAGCACGATCAAGACGACGCTAGCGCGGACAGCATCAGTGCAGCGAGCCATGCAGACGAAACAACACCAGCACTGACGACGCAAGACGACCTGATAATGCAAGATATGCCGGACATGGACTTCTTCTTGTACCACCCGATTTCGACTTATTTCTTCGACGGCGGCGGCGCCACCAGCGCCTCGACGAGCGAGGCCGGGTCCAGCGAGGAGATCGACGGCAGCGCCACGTGGGGCAGCCTGTGGAACCTCGACGACGTGGTAAATGACGTCGACGGCGGGGCCTGCGGCTGGGGCAGCGCTTGCTTCCCTTTGCTGCAGGATCAAGGACTGGCTTAATAATTACAGTACACTACTAGATGCTCTTTCTTTTGGTCTTGGGCATCCTGCTGCTGCCACCTATGCGTGTGAGGGTACACGTAGTGACAAACAGGATGAGAGCAAAAGGCCATTGTCTATATGTGGTGTTGGTGGATAAGGACGCAACACCAACTAAGACTACACTCAGTGGCGGATTCAAGATTGTAATTTAGGTTGAGTGAAACAAACCAATAGTATTATCCGATAACAAAGTAAGACATATATAATACATATTACAGTTATTTTTAATAGAGCATATAGCACTAAATGGATCTCAAAACTGCAATCTGCATTATGTGAACATACAAAGACAGGTCAAATGTAGAAAATGTACCTTATCAATAAAGTTTACATAACAATTTGCCACCAAAATGCCAAATTATTGAATTACTAGTAACAACCTGTCAAAAGTAGATGGATAATGAGTATTCAGATTAATTCATCACAAATCATAAAAAATTATTGAACATGACAAACAGAAAGACATAACACTAAAGTACTAATCACGTCTAGGAGGCCGAGACAATTTCATTCTCCGAGATTTCATGTCTTGAAATTGTTTCTTAATTCTATCATGATCAAGTCCTTTAAATATCTCCCGCTCGATGTAGCACACCATCAAGTCATTGAGCCACTCATCGGATAGTCTATTGCGCAAATCGGTCTTAATAATATTCATAACCGAAAAGACTTTCAATCGATGTTGTTGCCACCGGTAGGAGCAATACTGTAACATCCCTATTTTTTGAAAATTTTGAAAACTTTAAAAATTAATCATTTGGTTTTATTAATTTGCTAAAGCTTAAATTGTAATTTAGAATTTTAAAAGCAATTTAATTTGAATTAAATAAAACTTCAACAAATTCAAGTTGGTTTAATTGAGTTTTCCGGATCTTAATTGGTTTTTCCTTTTGCTCTAAGTTAAAAATAATTATTTGCAAAAATTAAAAGCAAAAGTTAAGCTGAAAATATTTTTATTAAGTTCTAAATAATTCAAGGGACTTCTATGAATTTTCTTAGAATTTTTGGACGGCTTTAGCTATTTTCTAAAAAGGTTTTTGCTTTTCTGGTATTTTCTAAAATTCAAAAACGTATTAAATCCCCCTAAACCTCTTGGGCCGAATTTCTTGACCCATTTCGGTTTTTACCACGCTGCCCACCTCATGAAGCCTAGCCTAGCTTGTATGTATCCTCGATCGGTATTGTCCGTCTGAATCGGACGGCTCACATCAACCGCGCCCTTCCCCTGTTCTCCTCCTTTCTCTCGGCGGCGATGGGCACTTGTATTGTCGTATAAGCGCTCCGAGTCATCTTCTTCCTCGGACCAAGGCAGCCTTCGTCCTTCCGCGAATCCGCCGTGGCGCCATACACTTCCTCGCCATGCCGCCACCCACTCCCGTCCGTCTGCGCGCGTCACCTCCTCCTCGCCGCACTGCTATGCCCCACGTTCCCTCCCGATGCCCTACTAGCCCCATACTGCGCTGGTCAAGCCGCCATTAATGGCAAGCGACCTCCACGATGTCCTCTCTCTCGGCCTCCGCGCGCCCTATTTAAGGGAGCACCGTGAAGCCCTCGGCCTCTCTAGCTTCTCCCCACTCACTCTCCTCTCTCGCCTTCTCGTGGCGGATTCGCGATTCACCGCCACCGAAGCTTCACTGCCATCCACCGCCGCCGTCGAGCCTCCTCCGGCGCCTTCGACCTCGCCTCCGGCATAGCCAAGTCACGGGCTTCCCCGTGCGCACCTCCCCATCACCGGAGCCCTACCGGAGCGCCACCGCTACGTTCAACCGCTGCTGCCTTCCTCGCTTGTCGCCGGTCTCCCCGTGCCGCCGCGTCCCCAAATCCTAGAGCACCAGCATCATCGCGACTCCCTCTTCGTGTAGGTGCCCTCGCCGGTCACTGGGGCGCCGTTGTTCACCGGCGAGCCCTCGGCTCCCATGCGCCGCCGCTCGGGTCCGACATGGCTGAGCCACATGGCACCACGTCATGCCCAGTCAGCGGCCACATCACCGTTTTGCTGATGTGGCTATCTAGTGGCGCCCGCGTGGCATTAAACCATTTTCCCCGTTGAAAAATAATTCAGAAAATTGTAAAAACCCTAATTCTATCATTTCATGTGTTTTTCCCCTTTCCTTTGGCCATAACTTCTTCATTCGAACTCTGATTCGAGTGATTCAAATTTCTAAATTCATCTAAATTCATTATATTCCTATTAGTATTTATTTTGTAATTATTTGAATTTTATTTGGAGTTGTTTTATTTATTTAGCTTTGTTCACACGTATAGATTTCGGTGTTTCGGACGACTTCGCAGACCGAAGCGGCCAAGCACCTCTACTCTTCAACGAAGGCAAGTCGTAGACCTTTGATCATATTGAACCCAATTTATAAAAGTATATTTATTGATATAAACATGCATTGCTAATTTTATAACAAATTGTTTCGGGAATTAGTTAATTACCTAATTGCCATTATGCCTCCTTGGTAATTTGTGAACGGGATGTACCCTTGAATGACATAAATCCTTGGATACCCTAGGGGGGATTATTTTAGTTGGACATTATTGAAATACCAACATGGGTACCGTATTATGCTTAGCCAATGCTTTAGTTATACGATAGGTTCATGATCACATACTCAATAATGATTAAATTTGACTAAAGAAAATTATGGAACTGTGGCGGAGCCACTATTGATAAAAGATGTTGTGCCATGGCAAGGATTGTCATTTGGCCGGGTTGAACGAAATTGATTTATGCTCGGACGAGTGGGTGGTGGTAAAGTTGGGTGTGGAATCACATTGGGATGCGGAACGTCTCGTCTGAGCAGTCAACTAAGGACTTAACCTTGAACCATTGATCTGGGCCTTAACCGTACAACCACATGTCTAGATTGGGATAGACCTGGCTGACTAATTAGCAATGTTTTGGTTCAGTTCTGTCTTGGTTGGGAACGGTGCAAGAGGGGGCCAGAACGGCGAAACCTTAGTGGTCAGAACCGAGTCAAAACAGAACTTTGTAAATACCTTGTCACGCACTCTAGACCGCTTACCTAAGGAAGTGAGCGGTGGCATAGATATATGCCGAACAAACTAGAGAATTCGTGTCTTGTGGGTCAAGCTGTACAACCTCTGCAGAGTGTAAAACTATTCAAATAGCCGTGTCCCCGGTTATGGACATGCCTGGTGATTTCACGAAGGGGTAGACTTTTGTCAAAAATGTGGGAATGGGTTGGTCGAATCTCGTAGATGGTTGATGGTTGGGAAGTGAACAGGGTGTTCACTAGTTGTCTCAAAGAAAATTGATTACTTATGTATTAATCTTTTAAATTATGCTTTGCAATCTACTTACTGTATTTACCATCAATATTGCTTTATGCAAAATAGCCATAAAGCTATCCTTGTCAAACCCTGCATAAATATTACTTGCATACATTTCTCTGCGACTTGCTGAGTACATTCAAAGTACTCACGGCTTTATACCTCTCTGGTTGATCGATCATTGAAGAAGAACACGAAACACCGAAGTTCTCTGAGGAAGACTACTTTGAAGACTATGCGAATTAGGTCGCGTCCTCCACTCGATTGCCGGTGGGCATATTAGGTGACCTCCCCCAGTTGTTTGGTTTCCGCTGCAAGCTATCTTTTGTTACTAAGCCTTGCGTGGCGAACGTTGTAAGACTTGACCATAAGGTCTTTTTGCTAAATAATATTAATTTGTCTGCTTCATCTATAGTTTGGTTGTGTGGTTGTGATTACACCAATGTTGCAACTGTGTGAGCTAGCTAGTGATCATGGGACTAGTTCAGAATACACAGAGGGTCTCGAGGTTGCATACTCGGGGTCCCAACAAATACTAACTCAATGAGGCGGTAGACCAATGGAAAAACAATATGTCTTTCTGTTTCAACCATCTTGATGGCCAAACTTGCAAAATCATGACAAACAATGAAATCATCAATTCTCCGGACATGAAGAATGAAGGTTTCAAGTTGATCCCTTATAGTTGCACGATCAACAGTGGAGAAATCTGTATCATAGATCTCTGCAAGAACGGAGAAAAGACTACCTCTAATCTCATCCAAAATCACCTTGGTGACCTCCTGTGCACAACATCTTACAAGATCTTTTTGAATCTTTGCTGAACACATTTGGGCATTTAATGGACATAACTCCTCAAATGCAACCCTCACTTCTTCCTCCATTTCTTTGTACCAATCAATCTTTTCTAGAAATTTACCTTTTGTTTATGGATGAAGAAGATTCATTATATCCACAAAATGAGTGACCTTGCATTAAGAGATAGCTTACACAATTTAAAGAAGCAGTTAAACGAGTTTCATATTTCATTTCATAATCTTTGCTGTGAGACTCCATCTTATGAGATACACTTGCTCGTTGATTCTTGAAAACATCACTAAATCTTCTTGCATTGTTGTGAACACTATTAACCCCACCAATATGAAGGGGTAGTGATGCATATACATTCTTCCAGTTGTTGTACCTTAATTTAGTGAAGACATCATGACCAATTTTTTCGTCTAAGGGTGGCTGCCTAAAAAGAAAGCAATAAGCAACATCTTTCTCTACAATATATTCCAACCAGTCGTGCCTCTTAAACCATATTTCACGAAAGCTGCTAAAATCCTTTCCATATTGTTTACGAGGAAAATTGTGATCAAAAGGTTGAGTCGGACCCTTCAACAAATAAGCCCTTCTCACTTGATCTCTAATATCCGAATGAAATTCCTCAATTGGTATACGGAGTGCTGGATTGGCAACAATATGAACATCCGGGTTAAAATCCTTAATACCTTCAGTTTCTTCAACATTGCCAGCTTCAACCGGTAGTACTTGCTCTTTTGTAGCTACCACAGCATTCCCACTTGCTCCGGTACTTGGGGTCGACCCACTCTACATATACATCACGGTGTCACCAATTCATTAATTCACCATGACACTATCAAATTCACACATCATCAATTATACATCACAGTGAGTCAGTGAGTATCACACATCACAGCAGGATCACAATATTCACCATTCACAATCCAATTCAGTGATTCACAATCAATTATACATCACAGTATGTTAGTATCACACATAATCAAATTTCCAAGATTTTTAACTCTTGAGCAATCAAAAATTCTTATCTTTGCCTTTCAACTTTGCCTTTGCATTACGAGGAGCCATCTTGAATTCTTGATTTCTACCTTTCTCAGCTTCTAGCGACCTGCGCACGGTGCGCCCTCTTCTGGGCAATTGGGCTTCTAGCCGCCTCACGCCGACTGCTGACACGCCCTCACGGCATCACCGACACGGCAACACAGTCGTCCCCCCGCGCGGGCCCCTCTGGTGGTCTGGCCTCGCAGATGCACCGCACCGTGCCGCTCTGTGCCTTCGCGCCCAGCGTTGGCTCTCCGCTCATGGCTAGCCGGCTAGCGGCATGGTGCGCGCCCTCTCGGGATCTCGGTGGCGGCCGCCCATGCGTATTGTCGACCCCATTGTCATCGCCTTCACCCTAAAGCATCTTGCATTCGTCCTTCGCCGCCTGCGCCGCCTAGGGTTGGAATTTGGAAATTGGGAGAAGTGAAAGTGATGAAGACGAACTGACGAAGTGAGGTGTAGTGGTGAGATGTGGTATTGTGATTTGTGGTGTACTGGTGTGGGCTTAGCCGCTTAGCTGGGCCTTTGGCTTTGCCGCTGTGGAGTGTGGCCTCTGGAGACTGGAGAGGGCAATGGAAGCAATTTTGTCACATGATTTTACTAATGGAATCAGTAATAAATTGGGTAACAAAACAAATGTAATGACTGTTCCATATTTTGTTTTGGTTGAGGATGGGATGGTACACGATAAATATAGACATTGTTTAGTTGACCAAATTAGTCTAGAGAAAAAATAGAATAAATTTAATATAAATTACAAATTAATTTTAACTATCATTAATTAACTAAGCTATACACCCTTAACTTTCTTTAATAACATTTAATCATAAAATAATCAACACCCACTAACACTAATTACGAATACTTACCATTTATGAACACTAACCTTTCCTGGGAACCAAACACAGGGACAACCCCTCGGTTTGGGACCATCCCATCCCCTCTCGTCCTCAGAACCAAACACTGCTTTTATGTATTGATCTAGATCAAAAAAAATCTTTTGAAAATGCATGTATACGGGCATGTTTGTAACGCATGAATTTCATAGAAACAGTTCCTTCCCGACCACTAGGAATAAGAAAATTTCTTGCATGCCAAACAGGGTGCATGTAAATTTAAAGGGAGAAGGGTCCTACTGGTAAACATGTCAAGCAAGTCACCATTTGGTACGATGTTGGTGTGTGTGTTTCTGAATTATGCGACTCTATTACTATGCTTTAGGAATGTTTTCCCTTGCCAATATTAAAGCGAGAACATGTTGAGAATATAGCGAGTGGTAGCTTAATGGAAGAAACTTTTTTTATGCCTTGTTTGGTTGGGTCTAAATCTCTGCTTATCCACATGGATTTGCGAGGATTTTAGTTCAAATTCCCAGCCATCATATAAATCTTAGCTGAGAATAGACTTATCAAACAAGCCCTCAAGGAGAGCTTAATGGAAGAAACTTCTAACGCACCATTTGTACTGTGTTTGCGCGATCCGAACCCTTTTTTTCATCTTTTCATGTCCACTAATAAGCATCTAATCATTTGAAAAGGAATAAAACACCAAAGCACACTTAAATAATGGTTTTTTTTCACTTGCTTATATGGTCCTATCCTATATTTGTTACTTCACATATCTCCCCGACTAGTTTCTTTTGCTTTACATAAGGTCTACAAACTCATGACATACGTTTGCAGAAATGTCCATTTGGTAACACAAGCAACAGATCTAAGGATCTAGCTCAACTTAACCCGAACCTCTTTTTTTTTCATCTTTTCATGTCCACTTAAAATTATCTCAATCGTTCGATGACCCAGACAGTAAAGTTTAGTGGCTTTGATGGATGACCGGGGAAACAAACCAGTATGCTGCACAAAGACAAACCACGCTCTCTCGGCATCAACAACGCTGACATATGGGACCACATGCCTACCCCTCTAAATAGGGCCCACTTGTCGGCTGCACAATCCTTATAAATACACAAAACCCCCGCTTCCCTTTGCCTTCCGCTTATGCCCTCGCTTCCCAGGAACCTAGCCACCAAGTACCTGTGCTCCCCTCCCCTCCCCCCTCCGCGAATCTCCTGGTAACTTCTCTCTCCCCCCAATCCCTCTTGCTCTTGATGATCAGTGGCGGCGTCACGGGGTGCCCCTGATGCATAGGCACCCAAAAAATCTGTATATTTTTTTAGCTATGTATAATTAGCCATGCTAATGCGCACGAAAGCCAATCCATTTCAAGCACCACTAGCACCAGGCCTAAGCCCTGTGATCTTTCAACCCACGGCCCACCAACCAAGTAACCAACCAGGCCCTCAGACACCAAGCAAGCAGGCGTCAGGAGCCCCCACGCCGCCGCCATAGACTCCTCCCCAAGATTCTCCTCCTCACCCTGCTCCCCCTTCTCCTCCTCCGGCCGCCGCCTCCACATCAGCGCCCTCCCCGACGAGGCGACGATCTCCTTCGCAAAATTGTCTCCAAGCTCCCCGTCAAGGAGGCCGCCCGCACCACCGTGCTGTCCTCCAGCTGGGACCACATCTGGGCCTCCACCCCGCTCGTTCTCGACGAGTCAAGACTCAGGCGACCTGGGAGCTCAGCTGCTCAGGTATTGTCGTATTGAAGTCCCATTATACTGAGCATAGCCATCAATCCATGTGTCGTAGTTATTAGTTACATCCAGTACGATTGACTATTGTATTATAGGATCTAGAATTGTCTATGCAGAGGAGTTAAGAACAAGCCTTGTTCATATACCTACCATTTTGCTGCCTGTGGCAAACTACAAGATGAGTATCAATCAACGGAACTGAAAATCCAGATCCAAACGCAAAATCAGAATTCATGCTTCGATCCATCTTTCCTTGAAAGATGAGTTTAGCTGCACTTATTAATTTAACCACATGATAGAAGCTTCTTAAAGGCCCATGCCAACCTCGTCAACATGATTTTCCCGTAAGGGTTCCCCGTAAGGGAATATCAGGTAAAAGGTGCCACTTCAATGTTAGTTGGTTTGATATATACAATTGGATTGAATAGTGTCGAGAAGGATGCTGCATTTTGCTTTGTCTATTATTTGTTCAAGGAGAAAATCGTGGGAGGCGATAGTTTTGCTAAAGGAGGATTTAGAAATTGGAATAGGTATGACTCAATTGACAAGCATGTGGATAGTATAAAAAGTGTCTATAATCGAGCTAAAGAGAAATACAACTTCTTTGTTAAACCTAGAACATCAATTGCTCAAGCTCTTAGGAAGCAAACCGAAGACGACAAATAACTTTACATTTCTAGGTTGATTTATTCAATTAAATGCTTGAGGTTTATTTTATGTCAAGGACTAGCATGTCGTGGACATGATGAAAGTGCAAATTCTAGCAATAAGGGGATTTTTTTTTGAACTTTTGGAATGACTTGCAAACAACAATGAGGAGGGTGCTAAGGTTGTCTTAAGCAATGCCTCTGGGAATTGTAAGATGATTGCCCATGAGATACAAATGGCGAGCGTTGAAAGAGTATTTTCGGTGATGAATCTTGTGAAGAACAAGTTGAGAAATAGTACGGGCGATTAAGTATTGAATGATTGTTTAGTCACCTTTATAGAGTGAGATATCTTCTCAAAGGTTAGTGATGATGATATAATCAAGTTTTTCCAAGGAATGATATCGCGTCGTGTGGTATTGTGATTTCCATTAGCTATTTAGGACTCTTTTATTCATGTAAGATTTTATTTGAACTATTTGTATTGCACTATTAACTAATTTCGAACACTTTTGTGTAATTATGTTGGACTTGTGAAAGTATTTATGTGTCGTACAAGATTTTTTTTTATCCTTGAAGTGTGCACCACTATTACTAAATTTCTAGCTCCGCCACTGTTGACGATTGCAACTCTCCGTGATCTTAGAAGCAAATCCGCTTCCGTTTTGATGGATTTTTCAGGGCTGATCCCGTCGCGTCGATCCAAGATGTATCTCCAGTACTACATCAACGAGAAGGGAGACAAGGTGTACACCACAAAGGTCTTATGTGCTTGCCCTTACGCTTACTTGTGGTTGATTAGTGTATGATTTGAGTTGTTAGCATATGCTGAAGTGTATCTTGTTCTTGCACTGCAGAAGGAGTCGCCTCTCGGGGTGCCGACGCAGTCTGCTCACCCAGGTATACCCCCGTCATTCCCCTGATTTATTTGTCTCTTCTGTTAGATCATCTTGCTTGTAAATATGTGCTATGTGTTTGGACATAGTATGCTAGCTTCTTGTACTGCAAAGGGAGGATACAACATTTGATTGGTGTCCAACCTTGGTGCCATGGCCTATTTGTTAAATCCAGGTGCAGCACCAAGCTGCTTGTTTTCAAACCTTAGTCTTGAATGCGTGCTATAAATCTTTTTGGAGAAATTGTACAGATTGTATTGTTGGTCGATCTTGTTGTTTTCCTAGCCTTAGTATTTTACACGTAGAAAGGCATGTTTTTTTGGTTCATTTATTTGAGAACTTATTCAAAGGATAATTAGGGTAGCACTGTTGAATCCTTTTTGGGAAGATTTTTAGCTCGGTTGGTCTGCTTTCTATTATTATTGTTTTGGGCTTTGGCACTGCTGCTCGGAGACGACTGCTAGCCACCACTGCTTGATGATACTTTCTTAGTAGTGTTAAGTAATATTGGTGGGATAGGATACCAAGCACATAGATAGTTAAATCCACGTTTTTATCTAATCGGATTTTATTGCCCAGGGTCCAGAACAAGAATAGAAATGCGAATGCGTAATTGTTTTTGTTGTTGACTCCATCGCTATGTTAGATCTTTTATTTCTTTTGTGGTTCCATTGTGGTTGATGCTGAAAATTTTGAGAGCAGAAATTGCATATCCAAATCTTCATGAGGACAGAATTACAGTGGAACCTATTTGTACAAAACCTCGAATCGTTCTTTCTTTTGGGGTGATGAAGCCTGTTGCCTTATCACAGCAATATACTCCTATGGATCTTCTGAGACATAGCAAACTAGAATCCTGTCCTGAAGTTGGTGATGTTAGAGCTGCTTGCCATATTAGAGCTCCATTATATAAATGCTGATATAAATATACTTTCCTTAAGGCTGTTGAGAGTAGGGTTGTACAAATTCGGGTTATATGGGTTGGCAAACCAGCAACTTTGCTGCAGCCTCCCGCAGCTGCAAGGAAGTACAATTGCATGCATGCATAGAAGAACGGGTTGACACAGGTCGAGAAAAACCAGTTTGTACAGCCCTAGTTGAGAGACCAATATTGTTGATATCACCAGAAAACAAGAAACTTTGAAATTTCATAGCTCGTGTGCATAGGCGAGATGTAGTGAATTGTGCTCTTTTTTTAGCTGCATTCTGTGTTATTCAGTGAATTGAATGTGTTCTCTTGCGCAAAAAGAATAATTACATCGCTCCTTGTGGTGCAGCTCGCTTCTCTCCCGATGACAAGTACTCCCGCCAGCGTTACCTGTTGAAGAAGAGATTTGGATTGCTGCCAACCCAACAGCCAGCACGAAAGTACTGAATGAGAAACTCAAGCATGTTCAATGGATTGTCAGGAGAGAATCGTTTATTTTGTTGCCTGTTGGTTGGCATGTAGACTCTGATACGCCGATACGGCTGGAAGGCGGAGTACCGGTATCCCGATACGTATCGGGTACGGGTACGGCCCCGATACGGCTCCGATACGTATCGGGAAGTATCGGAAATATTTATGTTTTAAAAAAAAGAAAATAAATAGCCGATACGGCCTGATACGCCATGATACGTCGATACGTCCGAAAATACAGCCCGCTGGAAAAAAAAAAAATCGCACTGTTCATTTCCCAAACCAAAAGGCCCACCAGCATCAACCCTAAATTGTTGCCCCTGTGCTCGTGCGCCTCCATGCTCCTCACCTCACTGCGCCCCCAGCTTCTTCGCCTGCTGCTCTCCACGGCGCCGCCTCCAGTGTCGCCCCTCCGGTTCCCGGCCTGCCGTCGCCTCTCCGACTTCGCCCGCTGCGCCGTTTCCTCGGTCAAGCCAGCGCCTCTGCGCCCATTGCGCCCGCGCCCTCGCCTCTTGCTCATTGCTCCTCACTGCGCTCGATGGCTTACCCGTCTTGGCGTGTCTTGGTGGCTCGACCACGGCCGCCTTGGGCTCGGTTCCACTCCTCCAGCGGCCGGTGGCATACTACCGCTCCTCCGTGTGCCTCCCGGTGACCAGCGGCCGGGCGGCGCTCCATCTTCTCCACTCTCCAGCGGCTGGCGCCTCCATCTTCTCCAATACCCCAAGCAGTCAGGTGCATTTTCTGGTTCCCTCGCTCCTCCGTGCTAGAGCTCTGTGTAGATCAGCTTCACCACTTCAGTGTTCTCATGGCATGTGGTGTCGGGTAGATCAGCTTAAAAACTGAACTGGTAACAGGATATAGTTGCTAGACTATATGATGTTGCATTTCCATTCGTATATGCTCTCATAAGTCATAACTCATAACTAATGATGTTGCACTTCAGTGTTCTCATGGCTGAACTGGTAGCAGGATACATTGATAACTGAACTGGTAACAGGATATAGTTGCTAGACTATATGATGTTGCATTTCCATTCGTATATGCTCTCATAACTTATCAAGTATCATTTTTTCATATATTTTTACTATTTTTATATATATATATATATATATATATATATATATATATATATATATATATATATACACACACACACACACATCCGTATCGGGTTTTTTGGGGAAATAAGGTATCGCCGTATCCGTACCGTCGTACCGGTATCGCGCATCGGTGCAACATAGCATGTAGATTAGCCATTTGAGAAGACAGAAAATCTGTGTTGCTACCTACCTTGCTAGTTAGCCGTATTGCAGTCAAACGTTGGATGTAACCCATGTTATTGATGGATCGTACTCGTTACTATGCAGTTATGCACTCCATATGTGACCATCAAGTCGTCGAGGCGTCTTTGCTTTGTTCTGAACTGTTGGCATGATAAGCAACTGGAGTAAAATGAGAATCTACACTATTACTTCCTCCGTTCGCAAATAGATGTTGTTTTAAAATGTGTGCGGTCAACACTTTAAATTAATTTCTAAAAAAAATATTTAGATTTGTCAAAAGAAAATTTTATAGGTCAATTTGTCGGTGAAAGTACTTTGATATCATTATTTTTTTATTACTTTTTGTGAAAAATCGTATCGGAGACATGTCGATGTTCAAAACAATAAATTAAAAAGAGTGATCGATGAGTAAAAAAGAACTTGATGAGAAAAGAGTGATAATGAGTAAAAAAGAACTTGATGAGTAAAAAAGTGTGATCGATAAGTGAAAAAGAACGGAGGTAGAGGTACTTCCTTCATGTGCTATCAGGAAAGCAATTCTTGATTTGTTGGTGAAGCAGGAAGCAAAGACTGCCATTTTATTCTGCTTAATGTTAATTCTTGAAGCTTATTCTACTGCTGCAAGCCTGCAACCACAAGTAGGCCTCATTTTATTTTTTGGCAGCTCACAATACTGTTTACGCTGTCTAGAACTGTGAGTGGGAACCTCCCTTATTTGTTCGCTCTGGATTTTGGACGGATAGAGTTGCCATAATGGAAAAAATGTGATAAACGAAAGAGGTGAGGAGTTGGTCAGTTGCTAACACGTTCGTAGCCGACTCGAGACGAGCATGCCGCTGCACGTTTACTAGCCGCCTAGCCGTGGATTGCCCTTCGATCTGTTAGAAATATGTCCCGAAGACAATCATAAAAATGATTATATTTCATTATATTTATAATATTGGATAATATGTTATCATGTTTCTAGAATAAATATCGATAATATTTATTATCAAGTATGTGACTTAATTGTGAAACTCTATATTTCTACGATAATTATTCTTAAACGTTCTCTGGTCGGAAACATATGAGAACACATATGAATAGACTAGCATATGTATTAGTTGATGACTATGTTTTACAGGTCATAGATATAGAGATATCAAACCAATAATATGGACACATGTTAGAGAACATGGTGTTGGATAAGACCCACCTTGAGTCACTGTTGAGATTGATATGATTTCGTGTGTCATCGGTTGGTCTCAAGCAATGTTGATGTGTAATCCTTAGACCTGAGATCAGCATGGTTTCCTACATGTGTAATAGCACTCTTAGGGGTTGCCAAACTCTACTCGTAACTATGTAGTTATAAAGGTAGCTTTCGGGTATGCTATGAAACATGGAGAGGGATGTGACTAGTTGGATATGAGATTTGCCCCACCTAACATAACAGGAGAGATGTCTATGAGCCCCTCGTTGTGGTCGGATAAAGAAAGTGCATAGTCATGCCACTAGTGGTCGAAGTGTCGACCACATGAAATTATTCGACACTTGATCAAGAAAGTATTGAATAGTCTATAAATGACAAATAATTTCACCTGGAGTTCTACCAGATGTCGTGAGGCAAAGGGATAACACACAAACAGCTTGTTCAGTTCGACCAGATAGTACGGCTAATATCCTTTCTCTACGTGTAGATATAACCGCTTTCTAGGACCTCCTCTGCCTGAAGTGGTCCAGGAGTGGTCTTGGAGAAACCTATCAAGGAGGTCCAATAGGACGTCTCGAAGCTGGTCGATGACTGATCGTATGGAGATACGAGCAGGTTGTAGACTGGTCGAACGTAATCACTAACTAGTCGTAAGGAGTTATGAGCTGGTCATGACTAGATACAAGCTGGTCATAGATCATATTACATTAAGGTTCGTCCGATATATTCTATGTGTGTTCGGGAATCGTTGTGTCCTGCTAGGTACCGCTGACGACTCGTGGTCGGAAAAGAGTTTCCGAGTCACAACCGATCACACATGATCCTATAAGGTCACACACTTAAAGGGCTATGATTTGATTTGGATGGTGATCCGAATTCTTGTAGGCCACGAGTTCCTAATGGGCCTCAAGTTCGAGACCCATTCTGGATGCTTATATATAGAGGGGCGGTGGCATGGAGTGAGATGATAATCTTTGGAAGAGCTCCCGAAACCCTAAATAGCCACGCCTTCCTCAACCATGCCGCTAGCGTTAGCACTCCAGCGCGTGGTGTCCTTGCCCCCTACGTGTGGATACCTTGAAGGTGTTGTTGCGAAGCATCAGGACTAGGACGATCCGCAACTCGTGATGATCATTGGAGCAGAAGGAGAAGACGTGCGGCAAATACGACTACGACTGCATTAACTCGCTACATCGACTCTACTTCCGCTACGAGTCGGCGCGTCTAGTGGTAATCTCGTGATCTATTACTAGCGGAGGTTCCTTGGTTGCGTGATAGAAATTTTTGTTTTATGCTATCGTAGCCTACCCGTGACCTAACTCCATCTTCTCCGTGACATGCTCCATGGTAGAAGATTTTACACGTTAAAAGGCCATTCGGAGATAAATGTTCTATATACATTAACAATAAGGTATGAAGAATAAATTACGCAACTTCAATTATCCTTTAAATCCTGCAAAATACATAAACACATGGTGCTTCAAAAACTACAAAACGCACTCTGCCACATTTCTCAATTATACCTGGTTGATATGGATCGCCAAATTTTCAAAACCACACGAGTAAGCATAAACAACGGACAACTATAGCACGTGAGATAATATGTGGACATATGCATATAGGAAATCTCGATCATCTCGCAACATCTCAGAGGTCCAGGTTACAGGTGGGAGCTCCCACTATCCCACTTACATGTTTTTTGCGAAACCCTCCTCGCACGCACCGCGAATCTTACGGAAAAACTCTAGGTGCTATCCTCCCCAAATCGAACGCACGCACGCACGCACGTACAGCCGCCTTCTCCCGCGTCCTCTCTGGCGCGCCACGTTGGATCCACCGTCGACCTTGCACCTCCTCCCCTCTACACCGTCCTCCATCCAGCGCTAGCACCGACGCTCCCATCGGTCGTGCCACCTCCTCTCGAACCCCCCCCCCCTCCCTCGACAACTAGGGTTAGGGTGGGGGCGCATTGCACTACTACATAGAAGGTCATCACAGGCGGCTCCAAACCGTTATCATAGACGGTGTTTGAACCATCTGAATTTATGTGTCTGTGATAATAGGTGGTTATCATAAACGGTTTGTGAGCCGTCTGTGAAAAGTCACAACATAGACAGTTTTTTGTATAAACCGTCTGTGAATGCCTACTATCACAAACGGTTATTTTTACTAACCGTCTGTGATATGGGGACATCCGACATATCACAGACGGTTGTTGGTGGAAACCGTCTGTGATAGTAGGCCTTCACATACGGTTCATAAACCTAACTGATTTTTTTTTGATTTTCGGCTAGCCTCAGGAATTGCTAGCCATACTCTATAGAAACAAGCAAGCAGAAAACAGATAAATCACAGATGAATCAATTGTTGACAACTCAAAGTGATCATTTACAACTCAAAATTAATTACAAAAAAATATGTTCAAGTATTATCGCTAGTTACAATTGAATTACAACTATTCAAAGTGAATTACAATTGAATCAATTATTTGAAGGTCGTTCAGCGGTGTCGACGGTGTGAAACTCTCCGTTAGCGTTAATGATTTCCGTCTTGATGAAGTCGTAGGGTAGTCCTCGAACTTCCGAGATCTCGCTCATAACAAATGCATCTAAATCGAGTATCATGCCCTATCGCTAGTAGAAGTAAAGTAGTAAACATATATATTTAAATTTATAATTAGAAAATAATTATTGTGATAGTGACAAATCTCTAGATCATTCGTCTTAGCACTTATGATTTGCTGTATATGATGGCAAACGTAGAATGCACATAAGTGATCTTGTTTTTGCTGGTGGCACTGCAAAAATACAATATATATATAGGTATAGTCAGTTCAAGAGGCATTATTACAAAGTGTGATATAGAATTATTGTGTTATAGCGCGTACCAAAAATCGTGTCATGTGTTGCAGTGTGGCACTCGATTTCTTGTGTGTCCCTCCCTCGGCAACGTAGGTGCTGAACGACCTACGTGATTCCAAAAAGTTATCCTCGGCCATTTCAAACGAAGGAAGACTACAATAGAATTATATATGGAGGAAATGAGCATACCTGTCGAGTACTCCTTACATAAGGGTGAAGTTGTGGTTTTTGTTGATTAGGGAATCAAGATATATTATCTTGTTCCTCTTTGGTACAATAACTAAAAGGATCCAGTGGAACCTACTCATATATGTCGCTATAGTCATTAAACCAAAGTTCGTGCTGCGTATAAAGTACATATGAAATTTGTATAGCAAGTAGTGAAGCACTTACTTCTGGTTGTAGGGCACCAGTATGTAGTCTTTGTCGCCCTAAACAAGTAATTCTGTCGTTATGTAATTCTCGACATAGGATGCATTTTAGGTGATGCATTGCTCAGAGATTAAGTGTGGGTCGAGGAAACCCACCGGTTCTCGCCATCGCTAGGCTTCTTTCATTATGTATCTATACATAAGCAATAACTTGTGACATTTATCGGTATTACGTGAATATAGAACTTGATTGTACATACTTACAGTGTCCAACATCATAGAAGTGAAACGTCAAGGGCTTGGAGGTTGAATAGGTCGAATAAGTCCTCGAAACACATAACGAAGTGGCCCGGCTCATGGAGGAAATTATTCTCCGTGTATCTGACGATGATTCCAGTAGGCCCACCTGACCTCTGGTCTTTGGTCTTCCACATGTACCAGAGATGCAAACTCTCGCAACCTATTCCAGCGCGGGCTAACACCGTGTCAGGGACCAACGGACTTCCGAGGAAGTATTTGTAGGGTTTGGGAGATGCCTTAATGTTTTTTGATTTTGATTTGGCCTTAACGACTTGCCCGCGGGACGTCTTCCCATGAGATGATTCGGGAACCAATACAGAGACACGCTTTTCTTATTCCTTCGGCGTCTTCTCCGTTGGAACCGATATGACGACCTTATGAAGCGGAGGTTGAGGTGGAGTCATCGAGGATCCTGTTGGAGAGGCATGGTCGTGTTCCAATCGCGGCACTGCAGGGACCAAGGCGATGTCGCTCTTGGGCCACTGTACATAAGTGTGCAGGGCATCTCTTAGTGCTATGATGTCTTTGTTCAGGGGAATCTCTAGCGGGACGTCCATGAAATGTTCATGTACTATATCCACCTAGACCTTGGTGTAATCATGCACCAGCTAGGCACCATGCACCACTATCCCTTCCTAGCATGGAAACGCCATCCCTGCCCATCCTCAGCAGAAATGGACCCAACCAGCCTCACTTGGAGCTTACAACGCGTCACCTACTACAAAATGATACACAATTAGCTAATGTGTTCTACATGTCTATCTTTGGAGTATTTCAGAGATGTACATTACCTTGATGTCGTCGATAGGTGATTAGACGACGTCGCTATGTTCAGAATGTGGCGTGGACGCGCAGCTACTCCGATGTTGAGGAGGACTGGCTCTCAAAATAATAGGGCTTGCAACCAGTTGAGGAGTTGATTCATTTGATCCTGTAATGATGTTATCTGTCCTTGAAATTTTGTAGTAAGCTTCGCATGAATCTCCTCTATCAACCGGTCCTCGCGCTCGGCCTTGCATCTCTTCCTACTCCTATACGTCTCGGAGTCATTTGGGAATCCCTCCCTCCAAGGTATGTAAACCCCAAAGCCTTCCGTGCGACCCGGGTGCTCCTTGTTTCCCAAGGCTGTGAATAGTATATCCTTTTCCCTAACTACTTCGAAGAAGCTTTGGGAAGATTCGATAGTTAATGCTTGCTGCAAGAGGCCATCATGTTATTTTAGACACTACGAAGTTATGGACTTATTAACAACTAGGTAGTTCGATATATTTACTAGACGTTGGGACACTTCCTGGTCTGCTGAGTTTGTGAAAAAGATGATGTCCGAAGACGTGGCTGATGCCCTCGCTCTTAACCAATTTCAAGCACGCTCGTTTGTGATCTCAGCAAATGGCAAGGGGGCATCCCACCGGGCTGCGTTCTCGTCCTACGTCGCCTATTCCGGGAGTTTACCTGCGTACCGAGCGGTGCCGACTCTGTGGGGGTGAGAGTTTTGTGTCTGGAGAGCCTTGTGCGCTGCACTTTGCTCCTAAAATTCGGCCATCGTCTTCATCTGCACAAAGGCGTCCCATATATCCCGCAACAAGAATTTATACTTCGCGAAAGGCGTCTGATCCTCATTCACGTACTTTGTGACAAGTGTGCTCTTAAAGGTCTTCCATGCGTGTCCCATCGCAAGCAAAGCCTGCCATCGCACGCGTTCCTGGGGTTCTGGTGGGATCTCGAACAAGATTTCAATTTCAGTCCACAGCTGGCCTCTCTGTACGACCATTAGAGACTTTCAGCTTGGTGTGGTGATGAGGACCCGTTCCCTTCCTAGTATCCTGCAGGTGATCCGAAATGCTGCCGCCGCTTTCTTAGGACTCAAAGGGACCCCAGCGGTACTAACCTCCGTGATGGTCATTCGGCACGCAGACAATTTCGATATTCCTCTGTCATCTCGCTTACGTACCACTTTCCTCGGAGATCTAGACGCATTTGGCGACGTCGATGACAGCGGCGAAGACGGTGCGGACGCCATCTCGCTTACTTACTATCTATATAAGTTACATACGCAATGAACTAAAATTTCAGAATTCAAAACACTGAGAGTTTAAATAAAATAGATTACAAGTTGATATCCACTAGGTATTTTCGAAGATAATTTTCCTTGGAAACATATTGTATACAGAAAAAATAGAAGTTACCCAACCAATGAACTAAAATTGCATTGTAAACAAATTAACTATATAAACAAATAGAAGTTACCCATTGAACTTAAATATAGAATACGTAGTAAAGGAAATTGAAAACTGAAAAGGTACACATGTTAACATCTGCTAGGTATTTTAATGCAGAATATAACATATGAGCATAATAACAGAAAAAAAAACATAATAATGCAGAATATAACATCTCAACTTATGCTTTTGGCCAGCAGAAGATCATCAATGCAAAATGATAACAGAATTGAACACTTCGATCTATAAACCAACAAAACACTAATAAACTCAAAGTAATTCTTCCAAGTCATCTAAAGAGAATAATATGCTTAACGCATTCATCAAGAATTAATCTTTGTCATCTTAGCCCTTTAGATTATACTCTTCACAAATTGAATAAGATAACAAGCTATCAGATTTGAGCTCTAAATAAACCTTGCCTAACTGACAAAAGAAACCTCATGCAAAGAGTTAAAGTTTGAACTTTCTGTCACAGGATAACAAGAAAAAGATTACAGAATTCACTACTTCAATCCAAAAGCTAGCAGATTATTAATGAACTCAACAGAAGACCATAAACAGATCACATAATTCACTACTTTAATCTATAAGCCAATAGATTATTAATGAATTCAATAGAAGTTACCCAACCAATGAACTAAAAACATAATAATGCAAAATATAACATCTCAACTTATGCTTTCAGCCAACAGAAGGTCATCAATAAAAAATGATCACAGAATTGAACAATTCAATCTATAAACTAACAAAACACTAATAAACTCAAAGTAATTCTTCCAAGTTATCTAAAGAGAATAATATGCTTAAAACATTCATCAAGAGAACATCAAAAATCAGCATAAAGCTTAGATATAAGATGATGATGAGTGCTCTCAGAAGGCGAGTTGCAAAAGAATTAATCTTTGCTATCTCAGCCCTTTAGATTATACTCTTCACAAATTGAATAAGATAACAGGCTATCAGATTTTGAGCTCTAAATAAACCTTGCCTAACTGACAAAAGAAACCTCATGCAAAAGAACTCACAGAGGCAGCCAAAAATAGATCACAGAACTCACAGAGTTCAACCAAAGACCTTTGGCCAAAAGAACCGGCAGCAAGTAGCAAGAAGTAATATGCCATAGTGTATGAATCAATTAGAGCTCAATCTAGTCAAGTTATCATACCAATTTCAGTATAAAACCATCAAAATCACAGAGCAGTATATCAAGCCCACATAATTCACTTTGCTGTATGTCACAGTGTATGAATCAATTCAGAACAGCACATGCGCGCACACACACACGCACACATATAATCAAAGTGAACTGCAATTGAACAAAGTAATACTCATAAAGCCAGTGTGGATGAGGAGGCCGAGCGGCGTGGCTCCGACATGGAGGAGGAGGCCGAGTGCCGTGGCTCGAGGTAGGAGGCATCGGGGAGGGAGTTTCTAGCGGTGCCAGCGCGACTTGGGGGCGGCCGTCGGGGAGGAGGCTTCGGACGGCAGCGACACTTGGGTAGGGAGGGGAACAGGCGAGAGTAGCTCTGGGTAGGGGAATGGGCGAGTGATGAGAATAAGGACGCAAACCCTAGTGGTTCCTACTAATAAAGGGATATCACAGACATTTTTATTATAGAACAATCTGTGATAAGTAATCACAGGCGGTTCTAAACAAGAATCGTCTGTGATGTGGTCGCATATCACAGATGGTTCTATTATGGAACTGTCTATGATATGTGGTCATATCACAGAAGGTTCTAGTTTAGAATCGTATGTGATTACTTATTATAGACGGTTTGTTGCACTAAACTGTTTTTGATAATTCACAGACGGTTATTACATATCACCGACGGTTCTTAATAATAATCGTCTGTGATAAGTACAACACAGACGGTTCCTTTACAACCTGTTTTGTATAGCCTATTTTGTAGTAGTGTTGCCACCTCCTCGTTGATACCCCTGTTTGCCGATGATCAGCCGCCCCTCCCTAGTGCCGCATCGCCCCGGTTGACCCCTGCTCCCATAACCTCGCCGTACCCATCGACTCAACTAGGGTCAAGTGGATGGCGACTTCCTTTACAACAACTCCGCGCTGCACAACAACTCTGGTTTCTAAATTTTGAAAATTTTGCTCTTGGCTTAGGAATTGCAATGGTTTTTGTGGTACATCTTGGATGCAGACATCTCAGCCCAGGATTTGTAGTTGATGAGCCACTGGCAATTTTTGTTGTGTGCAGAGAATTTGTAGTCTATTGAATTGTGTAATGTTGAAAACGAGTAAGAAAATTTATATGTAAAATGTCTCACTGGATGCGTTCAAACTATCTGAATTTTTCTAAAATTTCTTTTGTTTTGTGAATCAAAGAAACCTATGTATGGCCTAGTTGAATGGAAATCAATGCAGTGTGTTTTAGATGATATATGTGTGTATGACTCGAAACACATTGTTATGCTGCATATCTCGGCATGACACAAAGAAATGGCTTTTACCCATATTGCAAGCATACCATTTGGAGTCAAGTAATAGCAAAATCCTGATACTATAGCTAGAGCTTCTGATTTTTCCTGAGAATTGAAAGCAACCAGGAGGTATTCAGATATCAGGTTGCTCCTACAATTGAACAAGAGAAAAACAATGAAAACATAGGTTGCTCCTATCAGGTTTATCCAAATATTCTTCCCAATTTTGTAGTGAAAGTGAAACAAAATGAGCCGTCCATTTTTTACTGAACCTCGCAATGAAAACATGTAGCTAGTTGCGCTTCATATAGCAGTGCTATTGTAAGGGCAACGATAAAAAAAAAACTAGTAAAGGTAGCACGCAATCTCAGTAGAATAAGTAAACTAGCTATGATGTCCCTCAAGCATATGCTCAATCAGCAATCATGTTTTTTCTTCTCTAGAAGTCAATCCTAAATGCCATAGGTTGAAATCAATGAAGGTCTTCTTCTGGACTGTCTGGCAAGACTTGAAACATGAAACTCTACATGTTTGGAGTTACCAACACAACATACAGACAATAGTCCGATCCTAAGCTTATCTTAAAACTAATGGAGCTGGTTTAGCCTTTTAGGCTCGGTGCTCCTTGAACCAAAGTATTTCCTTCAGAAGATGTCAGTCACTGAGCAATTAGAACTAAGCTGCATGATGTTTTACACAGTTTTGAGTTATAAATATGCACACATTCGAGTCCATGTTTCCATTCATAAAACAAAAAACACTCATAACCTGAACTTGTACAGTTGGCTCAGAACCTGAACTTTTACTATTCTTAACTTGTCCAAATGACACAATTCAGAATTCATGGCCACGGCTTGAAATTTTACATGCAAAAAAATTCACAATCATTCGCATATGTTGCTACACAAGCACTCAATTTCTTGGGACGTAGCGGGCTGAGCTTGGGGTAGCCAATCCACTAAAGATGACGCTGCAAACCCTACCTTTCGGGGAGACTCACCGAGGGGTGGCAAGATGACATCCATGCGAGGATGTTAAGGAAGTCTCCATCCACTCGCCCCTAGGTGAGTCGATGGGGACGACGAGGTTATGGGAGCAGGGGTTGACCGAGGCGACGTGTCGGTGGCGCTGCATTGGGGATATGGGAGGAGGTGGCTATGCCTGCGTTCCATTTGAGGAGGATAGCATTGGGGGTTTTTCAACAAGATTTGCGGTCCGTGCGAGGGGGTTTTTGCAAAAAAAACGCATAAGTGGGATGGTGAGAGCTCCCACCTCTAACCTGGACTGCTGAGATCGAGTTGGATAGTCGAGATTTCCTACATGCATATATTCACAGATTATCTCATGTGCGTGAGATATGTCGCCTACATGTACTTCGTCACCCACACGTATCAAGCAACACTCAATTTCCAACATGATTTCCACCATGGGTTACTAACAGTAGTTTTGCCTAACGGGGACCATGTAGTCAGTGAAATGTTCACGCAGCATTACAGATGTCACCAATTCTGAACAGTTCTCTTATCGGCATATTCAATAGCAGATTGACATTGGGTAAATGAGCACAATAACAAATCAAACCACCTAGAGGAAAGCTAGTATCAGGTTAATAGTAGGGTTGGGAACTAGACACCCAATATGCAAAATTGGCTTGCGTTTCTGCTTGAAATTTAGTATTTTACTAAATCCAACACCACCATAATGCGCACCCTATGCCTACAACATCATAAAAAAACTTACTCCTAGCATACCAGAAGTCAAAGCCACACAGTAGCCACATATAAAGAGAGATGAAAAAAATATGACCTTGGTGTAGAATTTGCAATGAAAAAGATATTGCCAAGTGAGAACATATGATTCTCTGATTACCATTCTTTCTTGACAAGTACATATGGAATGCAAATACTATACAACTTCGGAAGTAAATAATCGTTGAAGTGATACCATGATACTGTATGCATTAACATATCAGATATTCTGATGTAAGACAAAAAATGAATGACTAAAAAAATACTTCTGCCTCCCATAAAATGCTTAAATGATTCTAAATTTACAGATCAATCTAGTTTATGCATCCAAATATCAAAATACCTTCTCAGTTCGATCTTATTATGAGAAATCCTCTCAACTCAGTCCATTTCAATAAACATTATTGGTTGGCATGTATGAACCCAGCTGAACTTTCAGCTGATATATATGAAGTATGAACTAGGGAACACATGTCCGAAACTTAAAAATAGTTGTGCATTATGTATGTTTTGGAATATGGATGCACAAATGGAGTTCAAGTTCCCACTTGTGCTAATTATTGAAGAATCATGATGACTATCAACCTGTTTCCTCCCTTCCTCCAAAACTGGGGTCTTCTCTTCATGTCTACGTACAGACCAGCTTTTGGGAGAGTTGAGGGAAAGGCAGCAGAGAAGTACAATAGCTCAACAGGAAAAAAAATACAAGTACAATTTCCATTGTTGAGAATTATCTAAAATGTACATGGACTTGCAATGGAGTCCTACACAAAATCTGTTGACAACAGGAAGAACAGCACAACAGTATATTGTTTAGATGGTGCTCGTCAAGTTTCACTTTGATAGAACACAAGACAGGCACAACCTCAAAAATCAGAGAGAATGGAAATAAACATGTTTCAAAATAGACACACGATAGGTGCAAAGAAAGAATTATGTAATACTTTAGTCTGCAACAAGATGATAATGATCTAGATTGCACTGTGCATCACTGACTAGCATAGCTACAACTTACCCTATCAAAAGATGATTTCTGCAAAATGTCCATAGTAATAATGATGGATATGCCACAAGTTCCTTGGGGACAAAAAGGATGTATTGTGTGTGAGCAAAAGGGTGTATTGCCTAGGTCTACTGAGTTGCAAAGTGAGCAATAATCATCTGCACTCTTTTTCACATATAAGAAGATCACACTACTCTGGGGAAGAAACCATCTCTACCTCCCTGGAGGATGGATCATCATCTTTGTCTTCAGAGATATCTTCTCCAGTGCTGGTTACATCTGCATTGCTTGCCTGCCTAACAAACTGACCTCGCACTCTCGGCCTTGTTTCAGCAAGTTTCTTCAGATTCACATACCTCACCTTCTTGTCAAAACAGCGTTCCTTCCTTTTCTGCCTGAATTTGGCAAGTGCTGCAGCCCTCCTGTCTGAGCGATTACATGTTTCCTCAGGCATTGGTGTGCCTGATACCGATGGCAGCACATTTTGCGTCGACAAATGACTTGACTGCATACTCATACCAGCAGGATTATACTGATATGATGGCATCATAGATACACCATGGCATTGGGAATAAACATTATACTGTGGGAGCAGTGTGGGCGGTGTATGTGCTTGAGCATTGTTTATGTTTCCTTGGAAACTTTGCACTGAAGGAAGTGTCATGCCATGCTCTATCATCCCTGGATAATAAAATGGAAAATGATATGCAGGAGGTGTTCCTGAAGCATCATTTTGTCCTTCATTGCTTCGCTCCAGATGTAAGTTATAGGAAGAAAAGCATACCACAGGGTATTGCACAGGCATCTCAAAAGCTTCTTTACCGTGAATATTTACATCAGTACCGGTGTCACTTCTGTCAGTTGCACTAGAGCAATTAACCCGGTGATCCAAAGAATCTAACCGATTGCCACCTCTTTGTAGTTCACTATCAAATGAGCTCGTGGTAGGGGTGCTTGACTTAACATATGCTAGAAATGCAGATGACTCAGCAACCCTCAAGTTAGTCTTCATTGGGTGTGAAAACATTCCTCCTGGGGTTGCTGGCATAAAAAATAACCCTTAGAAACTAGATCTAGTTAGCAAACTATAATGATAAATAGTAGTATGGTAGGGGCGGAAGCCAAATCAGCTAGAGGAAAATAACGGTCAGACTAAATAAACTTACATGCATGATCACCATCTTCCGTAGAGCCTGGTAGACCATCCGATTTGTCTTTTTGATTGAGCTCAGCGACAGAAGGATTAGACTGGAAACGTGCAAAGAAATGTAAGGGCATTTAACAAGTAGCCTGATGCATACAGGTCAACATCGAGCATATGAGGCAAAACAGCACAATTTAGCGGCAAGATCAAACAGAAAATTGGAAAGCTACTAAAATAGAAAAATTAATTAGTTTATTACCTCATATTCACGTTGATTCAAGGTGCTTGTTTCTTGATTTGTGTTTTCTTTTGGCTTATCATCTGTGTCATCTGAGAGGAGAGTGGTACTATTGGTATTGGCATCACTAGGGTCTGATAGCACCACCTCGAAATTGTCATTGAAGAAGTTTTTCTCGGACAAACCAAGCTGCTAACACCAATATTCAATTTAAAAACAATTCATACACAGTACAGCAACGCCCACGGGCATCTCAGCTTAGAGCATGCTTTTAACACAGTGGTACAGGTGAATCAATATAGTGCCCTTTACCATCCGTCTTCGACGCCACACATGGGTCCAGAGATTCAGCAGCTCATTCATGCGCAGCGGCTTGACCAGGTACTCAGCCGCCCCAAGCCGTATGCACTTGACAACAACAGAAACCTCGTCTCTGTTGGACATCACTGCATAATTCCATCAACATGAAGACCATCACTACAAGCACGGCACAGAAATCGGCAGAAGCACCGGAACCAAAAGACAGCTTACTGATAATAGGGATGTGGCGCAGTTCCTTGTTCCTGGCAATGTACTTGAGCATCTTGAAGCACTTTGAGACGGGTAGATCAACCTCGGACAGGATGATGTCGATCTCTGCCCCCTCGTAGTTGAGCACGTTGATCACCTGCCGTGGAGACTTGGCGCAAGTCACTGAAACAAAAAATATCACCACCGTACAATACGCACATCATTAGAAGCGAGCATGTTGGTACTACTAATAATTAAGCCCACAGCAAGCAGCAAACACAATCCTAATCCTAATGATTGATAAAGCAACCAAATACTACACAGCTTAAGCTGAACTGACCTTGGTAGGAGCAGTTGCAGAGGAGGCGGAGCACCTCCCGGGAGCTGGTGGGGTCGCTGTCGCAGAGGAGAATCCTCACCTTGCTCCGGTCCACGAACGGCTGCCCTCCTCCCCCTACCCCGGCGCCACTGCCACCAACGCGATCCCCCTCGCTGGTGCCCACCATACCCAACCGCACGCGCCCACCAGAGACTCTAAACGACGCGTCGAAATCAGCAGCGGCCGGAGCCGTGGACGCGGAAACGGGAGGACGAAGCGGTTGTTGGATCTGCGGCCGCCTCCTCCTCCATCGGTGCCCAATCAATTCGGTTCCCGGCGAGCCGCCGCGCAGAGAGATTAGATTACGGCCGGTTCAACGGGTATTAGCAGCGGCGCCCGTCCCCGGCGGCGGCGACCTCCGCCCGTCGCAGGCCGGCCCCCTCCATTATCTGCGCCTAATCTATTCAGGGCGGTGGCGATGGTGTCCACTCTACTGGGGCAGGATATCTTTCCCCTTTTCCTCCCTTTCCTCAGTGGGGTGGGGCACGCAGCTGGCTGGGCAGGGGAGAAGCGAAGCCACACGCCGCGCGGGGCGGAGACCAGGGGTAAAATAAGCGGAACCGCTCGGCTCGGCGGTGCGCTCGGGGCTATACAACCTTAGGCATATACAATAGTATAGATAGCTGTTATCTATAGTAATTTTCTATATCATCTATAGACAGCATTAAAGATAGTTCATATAATGGTACAGATGATTGCTATCTTTTTAGTTGTCTTTATAGAACACACAATCTTTTAATGTTTTTTTTATTTCTTGTACTATAGTCGGCTATAAAATTGTAGACAACATTTTTCTCTCTCTTCATTCTTTTTCATCCACGTCAGCAAAAATCCTACGTGGCAATGACTATAGACGGCTGATATAAGCCCATTGTATATGCTCTTAGCCGGACGCGCAACGGCGCGAGCATGATCGCGTGTTGTGGTTCGCGTCACACGCATGCACGACGCACGTTCGTCGCTATTACAGGCAGTGTCTGATCCTTGTATTTTTTTCAATTGTGTATATGTTATCTACGTATAAGATTGGATGGCAGGGCTGAAATGTATTAAAGCATAAAGCAAAAGTGAAAAAATGATCGCTGCAGTACCATCTTATTAGCCCACTTCGAATGTATGAAATCTTAAATGTCGATATGAGTGTAGGGATTCCTATCTGTGTACTGGAACCTTATCTCAATCGTCTGAATGATGGATCGTATCTCAAAATCTAGATTATCCACGACCTTACCGTACAAGAGGCTGGCGATGAAGCCTAATGACGGCTGGCGATGAAGCCTAATGACAGGTTCTAGTGGAATTGCATTGACTCAGCGATGACATATGTGTGAGGGGCTACTATAGAGCACTTCCAGTAGATGTCCCATTTTAGGCTGAAATACGTGCACTCGCTAAGAGCATCCCTCTATGTCGCACTTCACGTTGTAACATCTTGGGTTAGACTTGACAATTGTGAATGCACGCCGCACTGATAAGACTCAGAATTTGACCGCCTCCTGCACAGCCTCGTTGCATTTGTATATAACTCCTTGCCTGACCTACTCTGGTCGTACTCTCACAGCACACAGGAGCCTTCGTTAACGACGAGGTTGTAGAACTGGTATGTGTTCCACTCAGATGGAACCGTCTGCTGGTCTACATCATCCTCGTCGTCGGATCCTTCATCTACTGATAATACCATGTAGTCCTGGTCTTCGAAATCCATCCTTTGCATTATGGCTTTCAGCTCCTCACTCTTGTTAGCAAACCCCCTAGCTTGCCTGACTGAAGGAGCTACTTCCGTAAGGTCTTCAACGACAGCATCAGCTACTCCCGAATCTTCGGTCATTGTGTGCACCACGTTGTGACTGGAGTCCCCGACTTGTTCTTCGGCATCACCGCCCCTTTCTTGTTCAGCCGTAGATACAGGAGTGGGTCTGGCATATGTCTGGACCAGAAGGACCAAATCCCATTCTTTCTCCCTTGCCATGTGTATATATGACTGTTTTGACAATGTTTCTTTGAGCTAAACTAACTCTCAATATGTGCTCTGTGTTGGTCGTGGGTAAGGCAACTCAATCTCAGATCATACACAGCATGATCCAAATCGAATATGTGGAACAACCACCGTATCACAGCGTCCCATGTACGCTGCTGTAGTCTTGGTAGCTGCACGGTCGTTGATTGGAAATAACGCAAATCAATTCACTCGGGATCCTCAAGAATAGTCCTCTGAGCGTAGTAACTTTTAACATTGGTGACATTCGATATATTTGACGCACTACACCGTAAACAATATTTCCACGATTAACCACATATCTAAAACTGAACTACCAATCGAAAAGGATTATGTGCAACATACTACACTAGTAATCGTACATCTAAAACTATGTGTAATCCATTCGGTTAAAAAAATTACTTAAAAGGCGGCGATCGATTCGGCAAAGACTGTTAGCTTCATCCCCCTCTACTCCTCTCTGTTCTTTTTTTTTAATAATAAAAGTGAGTTTTTCCCGAATTTTTTGGTTTCAACGGTCTATTATAGGGGAGATTGTGTCACCATTTGGAATAGCGACAAGGACTCGCTGGGTCCCTATCGCCATTTAAAATGACGGTCCTCCAAAATTTTTTTTTAAATGTCCATGTCGTTATTTGAATTGGCGATAGATCCCTGTCGCCAATTCAAATGGCGACAGGAAGCTCTGGGTACCATGTCGCCAATTAGAATGGCGACAGGAGCTTGTCGTCATTTTAATTAGCGACAGGGGCAAACGGTGACAGAAGCCTAGTTTTGTAATTATTTTTTTACTATTTATTTTTGTAATTATCTTGCTCCTCATGTCGTCGTTCTAATTGGCGACAGGAGTCTAGTTTTGTAATTATTTTTTTCGATTATTTATTTTTATAATTATTTTTTAAATTAATATTATTAAAAAAAAAAGGCAGAGAAGGCTCGTGGCACCGGGGCCCTCCTTTTTTCGCTGTGCCTTATCGCCTTTCATGGCCTGCGTCGCTTTCCTTGTTTGCCACTTCAACCTTCGAGGTAGCAAATGCCACCGCTACAAGTTACTGAGATGCTGACCTCGGCGAAGAAATCAAAGAATGGGCGAGGCGGAAGCGATCTGCATTGGGTCGATTTAGTACTTTCGTGTCGGATCGAAGCCACGGCAGTAACTCCGATCGATTTTTTTTTTGGTGATGAAATGGTAGTGTTTTCTTCTTTAACTCAGTTAGCGTCTATGTAATTCAGAGTAGCTCAATGTAAACAAGCGGGCTCACGGTTTCTCACAGGGAATCTGGGATTGGGATGCAATCAGTCACAATGTGTACAAGTCAATTCAGTGTGTGTATCTGTTCCGCCCAGGATAGTGAACAGCACCAATGACAGTGTGACATTGAATTCACCGTCTGAAACGGCAAGTGCCAGCAATAGTACTAGGTGTTGTAGACTTGTAGTGCAAGCGCCAAAAGAGTGATACCAAGTCAGACCACCATAAATTTCATTCACGCAACACCTTATCCTCATTGATAGCTTAAGAGATTTACACACGCGATATTTTGCCCTAAAAGGCACTTTCGGCGTCGTTATTAACAAAAATGGTCATTGCCCAACTATACCGAGGTATCATTCTAACCTCCGCATCAGCCAAAGACTCGACGATTCGTATGAAGCTGAGGTACACCCAATCGCCATGTGTGGTGGGAAATAAGGTCTAACCAAAGACATGAAGAAGGTAAGTGACAAGGTGTATCCTAACAACCTCGTCAAGTGCATCTGCCAGGCATTAACAGAAATTCCTTAGCCATGGTTGAGAGACACCATGGGTGCTGTTCGGGACCGGGATAGGTATGCCAAACCGATGCTTCGATCGGGTCTTCCAGTCTGCCGGCGGATGGCTTGGAACAAGTGGCTTACCCCTAATCGAGGGATCGATCAAGAATGAGACATCCTAGAGAGTGATCGTCATCTCTCTCCACCAAAAGTGGAAGGTGTGCGTCTCGGGTCTCCATCTGTTGACAAGTGCTGATATCATACTATTGTCCATGGTGAAGTAGCGTCCGATCTAGAGCAGCCCCGCAAAGGGTAATAAGCCCGTGCCCTGAAAGATTGGGACGTAGCGAGCATCGAGCTGCCAGTAATGCTTCACGAACCGAAGCACGAGGGGTGGAGGGCCATCTACGACCCGGTGTTCCACAACTTGCACTGGTGATATTCGTCGTAGAAGGGTTCCAGTAGCTCCGGTAGAGGCATGACTTGTAAGAGATGAAAGATACAGATTATTAGTGAATAAATTAATAATGACAATGATTTACTAGAAATTAAAAATTACGACTAAATACATATAACAAATTAATAAACACTAATTAACTACGACCGAATTAATTACGACTAATTAAGTACTTGTGACAAAGTAATTACGTCTAATTAACTATGACTAAATTAGTTGCGACTAGATTAATACGAGTAATTAAATACCTCTAAATTAATTAGGACTAATTAATTACCACAAATGAATCACAAATAGAGAATTATGACTTAACAATGACAACTAGATTATTTAGGACTAAATTATTTACGATGAATTAAATACCAATAAATTAATTATGACTAATTAATTACAAATAAATGGTTACAACTTAATAAGGCCACTAAATTAATTACGACTTAATGAGGCCACTAAATTAATAATGACTCACTAACTACGACTAAATTAATTATGACTGATTAAGTATGACTAATTAATTAAGACCTAATTCACTACCACTAATTAATTGCAACTAATTAATTACTTACTAATTAAATAAGTAACCCTAACTAATTATTTACTAATTAATTCGTAACAAATTAACTTTGCCACAAATACATACATAAGATTAATTTAACTAAGACTAATTAATTACAACATAATTAATTGCAACTAGTTAACTAACATAAATTTAATTACGCCTAAATGAGAACGACTAAATTAATTACGCCTAAATAACTATAACTAATTACCTACGACTAATTAACTAACTACACAGTTAATAAAAAAATAGGTATGAGAAAAAAAATCCTATTAATATGACCATTAATGACGACTCTAAACAATCCTTAATCATCTGTGAAAACGAAATCAACCAAGGCTGTGAGGATGAGAGTGAGCGAAGTGTCTCACTCACTACTCGGAATTTATTGAGAGAATGAGAGAGCGAGCGACGGCAGCATGCATGCGAGTGACAAGATTGTGATGGATGGGTGACCGGGAATAAGGGTGTCCGGGCAAGGCGCATACGGGCCAGGGTGGTGCGGCGTCGCCACGTGCCGAGTCCAGGTGAGGGGCGGCTGAAAGAGGCTTCTGTCTGCACGCCAAGTGGACGGGAGAGAGAAGTCCGGGCTAGGGGTAGTCGGGCAGGGGATTTTCAGGCCAGGGAGCTACACACAAGCGCCAGGTGGAGCGTCTTGGAGAAGTCCAAGCCAGGGAGCTGCAAACAAGTGCTAGGTGTTGTGTCCAGGCCAGGGAGCTACGAACAAGAGCACATCCAGGCTCTAGGCGCACAGAGAAGGCATGTTCGTGCGCCAGGAGAGCGGTGGTGGGCACGTGGCGGGAGGAGGCAGGTCCGGGTGGCAGATGAGCGGTGGAGGTTGAATTCGGGCACCAGATGCACATTTTTAGACATGTGTCGCCCGCCGGCACGTCCGTGGTGCTATTTTTGGCAATACAGCGGCGCGAGCACTATTTTTGTTAATCATGCCCCCAACAGTGCCATTTGTGCCAAAAACTGAGTAAAAGAAAAGGCATCAACTTTAGTGGTTATCTTCCGCTGCTTCAAATATCTACATATTAAAGTGTTTCTTTCCTATATATATCTTCTTGAAAGATTCCACATGTGAAACTTTTTAGACAAAGCTTTATATGGAATCGACACCGTTGCTTTAGCTGAAATCTATATTGTTATAATCTGTACCCACCACAACCAACGGTGTAGGTATTTTTATTTATTTTTCAACGATTAATGTGTTAATTTCTAGCTTTTGGGAGCAGACATGGTGACTTTTTTTTGTCATTGTTTTTATTTTACACACACACACACACACACACACTACTATTTGGTAGCCGAGCGTAGAATAGTTATTCTACGTCTAGCCATCCCACCGAGCGAGACCTAGGCCAGGTGTGACGCGCAATCCCCATATGGCTGGCGGGCCAGAAACGTCCGTACCCCACGCGAGACTCGATTCGACGGTAAATAATATGAGACATGATAGTAATTCCTGAATCATTTTATCATTGCTTTTACTAAGATGCATTTTTTTTCGAGCTTGTACGTTTGATAGTAAAACATAACGGTTAAGGCAATAAAATTGTAATGTGTTTTACTGCCGATTACATACATTTTCACACTCCCCCCCCCCAAGGCACGATGCACACATCCGGTGAGGATTTTGTTTTGACGCTCGAACATTAAAGTTAAGCAAAACAATGTAGTAAAAGTATATAAACAAAATAGTAACTCCTAAAGATGAATTTTTTTTTTACATATATTATGGGTGATTCATCTAGCAAGACAAATGAAAGTTAGTGTTCAATGGCAAGACAGTTGAAAGTTAGTGTGACAGTAAAAGCGCATATAGGAAGAGGTAAAACGATCATTTATAAAGTAGTAAATCTATATTTTTATGGCATTTCAAATGTTATCGTATCCTTTTTGTGTTCTGACAGTAAAACAAAGAAATTATCGCAGTAACATGTGTGTACATAACAGTAAACAACACCAGATAAAACTTGCTTAAATATTCTTCGGCCAAATATCGTGGCCGGTCGTATTTTCTTCTTTTTACATTGCCCGATAATAACAAAAGAAGGGAAGAGAGGGAAAATCAGGGAGGCCCTAGTGGTCAAGGCAGGACCCTATCGCAGCCCTTAGTAGTTCGTAAGTCCGCTCGTGGAGTTCGCCGGGGGCTAGATGTAAGATCGAGGAGGCCGACTAGAGGGGGTGAATAGGCGGTTTTTAATTTTTTTTCGGCTAAAACCGAGTTTTAGGCGGAATTATAAATCAAACCAATTTAGCTTAATTAAAACCTAAATGAACTAGTCTTGACTAAGTGCACCAACAAGCAAAGACTAACTGTCGGGACCCAAAAATGCAATTCTGGACCCTTTGTGTATAATGCACTAGTTCAGGATCACGCTAGTGTACACAGTGTCAACATAGATGAATATCGATCCACACATGACGATTAATAACATAAACGAGTAATTTGATTAACAAATAATGATTTTGACCTTATGGTCGAGTTTACACTTATTAAGCCACGCAGGGCTGATAGAGAATTAAATAGCAGCGGAACAGAAACTTCAGCGGAATCCCATCAATTCGCCACAGGTAACTGACTGGGATCAAGACCCTACGATCAAGCACCTTCGTTGAACTCCTGCTCGAAAGCAGACGATGACTCCTCCTCTTCTGTTGATTAATTTTAGCAAGCATGAGTACACACTACTACAGAAAAGGTCTTCACTGCACGTTTAGAACGCCATTACGCATTTGCTTCCGCCGCTCGAAGTTTATAGGTCAGTGATGACATGAGGTCATCACAGACGGTTTTCGAACCGTCTATAATGCATGCTATCACAAATGGTTATTAACTTAGAACCGCCTGTGATATATTCCTATCACAAACGGTTCATGTTTAGAACCGTCTGTGATAACTGTCTATCACAGACGGTTCATTTCTAGAACCGTCTGTGATAAATGTATATTACAGATGGTTCTAAACAAGAACAGTCCGTGATAACTGCCTATCACAGACGGTTCATGTTTAGAACCATTTGTGATATATATAAAACCTCCAAGCAATGGCTACTTGTACCTTTAAAACCAGCCTATATATATATATATATATATATATATATATATATATATATATATATATATATATATATATATATATATATATATATATATATATATATATATATCGCTTGTAGTCCCTACCACTTTGGGGTCATGAGGAGGATGACACAATTAGCACGGCAACCTCTCATCGAAACCTCGCAAATTCAAGAAGTGAGGTCAGCAGGAGAAAGCGTGGCTTCATGTATCAGCAACCAACCATTTTTGATCGATGTCAAGTCCAATTACCAATCGATTTACATGCATCCGTGTAATTGTATGTCCGCTTTCTCTTGCAAAATTATTTCTTGAACTTACAGGCTCGATGAGAGGTTGCCTGTGGCAGCTGTCTCATCCTCCTCACGACCCACCGAAAGGGCTGAGGACTACAAACTAATATATTATTAAGCCACGCAAGGCTGATAGAGAATTAAATAGCAGCGGAACAGAAACTTCAGCGGAATCCCATCAATTCGCCACAGGTAACTGACTGGGATCAAGACCCTACGATCAAGCACCTTCGTTGAACTCCTGCTCGAAAGCAGACGATGACTCCTCCTCTTCTGTTGATTAATTTTAGCAAGCATGAGTACACACTACTACAGAAAAGGTCTTCACAGACGGTTTAGAACGCCATTACTGCATTTTGCTTCCGCCGCCCGAAGTTTATAGGTCGCTGATGACATGAGGTCATCATGCATTTTTCAACCGTCTATAATGCATGCTATCACAAATGGTTATTAACTTAGAACCGCCTGTGATATATTCCTATCACAAACGGTTCATGTTTAGAACCGCTCAGGATATTCGTTTATCATGATTTGCTTCATTTCTAGAACCGTCTGTGATAAATGTATATTACAGATGGTTCTAAACAAGAACAGTCTGTGATAACTGCCTATCACAGACGGTTCATGTTTAGAACCATTTGTGATATATATAAAACCTCCAAGCAATGGCTACTTGTACCTTTAAAACTAGCTTCATATATATCGTTTGTAGTCCCCAGCCACTTTCGGGGGGTCATGAGGGAGGATGACACAGCTAGCACGGGCAACCTCTCATCGAAACCCTGCAAATTCAAGAAGTGAGGCTGCAGGAGAAAGCGTGGCTTCATGTATCAGCAACCAACCATTTTTTGATCGATGTCAAGTCCAATTACCAATCGACGACATGCATCCAGGTAATTGTATGTCCGCGCGCTTTCTCTTGCAGCCTATTTCTTGAACTTACAGGCTCGATGAGATGTTGCCTGTGGCAGCTGTCTCATCCTCCTCACGACCCACCGAAAGGGCCGAGGACTACAAACTAATATATATATATATATATATATATATATATATATATATATATATATATATATATATGAAGCCGCTTTTAAAGGTACAAGCACCATCGCTAGAGGTTTTATAGATAAAAGATCGTGAATAGAATGGTAGGACATATACGCACTGGGACGCAAGGGAGGAGAACTTGACCTGGGACACAAATATGAAAAGTTAATTGCAGCCAAGCCCCATCCAAACCAGATCGATCCTATGTAAGCTAACCAAGCACACCAAGAACCGGCATCAATAACCCTCAGTACCCACCAGAGAGCATTAGCCAAACCCACCATTTTGCCCTATTCATTTTTATCAATCTGAACCCACAAAGATGAACTAAGCAAGATGCACAGTAATGCACATACACCAATAGCCCTCGCCACATCACAGAGCGAGGGACTATTAATATGAACTAATTATCAATTCAATTTCAACATAAGACTATTAACATCATTACATCACAGAGCGAGGAGACTATTAATATGAACTAATTATCAATTCAATTTCAAAGATAAGAATATTAACATCATTACATCACGAGCTTAGGACTATTAATATGAACTAATTATCAATTCAATTTCAAAGATAAGACTATTAACATCATTGAGCGCTCAACAAAGAAGACAAAGAAACCAAGGGTGTCCAAACCCACCACACCAAGAGTAGCCCCTAAGATCCATTGTAGAGCACTAGCCATTTTCATCACAGAGCAAGGGGTAGAGACAGAGAGGAGTAAGGGGGTGATACTCTGCAGACAACAAGAACCACTATGATTTAACCCCACCACCAAAGACAACCCTCATCCATCCCTTCACCTTGCATAAATCACACAAACATTAGGACAACTTAAGGCTCAAGCATAAAAATCAAACTCAACAAAAAAGACATTAAGCTAACAGATCTAGAGGAGAATAGAGGGAGGATGAGGAAAGCAAAGCCAGGGGGCCAGGGCCTGAGCGCAGGAGGTTGAGCAATGTAACCAAGCCATTACTACAAGAAAGCGACATGCGGGGCCAAGCCTGGTTGGTGGCGGCGTTATCACCGTAGTTAGTGGACGCTGACATCAAGACAAGACACTACTATCGTGACGAGTGTCTTGTGCAAAGGCAGAGTGGTGTCATAACCGGCGCATTTACGGCGACGGGTTTCGGCAAGGCCGAAAGGGGGGAGGGAATGGACAAGAGTAAGTGCGCTGGGGAGTGACGAGTTAGGGCGGGTGCAAACCCTAGCGGCCGGGCTTCTACTAATAAAGAGACTTATCACAGATGGTTCTATTATGGAACCGTCAGTGATAGGTTCTATTATGGAACTGTCTGTGATATGTCCCATATCACGGACGGTTCTATTATGGAACCGTCCGTGATATGGCACATATCACGCATTTGCCCATTATGCAAACTGCTCGTGATATGGTTTTTCTCAAGTATATTATCTTGTATATACACTTACATGTATGAAGAAATTACATGTTTATATGTCAATTTTTTCATTTAAATATCAATAAAATTTCCTTTAACTATACATACATACATACATACATACATACATACATACATATATATATATATATATATATATATATAATAATTCAACATATAATTAATATAGTAGTACTTCACCTCCAAATTAGATTTTTTTTTCATTTTAGAATTTTCATATGGCCAAACAAAGATGGCTACCGCTTACAAAAAGATTAAAAAAGTAGAAACCTACAAATAAACAATGTTTTTATAGTGGCAGAGGTAGGTTGTTTGTCTCCGCTTTCAATACTTCAGAGGGCGGCGGCGGCGGCGGACGGTTCGTGGATCGAACGGCCTAAAAAGGCCCACTCACGACGCTGCTCGAAAGTGTCTCCAAGACCTCGATCGTTGAACCAAGAAAAATTGAGCACATAGGTTCTCTTCCTTGCTTGAGGGTCTCGGCCGTCGACTCGATGGCCGCCGCCGATTAAGCCCCAAAGGATGCGAAGTCTCTCGAGACGCCCAACGTCGCTAGAGGACTATGTCAATGACGCGTAAACTCGCCGAAGTGGAGATCACCCTAAGACGCGACAGAGGAGGATGTCAAGACGGCGGAAGGTGGCTGCCACCGCCCGGCAAATTTTCGACAGAGGAGTGAAGACACTGTGAAACAAGAGTTCTTCCGCAGATCCGCCAACGCATAACGAGAGAGGTGCTTGTACAAAGGCGGTGTGTAGGCCATCAATGCCGCGATAAGGAAACAAAAGAGGCAGCAATTTCTGTTATATGTGTGGGGATGATTATCTTTGATGGCGGATGATCCTTTTTATAAAACATGGAATAAATTTGGAGCGTGAGACGAAGAGACGTATCGGGGAGCCGAAGTGACATTGATGCGACGAAGAGACGCATCAGGGAGCCGAAGCGACATATTGAGGCGACGAAGAGACGGCAGACGGCGATTTAAGAAACTCATCAGCCGGAGTCAGAGCGATATTATCACAGAAGGTTATAACAAAAACCGTCTGTGAGGTTTCACAGATGATTATTTATTGAAAACCGTTTGTGATATGTAGAATTATCACAGAAAGTTATTAACAATAACCGTCTGTGATACTTCACAAACGATTTTAGTTATGAACTGTCTGTGATATTACCTCTTCACGCATTTATTTTTAGCGTAGTTAATAACATGCATTTCGCCTCTAAACCAAAACCGCCTGTGATTGAATGTAATATGCATTTATTGTGGTCAACCGTCTATGATGAGGCGTCTAGTATTAGCCTTTTTGTAGTAGTGACACAACTATACTCGCAAGTCATACCAAGGAATGCAATTATACATGACGGCTTATTCCAAATGAATGGCTTCTGTGATTATTTTGCAGAAATGCAACATTTGCAATTTGAATACGAATAATAGATTGAAAGTATAAAGTAAAACAAATAACAATAATAATTTAACAGTTTGATTTCACAAAAACACATAGCCTAATCAAGTTATTCACACAACCATTTGACTTAGATCACATAGCTCCCTTCCCAAGAGTTTTATGAAAATCTACCCCTCACGTGAAATCCCCAAGCATGTCCATGACCGCGGACGCAGCTATTCGAATAGATTGATTTAACACTATGCAGAGTTTGTACACTTTACCCACAAGATACAACTAGTGTATCTAGCACTAATCATAACAAAACGTTTTAGAAACTTCATCTCAAGCATTGACACTCCCAGTGTGCTTAATTGTCATACCAAACTATACACAGTGGATGGTACGACACACACTGTTGGACAGGGAAGCGGCGAATCGCCCCGCGATGCGACTACTTGGTAGCACACCTCCATCCAATCAACACAGCCTAACCTATTACCAGAGTAGCAATGTCAAGAATCCATAACTTACTAAGTTAGGCCCATCCCATTAGTCATGTGGTCGTACAGTAGGGCTCAGTTCAATGGCGCACAAAGTGAAGTCCTTAATTGACCAAGGCAAGATTTCCAATTTATAACTACAAATCTCTATGCACACAGTTTATCATTTCCATGCACACAGATCCACCAAAAGTAGCACACAGTACAACTTGCCTCTGTCTAAATCCTTTCCCACCCTGTTGGTTAGGTGCAACCCATGCCATCAACGAGTAATAGCACATGGTACACACAGTTTTATCACATAGTTCCATAATCACTTAGTCAAGTTTATAATTGCAACTTACATGAAATGATGACTCGTGGCATGGTTAAGCAGACTAATCGTATCTAACCAACCCACGTTGGTGCTACGATAATACCAACCAAATAATGAACCAATCTAGGGTGACAAAAGATTATGGCATAACAATAGACAAGGTGGATATAACAAATAGGATTAATAACTACACCCAAAAGCATTTAAATAAATACTTAAAGTAAAGGCAATAATTTGAATCAAAGTAATTTTAGAAAACTGGGATTCAACATGATCAAAGGTATAACTTGCCTTGGAAAAGGTCTAGGTACTTATCTTGTTCTTGAGATGCTCCTTCTTCTTCAAATCTTCCCGTAGTATTGACCTCTACTCGCAAACGAAGCAAATAACAAAAGAAATAAATAACAGAGGCAAAACAAACTCCAAAAATTAAATAAAAATCTTAGATAAATAGATCTTGAATTTAGAAATTTGAATGGGCTCAAGCAGAGTTTGGATGCAAAAGATATGGGCTTTGGAAGTTTAAATCTAAAAGAAAACCTAATTTTGGATTATTCCGAATTTCTGAATTATTTCCTAAAAGAAAATTTGGATTATTGTGCAACGATGCCGTCAGCAATGAAATTTCCGGAATAAAAGAAATAAAAAGAAAATCCTGACATGTGGGCCCCACATGTCGGTCTCATGGCTCACGGTGAACCGAGTTCACCGAGCCAAGTGGATCTGGGACTCGGTTGAGGTGGCACCGCGCACGCAACACGCAAGCACAGAGGCGGAGCTGGCGTTGACGTGACAACGCCACGTTAGATCGACGGCGGCGGCACTCGGGAACCAAGGACAATGGCGAACGGCGGAGTTTCGCCGGTGGTGAGTGGCACCAGGACGTAGCCCAGGTTATTACGAACCTAATGAGCCAACTCCAGGTGGTCGGGGTGCACTGAGGTGGCCTGTGGCAAGCTCGAAGCGGCAGAGCTTCTCGGATATTGTCGGACGGGGGCTCCGGTGAGGCTCCGGGGCAATGAAGGGGTCCTCGAGGAAGCTACGGCGATGAGGAAGTCGATGGAGCAGTCCACGGAGGTAGGGTGTCACCAGCGGCGGTGGAATTGGCAAAAGACGAAGCTCGGCCAAAAACCCTAAAAACCAGATTTTTGGTTTTGTTTTCAAAAGGACTTGATTAAATGGTTTTGGATTTCTATCTAAATGGAGAATTGGGCAGGTAGCCATGTGATAGGAGAGTATCCTTCACCACTTGTTGATAAATGTTATTTAACTATAAAACTTGAGATTTAGAAAATAAATTTTAGTATAGAATAAACTGCTTTGAAACCTAGTATGAATATTTAAATGAAAAAGATTGCTTTATGCAAATTAAGCCATATAAGCCCCTGTTGATAAATCCTTGCATGCATTATAATATGTTATTGGGTGTAACTTGCGGAGTACATTCATTTGTACTCACCTTGCTTAATAAATTGTTGATTAGGAGAAGAATACTACGAGGAGAATGAAAACTTGGACGACTAGGCTACGCCCTCTAGACGATTGCGTGTGGCGAATTGTGTGGTCTACCTTACCACTTTACTTTCGTTGTATTTTCCTCTTTGGCTTTACGCCCATTTTGTAAACAACTTTAAGTATTTCAATGAATGATGTTTTATGGTTATGTTATCCACTTTTGTTGACTGTGTACACTAGCTGTTCCTGGACTAGTATGTGATTCACAGAGAATCCGGGATCCTTTGCTCCTGGAGTCCACAGATGATACCTCTTTATCAATTTGAGTATACTTCAATAATGATTGTAACATACTCCAAAGTGAGTTCTATAAAAAAAATCGTTAAAGTCCACCTTTAATAGCAAAATTTGTGTATATGCTTCTTTTATATATGAAAAATGGTATATAGCAAAAATAAAGGACTCCAATGAATTTTTTTAAAATCCAGTTGCATTGTAGTATCTTATAACTGTTACTTAAGTATATTAAAAACGATAAAGAAATATACTATATTCGTTTAATTAAGTGGTATATTCGAAGTAGAAGTATGTACTCCCGGAAGTACGAAACGGGCATCCTATATATGAAAATTGTACATGAAGTGGGAGTACGTACTCCTGGGAGTATGTACTCCCACTTCCAATATACCACTTAAATGGCCATATAAGATATTCCAATATGACTTGATTGAAAATTTTCCATTGGAGCCCTTTTATTTTTGTTGTGTACCCTTTTTCATATATAAAATAAGTACATACACAAACTTTGCTACAAAAAGTACACTAATGATTTTTTTATGGAACTCATTTTGGGTATCTTATAATTATTATTGGAGTATGTTCAAATTGATTTTCGAGAGAGAGAGAGAGAGAGAGAGAGAGATATATATATATATATATATATATATATATATATATATATATATATATATATGACCGTTGTTTATACCGATATAGATGACGCCAATTATAAACAGTATTTTTTTTCTCGACTATGTATGTGTTGTTTCTGAAAACAAACTAATGAGATTAAGATAATATAGAATAAATAAGAGAGAGACGCACCTCCAATATTGCATTTAGCAATGGAATTCAAAATCGCCCTGGAGCTGTTATGCAAGGCATTCAGAAGTTTGGACTGATTTAACCTAGAAGACTTTTTAATTTTACTTTTGGCCCTCAGAGCGCTAAAATTCCCATTTTAGCCCCTTCGAGGACTCTCGCCGGCAAAGAAGAACTGTTGTTGCCGAGTGGGACAGAAGAACTAGGTGTCGCCAACCGACGGCGAAGACCTAGTTGTTCGCCGCCCACTAGGCAAAGAACTTTGCCGCCCCGCCGCATCAGCAAGCAAAATGGATTAGGGGACCGGGCGAGGTCACAGATTATTGGCGGCGCTGCGCACAAGACAGGAGCAGCAGGCGGCGAAGACGCGGGAAGCAATGGCGCGTGGCGGGACGGGCGGGCGCGGCGCGGCAAGGCGTCGGCGAGGCCAGCGCGGCGTGGTGGGCGAAGAAAGTTGTTTGCGAGTGGGGCGGCAAGAAGTCCTCGTGGGGGGCTAAAACGGGAATTTTAGGGCTACGGAGGCCAAAAGTAAAATTAAAAAGTGCTACAGAGCTAAATCAGTCCAACACTCAGGCATTCATGCAACATGGTCGTTAACGTGCATGTTTGCCTCGCGCTCAGATCTCTCTTGCCGCAAATAATATTTCCTGGTGCTTAATTACGTTTCTTTCCAAGCCGAGATAATACGCAGAACAGATATGCAAAGCAGTACGAATACTCTTCTGATTAGACACCGATTACTTTCCGGATGTGGTTTATTTTGTTCAAATTCAAACACTCTCGGTATAAATCTGGATCATTGTAATCTGGCCCCACTAAAAACGATGATATAGATCTTTCTTTTTTTTTATCGATTAACGTGGTAATTTTTAGCTCTTAAATGCGTATGTGGTGACTTTTTTTTTCTTTGCTTTAATAAGATAATAATAGATAAATTAGTTCAACAACAGATTCTCGCACTACAATATAATGATTCGCCGAAGGGAAAAAGGTTTGCAGGGCTGAATAGAAAGCTACACTATTTTATTGTAGGTACCCGTTTCCAGCCACTTTCAGCATTTCAATTCGATTGAAGTAGCCAATGCTTTAAACTCAATAATACCCCCGTCTTGGTTTAAATCACTGTAGTTTTTGTCTACAAATGAGCTAGTCAGTTTACCAACAATATCTAATTATTATTTGACATCAAAAGAACTTCTTTGGCTCCTTTCCCAGCTTTCTTTGGCCACTAAGGCTGTGTTTGGTTATCTGCATGTCCCTAGCCTGACTCGTATGGGTCATCCAAATCAACCTAGCTGAGTTGAGTAGGTACAATGTGGGTTGTTTGGTTGCTGCTTCATGGGTCCGATCAGATCGAGATGTTGTTTGGTTGCCTGCATCTTACAGAGTGTGCTTACCTCTTCTAGTGAGTGGTGAGAATATCCCTTACAGTTTGAGTTTGAGTTGGACAAAGAGAGGAAGACGGAAGGTGAATGACCGGTGGGTCTAGTGATCAGTGGGACAAAGAGAAAAAGAACAGAGGAAGGAAACAAGGGAAGCATCCCGGCGGTTCGGGCGCACGACGCCGGCGCCGACCAAAATGGAACGGCGGCGGCACGGGGATTCTCTAGGTGATGGTGGCATGGCCAGAGTGGCATCGAGGTGGCAATGGCGACGGCACGGGAGCACGGTTGGGCGGCGGCGGTGGCGGCTCGGCAGATCTCCAAGGGAAGTAGCACAAGCATGGGCATGGCGGCGCACGGGTCGCACGGTCTCTAGGAAGCCGAGGGTGACCGGCGGCGGGCGACAAAGACCGGCCGAGAAGAAGGTGGTGGCGGCGATGGGACTCCACGATGGCGCATTAACCGAATCGAGAGGGGGGAACCGGTAGAGAATGGTCGGGAACACGTGATGATACGGTCTACTTGGCTCGGAACTCACCGGAGAAGGAGATCGGTTGAGGATGATGCGGCGGGTGGAATGGAAGAAGATGACGAAATCTAGCGATGCTGTGGAAATCAAGAAATTGATTTAAGGGAATGACTCAAGAAAGTATAGAGCACGATATGACGTGCTCACAAGTGCAAGAAACTCACTATAGCGGCGAGACGGGTGCGGCCACGCCAAGGGGGGCGACATGCGGGCGAGGCAAGACGGCAATGCACATGGCAAGCGGCTTAGCATGGCCGAACGAGGCATGACGCGGGAGAAGGTGAGCGGAATCACGCGCTTGGCTAGCCTGCATGCGCTGAGCCTGGCTAAGGAGCGAAACTCGAATCGATTGCTTCCCTCGGACCAGGCCTGAGAGGGAATCTTGCATGCGCTCAACCAGGCTCACCCATCCGACCAGACAACCAAACACCCTAAAACTTGCATCTATTCATGTGAGCCAACCCTGTACATGTAACCAAACACACCCTAAGAATCAGACCATGTCGGCTATCCAGGGAAGGCCAGAATTAGACTTTCTAACACAAAATTTTCACTTGTCACACTATGACGGCGGATTAACATGTTATCTATAGACAGGAGCAGGCATTGGGGGAATTAAGTCAATTAACATCATCTAGCGACTAGCATGCATCTTGTTTCATTAAGAAGTAAATAAAGAAGAAAAACATTAACAGGAATTCCATTCACTTTCCACATCCAATTCAACAGCCTTGTAACTTGCCCCCAGCTGTACCAACAGTTGCTTCACTCGGGTGCATAGAGGACAATAAGTCTTGCTGTGGCCGGTCCAAGAAGTGCATGGGGGGAGATCAACAAAATAAGTCTTCACAAAATTTTGTTCAGTCAGACAAAATTGTCAGTATAATCTAGCCCCATAGCATCACTAAGAAGATCAAGTACAGTACCAAATACATCAATTTTAACCCTAAGATCTAAAAGAAATGCAAATACATATAGGTAAGGGATTTCTCTCCAATATTTAAGGTATTTAGATTTAATGGAAACAACAGCATCGCGTAAAACTATGTCATTTTCAAACATTTTCAATTGAGTAGCAATCCGTAAAATAGTATGCAAAATGATAGGAGATGTTAGATAGTAGACAGCAGACAAAGCAACAGTTGTCTCATAAAAAATTTCTGAAAACGACAGTACCTTCTCAGCAACGAACCAATGTTGCTTAGTTAATAGCATAGTACCGTCAGTGCTAGGATAGTGCATTTGAATAAATACAGAAAAAAATACTCTTGTATGGTAAAAGATGCTTAAGCATGAGGTAAGTAGAGTTCCACCTTACCTCCATGTCCAAACCGAACTTTCTTGGCCGTACACCCATCGCCCTGCAGAAGTTTTTATATTGTGCTATTCTTATATTAGAATTATTCAAGAAAGAAATCGCATCGCGAAAAGCTTTAATATACAAACTCAACCTCTTCAAACCACATTTGACTATAAGGTTGATAATATGACAAACGCATCGTTGATGTAGTAGGAAGGAATCGGCATATGTACTCAACACTGGAGTAAGAATGCCCATGGCCCTAGAGTTTGAAGCGGCGTTGTCTAAAGTAATTACGAATATTTTGTCTGTAAGACCAAAGTCTTCCACGACTTTGATAATACAGTTCACAATATTCTCCCCCGTGTGTGCTACATCAATTAATTTCAAAGCTATAACCATTTTCTCCATTACTCAGTCGTCATTAATATAATGCGCAACTACGCTAAGGTAATCCTCCCTAGCTCGACCACTCCATATGTCCGAGGTCGTACACCAAAATGTGCACGCATTAAATAGTTCCTTTATTTTATTACGACGTTCATTATAGTATTTCACTAGATCTCTAGTTGTTGTCTGTCTAAAAACAGAAGTAAATCTAGGATTATGCGTAATCCTAATGTAATTTTGGAAAGAAGCAGACTCGCCAAAGCCTAACGATAAATCCTCAGAAGCAATTAAACGACAAAGAGATTGGCAGGCTACTTGAGGATTGTATTCCCAGCTAGATACGGTATCGTCGAGATTGTATTACAGTTGCGTCTGCCTCATCACCAATCCTTGCTTGGTTCTACACCTTGTAGCATGTCTAATCAAGTGTCCCGTTCCACCTGTAGACTTTGCAGACAATTCATGGCAACAAATTTTACAAATAGCATATGGTACCTCATTTCCCGTTGTGTCTTGCTTGGTTGTCCTGTCGAAATTCTCCCACACTCCCGATATAGATGGCCTCGTCCTCTTTGCTCCAGTTGTCGTTGAGCCTGATGCTGACGTGGAGCCTGATGACGGAACTCCACCTTGCTCCTCCGGTGAAACCTTCGGTTGGTTTGAGGCAGCCGCAACCGCAACCGTCTCCATAGACGCAATTTCGTCCGATGAAAGTCCGAACTCACTAAGAGCAAAGCTGTCGTAAGGACTGTCCATAACGAAAACTGCAAAATCGAAAATAACACTATTACTACTTTAATCTTAGCATAACAATAACTAACAATAAAAGTATTACAAAAATAGTATTGTACCTCTTTCGCAGACTTGCTGACGAAAATTGAAATTTCCAAATTTTGGCACAATTTTTTTAAATTTTGCCAAATTAGCTCAACACGGATTTGAATTTGCACAACACAATTTCAAAGAGAGAATGGAGAATGAAGGGTGTTTGAATTTGGGGGGTATGGCGCTTATTTATAGAAAAAAATTTAAAATTTTTTCAATTTGTTTGCTATTTTTAAGCCCACAACGGTCAAAAATGGTAAAAAAGGGTCAACCCCCACACTTGGCCGTCTTGCGTCAAGACGGCAACGGCCTGACGACTGTCTCGCCATCTTCTTCTCCCTCGCCAGCGCCAAGGCCACCCTCGCCCTACTCGTCTCCTCGATCCTCGCCTCACCATGACCTGCGCCTCCTCGCCTCCCGCGACCTCGCCTCCTCCTCGCCTCGACGACCGCGCCTCCTGCGCTTGTCGACCCGGCCTTGTCGCCTCGGCTGCCTCCTCGCCTCCTGCGGCGTCGTCTCGCTTGGCCGCTGCCTCCTCGCCTCCGACCACCGCCTCGACGACCCTGGCCTCGGCGACCTCGTCCGCCTCACTCCGGCTGGCAAAGACTGCATGCCAGCGCGCCGCCCGCCTCCTCCACCTTTACGCTGGCGCGAAGAACGTCTTGCCGCAAGGCCCGCGACGCCTCCTCCTCGACGACGACGACGAAGATCAGCGCCGCCGGCCGTTGTTCTCCGCCTCGCGCCGCTTCCTCATTGAAGGCCAGCCGACAGCCTTAGACGGCCCAATCTTATTCGTGCTGGTCCGAGCCGACCCATCAGGCCGAGGTGACGGCCTAAAGTCACGGCTCGGGTCTCGTCTTAGCCAAGATAGCCTATGAACAAAGATAAACCGTGACTGCGTGCTTAGACCAGACTTACAATACCATACTTCGTGCCGACCCGATAAACCCGACCCATTTGGCCAGCTCTAAACAAGGTTGTTCAAAAACAATAGTATATTTATGGTTAGCTATTTTTTTATAGCATTCATCAAGATTGTTCAAAAGCAAGGGTATATTTACGGTTAGCCAATTCTAATTTTTTACAGCATTTTTAGAATTTGAGGTTTGACCTATTGTCATGAAACCAATTCTGCATTTTTTTTTTGGTGAGGTCTCTTCTGTTGTTCGTCACATGGAGAAATTTTATCTCTCAAAGTAGAGGACATGCGTGCTAAATAGCTAATGCCGTCAATGATATGCTTTTGTCTTCGAACTTACAGCTTAAGTTGCAACCAACGGAGGGAAAGAGTTTTTCTTCTGAGAAACAAAAGTTGCAAGCTTTCAAACGGTTCCTCGACGTCCAATCGCATCACAAGGAATTCCGCGCTGGATAGCAAGAGGAACACATCACTTTGGCTTCAAATCTTACCATTGCCTACGAACAGTATCAATTCGTTCACAGGCACGAACAGATCAAGAGAAGCAAAAGCGCGCACACAACACAATCCACAGCATCACCGTACTACCAACAGCCTACAAATCCAGCACACGAAAATTGTCTAGACAACTCAGTCCCTTAGATGTTCTTTGACCATGCGATCATATCCGCAGGAGTCATTACAGGTCTGTAAGGCTCATCACCGTTGTCCACAACAACCAAACGAATCACACTACTCGTCAGGAAAAAAATCGCATCTCAGGTGTAGAAGGCAGTACACATCAGATCAGAGGGGCGCTTTCATGTATGTAAGAGACGCCGCGTGCCCTGCGGCGTGAGGCACTGCCGAGGGCACATGAGGAAGGCGAGCTCAGGATACAACAGGGCGATGTTGCTTCAAGGGAACGAGTCGATTGGCAACCGATCAGAGGCTGATCCTCCCAACGACCAGATGACGAAGCACGCAAGCATCAAGAGATGAAAGGAAAACGAACCGGGAAAAAAAAAATCAAGCGAGACGAGCAAAGAAACCGATCAAATCTACCCTGGGCAAGGACGAGGGAAGCAAGGCGGTGGCGGCGATGGCCCTAACGCACAGGCGAAGGCAATTTATAGCCGCCACGGTGTTTGGTGGTAGCCCGGCTTGGATCGTCGCGCCTCAAACCCTAATGGGCCGAAGGGTGGATGAGCCAGTTGGCTCCTGGAATGGGCTTGTAGGCATGAAATTCAATTTTAAGTAGTCTTTTTTTGCTCCAAACTTTCTACTACTGACTTATTTTTAGGGAAAATTAGCTCAGTCACATCGTGTTAGAGCGTAATCGGAGGAGTGACATTCTGTTCATAACACATTGGAAAATAACACCGCGAACACCAAAAAATTAGATGAATGACATTGCCGCTAGTTAGTTTCGTTTCCAGAATTTTTTAAATATAGAAACTGAGCTCAAAAAATTATCAATTTTTTTGTGAAGTCTCCCGACATAGTTTAATTGCTTGTGTATTTTTTAAAAAACTTTATATGTTCTGATTTTGTCTCTAAAATTCATTTAAGTATAGTGTTTGTAGGAATTTTCTAATATAGAAAATGAGGTCCAAATATTATGATTTTTCAGGCTCCTTACATAGTTGATTTGCTTGTGTATTTTTTCTAGAATTTTTACAAAATGAATTAATGCAATTTCATAATGTCCTTATATTATGAAATATTAGACTCTCACATAGTGGACATTATGAAATTGCATTACTTAATTTTGCAAAATTCTAAAAAAATTACATAATCAAGTTTACTGTGTAAGGAGCCTGAAAAGAAATTCATAATGTTTGAACCTCATTTTCTATATTAGAAAATTCCTACAAACAAGGTACTTAAATAAATTTTAAAGACAAAATCAGAATGTATAAAGTTTTAAAAATAATACACAAGCAATTAAACTGTGTCGGAAGACTCCACAAAAAAATGATAATATTTTGAGCTCAGTTTCTATATTTAAAAAAAAAATCTAGAAACAGGAGTAACTGTCGGCAATGTCAAGCGTCTAATTTTTTGGTGTTCGCGATGTTATTTTCCAATGCGTCATGAACAGAGTGTCGTTTCTCTGATTACGCCCTAACGCGATGTCACTGAGCTATTTTCCCCTTCTTTTTATGTGAAAGTAGTCTTTCTTTGCTCGAAACTTTCTATTACTGGGTTCTTTTTTATGTGAACATAACGATAAACATCTCTAGAAGATTATGGGCAAGTTGGGGGGGGGGGGGGGCATGAACAGCGTTAGAAGATTTCTTTAGAGTATGAAAGGCCAAAAGCCTTTCGATTTCTATTATTAGAAACCGATTAGATCCGCTACAAGCTTCGAACAAGCAACTGAAAAAAAAGAGAGAACAATGCATAACAGTCTTGCATCTCGACACACATAGATAGAGCAGAATGGATCAAAACAACACATCGATCACTTCTGAAATAACCTACAGACTACTAGCATCACTGATTTTTCAGCATCTCCATGTGCTCGCCATCCCTGGGGCCTCCCGTAGTTCATGGCACCATGGGTCGCCATCCTCTCATGGTCGCGAAGACTTCAGATGTCACCTGTTTGAGCAGCTTGGCCCCCTCTTGTAGCTCCTCTCGATTTTCCACACTTGTCTGCGAATTCGCCAGTGGTTAATCCAATAACATGTGGTAAACATTACCACTTACGGATTGTCAGGTAATTTGTTTCGGAAGCAAGCAAAGTTTCTTGCTTTCCAAATGGACCACATCATTGCTGCTACTCCTCTCGAGACCAGCTTCCTTTTCTTCCCTCTGAAACTTCCCAGCCATCCCTCGAAAAGCTGGTCTACATCCATCCAGAGGAGAAGAACGAAAACCAAAAGCACATTTACAGACATTCCACAAATATCTTGCAAGTGGACAACTGACACTTACTCTTACCTTTCCATCCTCTCTGCATTAAACATCTTTGGTCAGAATGCTTTTCTTGAGCACCAACCACAAAAAAAACTTTGATCTTGAGAGGAATTTTTACTTTCCAAAGGAAGAGATGAGGGAAGATAGTACCTTGCGTTTTCAAAGCTCAATAGAAAGATTGCACAGTGAACTTGTTGTCAATTTGTCAATCTCCACAAAACTTTGTCAGGCTCATCTGTGAGCAGAATATCACTGCACTCATTTTGTAGTTTCTCCTCCCCCTAAAGTTCTCCTAAATCTCACCGATATCCAATCAGCTAGCATGTCTGACACCGTGACATTCTTGGTAAAGGTCAAGTTGTATAGTCTCTCATATCTATGAGCTCGAGCAGTTTCACCCAACCAAACATCCTCCTAGAAAAGTGTATTCTTCCCATTACCCATCACTCGTTTACAGAAGTGATAAAAGATTTTTTTTACATCCATCAAACCCTTTCAGAATTGAGAGTCGTCTATTCTCTTTTCTGCCTGGGTCAAAGTATGGAAATATAAGTACTTTTTGTGCATGAAACTTTCACATTCCTCTGTCATTCTCTATTCTCCACACCTATTTCCCGAGCAAGGCAATGTTTATGACATCTAGGTCAAGGACACCTAGGCCTCCTTGATCTTTTGGCAAGCATACCATCTGCCAATTGACAAGATGGTACTTCCTTATGCCCTGATCTGATTGCCAGAGTAGTCTTGCTCTGTAAAAGTCCATTTTCTTTTCAACCTCTTTAGATAATCTATAAAAAGACAACATGTACAATGGGACATTGCTCAAACTTGCACTGATTAGAATCAATCTTCCTCCAATTGTGAGCAATCTCCCTTGTCAGCAACCAAGCTTTTTCTCTATTTTACTCTAAATTTCATTCCAACAGCGTTAGAAGATTAGTGCGTGAGTATTCAGTGGTAACGATGATAATAGTCTCACTGGCAAATCGTGATCACAATTCACAATTTTCAGTGGCTCCCGTGCGCACCGAATGATGAATCCTGTTGGGAGTTCAGTGAATTTTCAGATTATTTTACCGAAGTGGCCGTCCAAATCCCAGTTTCTCACCCTCTCACGAGATTCAGTTAGAAGGACGACGTATCCATTGGGTTAAAAGGAGTACGACGTATCCATTGGCAAGAATTGATGTAGCATCGATGCAAGCGTATTAGAACTTCGGGAATAAATATCACAATTACAGGCAAAACGGTGAAAAAACACAGCTTACGCGGCACATCTAACAATGATGAAATTTCTGATGATTTATGCTGCAGCGCAAAGTTTGATCTTACAAATAAAACTAGCTCAATAGTGAATAGTCAACAAGGAGCAAGGTTGCTGATGCTACATGCTCTGAACATGGACACCGTGAGGAAAACACAACTGCAAAGCTGCACTGCGTTCTTGTAAACCATAAGCAACAGATTAGAGCAACTGCAAAAAAAATCAGTTCTTGTTTTCAGTAGATTCTGCTGAGGTGGAGGATGTGGAGGATGCCGTGATGTCTCTGGCGCATTGTGATACAAACGGCTTCAACTGAAGTAATTTACACAAGAAATTTATGTTATTACATAGCCATAATTGATGAGAAAATGCAGAAAAAGATGACCCCTGGCTCAAACCACATAAAGACGTGTTGCACATGATATCATCCACTTTCAGTTACTGTGCCATGGCCTAGGCTAAACTTGGCTATTTAGGAGTACTAGATTTTAGAGCATTCAACTCCTTCCCCTAGGACCATAGTGTATTAAACCCAGTCCGGTCATCGACCCGGCCGAGGTGCCGGGTCACTAGGTCATTGGTCAGACCAGTGGTCAACGGTCGGATCGCACGTTTTATTAAAATATATTTTAGTATGTACACCATGTAAAAAATGCATATGTGAATAACGTTAATCCTCTACAAATATGCGGTTCTAATTACATTTAACATGGCACAAAGCGATTAAAATGTTCTACTTTTGTTAATTTATTATGGTATTATGGAGGCGAAGCTAAGCAGAGAACAGAGAGGAGTTGCCGGTCGGAATGGGAGAGTGAGAAAGATGATTTTTTTTGTGTGTGTAGATGCCAATTTCATAAGGTGATTCATACTAAAACTCTCACAACACCCAAAGTACGAACATGCATTTCTAGTTTTATCTTGAAAAGCTATTTCATTTGAGGGGTTTCTTGTATATTGGCCTCACGAGCAAAACCCGACCAGGTCAAGCAAAACCGGTCGGGTCAGCTGGTCCCGGGTCAATTACATCTCCAGCCTTGTGAGTGTGACCGGCCCAACAAAGCCTCTGGATCCGGGTTTTTCCGGTTCAACCGCTGGGCCGGTCTGGATTTTATAACTATGCCTAGGAGTAATGAAGCATCATCTGTCCTCCATTTTTCAAATGAAATGAGGACGCGGCAAATCATTTCCATCATATTTCTTTAAGTCAACAAAACGTTTGAAAAAGGAAAATTTGAGAGCTTAGATTATGTTATATTTGCTGTTTTTCTATTTGCTACAAATTGTCAATATTTTCATATGTTCTCAATTTCCCCTATTTTTCCAATATGTTTCCCAATTATCTAATTAAATTGACTTTGCCAAATCATTCCATCTAAGGAAAACGACTAATGGTATTCTATTTCCCAGTACAACGGCTAGTATTCTAAATTTTTGCCCAGCAAGTTGAGATTGGAATAAAGTAGATAGGCAACTTTGATACTTAACTTGAGCATGCAAGTATTTAAATCTGTGAACCAAAAACATTTATGCTAATTACCTTGAAATCAGTCAAGTCAGGGACCACAAATCTTGGCAATTTTTCATCCACCATCACATATCCACCTGCAAAATTACATCAACATTCTGAAAATGGTATAAAATTCTTCACTCTCATCAAAGAAAGGGATGCATAGAACTAGAACTCAGGGCAACAATTACAGTCTTATACACTCAGTTCAATAATCATATTATAGTATGAAAGTGATTGAGATGTAACTTGAATCAAGTAAAATCAAGAACATAGCAGCGGAGTCACTGGAGCCTTGCATGTAACACATAATCAAACTAATCTACAACAGTTAAGAATTTATACAAGATTTGCAGCTCAGACAATCATGGCATGCTAGTAGACGAAAATGTCACATCCACAAATCAGTATCACAGACAATGAGCCAACCACAAGAAACTTGCAGCAGTTGGGTTATGAATGGATTAGAAAATGTTAACATTTGATCAAATGGTCAAGAAAAATATCTGATCTATCCTTTAAAAAAACTTAATGTATAGTATATTCAGTATGTTTCATTGAAACCAATGCTAAGTTTCAGGTGGCATCAATATAATTTTTTCATCTGAACAACGTGCAGAGCAGTTACAGGCTTTGAGATCTGGCCAGGTTCTAAGTTCAGCTAAATATCCACTGATACAGGTTTCCTTCACATTCTCCTGCAATGTGTAATCCACAATCACCTAGCAAGCTAGCATTAGTAAATTGTAGTTGGATGCATATACAGTTGTGTTTCTTGGAGCAAAGCTGTCTCCTATATTCTACTGTGAAGTTGCTGAGTTTGATATAGCAGAATTTGCACTTCAGCACATCTTCTTTCTAGCAGTATGCAAGAACAATACTTACAAAAGATCCATGGCATTCAGTAGCATGGTTATATAGAATATCAATTAAAATTTAATTGTGTAACTATGAATACATGAAACACTTCCTGGTGTGTCATGATAAAATTTTCTCTCCCCTGAACCTCACTGATGACTAAAGACTGCTTAAATATTATCATTTCATTAGTCTTTGACTCTTAGCTTAATTGCACCTTTCATTGAAGCAATATTATTTGTTTCAATATTATTGAAAAGGTCTCAAGTCTCTAGTAAGCAAGCACTTGCTTCACACACAGTTGACTCAGAAGTCACAACAACCCTCGACCTTCATGTTTGATCTCCCATAAAGAATACCCCCTCCTCCGACGGAGAAAATAGTGAGGCAACTTTTGTTTCAAAAACAAATAGTGAGGCAACTGGCAACAGTGACCATTTCATGTTTCATCCCAAGGAAATTCGCAATGTCAGGTTATTTTTTACCATCTGGTTCAATTCAAAATCTTAAAATTTCTCAACCCAATCGATCACCGGTTGCCATCTTATTTGAGATAGGCATATTGCACCAGAAGGTGATAAGAAGATAGAATCCGACAGCGAGCACGAGCGATGCAAACGACTTAGGTTCTAATCAAACATAGTGTTACCTTTGCGGGTGTGGAACCCAGTGGGCTTGCAGTTTTTGCCCTTGTAGTAATCCCGGGGCGCCCTCTTGGAGGAGAGGATCCCGAGCGAGGACGTCCGCTTCCGCCGCATCGCCCTCCCGAGCGAGCTCAGTATCAGCCCCAGCGGCATCCTCCTCTACCAAGCACCAACCACCCCTACCCGCTGGTTCCTAAGCATCCCAATCGCAAACAAAAAAATCAACACAGAACACCGGAGATTGCGCTCGTCGGAGGAGAGGGCGACGCGAGTGAGGAGCATACCGGAGGAGCGAAGGGGATCGGAGATGGAGACGGAGACGGAGACGGAGAGGGAGCTCAGGGGCTCGGGGCGGGTGCGGGGCGGTGCGGTAGGGTTTTGGGGGGCTCCACTCGAGTTGGAGCTTTGGTGCGGGTGGCTGGTCACGAAGGCCTCTTTGCGGGATCGAGTCGGTGGGCCAGTGGGCTGACCCGTGCGGTTTGAGCTCTTCAGACGAGAGAGTCGGAGTCAGACTCGTGTAGGATGGAAAAGTAGGATGGAAGCTCGCGACAGCCGGTTTAGGGGCTGTTTGGATGGCTCCCTGGTGGCTTCTTACCTGGTCGAGAGTGCTCCTAGGTTTGAACCCGTGAGTTGGCCATGAGCGAGGCCTCAATCTCCACTGATTGTTCTAATCCAACGCTGAGCTAAGTTTTTCTCAGCATTCCGTTTCACCAACCAAACAGTTAGATTGTTAAGGTCTGCTTGAACAAGCTGAGTTTAAGTATTTCGTTTGTCTCGCTTAAGTTTTAAGAGTTCAAGTCGTCGCGTGTTACTCATTAGCCTCATTAAACTAAAAAAAAAACCATAGCTTTTCAGCCTAACAAACAATTTGACTCATAGCCTAGTCAAGAATTAAGCCCGTGACCTACTTAGCTCATAGCCGTATAACACTAACTATCTAGCACATAGGCACAACCAAGCCAACACACACATGCACGACACAGGACATGCCGCCACCGCCACCCTCCACGCACGCCCTCCGCCCGCCCACTCCGCCTTCGGCCTCCTCCCGCGGTCCCACTCCCTCCATTTCTAGCATCCGTAAGTGACGGAGTGGCAACCAAGCATAAAGTCCAAGAATCGCCGAGGGGGCAGGTCGTTCGCCTCTACTTCCCCCTCCGCAATCTACACCGGCATTGAACCGAGGAACCCCTTACCGACTCGTCACCTTTGCTACAAAGCCACCTCGCTCCGGCCAACCGGCGCTGACTACTGCGGCTGTCTCCTCGGTGAATGTTAAGAACTCATGTTGTACATATTAAAGTACATATCATTGTTACTTTGTTAGTAGTTGGCTCGAATGAGCCTAACGAGTTAGCTCGAGCTTTCATGCCGAGTCAAGCAGTATCTTTGTTTGTTTACTTAACGAGTCGAGACATGTTCACTAACGAATTTGACTGAATCGAGACGAGCCGTGCATTATCCATCCTTAGCCTCGGGTAGCGACATGTTCGTCGGCTCGGTTTTGCTAGCATACGGATTGGTCTTAGTACACTAAACACAATTCCCGTTTGTCTCAATGCACACAATGCCACTCTCCAAAACAAATACACACAATGCCGATCAAATAGAGGTGTACATTTTATCGAGCAAACAAAGAGCCGTATGTTCTTATACTAGTGGTGTATTACAAATAGTGTTGCTGTTAACTAGGGTTCAAGAAACCAGAATCCTTTGGTCTTAATTGGAGGCGGAATTGGGGAGCAGAGAGAGACGCTACGTCATCGTTTTTTCCGTCCGTCGGATTCTCCGCTCCGCGCCTCCTTGCCGTCCGATGGGGGTTGCGCCCTGCTTGCCTCGCTCAGCTCGGCGCGCATCGTAGCACGTGGTCTCTCTGGATTGTTCGGTTGACTCAACGACTCAGCCCGCTGACGGTTTCATCCTCTGCATCTCCTTCTCTTCCCCTACCCGCCCTCGCCCCATCCCCTCCATCTTCCCACGCGCTGCCAAGGCGTTCTCCGCCCCCATCCGCTCCTTGCCGGCGCGACGAGGCGGAAGTGTCCCACGAAGGCCGCCTCCTCCCCCCTTTACCATCCTCTTACGCATCCCCTCAACATCCCTTCGCCTCCCCTACCGCCCGTCTCCACTGGCGCCACCGCTCCCGCCCCACCTCCCATCCAGTCGCTGCCTCCTCCCCGATCTGCCCTCCTCCTCCCACTTGTCCTCTAATGACGCCTTGCAAGCAAAGCCACGGTGGAATGCCAGATGACCAGAGTCCCATAGGTGCTGCGCCATCATCGCCCCCTTGCTCGCTAAGGCGGGGGAGGTCGTCATCCCGGTGGCCACGGACGAGACGGAGGCGGCGCAGCAGCCGGTGCTGGTGTTCTCGTGCAAGCCGTCGGGGCGACTAGCCAAGGCGGTAAAGGAAGCCAACATCTAATTTAAATTTACAAGCAGGGCACATTTTTTATATTTCAGCATTTCTATCTGGTACTAATTATTAACACCATTTGATGGCTTTTACCCAGAGTGCAGATGTTTAGTGAATTTATTGAGTTATACAAAGCATCGCGAAGAGTTACCGGTGACCTCAGGCTACTTTGGACTAGGTGGCCTATCAAAGGAGTTCTACATCGATCGTAAAGGCGCCTTGATCCGAGTATGGCTACTGTAAAAAAAATTAGCCCTTTAATCTTTTGTTTCTCCGATGCAGAAGCTTTTTTTTATTCATTGATGCTATCTTTTTCCCCCTTATTCTGCTGTGAACAAATATGTCCTTTTTGCACAGACATCAACATATGATAGTAGCTTAATTCCAATCAATTATGCTAAGCTTTTGGACAACGGCATTTATATGATTTAATTTTTTAGTCCAGTTGTTGGCAAGGCACCACGAGTGGATTGTATTGAACTATTGTTTTTCACCAGTATCTATGCAGAAACTTTTAGGGCGCCATAGCTTTTTGGATGAATTATCGACACTTGATTCTGAGCTTTCTAAAAGTCTAATGCAACTCAACGTATTAGAGATTTCTATTTTGGTTTATTTTTTAAAATGTTGCTCCTATTTAGTCTGGTGAGATAACAAAAAATGAAGTATTGCTTTTGCTATTGAAGTTGGAAATGCTCCTAAGTTGTGTACATAGTCAGTTTACTGCCCCTGTATGTTAAAATATCTCTCTTGGTACATTGCAGAACATGAGCTGAGTTATGACTTATAAGTTATGATATTTTGCTGCTTAGCACTTTCTCCCACTCTTCAACCCACTGGTTTCCTGAACCTGGTCAATACTATGCATTTACATTTGCAGGGTTGAGAAAACCTATAAAGGGTTAAAAAAAAAGGGCACGTAGCAATACTCCATTTTTTTTATCTCACCAGTACTTTAGGGGTTAGATCATGTGGTTCTTGCATTTGGGTGAACAATGAAATAAAGAAAATTTTTTGTACATGATACCAGAATGTAGCTCCTAGGTTGTGAAACCGGTTTGCAATTTTAGGTTTGGAGTGCGCACAACATGGAAAATTCTAATAAATGAGCCTATGTATGAATTTTTTCCTACTACAGCATGTCAGACTCTCTTGACTCCTCTCCGAGGGTATGTTAGGACTTAAGAGGAAGCATATTTTGTTGAGATTGCGGTTATGGTTTGAATCTTATATCTTCATTCAAGGGAAAAAAAACCATAAGAATTAAATGTTGAAATGCTGAAGGTATGCACAGTCTATCAGAAAGAAAAAAAACCTGTTATGCTTGGTGCTCTTAGATTGCATGAAAATAACATAGAGCCTCTCTAAGGGTATAGTGCGACTTAAGAGGAAACAATTTTTTTAGATTGAGATTACGGTTTGAAGCTTATGTCATCATAGAAGTGAGGCAAAACATAGGAATTAAATGTTCAGACGCTGAAGGTATAGTAACTTGGATTTTCTTAATCCCAGCTGGTATTAAAAAAAACCTTATTTGAACATTCAGCTTTGCGAAGTTGATTTCAATTTATTGAATATTCAGTCTTTTCAAAAAAACTTTGACAGGTAATACTGTACTAGAGAATTGAATTATCTACAAATCTAATCTCCATTTCCTACTTTCACTTTTCTCCTAAACGATCGATATTTGATGTGGATGCAGATCATGTCTATAAGGCAAAAGACGCTGATCTATAGAGTTATTATCTATTGCGCTTATCAATACGGTGCAGATGATTACATGTCCCTTTTGGAGTGTCTTCTTAATTTTGCCTAATGTTGGTATCGCTTTTATCATCCTCTCAAATTATCTATTTCCTTTCCCTTTGTGTTTTGTTCACGATGCCTTACAACTTTTTTTACTACTGAAAATTTCGTTATGTACCTTGTAATTTGGCTCCTTCGAGAGATACTAGTCAGCACCTTTCTCAATTGTCATTGCGCTTAGCAATTTTCCGACATACTATTTTGGTTATCATTTTCCGACGTACTATTTTGATTATCTTGTTGGTATTCGAGGTAGACCGGTCAACAAGAAGTGCATTATATCCAGCTTGGATCGTGTCCGAGATCACATGGACTTACATCCAAAACTACCATCCGGGATCACTCAAAAGATCTTCAGATCGTAATGGTATTTGTTGACACAACTAATAGTTATGTTAAGTTTTAATGAAACTTTTTTAAAAAAATAGTATATCTATGAATCTTACGTGCTTATCGCATTCCCAGACGATTGCCTGCTTTCGTCTTTGTTTTACATGCTCTTTGCCTAATATCTCCAAGCTCGCTTGTTCGCACTTCCTCCCCATTCCACGATCCCGAGGTGCAGCTTCCTCACGCTGCACTTTCCCTCATTCCCGCTTTGTGAGCCATCAAAGATCTTGGATGGCGAGGCGTTGCAACACGAGGTTGATAGCTCGCCATATGCGCAATGGTGGTTCCTTTTGGATGGCCATATTACAAAGAAACTGTTGTAGACCTTTACGCCCGACTTGAAAAGGTCCTTCGACCGCCAAAGAATTCAAGTTCAACAACATTGATGTCGCTAATCTAAACTAGAAACTCTAAGTCATTTCGAATTAGAACCGATGATGTTATTTTTACAAGCCATATGCGGTGTTTCCTCTGACTATAATATATCCTGTACAAACTACGTACTCAAAAAAGCTATATACTCCCAAGAAAATCTCTAATAGCAAACATCAATATCCACTCTTTTGCACTACTACGCTTGCAATGCCGCCATCGAACCGCCATCGTTTCGATTCTCGCCCATCTGGCGTCTTGTGAGGTGCTAGTAGGCATTATTCGAGGAGCCCACCGGTTTGCCAGAAACTAATGGTGCCTGAAGATTAGTTAGAAAATCAGATTCAGCCAAAAACAACAGGTGTTTAAAACTGTTGAGGAACCATCGGTGGCGTGTTCAGTCTGAGCGATCGCCTCGTAGACAAGCGTAGAATTGCACACAAGAACACAAAAATATAATAGTAGATTGAATACATAGATGTAGGGGGACTTCTTTCTTCTCTTTATTTTTCTTATCAAAAGTACAATGGTTAGGGGTCTCCCCTATATAGTCTACAGGGTGGATGAGGAGCCCATCATGGGTTAGGCCTGCCTGGCCTGGGCCCGGTTTCTTAACACTCCCACTTGGGCACTCATCCAGTATGTTCATGTCTCATCAAAACTCCATAAAAAATCTAGTGGGAAAAATTTAGAGAAAGAGTATATGAAACATGTTCTGCTGTGCTGCACGAATTGCCTCATTAAAAACCTTAGCCGAGAAACTTCAGGAAAACTCGTCAAGGGAAATAGAGTACAATCCACCTAATTTCATTTAATCTCTAGGATTTATTCTTTAGATACTCGATCTTCATGATCAAGTTTCAATAATGAGTTCATGAAGATTCCCCCCCTGAATTCTGCACTTCTCTAAGTCCCATCATTCCAATTCCACGTATGCACCTTTCAAAACTAGATGCTGGAACTGACTTAGTGAATAAATATACATGATTTTCACATGACTTAGTATGCAGTACTTTAATTTCATCCATTTTTTTTGCAATTCATGAGCATAGAAAAACTTAGGGTTGATATGCTTTGGGAGTTGACTCTTCACATAACCCATCTGCACTTGTGCAACACAAACTGCATTATCTTCATAGATAATAATGAGAGTATGTGCGGTATTCAATCCACACGACTGCTGGATGTGGTGCATCATCTGCCGAAGCCAAGAACATTTTCGCGAGGCCTCGTACAGCGCTATGATTTCTAAGTGGTTCGTCGAAGTTAATACAAGACTTTGCTTAGACGATTTTCATGAAATTGCGGTTCCATCACACAGGAATACGTAGTCTGTTTGCGACTTGGCTGTATGCGGGTTCGACAGGTATCCGGCATCTGCATAGCCAATCATGGTTAGGTCTTGGTTCTTTCTGTAGAATAGACCAAGATCTTTGCTTTCTTGGAGGTGTCGAAAGACGTCCTTTATTCCCTACTAATGCCTTTTGGTAGGTTTTGTACTATACCTTGCTAATAGTTTCATGGCAAATGCAATGTCCGGTCTAGTACAGTTTGCTAAATACATGAGTGCTCCTATTGCAAGTACGGGAATTCTAGTCCCAAGACTTCCTCCCCCTCTTCTCTAGGTCTATATGGATCCTTGTCTTGCTGCAATGATCTTTCGACCATCGGCACTTTCGTAGGGTATGCTTTTTCATAACCGAACCTTTCTAACATCTTCTGAGTATAGGTTGACTGATGCACTAAAATCCCTTCAAGGGCATGCTCAAGCTGCAAACCTAGACAATATTTGATTTTACCCAAATCTTTCATTTTGAACTGACTCTAGGTAAGAGCTTGCTTTCTTAATATCTTCCAGGGTCCTGATGATATTCAGATCATCTACATACACTGAGATTATACAAAATCCATCCTAAGATCATTGTATAAATACACAGGGACAATCCTCATTGTTCATGTAGCCTTTCTTACATAGAAAGCTACTTAAGCGATTATATCAAATTCTACTTGATTGCTTAAGTCCGTACAGTGACTTTCTAAGTTGCATACTGTACAGATTTCTATTTGCTCTGTCTTGGTTCGGGACAGATACCTTCAGGTACCTTCATATAAATGTCTGAATTCAAGTTTCCATAAAGGTATGCAGTTACTACATCCATCAATTTTATTTCTAAATTCAGGTTTACTGCCATTGAGATTAAATATCTAAATGTAGTTCCACCCTTGACCGGGGAATAGGTTTCTTCATAATCAACTCCTGGACGTTGAGTGAAATCTTGTGCAACAAGCCTTGCTTTATATCTTACAACTTCATTATTTTCATTTCTTTTTCGAACAAATACCCACTTATGCCCTACAGGATGCACATGGGGTGGCATGCGGCTTACAGGCCCAAACACCTCTCTTTTATTCAGAGATAATGATTCAATTGATATTGCCTTGTTCCAATCTTCTCAATCTGATCTTTTCTTACATTCAGCGAGCGATGTAAGCTCTGGATCAAGATCAATTTGTGACAATTTTATTTATGAAATAAATATCGACATTGGTTGTTGTCCTATTCATAGATTCTCCCATGATCACATAGTTTATAGCTATTTCTTCATAGGGCGATTCTTCTAACGCTTTTACTTGCTCACCGCTGCTTCCAATTATGGGGCAAGTCTCTTTAGTTTTTCAGTTCCGATGTGTGCACACACATCCATGCTGATGTCTCCCTCCGTAGGGATGTTTAAATCCGATATGCCTTTCACTAAAGGTTCCATATCGGTGCAGTCTTAATCGCCCCCTTCTGTTCGAGGAACTTCAAGATCGGTATGTCAAGTCCTTCTTATCCTTTTTCGCCAGCCGCCCCCGGATACTTGGGATTTGAGGACCGGAGTTTTCATCCTTTTATTCTGAGGCCTTTGGACGCGATTAGGGGTACCTTCAATTTTCTTTGGTATTTCAACTCTCTTCGGTGCATTGCGTGTAGGCATATGCGACTTGGTCACACTCTTCAAATCACTAAAGTGGTCAGGCAGTTGATTCGCTAATGCTTGTAAATCAATTATCTTCTGGACTTCTCTATTTGCTTCACTAGTGCGCGAGTCATGTGCATGGATTTCCGTAGCTTGCCACATTATTTTCTAATATTTTTCATCAAGGGGTTGATTTCCTCCCCTAATGACAGGAAACTATCATCATCAAATATGCTATCAGCGAAGCGGGCTGTATGCAAATCTCCAATCATAGGGTCTAAATACCTGATTATGGATGTTGTGTCATAACCAACGTATATCCCAGACTTTCGGAGAGGGCCCATTGATGTTCGCTGCGGTGGTGGTATAGGTACATAAACCTTGCAACCAAACCTGCGAAGATGAGAAATTTTCGGTGTTGACCCTTGCGCTAGTTGCATAGGTGAATGGATGTTATATGCTGACGGTCTAAAATTGATGAGAGTTGCTGCGTGCAAGACTGCGTGTCCCCAACATGTAGTTGGTAAATTACAATTCTGTAAAAGGGATCGGACAATAAATTTATTTCTTTTAATTAATGACTATGCTAGTCCATTCTGGGTGTGGACATGCGGTACGGAATGCTCAACGGTAATTCCCATTGCTATGCAAAAATCATCAAATGTCTTTGAAGTAAATTCTCTGGCGTTGTCCATTCTGATGGATTTCACATGATGATCAGGGAAATTATTCTTAATTTTAATTATTTGCGAGATCATCTTTGCAAAAGCATGGTTTCTTGTAGACAATAAACATACGTGCGACCATTTCGAGGAAGCATCGATGAGCACCATAAAGTACCTAAATAGTCCTGACAGGGGCTGTATAGGACCACAAATATCACCCTGGATATGGTCCAGGAATGCAGAGATTTCATCATTCACTTCAGATCAGAAGGTCTAATAATTAATTTCCTAGTGGCACATGCGGGGCACACAAAATCTTCTTGATTCGGAAAATTCTTTACATTGATATTATGTCCCTAAGAATTGTTAATTATATTTCTCATCATCCTAAGATCGGGGTGGCCTAATCTATCATGCCAGAGACAGAAAAGTTCAAAGAGCAGGTATTACTTACCATACTCTTCTTTAGTCTCTACGTGGAAACCATTAGCGTGAATATCCTTAAAACTTAGGAGAGTTGTAGTCAATTCTGGGTACAACGAGGCTTCTTTAATGACCAAAGTTGTACCCATTGAGAGTATAATTATGACTTTTCTTGAGCTTATTATTGAAGTATCGCTTCCTGCGATTGTCGTAAGACTACCAGCATTCTTGCTGATCAACTAGAAAAATTTCGTCTCTCTCAAGATAGTATTCATTGTGCCGTTATCCGCTAAGCACACTTCTTACATAGAGCGCCACACGCATTCTGATATAAAGTATTTATTAATATGAGGTAGGAAGCAATCCACACATAAATAAAATACTCCAAAATAGAACAAAACTTGCTATTATTAATGCGGGAAAATAAGTCTTGTAGGACTCATCATAAGAATTTAATGCTTTGCCCTTCTAGAGCTTACAACCATTATTCAAATAGTTCAATGTTCTATAACCATAAACTGCAAATGACTAAAAAAAATCTAAGTGCAATGCGTACACTAGATGGAATCAACGAAGTACTAAGAAACTTCTGCATGAATCTGTTCCATGTCCATCTTCTCCTCTTCGACAATTACGGCTGCAGCCGTTGCAATGTTCAAAGAATGGGTGATGGGGGTTGCTGTTGGACTGTCCACATCCATGGGTGCAACCAATAACTGTGGATCCTCTGTGCCTGCAAAAGCGAGGTGTGCCTCATGCTGTCGTTTGCCCTTCTTCTTAGACTGGAAAGCATCAATCACGTGCTGCGGCTCATGGCAAACGCGTGACCAATGCCCCCATGTGCCATATTTGTAGCATCCTTGGTCCTGTTGGTCATAAGACTTCTCATCACACTTGTTTGGTCTGCCCTTCTTGGTTTGAGCATTCTGCTTGGTCTTGCGACTCATGACCTTACCCTTCTTACCTCTTTCCTTTGAGTGAGGCTTCCTCACCTTGTAGCTGCTAGCATTGACTTCATGACCAACATTGCTACTAGGCGGCTATGAGATGTAGTTCTTCCTTAGAACCTCATCTTGAGCTTCCGCAACTTGCATGATGTCAATCAGTTCGACATGCTCCTTGTAGTCGTCTGACGATAGTTGCGTGCAGATTGCACAGCATTCGGGTGAAAGGTAGAGAGAGTTTTCTCAATCTTCTCCTCGTTCGTGATTACCTTACCATAGAGCTGAAGACCGGTACAAATTCTGTGCAAAGTAGAATTGTACTCCCCCACGGTCTTGTAGTCAGCAAAACGTAGTCAGTTCCATTCCTACTCTGCCTGAGGAAGAATGGTGTACTTCAGCTTCTCGAACCGCTTCTTTAGTGCGGTCTACAAAGCTAGTGTGTTCTTCTCCGCCATATACTCATTCTTGAGTGTTAGGCAGAGATGGTGTCTGAGGAAGTGAAGTGCCTGATCATTTTTCTTAGCAGTTGGAGTGACATCCTTCGAGGTGCCAAGTCCGATAGTAACATGGAGCCTCTTGGCCCCAAGTATGAACTTGATATCTGATGCCCAAGTTAAGTAATTCTGGCCATGCTGGGTTAGTTCTTCGAACTCCTGGTTCCTAATATCAGTCATCTGCACATTTATGCAAAGAGTTTATAAGATTACTGTTGGTAATTTGCATAAAATGGTTGCAAAAATTCTCATAATGTTCCCACATTTTTCTATGCATTCATCATGATTTACTGCTATTTTCAATGATTAAAAGCAATATAAACAATCACAGATAATCAAAACAGTAAATACAATACATGAATTGTATAGAAATAATAATAACAAAGTTAAACATACTTCTAATGCTAAAACCGATTCAAAATTTGAATTCTCGAGGCCATTTTCTGCTGGAATATGAATTTTCGGTGAATTCTACAATTTCCAGGGGCTAAACCGATAAATTTCAATTCTGAGAAATTTTCTGTGCAATTTTCGGAGAGTCCGAGGGCCTTCCTGCAAAATTTCCATATCTGCGTAAGTATCCCCGTAATTTTTAGAATCCGGAGGGCCCCTTTTGTAAAATTTATTTTTCTTTCGGTTTTTTTTTCTTTTCTTCCTAAAGGAAAGTGGGTCGGGCCCATTGGGCCTTTTCCTTTGGCCCATGCCGACCGGATCAAAAGGGGTGCAGGGGGTACACTACTACAAAACAGGCAATAGTAGACGCCTCATTACAGACAGTTCAAAAGGAACCGTCTGTCTTGGGTCTGTCGGGACCAAACATTTACAAAGACCTATCATAGGCGGTTAAGTAGTAATAAGAACCGCGTATTATGAACCTATCACATACGGTTTTTAATAGAACCGCTCAGTGATAATTCCTGACAGTTCTATTAACGAACCGCCTATGATAATGATGGTATCACCAACGGTTCTCAACAAAGACCGCTCAGGAATTATCACATACGCTTCTATTAAAGAACTGTCAGTGATCGTCCCCATCGCTCATTTATAGAGCGGGCTGTTGGACCGTATGATAGGAATCAGACGGTCCCGATCGGAGGAGATGTTCAGACCGTCCGAACGTCTCCTCTGATCGGGACCGTCCGATTCCGATCGAACGATCCAATGCACCCAGATCTATAAAATAGCAAAAAATTCATAAAATCTGAAATAATTCAAGGAGGTTCCTAGGATGTGCTAATACTCAAATAAAATTTGAAACCTCACTTTTCAAGTGTTATTTGTTTAACTAAATTCAAACCTAGCATAGGTTGTTGAATAGAGTTTGAATAGAAGTGCAATTTTTTTTACACTAGAAAATGCTTATAATTTTGGTATTATAATTTTATTTGAGTATTAGCACATCCTAGAACCTCCTTGAATTATTTCAGGATTTTTGATTTTTTTGTTATTTTATAGATCCGGTCCTGTTCGTCCGTTGATCGAATCGACGGTCCCGATCCGAGGAGACGTTCAGACCGTCTGAACGTCTTCTTCTATCGGGACCATCCGATTCCAATTGGACAGTCCGAACAACCCAGGCTCTACAAAATAAGCAGTGGAACGTATCACAGATGCTTCTATTATGGAACCGTCTGTGCTGACGTATCACAAACAATTCCATAATAGAACCATCTGTGATAATGTATCACAGACGGTTCGTAATAAGAATCGTCTGTGATAGGCTGGCACTATAAATACTTGGACCCAACAGACCCCCTGCCCATTCCCATTTGAGCCGCCACCCAGGTCCTCCCCCACCACCACCAGGTCCTCCCCCATTGCGCCGCCGACAGAGAGGAGAAGGAAGGGAAGGAAGGAGGAAGGGAGGAGAGGGAGATAAGGAAGGGAGGAGAAGGAGAAAGAGAGGATTCTCGAGAGATATTTGGTATTTTTGTCGTGAGCTCCGAGGGTAACGATCTATAACCCTTTATGTTTGCTATAAATTAATCGCTAATTAATCAATTTAAGTATGTTTGGTAAATAGGAAGAGTACGTACTTGCGGTTTATTAATCTAATTTGACACTAATTTGTTATATCGTTATGAGATGGATCGAATCGATGTACGGTGTGAACCGTGTGAGTGAAGAGTACATTAATGGCGTGCTTGCTTTTAGAAGAGCCGCCGATCGTGATATGTTGAAGAAGGATAAAATTTATATCTTGTCTATGCATTGATTATGTGTCAAGATGTTTAACAACCCGACGCAGATCAAAGCACACTTGATTCGAAGGGTTTCAAAAAATGGTATATATGTTGGACCAGTCACGGTGAAGAGCAGATTATACAGAAAGTTAATAATGACAACATCGCCGAGGAAGTCAACGATGTGCCGGATGTGGACCGTGCTTTTGATGAGGATAGGTCGCACGATGATAATCTGGATCAGATGCTATGCGATGTAGAAAAGAACTACAGTGAGAGAGAGTTTTATAAATTCAAGGGCTTAATAGAGGACTCGGTGAGACCTTTATTCCCTGGTTGCAAGCCGGAATACACAAGGTTGTCAACCGTGATTGAACTGCTGAAATTAAAGGCAAGCAATGGTTGGTCCGATAAGAGTTTCACGGCGTTGTTAGGTCACCTAGCGGACATCCTTCTAGAGGGAAACGTGTTGCCCAGCACCACCTACCAAGCAAAGAAGGTTCTTTGTCCATTGGGAATGGAAGTAGAAAGAATACATGCATGTCCGAACTATTGTATCCTCTACCGTAAAGAGTATGCAGACATGCATGTATGTCCCGTGTGCAAAGCATCCCGATACAAGCGTAAGAATACTGCTAAGGTGAAGCAAGGACCTCCTGCTAAGATGTTGTGGTATTTGCTTGTGATCCCACATTTGAAGCGTTTATTTGCGAACTCAAAGGAGGCAAGATTACTACGTTGGCACTTAGAGAAGCGTAAGAAAGATGGAAAGCTAAGACACCCTGCTAATTATGCCCAGTGGAGAAACTTCAATCAAAGCTTCGAAGAGTTTGGTGCGGATCCTAGGAACATAAGGTTAGGGTTGAGTACAGATGGAATGAATCCTTTCGGTAACATGAGTAGCCAACATATCACCTGGCCCGTGAATCTATGTATATACAACCTTCCTCCTTGGCTGTGTATGAAGCGAAAGTACATTTTGATGTCACTACTTATCCAAGGACCGAAGCAACCTGGGAATGATATTGATGTGTACCTAGCACCATTGCTGGAAGATCTTGTGACATTGTGGAACGAAGGGGTACATGTATGAGATGCGTACAAACGAGAGAGCTTCACTTTACGCGCCATGTTGTTCTGCACCATCAATGATTTTCCTACCCTTGGTAACTTTGCTAAACTTCATTACAAAAGGAGCCAAAGTCCGTCGCATTGCTTAGATGCTACAAAGAGTGTATGGTCAACAACTCGCGAAATCGTGTATATCGCCACCAGAGGTTCCTTCCTCAGAGTCACCCATACCGCAAGATTAAGAAATAATTTGACGGAAGGAGGACGATTCAGCTCCAAAGGCTTTTAGAGTGAAAGAGGTCTATGATATGGTTAAGGATATCGATGTTGTGCTTGGGAAGGGACGTAAATTAAGAACCCGTCAGAAGAACATTTGGAAAAAGCGGTCAATTTCTTGGGACTTGCCTTATTGGGAGCACTTAGAAGTTCGCCACTGCATCGACGTTATGCACATGGAGAAGAATGTATGTGATATCTTGATTGGTCTCTTACTGAACATTAGTGGCAAAACAAAGGATGGTGTTAACGCACGGCGTGACTTGGTTGATATGAACATAAGGACTGAGTTAGCACCGAAAGAGACCGATAAAGGACGAACATACCTTCCCCCAGCTTACTACACTCTGTCCAAGGCCGAGAGAAATGAACTGTGCGAGCTTGCATGGTGTGAAAGTCCCGTCTGGTTACTCCGCTAACATTAAGAAACTTGTTTCTATAAAATATTTGAAATTAATTGGTATGAAGTCTCATGATTGTCATGTGCTGATGACACAAATGCTTCTTGTTGCAATTAGGAGTATCTTGACGAACAAGGTCCAAGTGGCAATATTGAGACTGTGTTATTTCTTTAACTCAATTGCTTAGAAGGTCATTGATCCCTAAGGACTAGATGCTCTACAGGCCAAGGTGGTGACGACTCTATGTCATCTTGAGATGTATTTCCCTCTGTTATTTTTTGATACCATGGTCCATCTCATTGTTCACCTTGTGAAAGAGATAAATATATGTGGCCCTGTGTTCCTACGTCATATGTACCCGTTCGAGAGGTGCATGGGCATTCTCAAATCCTCGCATTTTAATCGATCTCGACCGGAGGGCAGCATCATCGAAGGTTATGCAACCGAAGAGGTCATTGAGTTCTGCGTCGACTACATGGCTCAGGTGGAACCGATATGTGTGCCTCTATCTCGTCATGAGGGGAGACTGGATGGTATCGGGACCATCGGAAGGAAATCAATCACTCCCGATCTGGATACATACGCTCAAGCCCATTTCATGGTCTTGCAACACATGACCCAAGTGTCCCCGTACATTGACGAGCACAAAGACATGGTACGCCAATGTAATCCGCACCGATTAGAGGTTTGGATCACGGAAGAGCACAACCGTCGGTTCAACGAATGGTTAAAGGTGCGAATCATTGGGAGGTTATCAAGTGATGATACACTGCTATGGTTTGCAAAAGGACCACAATTTACAATTGTGACATGGCAAGAATCGACATAAATGGGTACACATTTTATACGCAACTCAGATAGGAAGATCACAGCCTAGAATAATGTGTCCGTGATAGATGCGTTTCACGGCGATTCAATACCGCCGACGACGTGGGTTGAACTCCTACTATGGGTTCAGAGAGGAGATTTGGGAGCTCGACTACATACTTTTAAGATCCCCCTGTTTTGATGCCATTGCGTTAAACTTCCGCAAGGTGTGAATAGGGGTGGAAATAGGTAAAGGATAATCCGTTTTATCAGATATTAGTATCGAAAACGCAAATGTGGTAAGTAAAATCCGCATTGAATAGTATTCATATCCGTATTGGTGTTATTATATCCGGAAAAAATGGATAGTATTAAGTATCCGTATTCGGTGTTATTCGATTCGAAAAAAACGGATAGTATCAGGAAAAACAAATACTATCCTGAAAAGCGAATCTGAATACTATCTGTTTTTGTCCCGATACGAATAAGAATACTATTAGTTCTACCGAGATATGTCGCAAAAGTTGTAGGATATTAGCATTCAATCGAATTGAGTACATATTCGATTGAATTATTCGCTATTTACATTCGACATTCATATTCGAGATTCATATTCGAGAATATTGATTCGTATCCATATTCGCTTTAAGTTTTAAAATATTCATATTAAGATTGGAACTATTCGATTAAGTATTCGATCCGTTTCCACCCCTAGGTGTGAAGGTCGACAAGAACGGCATCACCACTGTGGACCTCAAATGTGTCGGATACAAGGATGAACCATTCGTACTCGCTAAGCAAGTTGTTCAAGTTTTTTATGTAACAGACCTGGCAAATAAGAATCGCCACGTAGTTCTTCATGCAAAAAGAAGGATTCTCGGAGTTGAGAATGTTGTGGATGAGAAAGAGTACAATCAATTTGACGAGTTGTCTCCTTTTGGAGATGGCATCAGGCTCGAGGAAGAACCCAGTGAGAAAGCTAGCTATATGCGTGTCGATCATCATGAAGGACTGTATTTTAATTAAGAATTTACTCCATTGTAATTAATTTATTCTATGACATCATGTGTTATGGACTTGTAATCTCTCATATATTTTGATGTCAACATGGAATTGTCATGTGTTAATGTGTTATGGACTTGTCATCTTTGATATTGATGTCAATGTGGACGTTCATTGTAATGTGGAGTATCAAAATTGGTTTCACTTTGATTTGGAGTTGAATTGAATTAGATATGAATTTTTGAACTCAATTGAATTGTCAGTGGATAAATTAATTTTCAGTCAAATTATTTGGAGTTGTGTTATGAACTTATTTGGAGTTGTGTTATGGACTTGTCATCATACTTGTCACCAGGTTTATATGGACTTGTCATGATTGTCATCATACTTGTCACCAGGTTCATATGGATTTGTCGGGATATCACAGACGGTTGTATTATGGAACTGTCTGGGATAAGTAATCACAGACGGTTCCATAATAGAACCATCTGTGATATGGAATGTAGCACAGATGGTTCTATTAAAGAACCGTCTGTGATGTGCACATATCACAAACGGTTCCATAATAGAACCGTCTGTGATCTGCCTTATAACCCTAGGGCTCACCCATTCATCTCCCAGCGCCACCCATTCATCTCCCCAGTGCCCTTAGCCCGCTCAGCTCTTGCTCCTTCGCCTCCTCTAGGGCTCGCCCATTCACCTCCCCGTAATCCCTAACACCGCCGCCTTCGACCTCGACGCCGCCACCCCTGACATCGACGACGCTGTTGCCGCCTCTACCGTCCTCCTCCCCGTGGTGTCGTCCTCCTCCCCGTGTCGACGTCCTCCCTCCACCGGCCTCCCTCTGCCGGCCTCCTCCCCGATGGCGCCGTCCTCCTCCCCGTGTCGGCCTCCTCCCCTACACCGGCCTCCTCCCCCCACACCGTCCTCCTCCCCGCGTCGGCCTCCTCCTCTGCACCGGCCTCCTCCCCTACACCGGCCTCCTCCTTGCACTGTGAATGTTGTATTTGAGATTAATGTGTGATATGAGATGAATGGGGAGAACCTATCCTCTGCTCCGTCCACTGTGGATTCATGATATTGTGCTAGGTCAGTCAGATGCATGGTTAGGGTTTGGTCCCTGGACATGGTTAGAAGGGTCTGTTTTTGATTCATGCTTCGTGAGATATATCAAAGTGAATTTTGTGGGCTTAATATTGCTCTGTGATTGGAATGGTCTAATTCTAAAATTGGTAGAATTACTAGTTCAATTTTGAGCTCTACAAGATTGCTTGTCATTGTCATAGTAATCACCGGCTTGCCTCTTCTTTGTCAAATTGTATTTAGAAGTTCTAGTATTCGTAGTGCTTTATCTCGATCACTTAATCTGTTGTCTCTGTCCTTTTAATGTAAGAAAGTTTTACTTAATTACGCTTTTGTTTCTATGTCTTCATTAAAGGCCGGTCTTACGTGGACTTGATGAGTGGATATTGATGGTTCTTGATGATCTATGGTTGATGATAGTATCATTTTGAATTTCTTGTACATGTGATTGTTATGTTAGTCTAGTTAAGCTTTGGATAGAGCTCAAAATCTGAATTTTAGTGTTCTTATCCAATTTATGAAGAGAATAGACCTTAGTCTTTGAGATGACCAAGTTTGTTTCTTGTACAACTCGCCATATGAGAGCTCACATTAATTTCAAATTTTGTGCTCTGTGCTAATTTCATTCATATACATGTCTAATTTAAATGACTTGAATGATTTACATTTGATTATGTTAATTTGGTCATTTAAATGTCTTTGTTGGATTAATGCTTTATTGTTTCATATTTATGCTGGAATTAATTATGATTATTTGCTAATATTGCACATATTACAACAATCCAATAGGAAAGTTTTAGGTTCACTCAAGATCTGTTTTTCGATTGTCAAATTTGATTAGTAGAGATATATTGGTGATATCTTGAGAGCACTCTTTAACATCAATACTCTGAGCTTTATCTTTGAGTTCTTTAATATACATGTGGTATATGTTGAGCATATTATTCATTTTAAATGACATGGAGATACTTCATATGTATATGTTGATTTGGTCATTTAAATGCTTGCAACAATCTTTTGAGTGTTTGTAACTTATATAGATAGCAAGTAAGAGAGATGGTAGAGGCACCGTCTTCGCCGCCGTCACCGACGTCGCCGAATGCGTCTGGATGTCCGACGATAGCGATACGTAAGCGAGATGGCAGAGGAAAATAGTAATTGCCTATGGGCTGACTGATCATCACGGAGGTCAGTGACGTTGGGATCTCTCTGAGTCCCCAGAGATCAGCGGCGAGATTCCGGACCATCTGCGGGATACTTGCAAGGGAACGGGTCCCCATCACCACACCAAGCCGAAGTCTCGACTACCGAGAGAGAGGCGCCAGGATGTAACTTTCACCCTTGTTCACTATCCCGTAAGTAGACCAGCACGCGTGAACTAAGCGTTGCTCGTGATGTGTCACGCGTGGATAGGGGTGGAAATGAATCAAATACGAATCGAATAGTCCCGAATATGAATACTGAATTTCTATTTTCAAAACGAATCTGAATCTGAATCCTTTTTTAAACGAATCTGAATCTGAATCTGAATTCAACATTCTCGAATCTGAATCTGAATCGAATGTCGTAATGAATCTGAATTGAATCGAATATGTACTCAATTCGATCGAATGCTAATATCCTACAACTTTTATGCGACAAATCTTGGTAGAACAAATAGTATTCAGATCCGTGATCCGGACAAAAAGCAGATAGTATTCATTTTCGTTTTCTCGGATAGTATTTGTTTTTTCGATACTATCCGGTTTTTCCGGATACTGAATAACACGAATACGGATACGAATACTATCCATTTTTCCGGATCTGAATAACAATTTAATAATAACTATCCATTTTTTCCTGATACGGAATAACACCGAATAATACGAATAACAATCGAATATGGATATGAATACTATTCGAATTCGGATTTTACTAACCACATTTGCGTTTTCTCGGATACGAATATCGGATAAAACGGATTATCCTTTACCAATTTCCACCCCTACGCGTGGAGAACCTTCAAGAGCAAGCTTGTCACGAAGTACTTGAACACGGGTCGGACACCCTTCACGAAGTATCCATTCTTGATGCGGGAAATATGGGACGCCTTTGTGGCTATGAAGACGACGGCTGAATTTTAGGAGCAAAGTGCGGCGCACAAAGCTCTCGGACATCTAAACACTCACCCCACGGACTCGCACACTGGTACGCAGCGTAAATCCGCGGAATGGGCGGCGGAGGACGAGAACACAACCGGGCCCTTCCTCTCCAACGGGACCCTCGATGACTCCACCTCATCCTTCACCTCAAAAGGCCACCTCATCGGTTCCCGTGGAGAAGACGCCGAAGGAACAAGAAAAGCGTGTCGTCGTATCGGTTCCCGAGTCGTCTCGCAGGAAGACGTGTAGTGGGTAAGTCGTTAAGGCCAAATCGAAATCGATGAACATTAAGGCACCTCCCAATCTCTCGAAATACTCCATCGGAAAACCGTTGTGCCCCGACACAGTATTAACCCGCGTTGGATTAGGTTATCAGGCTTTGCATCTCTGGTACATGCGGAAGACCGAAAAGAAGGATGTGCGATACTGGAATCACCGTCAGATACAAGGATGAGCATTTCTTTAACGGGTCGGGTCACTTTGTCGTGGGCTTCAGCGACTTATACGACCTATTCAACCTCATTGCCCTCGACGCCTCGCTTCTACAATGTTGGACACTGTAAGTGTGTACAATCAAGTTCTACATTCACGTAATACCGATAAATATCACAACTCATTGTTTATGTACAGATACATGATGAAAAAAGCCCAGGAATGGTCCGAACCGGTGGGTTTCCTCGACCCACATGTGGTCTCTATGCAAACCATCGAAACAGACGCATCCTTCGTCAAGAAATACATAACGGTGGGATTGCTTCGTCAGAACAATAAGGACTACATACTGGCGCCCTACAACCAGGGGTAAGTGCTTCACTACTTGCTATATAAATTTTATTTGTACTTTATACGCAGCACAAACTTAGGTTCAATGCCTATAGTGACATACATGAGTACGTACCACTAGATCCTTTTAGTCATTATACCAAAGAGGAACAAGGTAATATACCTTGATTCCCTAATCAGCAAACAGCACGACTTCAGCATTCTGATAGAAATACTCAACAGGTATGCTCATTTCCTCCATACATAACTCTATTGTAGTCTTCCTTCGTTTGAAATGGCCGAGGATAACTTTTTAGAATCATGTTGATGAGGGAGGACTATACAAGGGGGGATCGAATGACACACTGACACACAGGACGCGATTTTCGGTACGTGCTACAACACAATAATGCTATATCATACTCCCTAATAATGCGTCTCGAACTGACTATACCTATATATGTAATTCTATTTTTGCGATTATCGCCAAGAAAAAATGATGAGCTATGTGCATTCTCGTTTGCCATCATATGCAAAGAAATCATTAGTGCTAAGGCGAAGGATCCCAAGTTTGTCAATCTCAAAATAATTATTTCTGAATTATAAATTTAAATATATATGCTTACCACTTTACTCTTGCTAGCGGCAGGGACTTGATGATAGAATTAGATGCACTCGTTGCGAGAGAGATCGTGAACGTTCGAGGGAAGCTCTGCACCTTCATCAAGACACATATCATTAACCCCAACGGAGACTTTCACTCTGTCGCTGACCAAAAGTTTCACCCCGTCGATACATCTCAACCACGTGCAAACAATTGATTCAATTGTAACTATAACGAGAATACTTGAACAAATTTTTTTGTAATTTATTTTGAGTAATTATCACTTTGAGTTGTCAACAATTGATTATCTGTGATTTATCTGTTTTCTGCATGCTTGTTTTCAGATGGCATGGCTAGCAATTCCTGAGGCTAGCCAAAAATAAAAAAAAAGTAGTTAGGGTAATGAGCTATCATAGACGGTTTTTTGTTGAAACCGTTTGTGAAGGTATAATATCACAGACGGTTTTTAATGGAAACCGTTTGTGATACCATGCCTTCACGGACGGTTTCAACAAAAAACCATCTGTGTTATGCCGTATCACAGATGGTTTTTGAACTGTCTGCGATAACCAACGTTATCACAGACATACAAATTCAGACGGTGCAAAAACCGTCTGTGATGACGGTTCCGAACCGTTTGTGATGAGGTTGGATGTAGTAGTGGTAGGGTTTCCCTACCTGTGGCGATTACTTGCACACGCATATAGGCGGCGGGGGGAACACGTCGCGAGGTAGCTAATAACGGCCTTGATCGCCGACGGCAGGTCGGTGAGGTGGCGCGGCTTTAAGGTGGTGGCGGTGCGGGTGGTCGGTGCCGAGCCAAGCTAGGCTAGGGAGGGCCCGTGCGGGGGCAGCACTCGGTGGGGCTCGCGGTTCCAAATGCCATGGTCGGCGAGCGTGCGACTTTGAACGATGAGCGCGCGGCCGCTTGCAGGCGGCATTGGGCGGCTCGGCATGGCCGGCGTGGCCACATGCGAATGGCCGGCGGCGTAGCCATACGGGGTTGCGTTGGTTAGATTTTTTACTGTTCATGCAATGAATTGTGCAATCAACAATCCCTTTTACTTTCAACTAATCGTCTGATCGGCATTGTGCCAACGACTGCAAGTTGGCTCGTGGAGATTGGAGGGATTTTGCAATCTATAATCCACGATGCAATCGACATCTACTCCTTCATGCAACCCACCGATCGGCATTGTGCCGGCGACTTCAAGTCGGCTCATGGTAGATTAGAGCGGATTTGCACTATAGAAAATAATCTAGAAAGCCAAATTTGCGGAATTGAAAGCGATCTAGAAAAGCAATTTGATCTACGAGCGTCATTCTTCGACGGTTACCTTTCGATCCGAGTAGAGTAGGCCTAGAGGTTGGCCGGAGTCGATCGTGTTGATAATGTGTTGAGGAACCATCGCTGGTGAGTCCAGTCCGAGCGATCACCTCGTAGATAAGTGTAGAATCGCACACAAGAACAAAATAGTAGATTGAACACATAGATGTAGGGGGACTTCTTTCTTCTTTTTATTTCTCTTCTCAAAAACATGTACAATAGTTGGGGGGTCCCTCGCTTTATATAGTCCACAGGGTGGATGAGGAGCCCACCATGGGCCAGCCCTACCTAGCCTAGGCCCGGTTTCTTAACAAAAACTGAGCAGCATTGCATATCCCAGTCTAGACCGTTTTGAAAGAAAACCGTCATTGACCCCTAGTGTTAACCACCCTTTCGGTGCTAAAATGATATTCCCTGTTGATTTCGTGCCAGATTCATAAAAACCAAAGAAAAAAATATGAATGCAATTTTAAATTGTTCAATTACATAAAAGTCTTCAGGTGCAAACTAAATCTATCTAGGGAAAATTGGCTCAGTAGCACTCCAATCGTTGCTATTTAGAGAAATAACATCCAAATCGAGCTAGACTGCAAAATAACATTGAGAATAACAGAAAATCTTGAAAATGACACTAGCGTCACATTTATGATGTGAGAGCGTCGTCTTTAATACCCGTTTTACCCCTCTTCTCTCCTCGCCCTTTTCCTCACCGGCTGACAGCGTCGTCCTCTCCACTCCCTTTCTCTCCGGTGAAGGAAGGGCTCCGCTCCTCCCATTCTCTTTGGCGAAGGAAGGGGGAGGCCTAGCGTTTCTCCTCCATCTCTCTCTATCTTGACTTCTCTCCAGCGAAGGAATGGGGAGATCCGACACTGCTTCTCCCTCTCTCTCTAGCTCGACGACGGCGTGGAGCAACTCTCACGCGGACAGATCTGGAGACGACACATCTTCTCCGGCCCCGATGATCGGATCCAGCGAGGGCAATTCTCCCTGAAGTTGGTGGCAACCGGATATGACGACGTGCATCTTCTCTAGCCCCAATGGTTGGATCTGGCAAGGGCGGTCCCCCCTGAGGCTAGCGACGACCGGTTCTACGATGAGGCTGGCACCATTTGGCCCTCCTTTGCGGCGTGCGCCGCAGCCATCTTGACGACCTCCGCCATCCCTCTTAGTAACCCTCCTCCAGTACTACCTCACTCCCTTCACCACGTTGAGCTGCAGCAGCCGCCACTTGAGCGCCTCCCTGAGATAGCGCCTCCAGGCGGTGGTGGCAGCTCACACCGGTCCAAGAGCTTCTCTGAGCTCATCCCAGCCATTGGGTTCTTCTCATACCACCGGGGCAATGCTGGCCGAGGGGGAGGAGGCGAGCGCGCTTGTAATACCCTAATTCATTCTAAAGAAGTAAACGATAATTTAATTAATTAAATTTTACTTTGGAGGGGGGGTTTCGCATTTGTTGGAAGACCTAGACCTCGGGCTTTAGCCGGGAGGCCCAAGAGGGGGCTGGCCGAGAGGCCCTTGGGGGTTGGTCGAAAGGCCCATGGGGCTGGCCGAAAGGCCGGCCAAGGCTTGGGGGGGCTCAAACCCTAACCCCCTCCCTACTCCCAAACTGCCCCACCTCCAAGCCGCCGCCCCAACCAGATCCCCCCTGCGCCTCCACCTCTCCCCTTCCCATCTCCTCGGGTGTCGAACCAGCCATTGGTGCCTCCCCTCTCGCCCTCGGAGCTCCCTGCTGCTGGCCAGAGCGAAGGGAATAGAGGAAGATCTAAGGGCCGCCATCCATTCGTGAGGGAGGAAGAAGGTGAGGGGAGAAGACCATCTTCGTGGGGATAGTTCTTCGTCTTCTTGCGATTCTTCAAGGGTAACGAAGGGTGTTCTTCGCTGTATGAATTGTATTAGATGCGATTATGATTTCGTTTAGTGGATCGAACCCCAACTGCTGCTAGAACGTGTTCTGTCCAGAACCTTGTGCGGCCATGTTCGGTCATCTAGATTCTGAATTTGTGGATCCCATCTCTTATAGTTATGTGGGATTCATTCTTAGCTTTCCGTAGACTCCAAGAACACCCAATTCTGAGTTACGGTCTGAGAGTTATGAATTTTACAGCGCTTCTATTCTGCAAATCTGTCGGTATCCTGACAATTTTTAGTAATCTGAACTAAGCGAATAGTTAAGTAAAAATTAGAGGATCTCACCATAACGAAAGATGTATATAATTGTCTCAGCTTTCCATAAAACTAAAGAACACGAATTTTGGATAAATATACTGAAAGTTATGGTAGTTTTAGTATTATTGTCCATAAACTCGACGTGAATTCGTTGTTCTGTTAATTAGCTTGGTAGGGGTATTAGATGGCCGAATCTGAAAGGCTCATCAACTATGTTTAGTTGGAGAAATTGATAACCTTTTCAGAAAGTCCAATAACACCGCATTTGGACTCCTGTATTAAAATATAGGAATTTTAGAATGTGATTGTCCACAGAGGGGACAGATCGACATTTAGGAGTGGAGTTGGGATTGCGCTAGAGAGTATAGCGAGTTCGCTTGTACTTGTTGTTTTGTTATTGGTCCAGTATAATTGTCTTAGCATGCTTTATATATATACTCAGGTGGGGGTTTGGTCCCGGGGGCAGCGCCCTCTTCACGTCCTTCATTCTCGCATGGTTAAGGCAAGTACCTTGATTGATAGAATTAATATGAATGAATGTCATTGTTTGCTAATACTATGAGTATATATGTTGTACATGGTTGCTAAGATATTATGAATGTTAATACTCATGTTTTTCTAGTGTTATGAATTATATGCTATTCATGGATGTTTGAAAATTATGAACGTCAATGATCATGAATGCTGGTAGTATGAATAGGTTTATTCATATGCGATGTTGTTGTGAATGCATGATTATGATGATTTAAGATTTTGTTTATATGCATCATGATGGCATATTGAAGACTTGGTCATGTGATGACCAAGCAATTGTTGAGGTCCCTATTATGAATATGATGGGCTAATGGTCCACATGCTCGTGGAGCATGGGCTTAGGTCCTCATACTTGTGGAGTATGGGCAATGGTCCCTGTGCTAGATGGCACAGGCATGGGTGTGCATCGACGGATGCACGCTCTGCATTACCGGTAAAATGCAAAAGAGAAAGAGAAAGATAAAATGCATTTTGGGCATATTGCATAGCATGAGCATGTAATATGTTTGGTGTAAAGATTTGTGGATATTGGTTGATGATTACAATTATTTATGCTGTTGTTGCCATTTATTGTATTTGCTGAGTCTTTGGACTCACTCTTGCTGTTGTTGTGTTTGTAGGTACCCTTACAAGAACGGCATGCATGGGGGGAAGGAAAGATTAGAATGGTTGCACAATAGCACGATCTGCACACAGTTGATTCGATAGAATGATAACTTAATAGTTGAATGATTTGCTTAAAGTATTCTTTATGATTACTTACTTTACTTGGCATAAACTGTAATAAATGGATTAAAGGATTTTGGATGCTCTCTGGATTATATCCTAATTGTTTAGCATGCTATGGATGATACAGTAATGATTAGCTCAATTTTGGATGTTCGTCGATATTTAGATTTTATTGGATGATTTGAATATTGGATTGTTGTTATTTTAATCTGTGGAACCTCCGGTATAGTTATCTATACAAAGGAGGTTCTGTTGAAATTTAGTAAAAAAGACTTAGTTTTTATTTGTTACTCTTTTAGTTTGGTAGCATTCCAGGCTCATGTCAGGCTGGGGTGTTACAGTTAGTATCAGAGCGAGATGTAGGTCCGTGGTAACTGAAATATTAATTTTGACACACTAAGCACAATAGGTGGGATTGGGTTTTTTTGCATTTGCATTTGCGCTTCTGTTGTTTATTATAGATTGACGATGTGTTTAATGATTGAATTATTCTTGTTTGTGTTGTTTAGCAATGGCAAGGGGTAGAGGCCGTGGCCGTGGCCGTGGCCGTGGTCGGCAGGGTGCCAGATGAGGCTAGGCAATGCCTCTTCCCGTTGCTTAGGACTCTGTAGCTGGGGATGTCAGCAGTCCGACAGGATCGGAAGAAGAGGTTGCTTCAGCGGTTTAGGGGAACCAGGCTCCACTAGCTGTACCCGCTGCCGCTCCTATGGCGGTTCCTGCGGTGGTACCCGCGGTGGTTGCTATGGGACTGCACTAGTGGAATGCTTTAAGGTTGGACACCTTTGATGGGTTGGGCACGCCCGATCGTCTTTGCTAATCGGTCATGCGACACATAGAGAGGCACTTGGGAGCACTGGGTTGACTTGAGCCGAGGTTCGATTCAGTAGCCTTCGGTGAAGAACAGCGGATGTCTGGTGGGAAGGAGTTCTATCGGCCGAACATTGCCCATGGACCGGCAACAGGGCTGTTTGTGGAAGCGATTCAGAGGAGGTTTTATCGGCCTCATTTGTGGAGAGAATGGAGGTATATTTAAACAGTTATAAGCAGGGTAAGATGTTGGTGACGGAGTACGAAGTGGGTTTCAATAATCTAATCCGCTTGCTTCACTGTATGACCACCAATGAGCCGGAGAAGGCCAAGAGGTTTAGCAGAGGGCTCGGCAGAATTTCGTCGGTGTTGAGGCGTTGGAGCTATCGACTTTAGCTCCTGTAGAGCAAGCCGAGGGCATGGAGCCGAGATCAGACTTGGGGAAGAGTTGCAAGGTATGGGAGGTCTTGTGGTTCTGAGGGTGCAGTGGCGATCAAAAGAAGAGTTTTGGAGGAGGAAGTGGGTCATCTCTCAAGCTTTGTTTCCAAGAAGTTCAAGGGCAGTAGAATTCTTTCAAGTCGAGTTCACGAAACCACAGTCTTCCTTCACTTCCCGACAGCCAGCGGGTGCTCATATGCTTCGTTCAGTTCCAGGGCAAGGCATGAAATGCTTTAAGTGTGGCAATGAACACCGTGCTTTAGAGTGTACACATGCAGTTCTTGTCGCCCTTGTGGTCGAGAGGCCACAAGGCGTTGGTTTGTAGGAGAATCTGCCAAGTATTATCAAGTGGGAGCAGTTCAAGCGTCGGCACGACCAAGTACTTCTTCTCGAGATGCATGCGGATGTTAGCAGCTACTCCTACTCAGTCTTGGATGCAGTCTCAGCCTTACTACCCTACTCCTGGAGGGATCCCACCGCCAGGGTATTTTTGGCCGCCTACTCCTGTAGCACCGTTTCCAGTTGTGGCGCCTTCAGCACCTCCAACAGCTGCGGCACCACCATACCAGGGTGTTGGGGCTCCTGCCACTCCAGCATCAGTCTCCTACGCCATGCCGACTGCTGAGTCGGTTGGTCATCCTAATGTGGTGATAGGTACACTTCTAGTGGACTCAGTGGAGGCCTTTGTTTTGTTTGATTCAAGAGCTACTTTCTCTTTTGCATCATTAGAGTTCGCTAGCCGGGCACATTTGAGTATGCAGCATAAAGCTCGGTTTGTTCTAGTTAATTCTCCTGGGGGAATTCTTTCTAGTTCCACAGTCTGTCCTGGTTGTGTGATTTCTTTAGATGGGGAAGAATTTATTGCTAATCTGATGGTTATGAAGATGGAGCTGTTTGATGTCATTTTGGGTATGGATTGGTTACATAGTTACCGTTCTATCATCTCTTTCTTTTGGAAGACAGTAACCTTGCAAGCCCCGTCTGGGCAGGAGATAGTCTTTCAGGGTAGCGCTCCCTCTCATTCATTTTGTGTTCTGGCTAGTTTGTTTCCTGGTAGTCGAGCAGCAAAGAGTGGATTTCTTTTGTCTCTATTGGAAAAGCCTAGTTTATCTTTGACTGCAGAAAGTATTTGATGGTTCAGGAATTTCTGCATGTATTTCCAGCGGAGTTGCTGGGGATGCCTCCACCTCGCCCAGTGGAGTTCAGGATTGATTTGGTACCAGGTGCTCGACCGGTTTCCATGACCCCATACCGTTTGGCTCATCCTTTCCAGGAGGAACTAAAGAAGCAGTTGGATGATCTAAAAGCTAAAGATCTTATTCGTCCCAGTGTGTCTCCGTGGGGGGCTCCTGATCTATTTACCAAGAAGAAGGATGGTAGTTGGCGCATGTGTATTGATTACCGTGCTCTCAACCAGTTGACCATTAAGAATAAGTATCATTTGCCTCGCATTGAAGATTTATTTGATCAGTTGAGAGGGGCTAAGATATTTTCAAAGATTGATCTCTAGTCGGGATACAATCAGATTCCTGTCCGAAAGGAGGATATTGAGAAGACGGTGTTCTCCACAAGGTATGGGCATTTTGAATTTAACGTTATATCTTTTGGACTAACGAATGCCCCTGTTGCTTTCATGGAGACAATGAACATGATGTTGCATGAGTATCTAGATGATTTTGTAGTCATCTTTATTGATGATATTTTGATCTACTCAAAGACTGAAGCAGATCATGGGCGTCATCTGAGGCTTGTATTGGAGACGCTAAGAGAGAATAAGTTTTATGCTAAGTTGAAAAAGTGTGAGTTTTGGATGTCTGAAGTGGGATTCTTGGGGCATATCATAAATGATAAGGGGATATTAGTTGACCCGAGGAAGATTTTCACAGTGGTAGAATGGGGAAGACCGACCAATGTCAAAGAAGTGAGAAGTTTCCTTGGTATGGCAGGATATTATCGGCGGTTTGTGTAGGATTTCTCCATTATTGCCAAGCCTTTATCCCGGCTCACGCAGAAGGATGTGAAGTTTCAGTGGGATGATGATTGTGAACGCAGTTTCCAGACTTTGAAAGAAAAGTTGGTGACCGCTCCTGTTCCCACTGTTCCTAAGCCTGGGAAGTGTTTCACGGTCTACTCGATGCTTCTCGAGTTGGTTTGGGTTGTGTTCTCATGCAAGATGGTAAGGTTTTGGCCTACGCATCTAGACAACTGAAGAAGCATGAGCAGAACTACCCAACCCATGATTTAGAGTTGACTGCTGTAGTGTTTGCCCTGAAGCTTTGGAGGCACTATTTGTACGGTGAGGCTTGTGATGTTTTTACATATCACAAAAGTCTTAAGTATATATTCACACAGAAGGATCTGAATTTAAGGCAGTGCAGGTGGCTAGAGTTGATTAAGGATTATGATCTCACAATTCAGTACCATCCTAGCAAGGCAAATGTGGTTGCCGATGCTCTTAGTCGCAAAGCGACACCTGCTGCTCTCGATTGCCTTGTTGTTGATTTTGACTGCATTGGGATATCTTATTGCTATGCAGGCACGACACTTGTTGAAACACAGTTGATCTTGGAGTCAGCCATTTCAGAACGTGTGCGGGAAGCACAGTAGAATGACCAGTTATTGCAGAGGGTCAGGAAACGTCTGAATATGGGTAAAAAGGAGATTTCAGTTTGGATGGGTCTGGTGCATTGCGGTTCAAAGGTCGCCTTTGTGTGCCACAGAAGGCGGAAGTTAAAGATGACATCTTAAGGGAGGCACACCGTACTCCATATACTGTTCATCCGGGTGAGACGAAGATGTACCGTGCTCTAAAACAAAACTTCTGGTGGAAAAGGATGAAGGTGGATATTGCTAATTATGTAGCCTCTTGTGGTGTTTGTCAGGAAGTGAAGGCAGAACATAAGTGTCCTGCATGGTTATTGCAGCCGTTGGAGGTCCCTCAATGGCCTTGGGATGACATCTCCACGGACTTTGTAGTCGCATTACCTCGATCGCCACAAGGAAAGGATGTAGTTTGGGTGATAATGGATTGATTCAACAAATCGACGCATTTTATTCCTATCCGCACGACCAACTCAGCGAGCGACTTGGCTTCTATCTATGTGCGTGAGATTGTGAGATTGCATGGTGTGCCAAAGACCATCATTTCTGACAGAGATGCCAAGTTTGTCTCCAAGTTTTGGGAGAGTTTGCAGAGTGCCCTGGGCACCCAGCTCCGTCTTAGTACAACATTTCATCCACAGACAGATGGATAGTCAGAGCGCACCATTCAGACTTTGGAGGACATATTGCGGTCTTGTGTTTTGTCTTGGAAGGGTAGTTGGGAAGATTAGTTGCCTTTGGCGGAATTTGCGTATAATAACAGCTACCATTCAAGTATTAAAGCCACACCATTCGAGGTTTTGTATGGGCATAAATGCAGGTCACCCCTTTGTTGGGAAGCAGTGGGTGAGAAGGCAGTCTTGGGCCTGGATTGGGTACAAAAGACTGTTGAACGAGTGGCCTTGGTGAGACAGAATCTGCTAGCGGCTCAGAGCAGGTAGAAAAGTTATGTAGATGTGAGGAGAAGGGATCTGGAATTTGAGGTGGGGGATCAGGTGCTCTTGAGAGTATCTCCCACTAAAGGTGTGGTGAGGTTCAGTACCAAAGGGAAGCTTAGCCCGAGGTACATTGGGCCTTTCTCGATCTTGGCACGGATTGGGAAATTGGCATACCATTTGGACCTTCCAGAGTCCATGCGTGGTGTGCATAATGTATTTCACATCTCCATGTTGAGAAAGTACTTGCGAGATCCGAAGCATCTCATTCCGCTAGAACCATTAACCATTGAGCAGGATCTATCTTTTGAATCCAAGCCGGTGCAAATTCTGGAAAGATCAGAAAAATCTTTGAGGAACAAGACATTGAAGTATGTTAAGGTGCTTTGGTCGCAGCAAACAGAGAGAGAGAGGCCACCTGGGAATTGGAGTCTCGCATGCGCGAGCAATATCCAGAGTTATTCACAACAGGTATGTGGTAATGTTAGTAAGTTTTAGCTGTGATTATTATTTTGGCGTAAGTGTGGTTAGAATTCGAGGTCGAATTCTGTTAAGGGGGGTAGAATGTAATACCCTGATTCATTCTAAATAAGTAAACGAGAATTTAATTAATTAAATTTTACTTCGGAGGGGGGGTTTCGCATTTGTTGGAAGACCTGGACCTCGGGCTTTAGTTGAGAGGCCCAAGAGGGGGCTGGCCGAGAGGCCCTTGGGGCTGGCCGAAAGGCCCATGGGGGGAGCTGGCCAAGGCTTATGGGGGGGGGGGAGGGGGCTCAAACCCTAACCCCCTCCCCACTCCCAAACTGCCCCACCTCCAAGCCAACGCCCCAACCAGATCCCCCCTGCGCCTCCACCTCTCCCCTTCCCATATCCCTTGGGTGCCAAACCAGCCATTGGTGCCTCCCCTCTCTCCCTCGGAGCTCCCCGCTGCTAGCCAAAGCGAAGGGAAGAGAGGAAGATCTAAGGGCCGCCATCCATTCGTGAGGGAGGAAGAAGGTGAGGGGAGAAGACCATCTTCGTGGGGATAGTTCTTTGTCTTCCTACGATTCTTCAAGGGTAACGAAGGGTCTTCTTCGCTGTATGAATTGTATTAGATGCGATTATGATTTCGTTTAGTGGATCGAATCCCAACTGCTGCTAGAATGTGTTCTGTCCAGAACCTTGTGCGGCCATTTTCGGTCATCTAGATTCTGAATTTGTGGATTCCATCTCTTAGATTTATGTGGGATTCATTCTTATCTTTCCGTAGACTCCAAGAACACCCAATTCTGAGTTACGGTCTGAGAGTTATGAATTTTATAGCGCTTCTGTTCTGCAAATCTGTCGATATCCTGATAGTTTTTAGTAATCTGAATTAAGCGAATAGTTAAAGACAAATTAGAGGAGCTCACCATAACTAAAGATGTAGATAATTGTCTCAGCTTTCCACAAAACTAAAGAACACAGAATTTGGATAAATATACTAAAAGTTATGGTAGTTTTAGTATTACTGTCCATAAACTCGATGTGAATTCGTTGTTCTATTAATTAGCTTGGTAGGGGTATTAGATGGCCGAATCAGAAAGGCTCATCAACTAGGTTTAGTTGGAGAAATTGATAACCTTTCCAGAAAGTCCAAGAACACCCCATTTGGACTCCTGTATTAAAATATATGAATTTTAGAATGTGACTGTCACAGAGGGGACAGATCGACATTTAGGAGTGGAGTTGGGATTGCGCTAGAGAGTATAGCGAGTTCGCTTGTACTTCTAGTTTTGTTATTGGTACAATATTATTATCTTAGCATGCTTTATATATATATACTCAGGTGGGGGTTTGGTCCCAGGGGCAGCACCATCTTCACGTCCTTCATTCTCGCACGGTTAAAGCAAGTACCTTGATTGATAGAATTAATATGAATGAATGTCATTGTTTGCTAATACTATGAGTATATATGCTGTACATGGTTGCTAAGATATTATGAATATTAATACTCATGTTTTTCTAGTGTTATTAATTATATGCTATTCATGGATGTTTGAAAATTATGAGCGTCAATGATCATGAATGCTGGTAGTATGAATAGGTTTATTCATATGTGATGTTGTTGTGAATGCATGATTATGATGATTTAAAATTTCGTTTATATACATCATGATGGCATATTAAAGACTTGGTCATGTGATGACCAAGCAATTGTTGAGGTCCCCGTCATGAATATGACGGGCTAATGGTCCCCATGCTCGTGGAGCATGGGCTTAGGTCCCCATACTTGTGGAGTATGGGCAATGGTCCCTGTGCTAGATGGCACAGTCATGAGTGTGCATCGACGGATGCACGCTTTGCATTACCGGTAAAATGCAAAAGAGAAAGATAAAGTGCATTTTGAGCATATTGCATAGCATGAGCATGTAATATGTTTGGTGTAAAGATTTGTGGATATTGGTTGATGATTACAATTATTTATGCTGTTGTTGCCATTTATTGTATTTGCTGAATCTTTGGACTTGCTCTTGCTATTGTTGTGTTTGTAGGTACCCTTACAAGAATGGTATGCATGGGGGGGAGGAAAGATTAGAATGGTTGCACAATAGCACGATCTACACATAGTTGATTCAATAGAATGATAACTTAATAGTTGAATGATTTGCTTAAAGTATTCTTTATGATTACTTACTTTACTTGGCATAAACTGTAATAAATGGATTAGAGGATTTTGGATGCTCTCTGGATTATATCCTAATTGTTTAGCATACTATGGATGAAACAGTAATGATTAGCTCAATTTTGGATATTCGTCGATATTTAGATTTTATTGGATGATTTGAATATTGGATTGTTGTTACTTTAATCTGTGGAACCTCCGGTATAGCTATCTATACAAAGGAGGTTCTGTCGAAATTTAGTAAAAAGACTTAGTTTTTATTTGTTACTCTTTTAGTTTGGTAGCATTCCAGGCTCATGTCAGGCTGGGGTGTTACAACGCTGGCAGCTGCGTCGGGCGAGCTCCTATATGTGGGGACGTTGGCGAGCAAAGGGGACATGAAGAGCATTGACACGACGTCATCCGAGAAGCGGAAGTGGGGCACCGGAGGAGGGAGGGGAGGAAGAGCGGGGAGGAGAGGGGGTCGCGGAGGGAGAGGTGGCGCAGGTGGTGGTGGGGCAGGTGGGTGGCGGGGAGGAGGTTGTCGGCTAGGGAGGACAAGCAGAATCGGGAGGGCATACTGGTCTTTTTACCCGTGCAACGTCAACTAACGAGTGCCAAGCTGACAAACTGATGACAATGGCATTCCTAATATTTTCGAGCGTTCGTTATGTCATTTTGCACCGCGTCACCAAAACGGTCTTATTTCTCTAAATATGCCCGAAAGGGATGCTACTGAACCAATTTTCTCATATTTATATGAGGGAAAACTTAGCATGATAACGTTGAATACCCAGCTCGTTATTGCGCCTAGAACTGGAGGCTCGTCCGCTTTTCACAGTGATTTGCTACCAGTCGCGCGTCGATAGCTGTCCCACGATTTTCGTTGCCTGCTTCGGCATCACACGCGCGTGGGCCGTTCGATCGGCGGACGGGCGATGGATGCGCTGCGCGTACGCTTCTCCTCCTTTTTCCTTCGACCGGGTTCTCGCGCAGTGCCGAAGGCTCTCGAACCCTCTCATCTTGCCATCCTCTCTCTCGCCGTCCCACTCGCCCTCTCTGTCTCCGTCCCCAAACCACGTGCCGCCCTCTCCTCGCCTCCTCCCCATCTCCTCCCACGCGGCGCCTCCAAACCCCACCAGAGTCCCTCCAAGGCATGTCTTCCCCGCCGTAGCCGCCTTGTCCGTCTCCTCCGTTCCCCTTCCCATCTCTCACGCCCACCAGGATTCGTCGTTTCCCATCCTCTCTCTCGCCGTCCACCTCGCCCTCTTCGTCTTCGTCTCCGCCCCCAACCCATGCGTTGCCCTTGCCTCATCTCCTCCCCATCTCCTCCCACGTTGTGCCTCCAAGTCCCACCAAATCCCTCCAGGGCACCCCTTCCCCGCCTCAGTCGCCTTGTCCATCTCCTCCAGGCCCCTTCCCATCTCCTCCCACGCAGGATCCCCACCAAAATTCCTGCAGCCGTGCGCAACCTTTGCCTCCTCCCGTCTCTCCCGATTGCTTCCATTGCATAATGCGTTCTTGGGCATGTGTTGGGTTGAAGATCTAATGTATATGTGAGGTTTGGGGTTTCTTGGTTGCTGCAGCACAAGAGTTCGGGCTGCCATTGCTGCCCCTATCTAAGGCCAATTTTTTTGCCAAGTGTTCTCGAAGTGTTCTATTTTTTTTTCCGATTTTTATGCGAAGATAACCATAATTTTTTTGTTACCTTCGGAATCCACTCTTTCACAGCTTTCGATTTTTATGTGAAAATCACCACTGTTTTTGGTTAAATTTGTGTCACCTGGAACATAATAGGTAAAGCGCATGTGCTTGTGTGCGCCATGAAAGGTACTACTATTGATGTAGGTAGCAAGAAATCCCTTCTCCAGTTATTGTGTTTCACTAGTAATTTGTACCACATGTGATCTTTAATGGTCTTCTATTGATTATCCGACAGGTACTGAAATTAGGATGTAGGTTGTTATGGTAGACTGATAGATTAGAGGCCCAGTTGCCCATGTTTAGTTGTTGCCTTTTGTCAATTTTGTGTTCTTTTTTTTTTTCTGCCATTTCATTGTTGCTGTTTTGTTCCTCAATTAGTGCCTTGTTCGTCTTACAAGCATTGAACTAGATATCTAATAGCAATACTTGCTATGCTGTACCTACTAGCTAAAACAAATCCTTCGAGGATGTGTAACAGCTACCTTGCTGGGCTTTTCCAATTCCAGGTCAGTTGTTGTGTGATACCAATCAAATCAGTTTATTGAAATGCACTACATATATATGCGGTAAAAATGGCTATTGTTCCTATAAGCCTCACGGTTGTTCTGTGGTTCACATGTATAATGAAACTACACATGAATGCATGCTGTTAGATATCCACCGATCTATAGGTCCTTCAGGTACTTGATATATCTTGATGTTCAGATATGCCAAAGAAATTTTACTTGAAAAGAAAATTAAACTTCGGAAGTTATATTTGCTTGGAAGTTTCTTATTCTTCCATAGTTCTGATTCGTATATATCATTTGCAACTACACATATTTGTGAACCTCAAGGGGAGAGCTAATATTGAGGTATAGACTGCCGCTTTCAGTTATTTTTTTGTTTTCATGCGTGATATTAGATTTGAGGTTCTACAACCAAATTAGTTTATATGTGTCGGACCCGGATTTCGTGAATCCAAATCCTCTGTGAAATCTCCGTGCTATTCCCTGGATCAGTAGCTAGCACTTCACAGTACACATTGCTGTATCACTCATACAAGCGTGAACTGAAATATTAATTATTACAACCAATGAGTAACATAGACCACGTCGGGTCGAGTTTTACAAAAGGGCGGCAGGCCAAATGGATTACATCACAAAAAAGTAACGTGAACTATAAGCGGAAGCAAAAAGGCGAGTAGGGCTCATCTCACACGAACAGCGATGGGGTAACCCGTGTCTGACGGATATTAACCATGGTTTGGATAATATCGGTTATGCTGTGAATATATAGTCTACTTAGACTGGCGAGACCTAAACTACTGACTATGCTACTCTTCGTCATAGCCTTGTCCATCATCTTACGGGCGTCGTAGAAGGCGTAGTCTCCATCGTCTTCATTATCGAGGGTTGGGGAGAAGCGAGAATGAGCACTACTACCGTGCTTTCATGAGCCAACACACAATGCAATTTTATACATGCACGGCTTAACAAGGATGGCTCGGGTTCTTTTATTTGCGAAAGCAACTTTTCAAATATCATAATTACAAAGTCCTATCACTTAGCATTTTTAACAGATTGCATTTTATAAAGAGAGCATGTGCAATAATTATTTTAGTAGAGATTCCATCCGTGGAAACTCTACCAATGCATCCTTTAATTGGGCGGCCTCCAATAATCACACCCATCGAGCTCGGCGGCTCGGGCAAAAATCAAAAGCAGGGCTAGGTGAGCCCTTTCACCATTTTTCCATACCACCCACAAAGTTGTTTGAAATAGAACTAACTCAAGTTATGATTCCCATGTCCGCCTTTGACCAGTAGGCACATTTGTTTAAACAGTTTAGACTCTGCGGAGGTTGCACACTTTACCCACAAGAGATAGTCTACCGTTACCCCACATGATTAGTAGTCATGTAGTTGGGCGGCAAATCACGGTAACCTTTCTAGCTATCTCGCCCTTTCCAGTCAATCCACCCATACGAGTTCGCCCATATGTTGTGCGGGATGTTCACCACAACGACTAGCGCTTGGTGGCCAACCACAACGTCTAGCGCAGTGGTAACTTCACCTTTTGGTGTCCTTCCAAGCCGGAGTATCTCGCACTTGTGCGTTCTTCGTTCCCCAAAGTGAGATGACATCAAGGTTTAATAACTTTACTAAGCCAAGTTGCACTTTGCGGACTTGTGGTTGTATTTGTTTAACACAGGAGGTCGTGACAAGATTAAGTCCTTAGGGTTGTTTGGGCGGTGCCTTCCACAAGCCAACCAACCATGTGCTCCTGAGCACCCACCACCTCACCATCCGCCTGCACAAAGCTAGCATTAGGGTTTTGAGGAGGAAACCAATTTATTTTCACAATCCTTTAGCCAATGGACCACTAATGACTACCCAAAACATTTTATGTTTAAGGAAATGATGATTGGGATATTTTAATATCCGGTACTTAAACAAGACTAGCATGTAAACAAGTACTACCTATAACTAGTATTACCATATAGTTACTAGGGTGACAAGGATTAATGGATTCAAGTTATCAAGGATGGCATAATAATTATTTAAACTTCAAATGGGCATTTAACTACCTTAAGCTTTAACATACATTTGATTAAGAATTAAAGCATGCATTTTGCTAATTTAAAAGAACATAATTTGCATAAAATGTAGGGGCAATGTGATCAAAGTATTGACTCGCCTTGGTTAAAGGCTAGGGATCTTGATCTTGATCGACTTATTGGTCATGGCGTCTTCAAATCCTAATCGGCGTCAATACGGAAAAGACACAACGGCAAAGAGAGCAAATAAATAAATAAGGAACAGTAAATAAACTCCAAATTAATCAAGTCCTATGCCATTAGCAAGATCTTGATTTAACAAATTTTAGAAATTTACTTCATAATTTTGGAGTTGAAATGGAGAAGATATGAATTTTTGAAGGTTAAAAGGAAATAAAAAAAGGAGAAATAGGGTTGGGTGCAAGCAGTGTTGAGCAGAGTTCATGGGAACAGGGGCTCGGGTCCATGGAATTGGTGGTGCTGGGGCCCACATGGCAGCCTAAAGGGATGACTCAAAGCCATATGACAGTGGGGCCCACAACTCCCACTAAAATCCCAATTCAGCCCCAAAATCAACCCAATTTCCCCATTCTATTTTCCCAAATGCTCTCTGCTTCCTAGAGCTAGAACAGGGAGGGCAGGAGGTGCTTTCATTGGGCCAGCCAGCCGCAGCCGGCCAGGCGGCTGGGCCGGCAGGCGTGGTGGTGTGAGGCCGCAGCCAGGACAGAGGTGTGGCGGCTCAGGGAAGGCGGCATGTGGGGAGCGGATGGCGGCGGCAAGACGTGGCGGCCCGTGGGTGGAAGCCAGGTGGGGTCGGTGAGGCAGAGGCGGCTGGCGGCTTGGGAGGCGGATGGCGAGGCGTCTTGGCCGGCGAGTGCTCGGGAGGCCGGTGGCAACTTACCAACGCGGGCGACGAGACGAGGAGGCGGCGCAGCCGGTTACAGTGGTGCTTCACGGAGCTCGGGCGACGTGGAGGCTCAAGCAAGGGAGGAGGAGTTTTATAGGAGGCCGGCCAGAGGAGGAGGAGGCCCGGTCCGGGCCTTGGCCTGGGCGCGTCTTGTGGCGTCGTCTTGAGGAGCAGCAGCTGGCGCTTGCACAGGCGCGACAAAGACGGGTTGGTGCGGCGATGTGACAAAGCGAGCACGCAGGAGCGGTGGGCTGCGGCTGCTGCTGCTGCTGCAGCGTGTGGCGCGAGTCTCCATGGCGGCGCCTTTATGCTGACGTCGGGCTGCGTCTGGGAAGAAGGAGGAGAAAGGCGGGGGGGCTGGAGGTAAGTCAAGAACAGTCGTTACAATATGAAACGCTCAAGCTTTGTTCAGGCATTAAGGTTGGTGCTAGCTCTTTATGCTTTGTGGATAATAGTTTATAGAACATTTGGCCTTATTGGACATAAAATGTAGGTCTGTCCAGTCAGAGCTCCTGGTTTTGGGGAGAATTTATTGAATTTTGTGCCTTCCTCAAACCAGGTCATAACTGAAGAACTTGGAATGAACCATAAGAATTTTTAGCCTCAGATGTTGGGTACTTGCAAGAAGGTAACCTCATTTGGCTGGTGAAGAATTGTGCATTTTGTTTTCTACCCTATCAAGCCTAACAATTCGACGGTATGAAAAAGATCGCCTTCCTGGATAGTATACAAATTGTGAACTTTAAAATTGTGATCCTTGTTTCTCTTGAAAAAGGCCAGTTTCTATTGGTACCTGATATTACACTTTCGTAGGGGTAATGTATCGTTGCTGTTCAATTTGCATGACGTATGTTCTTCTTAGGCATCTAAAACACTTCCAATTTGATTGTTATTTAGGAGTTGGTGCGCCAATCTTTTTTAAACCGCTCAAACTTGATTGAGGCCACCAGTGACGGAGCTTGAGCAAAAAGCGTAGGGGGGGCTAAAGAGGCAAAGATCCATACTTGAGTTGAGATATCGACCCGGCTTCCGGTTCGAGCTTTGCTACTTTCTTTGGAGTCTCTGACCAGCTGAGGCCTCGTCTTCGATTCTAGGCATGAACCTTTTTCTTTGCTCGCCTTTCGATTGCTCAGCCCTGCATACATGATCGATGTTCAAAAATAGTTTCCAAAAAAAGCTGGGGCGACGGCCCATGTTGGCGTCACTAAGCTCCGTCACTGGAGGCCACGCTTATAAACTGATACATTTAAGAGCTAGCTGCTAAATTATAAAGACCGGCTCAAATATGTTACTTGTTGGGTTGCACATGCTGTTCATGCTTTAGGCCATACCTGTTGTTGATACTAAACTTACATTATCAGGTTAATAGTGAGTTGCCTAGAACTGCAATTGGTGTCATGGCTTCTGTTTTCAGTCATAGGTCTGGTATGCGTAGTGCACAGATCATGATCCTGGTACTCTTTTAATCCTATATAGTATTATTACCTTTTGCCTTATGCTTATATTTCTACGTGCTAGGGGATTTTGTTGTGTTGCTTCGCAGACGACTGATGATGGTAGTACCTGTTAGTTGTGGTAATGATCCGTTCATCCTTTTGTAGAAATTGCGCATGTCATTTTATATTTTGAAAATTTTGATCCATGGCAGTTCGTTTATAGTGAGTTCTTGACGGCTACCCGATTCTATCGATCTTAGTTTACCATAGTAATGTTATATGATTGAAAAGGATTCAATACGTCATCCTCTAGATAGTCATTGCTGAAAGACAACACACTTTTGCATGATTAATTATTGTCAGCGATGTTACAACGGCCACAATCCCGCGGAAAAAAATAATCAACGTAATTTTTTTTAATCACACATTGTACCACCATAGGACAATCAATTATGCTCGCAAGCATTTAATTTTGGTACGCATCCTACATAAAGGCGGACACATATCGTGTTTTTTTGTCCTTGATAGTTTAGTCTACAAAAACATGCAATAAACTATTGTATATTTATGTCTACAACATGCGGATTTGGAATCTTAGATATTGTTTCCTTATTTTTAGTAACAAAAAAAGTCCCACTATTTTTTGTGTGTCGGCAATATGCACATCTAACCTATTGATCAAATCAAGGTGTGTTATCTATGTCATCATTAGGGTCCCCTGCTATACTAAAAATGTGTTTAGCATTTGCCTCTTTGATGCTGTATATATATATTCCTCACTGAGGAGATTCTAAACGATGCTACAAAGGATATCCCATATATTGTCATCTTCTACAAGATACCCATTAATTTTGTATGCCTTGTGGCCCCAACCTGTTCACTCATCGTGTGCAGAACTACCAACCCGGTTTTTCCCGAGTGTCTAAAACACTCGGAATTAGCAAATACACTCGGGAGCTAATTTCCCAAAGGTTGGCCGTTGGGAAAGAGCGCTCGGGATAGATTAGTCGGGGAAAAACTGGTTTCTCAAGTGTTTCGAGATTTACACTCGGAAGAAATACCTTTCCCGAGTGTAAATCTGAACACTCGGGAAACAATTCAACACTTGGAAAAAATATCTTTCCTGAGTGTAAATCTGAATACTCGGGAAACAATTCAACACTCGAGAAAGATGTAAATCTAAACACTCGGGAAACAATTCAACACTTAGGAAAAATATCTTTCCCGAGTGTAAATCTAAACACTCGGGAGAATTGCCACAACAGGTTTAGCCACCGTAACAGGATACTTTTACCGAGTGTTGACACTCGGGAAAGTGACACCAACTGATTACTAGTAGTAAAGCACTAAAATACATCATCCGTATCCCAAATTTACTATGTGCTACATCTAAAAAAGTATATTTACCAAAATATTATCTGGTATCCAAAATCAACGGGGACAAACAAGATTAGAGAATTATCAGCAGTAAGAGTACATGTGACCTATATGTGTCAATCTCTGTATGATCAAACAATAAGATACAAGAGGAATGGATTCTCTCCAGGCGAAAATCTTGGAAAATTTTACAATGTTCCTGAAACGCTCCAGTGATGAACTAAGTTGTAGTAACATGTCAACACAGGGTCTACGAGTAAATTTTCCATATGCCCAGTCCATAACCTACTTTGATCAGTAGGAGCTCAAATACCATGTGCAGGATGCATGTTATGTGCACTTTGGATCCAGGTATTTCAGTCCAATTAACAGATACTTCTGCCATCGGGATCCTGAGGTGCTTGCATAGGTACACTAGCTCAACATCAAAACACCACATGCCAATCCAAACAATAATAATAAAGAACCACCCATGCCTGTCAACTTCATGCCTTGTAAGAGGATTTGAATATTTCATATACAGAATCAACACAGGAATTTATTAAGAAAATACCTCTTCAATCTGATATTTGTAAAGAGTTTCCTTCCAGCAACTCGAGTGAACATCTTGAAGCCACACTGAAATTTGTAATAATTGAGCAAATGGGATTAATGAATAGAGAAGTGGATCAACAGGCACATCTTATGCTTACAAAAGCATACCTGTGTATCTCTGATCCCAAGACCAGCAGTTAACAAAACTACCAAGTGGAAAAATTCATAAGAAAGTTTCGGTACCATTTCCTCTGCAGTAAGCCAGGAAAAGCATAATACATCACAAAGTGAAAAACCTAATATACTAGGAAACAAAATCACACGATTGGGGTTAATGGAGTTCAAGGAGATTTACGGTGGGAAGAGCCTGCTTCTCCAGATGAGCACGGGAATCGAAAACAGCAATTTCAACATCAGATAGTTTCTGAGATGAACCAGAATTAGCAGATGCTGCTGGACTGGACTCAATTTTTTAACCAAATCATGAACCTAACAACAAAAATGCAAATCTTGAGATGTTATTTTTACTCAAGTTAATCAAAACCAGCCCAATATAATTTTTTACAACATGCTGTATGAATAAGCTTATGATAGACCTTAGCTTCAAGCTTTTCCAAATCAGTGACCTTAGTTGCCCCATCAGCATCAAGCATGAGTAATAGTTCACCACGTGAATGGAGCATCCCCTAGACAATGCTTACACAAAAAATCGGAAAGCATCAATCAGTGTTGATGTCATACAAAAACTAGTGTGTGCATGAGAGAGGGGAGTTCAACAGCACTCACTTTTCTGACTGTTTCACCTTTCCCATGGTTTCTTCCCAGTAGAAGAACTCTAACATTGTCAATCTTGTGCATCTTTACAAACTCGAAGGCAACTTTAGAGGTATGGTCAGTACTTCCATCGTCAACAATCAAGACCTTAATAGAATCGATAAAGAACAAAGGAATCCCCAAAATTAGCTAAATAAATACAGGATTTAAGACTAAAAGGTTTTGTAATAACATTATAAAAATCTGGCTGGGTATAACAAAACAATGCAAATACAAATACAAATAGAGATAACATGATTTCAAAGAGCATGATGTTGTTCATAGGTATGAGTTCTCCGACATTGCAAACAAAGTTCAGATTATATTAATGTCTCACGTGACCCATGTACAGAATTCAGCGGTCTCAATTAACCCCACTACTTTCTGTACAAGGCTCGACCTCTGCGGATAATGGATAGGTGCTGACACCAGTTTTAGTTAATTAGATAAACTGTGTCTGCCACTTAGTTGAGCTATTAGATTTTTGGCATGCATAACTTACATCATTAGCAGGAATTAGTTTGTAAAGCACCTAAAAGTTACATTTACATAGTTACCAAAATCTCTGATTCACTTCAAACAATATATTAAGATCTCTAAGATTTAAAATGAATATAGGACAAGTGATTGCAATTCAGAAACTAATATGAACTAGCTCTAAGGAAAATATTGTAACTTTGTCCCTTCTTGCTAAATGGTATATATAAACAATAACAGTGAGATAAATCTAACCAGCAGTCCTAGATTCAGGGCTTTGGTTTTGCTATAGACTGAATGAACATGTTTCAAACCATAAATCTAACATATGCAAGTTCCAGATCATATGACAATTTTAAAAATCAGGTCAGACTCCGTGACAGAAAATTTTAACAAATCAACAGGGACAAACAAGTGCCCAGAATTTAGCACAGGAAATAACATATAGAATAGAAAAAAAATCATCTGAATTTTAACTTGAACCCTCTTGATGTTTATATATACATATTCTTCAAGTTCCGTATACACGTATAAGCAGGAAAATACACATCATATAATATGATGTCAACTGCCTAACCTAAATCTCTCTACATAAATACATTGTTATAGAAAATAAGATCATGCAAACACAGCTGAACATACTTTAGTGGTGTTTTGAGAGCTTTGTTATGCCGATATTGTGGGCAAGATCAATGATGGTCATCATCCGATTTACACTTTGCTCAACATGCTCATCTCTTTGACCATATGGGGAAAAAGAACATAAGTCAAAAGTAATTATGATGGAATAAAACATGGTAAAAAGTTGAAACAGTGCACTGCTGGATATATACTTACATAAGTCAAAAGTAATTCAGTGGTTTGATATATGAGTATAGCATTGAAAGATAATTTTTTCATCAATTCCATAGACAATTTGCAATATCGTCAACCAGACAAAGTTGAAACAGTGCACTACTAGATATATACTTACATGGTAGAGTGTTGAGACACACATATATATTAGTAAGAAATTCTGCAGTCTTCTTCTCTGGTGCGTCCTTTTAACCGTTTGCGGTTGAAACACACATATATATTAGTAAGATTGTCGATGTATTTTACCAAATATGGCACAACCTAGAGGGGTAGAAAAGCTAACAAATTACATCAAGTAGCCATAACATGGAAAGAGAATTGGCATCTCCAGCGATTTAATAACTAAAACTTCTGAAAATGGGAAAGCTAGTTTTAAAGCACTCAAATCTGTAGTGTACAATGTCTTTATGAAGACCAAAACTGTATATAATAACCACTTTTCTAAACAATAGTTATGGCAACAATTGAATAAGAATTCTAAAATTAGCAGTCAAATTATAACATCTCAAATACATTAAGATGGCAAAACTTTGAGGTGCACAGCCAGCCATACTTACCCAGAAAGGTTACTTGCATCCCTTAGAGGGTTTTGAGGGGTAGTCACATTTGAGCCTAACTCTATCATGTTTCAATAGTGGAACTTGTCGGGTAAGAGAATATGTAAATAAAAATATTATGACCAAGTAATTTTCATTTAAACACAAGAAAAGGAGCGAGGTGAGATCATAAGTATTGAAGTGATACAGGACTAGCCTGTTGAGAAATAGTTGTTACCTTGTGGAAGTTAAATACTAAATCGAGTTCACATTCATTGATGAAGAAATGGTCCAATATCTCGACAAACAAGTGGATACATTCCAAGTATGGCAACTCATTGTCAATGATATCCACACACATTGAGAAGAAAAGTTCTGCATATCTCCTGTAGATAACTTTGTGTGTGCGGAACTACACGAAAAGTTCCACATCAATTAAAACAAATAAAATGAATAGTCCAAAGTTGGTACCAAGGAAGATATACCAAACACTGAAGTCAGTAATTGAAGTTCATCTATCTTACAACCTTGTTTTTTCACATATCTTGTTTATTGAATATTCACATATATATATATATATTTCCATATATATATATATATATATATATATATATATATATATATATATATATATATATATATATTACATTTCCATCTTAACTACCATTCTTCTAAATCAACATTAAGTCGATGGCGAAGTTCATCTTGCTTTTTCTTTGTGTAAGAAAACTCAAATCATGTTTCTGACAAGAATTGCACATGTAAATTAGGTAAAACAGACATGCCATCTCGATTTGGGTCCACTACTCCTAGAGCTATTCATGCTACTCAATGAATCCATATATGCATGCATGATAGCATGGGAATTAGCCTGAGTTCACTAAAAGAAATGTGTATGATAAGTGCGCTATAGGAACCCATTAGCTTGACTTGGAAGATTTATCAGTAGATTTCACATTACTAGGGAAGTTTGTAATAAGTGCTCCATTTAATTTGGCAATTTGACGTCATCTATTACAAATAACAACAAAAATACCCACAAACAACATTCTAAATAATTGATCATTACAAATCACATGTCAATTCACGAACTATATACCCTTATTAGTGCGCCTAGATCCTAGATCCCATTGCCATCTCTGTTTTTGCTCAAGCCAAAACCCATTGCCTCACACCACTACCATCCCAGCAATATTCATAAACATCATCCATCTCTCTCAAGCCACAACACATAACAATATTCATAAACATCATCCAAGCACATCACATAACACTAGCAGAGCAAGATCACTGAGCAGGGAGGGATCGGGGAGTAGAGAGGAAGGAGAGTAGCTACCTCAGTGCAACCATGTATGAACCACAACCATGGCGGCAGTAGCCCACCTCCACCATGCACGGACCAATAGCAACCCCAACAATTTTCCTCACCATGCTTCAACCCATCTTCAATAGCTTCACAATATGCATGCAACAAGTAACCACATAAGAACTCAAACCAAGTAAGACTTAAAAACCAAAATCGAGTCCAATCCAAAATCGGCCGGGCTAGGGAGAGAGACACGGGCCGAGGGTCGAGTGAAGTGGTGCTGACGTGGGAGGCCACACCGGCCGTATGATCTTTGGAGAGAGTAGCACAAGGGAGCCAGGGGCTGAGCAGCAGAAGAGAAGCGGAAGACGGCCTGCAAGAAGAGCACAAAAGCCGGCCGGAGCGGAGCGAGCCGAACCCAGACGCAGTCTTGGTTGGAGCCAGGAGGACCCGTCGTGGGCTAGGAGGTGTAGAGGCGAGCGAGCAATGCATGGAGGGAGCAAGGGCATAAGGGCGCCGCGATAGGCGCAGCGTGGTTAGGGGAGGTCGTGCCTTGAGCACCTGAGCGAGCGCTGGCAGCGTCGGGCGGCGCCAGGCCGTGGCGGTGGGCGCTAGGAGACCGAGATGGCGGGCATCGGGAGGAGGAGGACGGCTGCTTGAGGAGGAGGAGGCGGGCGGCGCGGGGAGGAGGGGAAGGGGAGGAGGCGAGGGAGGGAGGGGGGCGCGCGGCAATGAGGAGGAGGGGAGGCGGTGCATGGGATTGGGAACGAGGGTTAGAGGAAAGCAGTGGTGGTCGAAAAAAAAAAAGAGGCGGACGGAAAAAAAAAGATCTTGTGACGGAAAGAAAAACGAGCACGGGCGGGAAAAAAAGGGCGCGATGAAAAAAAGGTCCCGAGTGTTTGTGTTGCGATGCACTCGGGATTATATATTTTTTTCCTGAGTGTTTCCCAAAACACTCGGAACTCGGGAAATAAGTGTTTACTTTTTGTCGAGTGTCCGATGCAACACTCGGGATAGCTCGTGTTTTCGTTCGGATAAAAATATATAGATACTCAGGAAATACGTGTTTTCTGGTAGTGAGCAATACATAATAGCTATGATTCACGCTTCATATGCTACCAACATTTATGTTTTGCTCCTTTTGTTGCGCTTCATGTAAATGTTGTCCAAATTCTTTTCATGCTGTAGTACGGACGCTGAGTACGCTGGACTCAGTGTATATCAGTTATATATGCATTATACATATAGTCCAACATAACAGGATGGTATCACGTGTAAAACTAGTCAAGGATTTTGATTTTATGCACGATTATATTATATAGATAGTTACGTACTAACCAGGGCTACACATATGCTATAGCTTGTGTACCGCGTGTTAAAAACTAACCGCCGCCGCTACGACTGTGTCTTTTGCCTGCACGCGGCGTGGCGCGTGTTTCCGCCTAGTTGGATATTTATGCTAGATATTATAACCCCATTCTAGTGTGCCTCGATAATGTTGTTGATTATGAGATCAGCTGTTCGGAGGTAAGGTCACGTAAAATGGGCTTATATTAGTTCTTTATAGTTATTGTCATGCAGAATTTAAGCTGGTATAGATGATAGAGAACAAAAAAAAAATATGCTGTCTACAATTTTGTAGCCGACTGTAATACCAGAATAAAAAAAACATTAAAATATTATATGTTATCTATAATCCTGTAGCCGACTGTATCACTACATCCCATTGTATGAGCTGTCTTTAGTGCTGTCTACAGATGATATGGAGAATTGTTATAGACAGCAGCTGTTTGTACCATTGTACATACCCTAAAAACATCATTCAGGGAACCTTTTGGAGTGGGTACCTAGTCATTTATGTACATTTACTCTTTAAGTAAATATATGTCTCACCAATGATGGAAATGGTGGAAGGTTTTTAGCGAAAATTCAGAAACCACGTTTCAGAAATTCCCTTCAGGATAATTTTCTCCTCCCCCTCCCCCTACCAATGTAGAGTATCTTATTTAGTTGGATGCTTTAGCATTCTTGTACATCAGTACACCACTGGACTGGATTTACGATAATACCAAGGCAGACTTAGCATGCTTCTTCTCCTTCTTCTTTGGAAGATTTCTTCTTCTCTTTCGGATGATTTTGTTTTGCAACTGGGTGAATGCCAAAATTTTCACTTGGCAAGCGGCAGGTTGGCACTCCAGTTTACGCAAGTTCACATTCACACAAGGGATAGAATAATGCACCAGCATGAATAATAGAAGAGACATTCTGGGGACACAATAGGCCAACCTTTTTTGCACGCCTTAATTTCGCAGGAATTATTGTAAGTTTTTTTTTCTGAGTACTGATGCCTCAGTAAGCTTTTGTAGACATCAGCTTGATATATGTTCTCTGGTACTAGCAAGAAGCATATGCTTTTGCATTTTGCAAGAAAAAACAGAAATTCAGAATGTCTTCACTTTACCGCCCAATGAAATTTAGCAGTCCGGCGATTTTCAGAATGTATTCACTTCCAGCAGTGTTGTATTCAAGGACCTGGATAGACCTGAAGTGGTTCAGACTTCAGAAACGGCATTTTTTCAGTACCTGCTCGGGTGTCGGTAGCGTTGAAGACATATTTGCGAATTGCGACAGTGCAACACAGAATTAGAATAAACTCTTCTTGTCTTTTCACGCAGCATATATAAGCTTGCTTTGGTGCAAATTAATGCAAAAATATGTCAGCCATGGCCTGTAAAAGGAGACCAAGCAAGTATGCAGAATTTCAGGCTGGACAACACACCCCATCTTTCAAGGTAAACATGGGCAGTTCACAGTAACAGATTCCAGAGGACACATAAAAGCAAACATCGACTCAGAAAACAAGACTTCAACTGAAATCACTTATTATTATTCTTCCACCTGAGTACAACTGGAATGCCTTTTGTAAGGAAGAAAATAAGAAACAACTGCAACAAGGGAAAAAAGAAAAATGGTAACAAAGGGGAAGACTCCTGTCGGAGCTCACCATCGCCGATTTCTGACTTGCCGGTTAGTTCATACCTCACCAAGCTATCTGGAAGTCAGGGAAGAAGGCCAGGAAAGGCATGGACAAACTGATGAGTTCTTGAGGAGGAGCAGCTCAGCCATTGTCCTCCATCCTCATACTGCTTAATGCTTATGCAACTCCTAAGAACCATGCATACTCTCCTGCCATGCATCCTCCATGATCTGCGGGGGCAGAGAATGACAAGAGATGAAAGGGGTATTTTTTCGTACCTGGTTGAAGTCGCTGATGTGCGCAGGTGTGAGAACCAAGAACTTGCACGGCGGCACCTTTAAATAGGCTAGTGCGGTTTGCTTTAGTGGGGAAAAGAACAACGAAAGGTAAACTAAAGTTTACTGTGCACAGTACGTTTATTTTACGGAATCTCTTAACACATACTATTATTTTCACCAAACATCAATTCTGCTGTGTTCCTTCTGTAGACAATGCTCCTACTTCTGGGGCTATCCAGCCATCCAGGTAATTGACTGATGTAATTCCCAATCCATACTGTCCCTGTCTCACCTAGCATAAGTTGTACTGTATTTTTGCTGCAGACAATTCTCCATTCCTATCGTACTTCTAGGACTATCAAAGGTAACTAACTAGGATGACAAGCGCGCTATGCTGCGGATTGAGAGACCTCGACACGATTTCAAAAATCACAGAGACCTTTTCGCAAAAACGGAGCAGAACTTCAATGTTGTGTCGGTAAACACAGGGGGATTTTTGCCAAAAAAAAAACCTTATGCAAGGATCCCGACGTGATTTTGCAAACAACATGAGGCTTTCCGCAAAAAAACTGATGTCGAGGACCTCGATACGATTTCGGAAACACCGGGGGCTTTTCGAAAAAAACCTTACAGGAGGACCTCGATGTGATTTTGAAAAGTATAGAGGCTTTTTCACAAAAGTTTGATGTTTAGCTCCCAACGCCCGGCGGATCCTTCAGCTATTAGAAATAGGTAGGGAGGCAGGCATGCTACTCTGCGCCGTATAATCACATGCAAAAAGTAGAATATGGCATCATTCAAATCATGAGCGACATGTGTTCACACTTGCTGGTTAATGTAACGCCCCGACCCGAGGCCACCCGAGAGGTCCTCCAGGATCTCCCGGACGTCCATCAGAACCTCCCAAGAGGTCCAGTAGGACCACCCGAGGGGACCTCCAAGACCACCCAGGAGGTCCAGCAAGACCACCTGGAGGTCTGGAGACTAGACCCGAGGGTCCGAAGGTGGGCGTGAGGCACGTGATGTCCCCAAGTGCCACGACCTAGCTCGGGGGGAGGTCGTGGGGCCTGGTGAGGTCCCAAGTCCTCCCACGACCAGACTCGAGGGAGGTCGTGGAGGGCTGGGATCACCCCAAAGACCTCCCACGACCAGACCCGAGGGTGGTCGTGGTGGTCAGGGATCACCCCATGGTTCTCTGTGTGAACCGAACTAGTCCCAAGGATCAACAGCTAGCTCTTCATAGCATTCAACAGTGGTAACATACATCAAACACAAACTTTATTAATAACAAAGGAGTTGTTTACAAGAGGGCTTACAAGCCTACAAACAAAACACAGTAGAAGGAACACATATATGCCACTTGATACACCACAGGCAATCGGCTGGAGGGCGCATCCTAGTCGGCCAGGACCTCTAGGTCCACTACGAAGACCTCCTCAAGCTTTCTTTCCTGCTCAAAACAGTTATCAAGCAAGAGTGAGCACAACAACGGTGTTTGCAAGTTACACCCGTCAAATAACAAAATGACATGCATAAATGGATATCTCAAAGGAAGGCTTAATATGGTTGATTTGCATAAAACCAAGTTTATTTCAAATACAAGTACTAAGTTCCAAGGCAGATAACAATAGTTAAAATTCATTTTCTAAATTTCAGTTTTCAGTTGGATAACATTCATCACAAGTGGTGAAAGATACCCTCCTGTCACAATGCTCCCTACCCCAAAACCCATTTGGATAGAGATCCAAAACAATTTAATAAATTCTTTTTGAAAACAAAACCAAATTCTAACTTGGAACAGCTTTGCCAGCATGTCCTTGACCGCAGACTCGGCTATTCGAATAGATTTTCACTCTGCAGAGGTGTACAGCTTTACCCACATGAGATAATCAACTTATACTGTCCGCTCACACACTTCCAAAGGTGTGCGACCAAGAGATTATCACAAGGCCTTTACAATGCATCATTCCACCGCAGTCCCCCCGCTAAGGTTTCGCTTCCATCGAATACAAACATGCCGGAAAAGCCCCCTCTTGCACCAGGTAGGAATGCATAAAAGTAGGTCATAAGAGACACACACACATCAACAGGGACAACCGCGATGGAACTTTGCAAATTAGTCGGCCAGGTCCTGCCCATTCAGGACATGGGGTTGCACGGTGAGGTATGGCAAAATACACTCGAAGACCGGTCCTTAACTGACCTGGGCGACTTCCACTGAACCCTGGGCCTCGTCCATAGAAATGGATCAATCCCGTGCATAGACATGCACCCATCCAACACAACCAATTCGTCTAAGTCTAAATCCATTTTCCTTATTTTTCTTTGCTTTTCAAAAACATTTGCAAATTACCATGACAATCCAATGTCATGGATTAAAACATTTTAGACAACATTGGTCAGTTGGCAGTAAAACTTCCCAAAACAAGATTTTGGTCTAAGCATGTCTAAGCATACATTTTTCAAGAGGTCTTGATTCACACTATTGCATCAACCAGGTTTTATCTAGGGCGACAACAGATTGGAGTCAATGTCAACATGGGCCATACAAAGGACTCGGCATAACTATGAATTTAAAACATGTATTGAAATACTTAGCATAAATAAGCATGCATTAATTTTGAAACAAAACTTAAATAATTCGAGATACTAGGCGCAACATGATCAAGAGTGTAACTTGCCTTGACCAAAAGCTTGAGGAACTAACTGGGAGAACTTGGGCTCCCCGAAGAGTCGCAATCTACACGAGACAAAGCAAAACAAAATCAAATAACAACCAATAAGATCCAAATGATCTCCAAACAAACCCAAATAGCAAGGAACAGAACAAGATGAACTAAGAAAGGGCTCTCAGAAGGAGGTCCAAGAGGTTGAAGGGAGGTCCAACGAGTTGGGGAAGTCCTCAGGAAGGTGGTCTTTGCAAAAAGGGAGGTCCTGAGAGAGTCCCGAGAGGGCAAAAGGGAGGTCTTTGAAAGGGAAAGGTCCAAGAAGGTCCCAAGAGGGTCGTCTTTGCAAAGGGACCGAGAGGGTCATCTTTGCAAAAAGACCAGGGAGGTTCTGAGGAGATCCTTAGGAGAAGGTCCTGGGAAAGATACGACTACACAGTGGGGTCATAGGAATTGAAGAAAGAACAAGACACGATGGAACTTACCAAGGCAAGAGGGAGGTAAAAGAGGAGGTCAAGAGATAGTGGCAACGGTTGAAGGCGGCGCTAGCGCTCCGGCGAGCTCCTTCGGCGGTGAGGTGGCGGCGCAACCTCTAGTGGTCTTCTTGGCGACGAGGAGGTGATGGTGTGATTTCCAGTTGCCTTCTAGGTGAAACTACAAGCAAGGAGAAAGCTGGGCAAAAGTGAAAAGAGTTGGATGTAGCCAAAGATGAGAAATGGCTGCTTAGGCTATTAATAGCCGGTGAAGAAAGAGAAGGAAAGTGTCGCTGATACTCAGGGACTCATGGGTCAAAGGTAGTTGAAGGACAAGACCAGGTATGGCCAGCTGGCTAGAGAGAACAGGACAAAATAAGGCCAGCTAGTGAAAGGAGAGGGCAAAAAGGACAAGATATGATGTGAGGTGAGGAGACAAGGAGAGAAAACAAAGGGCCACGTAAGTGATTGTATTTTATACGGCTCAAATGGCATTAAATGCGCAAGGACTTAGGTGGCGGATAAGAATGAGGGTAAGCAAGACTGTCAAGTGGAACTAGTCAACTTGGAAAACAGTCTGGTCAAAGAGGAGTGGTCACGGCCCAAGGGGAGGTCGTGACCCGCAGGGGTGGTCTTTGCAAAAAGACAACAAGGGGTGGTCTTCGCAAAGAGACCACAGAGGGTGGTCTTTGCAAAAACCATAGAGGAGATCCGCTGGACAGGGAGGTCTTGGCCCACAAGAGGTGGTCGTGACCAGCAAAGGTGGTCTTGACCATAGGGCAAAAAGGGAAGGTCGCGACTCCAAGGGGAGGTCGCGGCTAAAGGACAAAAAGAGAGGAGGTTGCGGCCTCAAAGGGAAGTCGCGGCTAAATGACAAAAGAGAGGAGGTCGTGGCCTCAAAGGGAGGTCGTGGCTAAACGACAAAAGACAAAAGAGTGGAGGTCGCGGCCTCAAAGGGAGGTCCTGACGGAGAGGATTTTAAAGGAAAAAGGATACAATGGAGAAGATCCATGGAAGGTGGTCCAAAGGAGGTCCTAACGGCCAAGATGAAAGGCAGAGGAGGTCTTGATAGTCAGGACAAACTCAAAGGAGATCCTGACGGTCAAGAGGAGATCAAAGGATGTCCTGATGACCAGGATGAACCGGAGGGAGGTCTTGACGGTCAAGATGGTACAAGGGGAGATCTCGACGGTCAAGACCAACACAGGGAAGGTCTCAACGGTCAAGATGGAGCTAAAGGAGATCTGAACGGTCCAGATCAACTCAAAGGGAGGTCTGAACGGTTCAGATGAGATCAAAGGAGGGGAGCGGTAGCGAGATAAAGCGCAAAGAAGTGGGGCCGTCAGATTTCAATCGAACGGGCCAAAATAATTGGGCCGTTCGGACCATCCGAAGCTGCACTTGATCCTAGCCGCTCAACTGGATCGGGCGGTCCAGAATGGATGGGAACATTCGGGCTGAGTGAACGAGTCATCAAGATCAGGCCATCCAACACAGATCGGACAAGCCATAAGAGACAAAGGTCAGGATCGAGCGGGAAGGTCCGAATGCACACAAAGAGGTCCAAATGTACCCGAGGGCTCCAAATGAACTCAAGGAGGTGCAAAAGAACATGAGAAAATCCAAATGAACACTATGAGATCCAATTGAACATAGGGAAGGTTCAATTGAACGCAATGAGATCCAATTGAACACCAAGAGGTCCAATTGAACACTGGAGGGTTCAATCGAGTAAAGAGAGATTCAATTGGGGGACAGAAGGAGATTCAAATGAACCCAAGGAGGTTCAAATGAAATCAAATGGATTGAAATGAACCCAAAGAGGTTTAAGAGGAATAGAAGGATTCAAGTGAACCTGAGGAGGTTCAAAACCGAAGGAGGGTTCAAACATAAAAGGAAGTCTAGCTCACAAGGAGGTCTTAAGCAGAGAAGGGGATTTGAATCGAGAGGAGGTCTAAACCACAAAGAGATTTAAACAGAGAGAAAGGCTTGGACCAAAAAGGAGGTCTAAATCCTGAAAGCGGTTCAAGCCAACAAAGAGGTCCAGAAGGGAGAAATTCAACTTGAATGTGATTTTCGGAGACCAAGGATGTTTGAAACATAAACCTGAGCTAGGACGTCTCGGGGTGGTTGTGACCCAAAGGGAGGTCAAAACCAAAGGAGGTATGGCACAAAGGAGTGCTCAACAAGAGAGAGGTCTGGACACGAGGAGAGGTCCAAACTCAAGGAGGTCTGGATAGAAAGAGCAGGGCTAAGAGGAGAGCAGAACCTATAGAGAAAGGGAGAGACTACTCCAGAGCTCGAACAATACCGAATAAACCAAGATTTGGATTAATTGATGTTTGATTTAGTCATTTTAAACACCCAAATTCTGAAAATCTCGGATTAAGCTTTAGGATTTCAACTAAACCAAATTGTTCTTTTTATTTTAAAATTTTCAAAAAGGCTCAGAAAACCAGGGTGTTACAGTTAAAGCCACATAAATCATATCTAATATATTTATATGGTGCTCTAATGGGCCATCAGATTAACGAACTAAGACACACTGTATCAGACAATCTTACATAAACTAAGATGGGAGCATACACAGAAATTACTTGTTCCGCACATGTTGGAGGGCCATACATTTGGCCAAACATTTTTGAACCGAAAGGTTTTGTACAAAGCCACTCAATAGGACAAAATGAGCAATCCCAGATTTCACAAAAAAAAGTCTAGAAAACGCACTCAGTAAGCTACAAACAAACCAAGAACAAGGCAAACATGATAGCTTGGGGGTATCATAACATATTAACTCATACATACATATTGTTGGAGGAATATTTTATCCCCTTGTTAGTGGGACTCACTCCTTGGAGTGAATACCGACTCATCGGGTCTGGCAGTGTAATCACCTGGCAAAGACTATCTGTATCCCTCGTTTGTACTCGTAAAAGACTGTAATACCCCCTGATTGTATCCTTAGAATAGTCAACCCCCAAGGGGTATGTTGGTCTTTTGTACAGGCTTGGGAGCCTATAAATACCCCTTTGTATCCCTCCTTTCAAGGGGAGAGCTCTTAAGCAATACATATAAGCAAGTCACTAGGTGAGCCTTCGAGAGGGATCCTCGAACCCCCGTAGGCCACCGACAAGAGTAGGGCGGTCCTCTCGGACCCCCGAACCTGTATAAATCCTCGTGTTACGCTCGCTCTCGTGGACGAAGGCACAGAGCACGCCGCCGTCCGCCCTCTTACTTGTGTTCGGTTTTACACCATCAACATTGGCGCCGACCGTGGGGACCGTAGCTAATCAACGAAAGGCTATGGCTCCTACCAAGAAGTACTCTAAGTCCGCACGGACTCCCCCCGCCCCAGGGCATGAGGAGCCCACGGACGACCGGCCCGTTCTCCGAAAAAACCCAAGGCGCGGGTTATCTTCGGAGATCGGGGCTGTTCACCCCGGGGCAGACAATGTCCTGCGCATCCCCGGAGTGGACAATGTTCCCACATCCATCGCACCAACTGGCGCAGTGTCGAGCCAAAGGCAAGAGGCCCGAAGCGCCATCGACACCCCAGGGCCGTCCGCGGCTCCTGGGGAGCTCAACGCTGCTAATTGCCAAGCAATGGTGGAGGCAACTGCAAGGCAGGTGGTGGACTACATGATGGCCACATATCGTACTACTAGTGGTTTTCAACACGTCTCTCCGCTCCCAACACCACCTTCAATTCAAGTGGCCTCTGACCCGGCCGCTCGCGGAGCCTTCCTCGGAGGGATGCAAGGGGGACTTCCTTACAACCTCCCTCCACTCGCCCACGCGGCGGTGATGAACGGGGCTCCTTACTGGCCGATGCACCCGCCGAACTCTGGATGGGGAGGAGCTCAGCCTGTTCCATTACAGTTCATCCCGTCGCCTCAGCCTCCAAGGCCTGAGCTCATGCCCTCTGCAATGGGCGCTCCGCGGCCCCCTCTTCAAACTCCTCCGCCTGGGCAAATGCGCCTGCACCCGGAGATGGTAAACCAACTCCCTCCGGTTAATGCAAGTCTCCACCCCCAAGGTGTTACGTGGCGAGGCGATTCAGGGCCCGCGGGACCAAAGATACTCCTCTGTGCCCCCCCGGCACCTTGAGTGACGGACCATTCCACCCGTCATGGCCCAAGTGCACTCATCAAGCCGTAAGGATTCACATCAAGGAGGTTGTGGCCAAGGCGGTCAGAAGAGCATGTACTCTGCGGGCACTAGGCGTGTTCCCGTGCCACCAGTCGGATCCGTTGGGGAGCATGGTCGCCACCACCGTGAATAAATGGATGTTGAATCACTAATCTCCCGACCGGATCAAGCTGTAAGTCGACGCGGACGCTCCAACTCGCCAATGCGCTTGCACCATCGCCGCCACCAGCGGGCATCCAGCTCTTCTAGCTCAGGAGAGCCCCGCCACCGCCGTCGTCGCACCGCGCGATCACCATCACCTCGCGCACAAAGGGACAGGGGCATCCCCAAGACTGGGAACCCTCTCGCTCAAGACATCTTCAAAGCTTCGTTTCAACCAAAGTTCCGCCAGCCCAATCTCGGGTCTTACGATGGGGACTCTGACCCCATACAATTCCTGGAAGTATACTCCACGGCGATTCGGGCTGGGGGAGGTGGAGAAGTAGAGATGTGCAACTGCCTCCCACTGTTCCTCTCTGGAACGGCGTGCTCCTGGTTCTTCAACCAAAAGAAAGGCTCCATCTATTCTTGGGACCAGCTGAGGGAAGAGTTCAGCGCAAATTTTCAAGGAAGCTATAAGTGCCCCATGCTCCCCAACCAGCTCTTTACTGTTAAGCAACAAAAAGGTAAATCCACAAGAGAATTTCTTAAGCGCTTTTCTAAAGTCTGGTTGTGTGGCAGATGCCCCTGACTCCACGATCATCAATGCGTGCAAAGAAGGGCTACTCCCGGAGAACTCAATCGCGCTTGGGAGAGATCCCCAGGGCGACCCATGAGCTCTTGAGGTCGTGGAAAAATCGCCCGACGAGAAGAAGACGACACAGCTAAGAAGGATTTCTCCCATGACCACAAAGCATCTCCTCCGGGAAGAAGTCAAAAAGCTCCCCCGGGAGGAAGGGAAATGACCGGAGGGATCACTCTGGCAGGGAACATGACTCCAAGATTCTTGTCGTAACCGACACTCCTTCGCAGGAGCCGGGAGCAACTCCACTAGAGGACCCAAGAAGGAATCGAGACCAAAAGCCCACTGGAAGGGACGTCCTGACGAAGGCCGCAATGAAAGGAGGGGCAACCCAAATCAAGGAGATGGGCGCTGGTGTGCCTACCATAAGATGAACGGGCATGATACGAATGAATACCGTCAGTACACCGCTGAAATAGCGAAGCTCCTCGAACACGGCCCTGGGCCGCGTCGAGAGTCGCCGCCACGTCCCATGGCTGCAGAGGCGATGCCCCTTCAGGCAATTCCACCACCCTAGGCACAGGCCCCTGGTGATCTACCCCTCGGGCATCGCTTGCACGATGTTGAGCATGAACTCCCCTTCCAAGCGCCGCAAAGACAAGTAAATGTCATAATAGGGGGCTCGGCCTCCGGTCATGCATCAAAACGCCAACAGAAGGAGTATGCCCGAGAAATCAACGTCGTGGGGGTGGCTCCTCAAAGCGTCCCTCCCAAATGGGCAAGCATTTCTCTTAGCTTCACAGCTGATGATGCACAAGGCTTAAGGTTCCCTCATGATGACGCCCTCTTAGTAACTGCCACAATATCCAATTGTGTGATCTCCCGCATCCTTGTCGACGGAGGAAGCTCTGCAGATATACTCTACCTGCATGCGCTCAAGGAACTATAAGTCACGGGGCTATCATCTGGCATCCTCATCGCCATCCGACGCCCTCTCATGGCCGTGCATCAGAAAATCCATCCAACCCCTTGGGAGGATCGAACTCCTCATGACGTTCGGATCACAGGAGAATCACCGCACGGAAGCCGTCAGGTTCGATGTTGTTGACATCGAGTCCCCATTCAATGCCATCATGGGAAGGGCAACTCTCAACCGCTTTTGTGCAGCGGTACATCAAAACTACCTGTGCTTAAAGATACCAGGCCCTCGCGGGGTCATCTCCGTGAGGGGTGATCAAGACTTAGCTCGCCGTCTGTACCACAAAGCGGCAGCTAACTCCGGCGACATCAACTTTCTCGAACCCAAGGAGTCAAAGGAGGACATGCCCTTGCCTCTCTCACTAAGGCACACCAAGGATGTACCCTCCAAATGAGGTGCTCCCTTAAGCCTCGTTAGGAGGGACTGCAGAAGTCGACTCTTGACCGGGGTGACCCGCGGTCTCTTAGAATCGGGTCGTTATCCCGTGAAGGATGGAGAAGGAGCTAATGGAGTTCTTAAAGTCCAACACCGCATATTCGCTAGACACCGTCAAACATGACACTTCTTTTGGACGTTCATGGGGGCCTCTACACCTCTCATATCGCGCCAAGGGAAATCACAGCAAAAACACTTCGCCAAGGCTTCTATCGGCTCACAATGGTGCAGGATGCCCTCGACATGCTCAGGAAGCGCGAGGGATGCCAAATGATGGCAGCCAATCGCATCGATCATGCTAATCCCCTACGCACCATACCAATCACTTGGCCTTTTGCCCAATGGGGAATGGACCTGCTCGGGCCATCCCCACCGGGCAAGGGGGGCTACAAGCGTGTGGTAGCATCAGTGAATTACATCGTCGAATGGGTAGAGGTGGAGCCCTTAGCCTCCATCACGCCTCGCGCCATGATGAAATTCCTTTGGAAGAATATCGTCTGTCGCTTCAGTGTTCCTAAGGAACTCACGGTGGATAACGATACCCAATTCGACGCTCCAGCCTTCAGAGATTTCTGTAACTCCATCGGGACCACCCTTCGCTTTGATATGGTGGCTCGTCCAAAAACCAAAGAGGCCATGGGAAGAACCAATGGGCTAGTCCTGCAAGGAATACGTCACCACCTTGAAACAAGTGTACTCAAGCGGGGAACCCGTGTAGAGGAGCTCCCCGACATCCTATGGGGCCTGCGCACGACCCCTAGCTGCTCCACTGGAACGACCCCGTTCTCACTCATGTACGGGTCAAGCCGCCCTCCTGCCTGAGATCCGTCACCACTCTCTCCAATCGGAAATGCTCTCAGCACCACTACCGCCCAATTCGCTCAAAACGAGGACAACCGCAAGTGAGGGGCGACTTTCTGAAGAAATCCGCAAGTTTTATGCTTAAGACTCTCTCAGTATGCCCCCTGTGGCACCTATCGAGATGTAAACACCATCTTACTTAATGCAATGAAGATGTGAGGTTCCTACATGATCGCACCATTTATGCAATTATGACGTGGATCGAGGGTAGTCCCTTAACACGCTTCTGTTAAGGGGTTGACTGTTTGTGAATGTCTTCTCAATTTTGTGCTCATTGATGATTGAGAGGTTTGCCTTCTGACACGCTGTGATAAGATAGGCTGCTCCTAACACGCTGCTGTTAGGAAGCAGACCTGTCCTACAAGTCTCGCTTGCCTCACACAAGCTCTCGTTACCCTTCCCCTGCGAAGGATGTCACCTCCGTGGTGCCTAGGCGCCACGACCCCGTGGTCTCCCTAATAAAAGACCAAAGCGGCTTGGTCATCCATCGACTCCGCCATGGCGGCTTGCGTCCTGCTGGACCCAGGGCGCAAGTGACGGCTCGGGCCTAGTGTCCGAGTCTATGGATGTGCTAAGGATTAGTCCCCCTTCAGCCTCCAGGCTATACGCCGAACGACCTCCGGGTCACTCCTCACCCTGTTCTAATACAGGCAAAGGCCAAGCGTGCCTAACACCTTCGCATCCCCTCGGGAACGTTTAATGTTGGGGGCACACGTCCAATGTGCCCACGACTTAGCCTCATGGGCACCTCCAAGCCCACTGGGGGCTACAACCCCTAGTGGCCGTTCGGTGCCTCGTGACTTAGTCTCGTGGGCGCCCCTCCGGTGTACCTATGACTTACTGTCATGGGCATACCCCTAAGGTGCCCACGACTTAGCCTTATGGGCACCTCCAAGTCCACTGGGGGGCTACCACCCCTAGTGGCCATTCGGTGTCCCGCGACTTAGCCTCGTGGACGCCACCAGTGTGCCCACGATTTAATGTCGGGGGCACATGCCCAATGTGCCCATGACTTAGCCTCATGGGCACCTCCAAGCCCACTGGGGGGCTACAACCCCTAGTGGTTATTTGGTGCCTCACGACTTAGTCTCATGGGCGCCCCTCCGGTGCCCCACGACTTAGCCCTGTGGGCACCCCTCCGATATATCCATGACTCAATTTCATAGGCAGCTCGAACTGCGACACTTCTGAGGAGTTCTATTTCGACGACTCTCATCAAGCCGCTGAGCAAGAGGAGGACAACTTCGCCTACCTGGGCTTCGCTCCGACACGCCGCCCGCCTTGAGAGCTATGCCTCGGCAGGGCATCCTCGCATCCACGACTTCACCTATGAAGGCTTCGCTCCGACGCGCCGCCCACCTCGAAGGCCATCCCACACAACCTGGGATGAGCGGCACCCTTCGGAGCGACACCCTTCGGCGCGAGGCGTGTGGTTGCAATCCCTCCGGTGGCCGTGCGCCTTGCAGCCGCGCCCTGGTGACCGCACCTCAGCAGCCTCGCGTTCTCGTGCCCTCACGGTATCGAGCCCTCAGGTCTCGGGGCCTCGTGCCCTCGGAGCCTCGCGCCCTCGCGGCATCAAGCCCTCGCACACCCTCACATGCCCTCGCGGTGTCGAGCCCTCAGGTCTCGAGGCCTCGTTCCCTCGGAGCCCCGCGCCCTCGCGGCATCGAGCCCTCGCACCTCGGTGCCTCGCGGCCTCGTGCCCTCACGATGACAAGCCCTCAGGTCTCGGGGCCTCGTGCCCTCGGGGCCTCGCGCCCTCGCGGCATCGAGCCCTCGCACGCTCTCACGTGCCCTCGTGCCCGAGCCTTTGCGCACCCCGCGTGGTCTACACCCTCGCGTGCCTTGCGCAAAGGAACATCAATATACAAATACAATTCTATAAGAAGTGAAATTTCTCAAGCGCCAACACTAGCAAAACAGACCACTCCTAAAAATCTAGCGCACCTTGCTCGTGCCTGGCAATATTTCTGGGCACCATGCGGTTGCTAGTTTGTGCTGCGAGTAGCTTTACCGCACCACCTAGTGTTGTTCAGTAGCGCATGGTCACATGACAACCGCTCGCAGTGATAATGGGTCGACATAGTGACGATGGCACTACTCTCCTTGGTGGTCGCTAGAAGTAAGATCTGAATCCCTCTTGCATGCCTAGCGTTTAGGCTCAACTAGCTGGCCATAAGATGTCACCTTAGCTATAGTGGATAGTGGTGCTAGAACACATAGTGCAAAGTGCCACCGTGAGGGCGCCCTGGCTGCTTGCTCCAACTCGCCAGGGGAGCAACCCCACGTCTAGCGCCCTGGCAATCGGCACGTAAACGCCCTGGCACCCGTCTGCACAAGGGGCGTACATGAGCCCCTTACCCCGGGTGCTTGCCCATCAGCCCACTGAAAATGGTTCGAGGTCTGCTGAGTACTCGCGTACTACACGCACGTGTTACTCGGACATCCTCGCCCGGCGCCCTGCGGCCGCCATCCGAGCGCCCTGACGGCGCGCACCGAGGTTCTCCGAAGCCAAGTCGTCGACCACGTCGCCTTTCTCTGAGGCGAATCCTCATCAGTATTGCTTTCCTCAAGAGCAAACGTCATTCTCAACAGTCAGCACCGAAACAATCAGCAGGATGGCCTCCCGAGCCTATGTTAGCCATATATGCCTTTGGAATCAGTAATGGTCAATGGTGCAATTAATTGGGCCAGTTTGCTCATGTGAGGGTATCCATTGAAGCTGGGCACATGGTCGCTCCATGTGAACTCTATTTGATTAATGGCCTCAGCTAATACAACTAGTACTACTTCCATCTAATCAGGGAAAGTCATTGCTCCTCTTTTCAATACTTTATGATCTCACACCGATATTCAGAAAGGGCTGGACCTATCATCAGAGACAACCAGGTGATCAAGGTCTTATTTCACCGCGTTGAAAGGCATGGCCGAGTTCGGCATGAATAAGAAGATGGTCTTCTACAATGCATATGGAAGGATGGGCTCCCTCACTCTGAACTGTCGCTAGACGATCCTACGGCAGAATACACTACAAACCCTATCAAGGTACAGAACAATGACAAAGCCTTCGACTACGTCTATTTGATCCATTCAGGGGAGCAAGAAAATGAAAAGGTTGGACAGGCAACTCAAGCAATGTATCAAGACTTTTCAGCAAGATGAAGGTGTCAAGTACATTAATTACGAACTTCGGATAGGTCAAGTCTTCTGGCAACCGAGTTTGTCATGTATGGTTCTCCGATGACTACCTAAGGCAAATACAAATTAGTGCTTCAATGTTCTACAAACTACGTGGATAAGAAATCACATCAACATAGAATCAATTAACACACTACAAGCATGGTTACAAAATATAATACAACACTTGTTGTCCAACATGACATTCTATTCAACATGCGACCTTTTCTTTTCATAAAAGCAAGGCTATTTTTTCCTTTGCCCGAGAGATCTTGAAGACAAGCGCCAAGAGCATTCATACAATACAACAATCCAAGAGTAGCATATATGAAAGGAAGCAGAGAGAATAGGGAGCTTTCAAGAGAGAACGAGGGCTTTCATAGAGTTTATGTAATAACGAATCCATTATTGTTTGCTCTTTCTTGCTTTCGGCAAGGTGGCAACTATACCAAAGTACCAAAACGAAAAGTCATCCAACTCCACGCCGTCAAGGCGCCCGCAAAAGCAAAAGAAGCGGCGCCTAACACCCTCACTACACCTCGAAAAAGCAAAGGAGCGGCGCACCTTTACAGCACACCTTGCCCAGAGCGCCTGGCGACCAATCACCCTAGCACCCTTGTGCCCGCACCTTGCACCCGAAGGCCTGGCGCCGAGCGCCTGGCACCACGCTTGCGCCGAGCGCCAAGCACCTGCACGCCTAGCACTGAAAGTGCCACACCGAAGCGCCACAACAACCAAGTGCCCCTAGCACTAAGCGCCCAGCGCCACAGCAACGCCCACGTCCTCCGGATGCTCGCGCCCACTCACGCCCACAGCAACCAACGGATGCTCGCCACCGCCTGAAGGGAGAACAAGAGTGGTCGTCCGTGCCAAGCCGGGTGTGGCGGCCAAACCTCGAGCGGCAAGCGGCGGCGGCGCGCACGAGGGCACCGAGGAGGCCATGGCGCGGCCCGCTGGTGGTGGAGAGGGCCACTCAGAGCCGGTGCGAGATCGATGGCGTTGAGGCCCGAGAGCGGCGGGCCTCCACCAGCGACAAAGGCCGAGGCGGTGGCGCCGGCACCGAAGAAGGCCACGACGCAGGCCCGCGGCTGGCGGAGGAGGGCCACTCGGGCCGAGGCGTGGGACCGCGACATTGAGGCCCCGGGAGCCTCCAGCAAAGAAAGTCGGGTGGCGGCACCGCCACTCAGAAGGCCTACTGCTGCTCGATCTTGTGAAGAAGAACTGCAAGGGGCGGGCGCAGATCGACAAGCGCGTCGGTGGCTTGGCCTTGGGGAGGTGGTGCTAGGGGAATGGAACCACTGGCGCCATGGAGCGAAGAAACCAGAAGCAAGAGAGGTAGAAATGGGAAATGGAGGCCAGGCAAAAGATAAGGAGGAAGAAAGAGACCTGCTTTTGCCGTGGTATCCGATGGGTTCGCTTGCTGCGAATATCAATAGCCTTGGATTCCTGTGGGTCTAGCCGAGGACTGGTGGCCGTGGATATCGATGGGATTCAACTGCCTTGGGTTTCCAGTGCTAGCTCATAGCGTGTCCCAGCACATTAAATAGCTCTACCATTTAACTTGGGGACACAGGAACATATCATGTGACTAAAGACTGGTTTAGATCAGGACCTGTGGCGGCCACCCCAAAGGAAAAAAGCTTTTTGTGTTTTACCCTATGGACCAAGTCAAGATACATCAATGCCTAGCATTTTTTCGTACACATCTGATTGGTTCAGGCCAGAGCAAGTGGAACGACCCGAAGAATATTAACTAAGCCTTACATGCGCTTCTGATAATTAAACTCCACAGGTAAGTCGCGGTTCAAGACTTCCCCTTAGCGTTTCCCCCGCAACGCCAAGGGACAGGGGGGCTACTGTTGGAGGAATATTTTATCCCCTTGTTAGTGGGACCCACTCCTTGGAGTGAATACCGACTCATCGGGTCTGACAGTGTAATCACCTGGCAAAGACTATCTGTATCCCTTGTTTGTACTCGTAAAACACTGTAATACCCCCTGATTGTATCCTTAGAATAGTCAACCCCCAAGGGGTATGTTGGTCTTTTGTACAGGCTTAGGAGCCTATAAATACCCCTTTGTATCCCTCCTTTCAAGGGAGAGCTCTTAAGCAATACATATAAGCAAGTCACTAGGTGAGCCTTGGGAGGATCCTCGAACCCCGTGAGGCCACCGACAGAGTAGGCGGTCCTCTCGGACCCCGAACTCAGTATAAATCCTCGTGTTCGCTCGCTCTCGTGAATGAAGGCCAGTGCACAGCACGTCATCCGCCTCTTACTTGTGTTAGGTTTTACACCATCAACACACACACACACACACACACACATATATATACACACTCACACACACATACATATACATATATATTTATACATATACATACATACATACATAAATATATATATATATATACACACACACACACACATATATACACATATATATATATACATATACATATATATCTACATATACATATACATATATATGTATATATATACATATATATGTATATATATATATAGCATAGGAAACATAGAAACAATAGGTACCACTACATCATCAAGAAAGTCCTACAACTTGAACCACAAATGCCTCTTAAGTACATGACAAAGGGAAAATAGTAGGTGTTATTGCGATTCCTTCTACGTACCTGGCAAATTCCCACATAAGGTCGCGCCCACCTTTGTCCATGGATTTTTTTTTACCCAACCTGCATTCTTCTCTACACCACTTTTCCTAATTATAAAAAGCATTGATGTTAGATAAAACAACTAAAAAGATGAATGTTCCAAAATAAATGAGCCATATCCAATTTGCAGCTGTTGGGTCTGCAATATATCATTGATTTATGGACATATCAGATAGTTCTTATGCAATTTCAAGAACCGAAGTAGACACTAATTGAATAAGGGCTAATTTAGGGGAGGCTCCAATGCATGTGCTCAATGCACCCAGGAACATATCAGAAAACAGATGGATTGTGCTTAATGGGTACATCATGCTCAATGCATCGGATCTTTGTGGCTCAAACCTAATCAATAGGAATAACTCCAGTTTTGCAGTAATATTTATTCTTGCGATCTCATCTCCCAACAATGAACCTAAGAAAAAATGCCTAAACTAATGGGGAAGCATGAATCAAAACAACCTGAATAACTCCAATAATTGCATCCGAACAGCTTCAACCAGTCAATAAACACAATATAGAAGGGCAAAACCAAACGACGTACAGGTGACAGGTTGTTGTCTAGCAGATAAAAACATAAACATGAATTTACACATTAAACTAATGCTCGAGAGATGGAAAATAAAATAGTAGGAACTATCTTGCAAGCATATGTATTCTTTGGAGGCAAGGACATAGCTTATTTCACAACCACTGATCAAAACTTTGTGTAGGGCCTGTTTGGATAGGAAAGATCTAGATGAATCCAAATTCCCAAAGCAATTCATTCATCAAAACATCCCTTAAATGTAAATCCACTTATAGATCAGCTACAAAAACAATAGAAATCAAAACTTTCCTCATTGTATCTATAATTCTGTAATGACAAACACAAGATCTAGTTATCATGTAATCTTAAACCAAGAAAAGAATGCACATAGTATAAAGTAGTAAGAGTATGCTATGGGCTGAAGTTAATCAATAATAGTTTCTGCTTGTTCGACATGCATATATGTAGTTAGTTGTTTCTAAAAGACAAATTAGTTTAGAAAATATAGACATAGGATGTAACCTACATATCAGGTGTATGGTACGGCACAATGGAACGATCAAGCCGCCTAGTAATCCAAAAGGGGGGACACCTGCAAAGGTAAGCTGCAAACATTATTATATTCAGTAAATTGACCTAACCGAATAGGTAGTAAAAGGTATAAAGGCAAAGGAGCATACCACTTGATCAATCTGAGGTGGTATATTTAATCCCAACATATTAGGTTGAGCATCAACACCATTTGGGTAGATGGCAATAGAGCAATAGGGAAATCTTTAGACTAATACGATCATTATGTAGGCATATTACATATAGAGTTGCCGAACATGTAAAATCAGAAGTTGGAACACTTGGGAGTTGGGAGCTATTGTTTTACCAATAACTATCGTGTCTTATATATTGTTGTAAATCCAGAAAGAGAGCTTGATTTATGCTCTGCATGGTCCAGTTAAATCATCTAAAAATGAACATAACATGGAAGTTGTGTTTCCCTAACAGAATAACAACTAAGGTAACAAAGCTAGCTAGGAGAAGCACCAAATTTACAGTAGCAAACATCTCACATAGTAGCCAAAAATGCAAACCCAATCATTTTACTCGAAAGGCAATCCAAAACAATGAGCAGATAAAAGCTTGAGCCGACCTCTGACGAATTATTCGTGTTTCTAACAGTATAATGTAAAAGCTCTAGCAATAATTTTTCTTTTTGTAAAATCATTCACTGATGAAACCCCAACTGACGAATTACCAAGCTGTTTTAGAAAAAGCATAAATCTTTCCTTATAATGATGACATGAAATGTATATCCCTGGCACCTCAGGTCACATGAAATTGCTACCTTCAAGTATTATCGAATGGCAGAGAAATATTTCTTCAAAAGGCACAGAAATCATAATGTGTTGTGGCAACATAAGGAAAACACTACTTAAGCATACTAATATTTAGCATACTTGGACTGCCGAGAACATCAGAAAGTTCAAAAAACAGTCACCTATAAAAGTGGACATTCACAATAGCGTAGATTGTAAAATGCATAGATCGCAAAATTTACATGCAACATCATAAAAGCCGAACCATTACAGGCATGCATGTATTATTGTAGAAGAGTCACGAAAAAAAAAGAAATGCAGCATTTGGTATGGATCTCAGCATAAAAGGCAAGCCGTAAGGAAATTAGGCAGCAAAATTTTGAAAGTGTACACCTAACATTTCCACTTCATTATTAGAATCTAATTAAGCTAAAAAATTAAGACCACTGAAAACGACATATAATGTTAATCAATACAAGACTGAGCTAAAATACCATAGAACATTACAGTTCTCTTATACGAACTTTATAGTCTACTAGAATATCTCTCAGTATTTTGCGGTATCCAAACAAACTTAACAGACAGGGAGCAGGGAAAAAAGGAAAAGTTTGGACAACAGATGGTAAAAAATGTTTGTAGTTTCAAAATTAGCGTGTCAAGATGAGCTAAAATACCATAGGACATTACAGTACTCTTATATGAAATTTATAGTCTGCCAGAATATCTCTTAGTATTTTGCGGTATCCAAACAAACATAACAGACAGGGAGCAGGAAAAAATGAAAAGTTTTGATAATAGATGGTAAAAAAAGTTTGTAGTTTCAAAATCGTCATGTCAAGACTGAGCTAAAATACCATAGGACATTATAGTACTCTTATATGAACTTTGTAGTCTGCCAGAATATCTCTCATTATTTTGCGATATCTAAACAAACTTAACAGACATGGAGCAAGGAAAAAAGAAAAGTTTGGATACCACACGGTAAAAAAAGTTTGTAGTTTCAAAATCATCGTGTTTCTGATGGTATAATATAAAAGCTTCAGGAATAAATTTTCTTTCGCAAAATCATATACTGATGCAACCCCAACTGACAAATTACCGAGTTGTTTCAGAAAAAGCATAAATCTTTGCTCATAATCTGTGTTGGCAAGAGCGACGGCTCAAACATGCCCTCTCTAAGTGGATAAGGGGAGGAAGAATGATGAGGAAGGAGAACAAAACTCGCAGGGTAGTAGCAATGGGCTGAGAATGCCATGGCAGGAGAGGAACAATGCTGCATGGCCTCGGCTCACCAAACGACCGAAAGAGGAAAAGTGACGAGAGGAGCGAATTCTAGGAACCAAATTGGAAGAGAGGCAAAAAGTGAAGAGAAGGCAGGCAGTAGGGAAGAGGAGCTGTGGCATGCGCAAGCACGCGATTGACCTAAAATCTCCCAGGGGCTTTCCAGCTTCGACAATTTTGTTCCCCTGTAAGAGTTCTATATATATAAACACACAAAAACACATCTGAACACATCTATAGAAGGGAAAAAGGCATCTCACCTTGGCATCAACACAAAACTATGTGGACAGGTCACCAGAAATGTTTGTTCCACACACACACCTACGGAACAAGCAAGCGAAATGAGGAGCAACTAATTCAGCAAAGGAAGAAACGCTAGCGTAGCTAAATCGGTAAGAACAAGATCAAACCTAACCGTATACTCGGACGGTGAAGGTGCAAAGAAATTAGTGGAAACCAGTAACACCCCAGCTCGACATTGAGCCTAGAATGTTACTAACTAACTTAATAATCCAATTTTCTTCAATTCACTAACAAAATTCAGCAAGCCATACAACAACGAATAAGCTCAACACACTCAACAAATCTAGCACACGCTGCATATGTTCAAACTAAAGGGGTATCACATATTGAATAAGAAGATCGTAGGCATAAATCTTGCTCTATCTCATCAAATAACTGTTCCAAAAGAATATTTGAACAATAAAGAGATGAGTTCTTTATCAACTATAGATGGTTCATCAAAATTCTTCAAAGGTTTACTGGGATGAAAGTCTAAACAAGTCAATTAAAATACTCTAACATATAAATGTTTGCTAAATCAAGATCTGAAATTTTAAAGCATAAATAGAAACATCCACAGGACATACTTGACTACTCCAATTACAAATAACTCAATCATCACGAAGGATGAGCACAGTCTTAGAACAAAAGTAATAGCAGGTTTACTTAAGTTTAAGTAAAAGAGCTATTTTATTTGTCTTAGGTGATCATGAGTGAAGTGAGCCAAAACTACTACTTCCCATGCATGTCGCTTCCTCGAGAAGTACCTAAAAGAAACATCAACAACAAGCATGAGTCCACGACTCAGCAAAATACAACAGTGTAATAGACAAAGCATCATGAACAGGTAATGAAGATAACAAAATCCTCATATAAACATCAGCAAGGAATCCATAATTGAATATCTTATACTTTCATGCGATGCAGATGACAACAATGCAACTTTCTTCCTTCTTTGTAATTACCGGCAATGCGAGTAGTGCATCTGTCGATGCATACTCAAGCATGTGCCCTCTGGTACAGGGACCTCAAGCCCACACTCCAAGAGTGTGGGGACCTCATGCCCGACCAATACATGATGGGGATCTCATGCCCGTCCAATGCATGACGGGGACCTCAAAAGAATCAATTCTTGGCTACCATGAATGCTATGATGCAAATGAACGTAATAATCTTAATCGATCATGAGCAAATAACATTCAGCGACAAAATCATAATTAAAAATTTCATACAAATAAACCATAGCAATTTTCATGAATCTAACTCCGCATATACTTTACACTGCTTGCACTTGCCTCAACCGCGAGATGGGTGACGACGAAAAGAGGACTCTATCCCCGGGTTCTCACCACCACCTGGAATTCATAAAGCATACTAAGAATACCATTCGATTGCACACAACATAGCAATAAAACAAAATGAACTCATTCGCTCCTATTCGCAACCCGAAACAAAGCTATTACATTTCCCAATTCCAATCTGTCCAAAACAGACAGCCACCATAGAAAAACTATAACTTTTGATTTATAGCTCCAAAAATCATGAACTCAAGTTCTATAGAATCTACACACACATACCCACAAATTCTTAGGTGATCGAAAGTTTAGATTATTTCATCTAAACCCTTGTTTTTATCACCAAAGACAACTTTGTCATCTTCGGTACTTGTCGGTGTTTTAGAACCGAACTTACGTAAAGATTGTTTGATTTGGGGGGTCTCCTAGAATGAAATCATGCAGAGAGATTGACACGGGGATTTTTATATAGGTTCAGGCCTTCTCCGGAGAGAATAATAACCCTACTCTGTGTGTGTATGGTATTGAGTGTATTTTGAACAATCGGGGAAAAACTCGACTATTACGGATGATAGTGCTTGTATTTCGATGGCCCCTTCCCTCTCTCGATTCTTTGCCATTATATAGTGCGTGAAGGAGTGGCGGTTTCTCCAGTGAAGCGGTGCCTCATCACATCTGTAATTAGGCGACGTTGGTAGTAATCACCGGCGATAACTCCTCCACGTCGCCTAACACTATATACCGAGAGATAATGGAGCATTACGTGCTATTACTTGGCGAGTAACAACAGATGATGATCGTTTGAATCCCTTAATCAATTGGGCCTACTTGTGCGTAGGTTTAATTGATCATAAAGTGGTCATAAATGACCTAGTCATAGAAGAACCTCGACTATGAGGTAGTCGTAGCAAGACTTACGACTATGGGGTAGTCGTAGCATAACTTACGACTATGGGGGTGGTCGAGAAGAACTTCGACCATCCAATGAGGCTCTTCCCTTATAACATTTAAGGGTATACTCGGGGACCATATGACGTCATATTTACTTGGTTAAGGAGTTATAGATAAAAGATAAAATGAGGATTATTATATCCTCGTCATCTAGCCCCCAAGCTTCAAGTGAAAGCAACTTACTTGGTTAAGGAGTTATAGTTGGTCTTACGACCACGAGAGGGTCGTAGAAAGATAGTCGAAGGAAAAACTCTTCGACATTAGTGTACTACTTTGACCAGAAGTATGCTTGGTCAAGAAAATTGCTTACGGCTATCAAATAGTCGTAGAACATTTCTACGATCACGAGGTGGTCATAGCATGGTGATCGGAAGACAAACCTTTCCGATTGACATTTCCTTTGGTTAAAAAGAATCTAACTAAGGAAGTAATTTCATTTGAGGTGTAAAAGCAAACCTGATTTTCTCGAGCAGACATCGTTGTGGAATTTCAAACGACACCGTTAGCTTTGTCTGTTGAGGCGGTTCCCGAGACGGTGGCAACCTTTGAATACCACGCCTCGGTCCAAGGCACGCAGTTATAAATACTTACCGGGGTAAGACTTAGGGTTCACACTTTTCCTCAAATCATCCCACTGTTCATCAAGTTCTTGTCTTCTCCGCCACCAACTCAATCAAGAATCTCCCCCTTCTGAGAGAAATGGCCGGGAGGGTCTCCGAGTGGGCCGAGTCGGAGATGGATATGGCGAAGATGCAAGCCCTTGTCAACGCTGGGAAGATTCCAGAGAGAGTTCTCGTGGAGTGGTTCGGCATAAGCAAAGAATGGCCGTTGGGGAGGATGGACAAATTCCGCCTTCCAGTGTAACTGTGAGTGTGGTCTCGATTGCTGCTCACCCTTTTCTTACACTTATACTCGAGTATTTTGAGGTGGAATTGGTGAACCTTGGTCCCAATTCCATCACAATGTTGAGCGTGTTTGTGTATCTCTGTGAGGCGTGCACAGGAATTCCAATGACCTTGAGCTCTTCAAGATTTCTACGTAATGGCTCGACAAGTTTGGAATAGCCTAAGTCGTGGTCTGAAGCTCCATGATGGGAAATCGAGGGAGTACATTCAGATGTTCACCAGGTCCTCGTGGCCGGGATGGAGGAAGAGGTGGTTTTACTGGAAAGTCACCTCCGAAGATAGCCTTACCTTCCAGGGGAAGGCTACCAAAAAGAAATCTTCGTGGGATTCGACTCATAAGATATCGGTCATTGCCCCTATATTCAAGCCATTAAGGATTTGAAAGAAGGGGGTTGATTGGATGGCATGTGGTGAAGGATTTCATCACACGTCGAATTAGCCCTTTGAAGAAACGAGTACCTCCTATGTGGAAGTACACGGGCCAAAAGACCCACCGGGGACTACGAGGAGGGTAAGTAGTTTTTCGACTTAACTCTCGGTTTGGTCTTCTTGAAATTATCTAATCGAGTATCTTTATCTGCTTTATACGAGATCTTTCATTTGCAGAGATTGACGTTCGAGTCAAACTTCGTTTGTGAAAACCCCGCCACCCTAATGGCGGTTCCTCAAATCCTTGCGGTTTTGTCCGCAGAGGAAAAGGTTGAGCGCCTAAAGGTAATCAAAAGCTGATTTTATCCTTAGGACTTTATAGTCGAGAAAGAACTTACGACTAGGTAGTGATCGTAGAAAATCTTACAATCAGGGACATGTCGTAGAAAAGCTTACGACTAGGTAATGGTCGTAGAAAAACTTACGACTGGTCATTGATTCTTCTTTTTATGTTTTTCTTTACAGAAAGTAGGCATGGAAAACCGCCGGGACGACAAAGAGGTCGAACTGATGACCATTGGCGCAGGGGCGACAGTGGACAAGGACTCAGCTCCCCCAAGTAAAAAGCATCGACTTTCAAGAGTCGTCGACAAGGAGGATCAAGCTCAAGTCCCTCGTTTGACCAGGTCCTCGTTAAGGTCTCATGCGCGCATAGTCGCAGGCAGAAATCAAGTCAAAACAATCAAGTCGAGGAGGATGAAGAACCTCTTATACGCAAGACCCCTAAGACCAAGGACATGACCACAAAGATGGCAAGACCGGCAGCATTGCACCGAGGAGGCCGTGGAAGAAGTCGTGGCTCCCGAGGCGGTTGTCACAACCGTTGAAGTTGTAGCCATGGCCGCTGAGGTAGCGGCCACAAGTGCTGAGGTGGCGGTTATAACCACTCGTAGCGGCTACAACCACGAAATAGCCGCCATGACCACCGATGTGGTCGTGGGACCAAGAGAGGCGATCGCAAGTCTCGCCCAAGGTGGAGATGTACCGACCACCGTGTGGGAAGGAAATTGTTGCGACCTCCTTCCCGGTACCCAAAGAGATCTTGCAATTTGAGAATTGGAAGATGAGGAATACTTCAACCATTACGATTTCTTTGGCCCTGCTTCCATAGTAGGGTCTTCGCTTAGATCTCGCCATCGAGTCCCTCATCCCAAAGACATTCCCAATAGAGGGACACTTTTGACAATGAGCGTCTTGAGAAGGTTTGGTGGGATCGGTCGATAGAGTAGACAAGTCAAGCATGCAGAGCTGGTTTACTCGATATTTGCTCGATCAACCATCAGTGTAAGTATTTAAGAATACTTATATATGTGATCTTCCCTTGTTTCTTACTGTCTTTCCTTTTGCAGAAAGCTCTAGAGTAAATTGCCGTTGTCGGTGAATATCACCGACAACTTCTAGAGTCATGACAGAAAGAGGAACTCTGCAAACAGGCAGAGAGGTGGTAAGTCACTATTTTTCATAGTCGTTTTCGACTTGACTACTTATATAGTGCTTACAGGGTTTGTCGTGGAAAAACTCACGACTAGGTACTAGTCGTAAAAGGCTTACGACCAGATGCTTAGTCGTAGGAGAACTTACGACTAGATCCATAGTCGTAGAAGAACTTACGACTGGATCAATGGTTGTAGGAGAGCTTACAACCAATTTAATAATGTTCATGTCCACTTTTAACCTTTACAGGTTAAAAAGCGACGAAAAGACTCTAACCGACTCGCTCGATTATCAAAAAGAGGAGTTGAGAAAGCTATGTGAACAAGTAGAATTCCTCTTGAGGAAGGTTAAAGAAGCTAAATCAAGAATCAAGAAATGCGAGAAAAGATAAACGATAAGTCTTTGGACTTAGGACTGCTTATATTGTTGATTTTTACCTGATCGTCACTTCTTTTCAGAAAAAGAAAATGATACGAGACAGCTTCAGGATGAAGTTAAGGAAAAAAACTGTGGTTATTCGCGAGCTTTTTCGTATATCCAAAGAGAAGGATCAAGAAATTGAGAGGCTGAGATCTCGCCGATCAGGTAAGCATTTCTTTTCCTGCAGTCCATTACGAGTTCCCTTCCTTTTCTAATTCTCGTTTCCTCTTTTAGAAATGGATCTTGAACCGAAGACTCGAAAATGAACTTAGGATAAGACTTTGATCTATAACGAGACTATCGCATTGCTAAGGCAAACGCAGATGAAGTCAAGTTATGGAAGGAGCGGCATCTTTGAGACCGCTGCTTCTCATAATGCAAATCGAGAAGTTAGATTCTCGTCTAGCGTAAGAAATTCTTTTACCTGTGACTATTTTATTCTCTCCTCTAGAAGTTTATTTACTCGACCGGTCTTATTCTTGTCAGAACAAGTGGTCGAAAACAAACAACTTCGCGAGGCTTCGACTCGTACCCAACAGGTCATGGAGGCGATGAAGATTAATCTTCAAGACAATATCACGCCTCTGAACAATGTACTTGGTGAGCTACATCTTTGAGGAAAAAGCTCCTCAAGATGATACGATAGCTGCTCACGTAAGTACTATTGGGGAACAACTCGGGACTTTGCAAGAACTGGTGACCACTCTGAAGGCCAATCAAACTGAGTCCATCAAGGAGGCGGTCGAAAGTGCTATAAGTTATGCATTGGCAAAACTTAAAGCTCATGACCCCAAATTTTAATGTGCAACTAATCGAAGTCGACTTCGATTGCCCAAAGGCATAAGTCGTCTTATTGAAGAAATGCAACCACTCGGTAAAAAGTTTTGAGGAAATGCGACTAGGATCTCCTTCTTGAGTGATTTGTAAAAACCCGTGAAAAACAAGCTTTTGTTGATGTATTATATAATGCATCTTTTTTCTGCAAATCATCTTGTCGAGTAGTTAGTAACTCAAAAGATAATTAACTAATGAAAAATGTAATGAAAGACTAAGAATTGAAGTCAAATTAATAACTTTATCCTAGCCCCGATTATTTGTTTAGTTTGTTTAGACAAACTAAGTAAATAGTATTAAAAAGGGTTTCAAAAACAGAGAGGTTTGGTTAACTTGTAGTTTTTGGTCACGATTGTCATGCATCGGCGAAAAAAGTAGTAACGAATCGACACTAGGAAGTTTCTTCTAGTGGGCGGGACCACATCAGAGAAGAAAGTCTTCGACTAGGTGATGTCACCATCTCCGACTAGATTAATTAAATCGAGAACAACAACTTGAGTTAAACAAACATCGAGAGGACTTCAAAAAATTCGTTATTTCCTTCTTTGGAGGACTCGATAAGTTTGTCCCGGTATCAAGAATAGGAAATCGAACGATGCTAGGAAGTTCCTTCTAGTGGGCGTGACCACTTGCAAAGAGGAGAGACTTGACTAGATGTGTTTCTTCCTCCCACCGCCTTCATTTAATCGAATACCCCAAAAGCGGTTGAATAAATCTAAGAAAGTGCACTTGACTTAGAATATTTTTCAAAAGAACTGAAGAAATAAACTAAGGTGAAAAGAGGAGGCTTTAAAAATATTTCGACTAAATAGAACCCGAGCTCTTTGTGTTGGCAGCAAAAGTGAGTAACGAGTCAACACTAGGAAGCTCCTTCTAATGGGCAGGACCACATACAGAGAGGAGAGGCTTCGACTAGGTGATGTTACCTGTCTTTCGACCAGTATAAAGGAAACTGGGTATTTGGAATATAGTCGAAAGATTATGAAAGCACTACTCAAAAGTAAGACAATAGAGGTAGAGAGAACCTGAGTCTTTATTGTCTGAATGATTGGTTACACATAAAACTTGCGTAACTGGTCGATGTTCCAAGAGTTCAAGAGAACTCGGTCATCTTCCATTGCCAATCGTCATCGACCACGGACAAGTAACCCGACCACTTTGTAAGGACCTTCCCACTTGGGAGAAAGTTTGTTCGATTAGACTTGGATTGGCGAGCCTCAATACCAAGTCACCTCAAACAAGGTCTGCGAGGTTGGACCTTCGATCGTAGTATCTGCGTGAGGGCTTGTTGGTAGACTATTTGAGCGGATTAAGGCCCGGTTTCTCCTTTCCTCAAGTAGATTAATATCATCTGCTCGAAGTTGTTCTGGTTGGAGTCTTTGAAAGTTTCAACTCGTGTTGACCTTATCTTTAGTTCCGGAGGAAGCATGGCTTCAGCTCCGAAGACTAGAAAAAATGGTGTTTCACCTGTAGCTCGACTGGTAGTCGTACAAACTGCCCATAATACGGAGGGTAACTCTTGTACCCAAGCCCCCGAGCGTTTGATGAGCTGGTCGAAGACTCGAGTCTTAATTCCTCTCATTATTTGGCCGTTTGCACGTTCGACTGCCCCATTACTTTGGGGATGGGCCACAGAAGCATAACACAGTTTGGTACCAAACTCGTCGCAAAATTCCTGAAATTTTGCGCTTGAAAATTGCTTACCATTATCTGTAATTATTCGACTCGGTACTCCAAATCGAGTAATTACGCATCTCATCATAAACCGTTTTGCCGCTTCCGTTGTTATCGATCCACGTGTTCGCTTCAATCCAATTTGTGAACGTATCAATAGCCACAAAAGGAACTCAAACCTCCCGGAGCTTTGGGGAACGGTCCTAGGATATCGAGACCCTGTGCATAAAAGGCCAAGATAGAGGTATTGTTTGTAATGCCCGAGGTTGGTGTATTTACTCGCTATGAAACCGCATCGACACACTTTTAACCAACTCTTTAGCATTGTAAAGGGTCATTGGCAATAAAACCTTGTCGAAAAGCCTTACCGACCAGTGTTCTGTAGGAAGCATGATTTCCACAGATACCATCATGTATGTCGTGAAGTAGTGTTAATCCTTCACTCTGCGAAATGCATCGCATGAGCACCCCTTGAGTACCTCGATTATAGAGGACTCCTTCAACCAAAGTATACATTTTGGCTTTTCGGGATAAACGATCTGCCTCGAGATCGTCTTCGGGTACTGAACCCTTCTGAAGATACTCATAGATAGGCGTCATCCATGTATCCTCGTATTCTAGAGAGGCCGTCTCAATAGGAGGTGTCTCTGGTCCATCGACCGATGACGACTTTTGGAGTTGTTCCAAGAAGACTCCTTTGGTACTCTGGATCGGGAAGAAGCTATTCGAGCAAGTCGATTCATGAGGAAATTATCCTTTCGAGGGATAAATTGTGCCTTGAAACCTAAGAAATGCTTTTCTAGCTTACGCACTTCCGATAAGTACCGAGACATTATCGGGTTAGAAACCTTTGGTACTCTTTTCGATTTGATTCACGACTAGTTGAGAGTCTCCTCTCACGAGTAGTCGATTTAATCGAGAGCGCTTTTCTTTGCTTTCGTATGCCGCCTAGCAAACCTTCAGATACGCCACGTTGTTAGTGGCCCGAAAGTTTAATTGTATGACATACTTTAAGGTCTCTCGGTAGGAGATACCAGACCACCCGACCCGAGCCACTTAAAGTGGCGACCCGTCAAAGTACATCATCCATTGGTCGTGGGAATCAGATTGGGGATCTGAACAAGTTCAGATTTGTCCATTCGGCGACAAAGTCTGCGCCAAGATCTGGGATTTAACGGCCGTTCGGGACACGAAATGGATGTCGAACTCCCCAAGTTCGACTGACCATTTTGCCATGCGTCCCGCTGTTTCCCTATTCTGGAGGATCGCTCCCAAGGGAAACTCAGACGGCACAGCTATTTTGTGCGCTTGAAAATAATGCCGCAGTTTCCTCGAAGACATGAGGAGGGCATATAGAAGCTTTTGGACCTGAGGGTAACGCTCCTTAGGCCCGTGTAGAACTTCACTTACGTAGTAAACCGGTCGTTGTACGTTTTCACGTTCCACGACTAGTACTGCGCTCACTGCCTGTGGCGTGGCAGCTAGGTAAATTAAGAGTGTTTAAATGCGGTCTTAGAGAGACCGTAATAGGAGCACTCAGAAGGTACCTCTTGACATCCTCAAAGGCAACGTTTGCCTCTTTCGACCACTCAAAACCTTCGTGTTTCCTAAGAAGTTTCAAGAAAGGTAGTCCCTTTTCTCCTAGTCGTGCGATGAAACGACTTAAAGCCGCCATGCACCCCGTGAGTTTCTGGACTTCTTTCCTTGTGGTCGGAGGGCGCATTTGGAGAATGGCCTTTATCTTTTCCGGATTTGCTTCGATTCCTCGTATAGATACTAGGAATCCAAGCAATTTTCCTGAAGAGAGTCCGAACACACACTTCTCAGGATTGAGTTTTAAGCGATTTTTTCGAGGTTGTCGAATGTTTCTTGTAGGTCGATAATATGATTAAGTCCTTCATGCTTTTAACGACTAGATCATCAACATAGGCTTCCAAATTTCGCCTAGTTGAGATAAAAAAGTCAATTGCATCAAGCGTTGAAAAGAAGCACCAACATTTTTAGATCAAATGGCATTTTACATAGCAAAATATACCAAATGGTGTAATAAACGCAGTCTTTTCTTCATCGTCTAGACACATATTGATCTGGTGGTATCCAGAATATGCATCTAGAAAACTTAACATCTCACAACCTGCAGTAGAATCAACCAACTGATCGATGCGAGGTAAAGGAAAATCGTCTTTTGGACAAGCTTTATTAAGATCGAGAAAGTCACGCATACGCCATTTGCCGTTTGACTTTCTAACCATTACAGGATTAGCCAACCATTCGGGATGATTGACCTCTCTTATAAAGCCTGCTTTAAGTAGCTTATCCAATTCTGATTTGATAGCATCTCGTCGATCAGGGGCAAATCTCCGTAATTTTTGTTTTACGGGTACTTTGTCGGTAGTAAAAGCTAGCTTGTGCTCGATCACTTCCACTGGGACTCGGGCATGTCGGATGCTTGCCACGTGAAGACATCTGCGTTAGCTCGAAGGAAGGTGATGAGGCGTCTTCCTATTTGGGGTCGGAAGTTTCCCCATGCGAGCGATCTTGAGGGCTCCCTCGTCCGAGGAACCTCTTTGACCTTGTCGTTCGGCCGAGATGACTTTAGGCTTCAACTTACTAGTCGAAGGTGACTTTCTTCTCGGTGGTATTTGTCCAACCATCTCGAGGATCGTGATCGCGGTATCGCCATCTTCTTGTCACAATGAATTGTGATTACTCCTTTGAGACCTGGCATCTTAATACATTGATATCCATAATGAGTAGCCATTAAGAATTTTGCCAAAGTTGGTCGTCCGAGTATGGCGTTATATGCCGTATCGAAATCGACTACATCAAAGGAGATTTTCTCTGTCCTGAAATTACTTGGTGAACCAAATGTTAAAGGAAGAGAAACTTGACCAATCGGTTTGGCCGAAGATCCCAGTACGATTCCATGGAAAGAGTATCGTACCGGTCTTACCTTAATCCTGGGTACTTGCATTTCGTCCAGGGCACTCGTAAATAAAATATTTAACGAGCTGCCACCATCAACCAAAACTCGATTGACTCGACAATTGTTGATGGTGGGTTCGACCACGATCGGATACCGACCTGGTCGAGTCGAAGGAATCAAACAGTCACTCTTCTCAAAAGAGATGGTGACTTCTGACCACTTTGGTAATTTATTGACAAGAGGAGGATCTATGGAGTTTACCTCTCGTTCAGCAGCTTTAAGTTGTCGCTTTGATTCATATGCCGATGATCCTCCGTAGATGTGCTCGACGGTGTGTTGCGGATCCTGGAACGGCATCTCCTCCTCGTCATCTAAAGTCTTATGACCACTCGTTTGCCCTACCTGCTCGAGAGTAGGAAGCGGTCCTTGTCACAGTAGTAGTCTTCAAGCTTTCGTTGAAAGACCCGGCAGTTGCGAAGGTCATGCCCCTCCTTTTTATGGAAAGGACACCACCTAGGCTTATCATTTTTCCGATCGGGGCGCTTACCTTTGCCTCGGTCGGAATGTGGCTTGGAGGTGCGTGGCTCTTTATCATTCACAGCCAAGACCTCCTTGGAACTGCTGACTTGGAGTTTTTGACCCTTCGCCTTGTTCTTGGACTTTTTTGCTTTCTTATCTTTCTTCTTACCAATATCACCTGGCTCTCGAGAGGTATTGTTTTCTTGATCGATTGTGTTGTTCCACTCGACCGCCTCGGAGGCAGTTGCATATCGATCTGCCATCTCAAAGAGTTCAGTGACAGTGGTAGGCGGATTTAAAGCAATATCTTCGGTTATCCTTCTACTACGGACTCCTTGCTTGAAAGCCCTGATGACAGATGAATCAGAAACTTCCGGAATTGAATTACGAACCTGACTAAAGCGCTTGATGAATTGGCGCAAGGTCTCGTTGTCGCTCGTCTCATCCGGTGCAAGTCGTCCTCCTTCCTGTAGGCGATTGTAAGTGCCCTGAAAGTTTGCCAGTAGAAGATCGCAGAGGTGTTGCCAAGAATGAATCGACTCGAGTGGTTGGTTCAATAACCACGATCGAGCAGACCCTTCGAGCACAGTTGGAAGGTAATTTGCCATCACATGTTCTCCTCCTCCTGCTGCTCGGACTGCTGTTGTGTAGATTTGAAGAAATTCGATAGGATTTTGGGATCCATCAAATTTCTCCATGTTTACTGGTCGAAAGCGAGGTGGCCAGCGAACTGCTCGAAGATCGGGCGAGAATGCCCGACATCCAGTAATGACTTCTTGACGCCTCCTTTGCAGGAAAGAAGGGTTGATATCATCAGGTGGTCGTACTCGACGATACCCAGTAATAGGTTGACCTGACCTATAATAGGTCTCGGTCCTACGAGGGGAATACTCCTCGTAGTTCATCTGTTGCTGCAGACTCCTATGTCGGTATGGTGAACGATCACCTCTCCGATAGGTTTGTTGATCATCAGTCGTTCGAAAAATATTTCTCTGAGTAGGAGATCGATGCAACTTCTTGTTTAAATCGATTCCTTTGTGGTGATATGATCGATCGACCGTAGTGAAAAAGTCGTATTACTACGATTTTTACAATGATGCTTGCGAGGTGCTTCCACTTTTCCATCGTGGACCGAAGCCTTTGTGCGATCTCTTCAACAAAGAGGTCGTACCCGGCCTTCGAGGCGAGCTCTCGAGTTGGATTCTCGAGCAAATCAGCGATGTCTTTGGAGTTCTTGAGCTTCCTCGACCGATATTGGATGCGCCTGTAAACTCTTCGAGCGCAATCTTTCTTCATCGAGTAGCTTCAAGATCTTCCTGTCGGACTCTTGAGACGCCTCAATGAAGTGCGAGTATGTCGAGGATTTCCTTCGTTCATGAAGGTGTTGGTCGTGTATCCGCCATCGGTGGTGTTCTTGCCCTCGCCATGAGGGGCGCAGCGTGATCTTCGGGAGGTCTCGATTCGGTCTCTAGGAGAGTGACCTTGATCCGAGGAAGGACGAAGACCTCCCATTGATGATTCTCACTTGCGCTCGAGGCCTCCCCGCTTGAGGAGTCGTCGAGAGACACCATCTGGCGACTTGGAGTAATCCCCTCTAGGTAGGGGAAGTCCGGGTTATAACCGTCTCCGTTGGCAAGCGTGATCTGCGGAGAGATGGCCAAATTTGTAGGAAAAGCATGCTTGATCCCGCTCTCTCTGGCGTCATCCGGAGAGAAAGAATCACCAGATGCTGGTGAAGTCCTGGAATTGTGGCTTCCAAAACTTGCCTCACCAAGTCGAACCGCCTTAGGGGGACTCGGACACTTCGAGGTAAAACTCTCGTCGTGTTGTGAGTCCACCTGGGTGTAGTCCTGGTCAAATTGACCCTTGTCCTTTGAGAGGGTAGACTCCTTTCTTGGACGTACTATTGTGGGGGATATGGATCCCTCCTCAACTCCATCAGCGGCATTGTCTCCTGGATCTGCGGGAAGATCACCGGAGGCAGCAGTACCATCGGATGAGTCATCACTTGGCTCGTAATCGAAACCGACATCCATGTCGACGTTTGCGTAATCTGCCAAGTCGAACCAGTTCTCCTCGTTCCATTCTCTTGCCATGAGTGCATGAGATTTGGAAAACAGAGAGTATGTTGACAAGAGATTACCGAAGATCCCCATGGTGGCGCCAACCGCCGGTGTTTTAGAACCGAACTTACGTAAAGATTGTTTGATTCGGGGTCTCCTAGAATGAAATCACGCAGAGATTGACACGGGATTTTTATATAGGTTCAGCCTTCTCCGGAGAGAATAATAACCCTACTCCTGTGTGTATGGTATTGAGTGTATTACAACAATCGGGGAAAAACTCAGACTATTACGAGATGATAGTGCTTGTATTTCGATGGCCCTTCCTCTCTCGATTGCCGCCTTTATATAGTACATGAAGGAGCGGCGGTTTCTCCAGTGAAGCGGCGCCTCATCACATCTATGTGAGCGACGTTGGTAGTAATCACCGCGATTAACTCCTCCACGTCGCCTAACAACTATATACCGTAGATAATAGAGCATTACGTGCTATTACTTGGCGAGTAACAACAGATGATGAATGTTTGAATCCCTTAATCAATTGGGCCTACTTATGCAGAGGTTTAATTGATCATAAGGTGATCATAAATGACCTAGTCGTAGAAGAACCTCGACTATGAGGTAGTCGTAGCAAGACTTACGACTATGGGGTAGTCGTAGCATAACTTACGACTATGGGGGTGGTCGAGAAGAACTTACGACCATCCAATGAGGCTCTTCCCTTATAACATTTAAGGGGTATACTCAGGGACCATATGACGTCATATTTACTTGGTTAAGGAGTTATAGATAAAAGATAAAATGAGGATTATTATATCCTCGTTAGTACTATTGACTTAGAAATTATGTATCTTTTAATTGGTACCACCAAACACAATGATCTAAGTCATTCTGGAATTTAAAGAGAACTAGTGTTCATAATAAATTTATTCTAATTTTTTTATTGTGCAACAAAATTTGCTAACAGAGCAAGTTTCCCGACTGTCCCCAACAGAAGGACAGAACTGTAACGAACAATTCAAAATCCCATAACTTTCGTTATACTTGTCCAAAAAAATATAAACTTGGACTCTCTGTAATTATTATAAAGTTAAACATCTAAGTCATGGAGACCAAAAGTTCATATTCGTCTATTTCCAAACTTTAATTTGCAAAACTATGTTCATTGCCCGAATCCTAGAGACTGAACACGCACTTAGATTGCAAACATCATAACTAAATATCTATCCATCAAAAAATTACAAATCAAGACTTTCTTGAAAGTTATCAAAATTACCCATATAACTCTAGGAGACCCTAAACCCTTATTGCGCTTGGAACTAATTCAAACTTACGGATCATCAGAATTGCAGAATTACCGATCTAAAATAGCAGGGTACTAATCTGATTTTCAGCAACAAATCACATATAAAAGAATTGCAAAAGCTATTGGGGAACACGAATTTACCCTAGAATAACCCCACTAGATCTCGCTGAAGTTCCCGTGAGGACTCCCCTTCTTCCCCTTTTCTTCTCCCTCTACCTTTTCTCCTTGATCAGCAGCACCCAAAATAGCTTTTCCTGACCTTCCCCTTGGCCGGCAGCAGGGAGGAGCACAGGGACATGGGGTGGCGCCACCAGGGGAGGGGAGGAGATGAGAGGGGAGGTCCTGGAGTGGGAGAGGAAGGGGCAGCCAGCAAAGGGTGGCGGTGGCCGCCAAAGGGGGTGGAGAGGGGGAGGCGCAAGGGGAGGGGGATGACTTAGGGTTTGGGTGCCCCCCTTAGGCCAACACGCTGTGGGCTTTTGGCCCACAGCCCAAGATCTTAGAATTACGTAAAAATCTCCCCAAAAACTTGTCCAATTCCATTCTCTAATTAAATCATTCTTTCTAAAGCATCTTTCCTCTCTTAAGACGATTCGGAATATTACAAAACCAAGGGCATCCATCCGAAGAACAGCCTCAGTGATGGCAACGGCGCAGGAAATCGCATGCGACCGAAGGAGAAAATAGCAGAAAAACGCAAAACGATGAGAGAATGAATCAGGAAAAGGAGGAACGAACTAAGTTAAAAAAATTTAGGCGGCGGTGAAATAGCAGACCTTAGCCGCGGCCACAGGAACATTGAGTCGCGGCCGAAGGCCAAAAGCTGGGAAGACGAAACACGACGGTCTTCTCTCGCAAGCTCCGTTGTGTGAACACGGAACCACTGGATTTGGGTGTGAACCGAGCCAATGAAGCGCACCAGAGCAGAAACCAAACACACGTAGCAGAAAATATACCCAGCCAAGCCACGACCAATCGATGGGTGACCCGGACGAAGGCATGGCCCACATGGCGCTGCCGAGCAAACGCGCATGGTAGGATGCAACAACGAACAACAGCAGAACATAGTAGCAGGGAAGGGAAGGCAGCGGCCGAGGCCTCTGAGCGAAAAGCGGAAGGAAACTCGCGACGCACACATAGCGTAGAATAGACGCACAACCGGCCCGTACGAGTAGAAAACCAGGAGACCGGCAGCAGCGAGCCGTGCACGGCGTTTGCGATAAAACACACCGGCCACAAGACGTGCGGCGTGATACCGCTCAAGGACTAAACGACGGCACTCGCGTAAGAACGCCATTCCTAGCGCGCTTAATACTAGGGAAGATTATTTACTGATTGTACAAAACTTGTACTATCCATTTAGCAGGGCATGTACAAACACCTTTTGTCATCCAATTACAGTACCCCAGGCATTCATGCTGCTAAAAGTTAGACAAACTCTATACATCATATCATTTGCCTTTTTACTAATACTTTGATAGCAGCTCTTGACCAATTGTCATCCTTGCTGGCAAAAGTTTAGAAGCAAAATTCCTTCTAACTTGCTCCCCAATTGCTTAGAAATTAAGCATCTAACAACCAACCTGGGGGCTTCACCCCAACTAACTGCACCAAAAAACTGAGGTTAATCAGCTTTTAGTAGGCAACTAAACCCACAGTTCCACGATAGAAAAATAAAGACCCTTTACAAAAAAGTTGAAGAAGCAATCACTCCTTTTGAGATGCACATTTTATAATATGGGTTTGGAACAATGTGGTCTGCCTGTTCAGCCACTAGCTCATGCTTACCAAGTTTAGCATCTCTTAATTCTCCAGTTCAAGGCCTAACCCCCCATCCAGGCATCTAACTAAATCAGCTCTCCATCTGACTTGCGACAAACTAACAATGTTCTAAAAGGCATCAAGGTGACAATATACTAGTTTCATGTAAGGTACCATTCTTTAGTCTTAGCAGCACATTATGCTTAAGGGAATGGAATATACTCAGCATATTAGTGGGTGACTGCTCCCATTATGGAGGAGGAGAAACCAATACCACCAACTGCGGACATTTCCACAAAAGTGGGCTTTAATGGTATAGGTCTAGTAAAGTGGAGCCCTCCAATGGAAATTCTGTACCCTCTTTTCCTCCTTTGAACAGGTGGATGAGCCACGAAGGCAATGAGCCTTCCTGTTGCAAGTGCACATAATCATTGCCGTCATGGACACTCCCCTGAGAAGCACCAATAGGTAATTTTCGACCTTACGTGGCACCCATGACCAAGCATCAACATGCACATACATCAAGAGCTTTTGAATTGATAGTATCCACTTCTGAATGCGTGTGCTGAATGATTTTTGTCTCTACAAACCAAAAGAAGAACAGGTGACTTCTTAATAGCCAAAGAGTGCAGGCTGATCAAGATATGATCCTATGCATCCTTCAAATTTGATTCAACCTTGACCTATGAATGAACTAAACCCTCTACAGAAACGAGGGCCTGAAAAGAGACCAAGTCCTATTTGTTGCAAAGAAGTACAAAGGTCATCACACAGGTTTCTAGGTCTACCCAGACCCAGTATGGAGAAACACGGGTAAAAGGGAAATTTTTGCTCAATGAAAAAAGAAAGAAGGAATGAAAACCCTCTATTAAACTAGACAATTTTAGCAAAATTGTGCAATATAAAAGGTTGATAATTATTACTGGAAAGTTAGGAGACCCAGAAGGAATACATATGACCCTGATCGCATCAAATTATATTTGAACAAGTAACTAATTGTGACAAAACCAGAGGCCACAGCAGTAGCTATAGTACTTGGGCAACACAGTGCTTTTGCCATTGCCATCTGTGAGTCCTGTCAAGTCAAATAGAGATAGATAATCTAATAGTATCGCATATTCGCATTCCAAGCAACTATTTAAATTTTAACTGCTTCAACACAAACTAATGCAGCTAACTTTCACTATAAGTCTTGAGTCACTGAAACAAATACATAATCAGCTGATAGACACTTTATTAGCTACCGGATTTTGTGGAAACAGCTATGCATATATAGTTTTAGACATAAGTATAATCTTTAATAAAAACATTGAAATAATTTATTCTATAATGTTTAACAAATATAATAAATTTATGCATGATACAATGCAATTTGCAAAGCTTCTGTCCATTATGATGAACATATCTACAATATTTTAATGAAATTTTCTAGATGAAAGTGTGTCTTTAAATTGTTGTTGTGCAACTGTCATGCTGTAAGGTATTACAATGTAACCACAAGCATAATCACAAAATTGTAATATCTGTTTGCAATATCAACAGATATTTATTCTCCTCAAATTTTGCATACATATGAATTCATCTGCATGTTTTTTCAATACAGTACTGCAATCTGTGTACAGTTTTACCCTAGCCTCCTCTGTTGTTGTTGTTGGGGTACGGGTCCGAGGATCGAGAGTAAGGCACTTGCTTTTATCTAACTATCGGGAGCTTTTTCCTATCGAGGTAGCGAGGCTCTGAGGTTTAGTTGAATTCTTGATTTCTCATTGCTTGATTGATAATATATATATATGTGTAATTCATTTTATAGAGACAAGCTAACTTGGCGTCTAAGAAATAATCTATAGATAAACCTGTCAATCCAATATAATCTTTTTGACTATTAAAAATAACATTCCTAATAGATAAGATCATATCTCTAATAATAACTTGATAGATAAGAAATTACAAAGTAATCTACCTAACCAAATATTTTTATCCTAGAAAACTCAATAACGGTACTACAGCATCACTGGTACTGCTCACACGCTGCCACAGTACTGGTACTGTTTACGCACTGCTACAGTGCCTGTGGTGCTCTTCACGCGGGTGCCTCACGTCAGGGTCTTGCTCCATGACACCTCTATGATTGATATCAGGATTGGTACGAAAACATTGCTGTTACATACCCCACTAGTCCACTCAATGTACAGAAAAGCAGCTCAACAAGCTACAAAGCAATTGCCAACTTCCATTTACTTCCAAAAATTTATGTTGCTGTCAATCTTCCATTCACTTGTACAAAGTAAACACCACTCAAGGGAACATGATTACCCCACCAGAAATAAATGATTTGTTCTTTCCTAGCATGTGCAGGGTCCGCAATGAGTCTACAGATGCCATTCACTCTTCACATAATAATAGCCTTTAATCACAAAATTAAATATTACCTTTCATTGTGTTTGCGACAGACTTGACCTCCGATGATCAAACCATAGGGTACATGGGGACACTGGACACCAAATAAATTGTCAGTAAGCCTTCCTGGTTTTTTACTTTTAAGAATCACTGTAAGGTCATATAACAGCCAATTATATCGTACTATACTAACTCAGATTAACTTTAATGGAAGATGGTTTAGCAGTTGGCATAAAAGGTTATTGGGATTTGGGAGTTTGGGGCAACTGACTGTTCTTTGCACAACATGTGTGCTCTCATCAATCATCATCCTTGCGTGCCATACTATCATGCCATGAGGCGATGGGGGTTGTAAAATATTTAAGCCCCAAAGATTTTGCTTTGGACCCAAATGATTACCGTGAAGTATTGATGCGCCCAGTGTACAGAGAAATGTTGACAAGTCGGCGCCCATTGCAACATGACAACAACATTGATTTTTTTATTTCTTTTTGAATTTTCGGGCCTAACTGGTTAAGTGGGCCGGCATTGGCCTATCGAGCTAAATAGGCTCGGGCCAACATGGGCCGACCCAAAAGGCCATTAGGCCGTACCTGGACTGCTTTGCCGACACTTGGATCAACACGGCACGACCCGTTTAATTCGTAGGCCAGAATAGGTCGTGTCTAAACAGGTTGTACCGTACCAGGCCGTCTATTTGGCCAGCTCTAGATGCAAGTAGGCAGTTGGAAAAGTCTCCAAGATGTTTACTATGTTTAAGAGTGTGTTTTGGCAGAGTTGTTAATGATTGATGATGATACTATGGGAATTGTTTTTTGTGGATTGAAAAAGGGTGTACTGAATCTCGTAGTCGCGGGTCCCGGCAAGGATGCAGCAGAAACAACCCCCGATCAGCCCGCTGTGAAAAAAGTGCGGCCAAGCTTGTAACCAGTCCAGAGCTCAAACCGACGAGACACCCACAATTCCTACGCCTTATGCCTCCAAAGGAATCCTACCTCATGGTAGCAATTGAGTATCTAATCTAAGAAGCAAGAACAGACTATATGAAGTTAATCATTTATTTATGATTGATGCTGTTACGAATAATATATCTCAAGTTTCGGATGTAGAAAATGATTTACTTATAGAACCTTTCACTGAAAAAAGAGGTGAAAGAAGCCGTTTTTTAAATGAGCCGTAACAAAGCACCTGGGCCAGATGGCTTCCCAGCCGAGTTCTATCAGATGTTTTGGGAAGTCGTTAAAAATGACTTGATGGCCATGTTTCAAGACTTTCATAGTTGCTCACTACATCTCTTTAGCTTGAATTTTGAGATCATTACATTGCTTCCTAAAAAAAGGATGCTAAGCAAATACAACAGTCTAGGCCTATTTGTCTTCTAAATGGTAGTTTTAATTTGTTTACTAAAGTGGCTACTAATAGGCTTATGGGTGTAGCTCAAAAGATTGTTAGACCATTCCAGACGGCGTTGATTTATTCTTGATGGCGTTGTTATCCTTCATGAAACCATCCATGAGTTATATAAAAAGAATTTGGGTGGAATAGTTTTCACGGTTGATTTTGAGAAAACTTATGACAAAGTAAAATGACTATTTTTACTTCAAACTTCGAGGATGAAAGGCTTTTCTTCTAAGTGATGCTCCTGGGTAGAAAGTTTAGTTAAGGGAGGGAGTGTTGGAATAAAAGTCAATGATGATCTGGGTTCTTTTTTCCAAACTCAGAAGGGTCTTAGACAAGGTGATCCTATGTCCCCTATTTTGTTTAACCTTGTAGTAGACATGCTTGTCATCTTTATTTCAAGAGCGAAAGAAGCAAGTCTTTTATCAGGAGTAGTTCCTCACTTGATTGATGATGGATTGTCAATATTACAATATGATGATGACACGATCCTCTTTTTGAAGAATGATTTAGAACAAGCAAAAAATCTCAAACTTATTCTATGTTTCTTTGAACAATTATCGGGTTTAAAGCTTAATTTTCATAAGAGCGAGATTTTTTGTTTTGGTACTGCCAAAGAAATTGAATCACAGTATACGCAGCTATTTGGTTGTGAAGTGAGTGCTTTTCCTTTCAGGTACTTAGGTATCCCCATTCATTTTAAAAAATTAAGGAATCGTGATTGGAAAGGGGTTGATGATAGAGTTGAGAAAAAAAAAACTTTGCAGTTGGAAAGGAAAAAATATGTCTGTGGGGGGAAGATTAGTACTTATTAACTCGGTGCTTAGCAGTCTACCAATGTTTATGTTTTCTTTTTTTGAGGTTCCTAGAGATGTTCTCAAATGACTAGACTTTTATCGATCTAGATTCTATTGACAGAGTGATAGTCATAAACGTAAGTATAGGCTTACTAAATGGAGTTTAGTTTGTTCGTCCAAAGAGTATGGCGGTCTAGATGTTCAGAACTTAGACACAAAAAATAAAAGCTAACTCGAGAAATGGTTGTTTAAGTTGCTTAATGAAGAAGGAGTTTGGCAATATTTGCTAACAAGGAAATATTTGGGTGAGAAGAGTCTTTTGTAGGTGGTTAATAAGCCTAGGACTTCCCTTTTTGGTCAGGTCTTATGAAAATTAAAGATCATTTTTTTGCTTTGGTTCATTCTAGGTTAAAAATGGAATGCAAACTAGGTTTTGGGAAGATACCTGGTTAGGCGTTTTTCCACTGAAACGACAATATCTACTTCTTTATAATGTGGTAAGGAGAAAGGATGATACAGTGGCAAACATTCTGAGTTCAACTCCTTTAAATATTTCTTTTTGAAGACCTATTATTGGACCTAAGTTACATGCTTGGAATGAGTTAATTTTGAGAATTTCTAACTTACAACTATGTTCTCAAAAGGATGTCTTTGGGTGGAACTTGAATAAGTCTGGACTTTTTTCGGTACAGTATTTTATATGGGGCACTAATTAGCAATTTTCAAGCTCCCATTAGGAATTTCTTTTGGCTAATTAAAATTCCATTAAAAGTGAAAATATTCCTATGGTATCTCAAAAGAGGGGTAGTTTTAACTAAAGGCAACCTGATTAAAAGAAATTGGAGGGGAAGCAAACAATGTTGTTTCTGTATTAAAGACGAAACAATTCAGTTTCTTTTTATTGACTGCCCCTTTGCACGTCTTGCATGATAGGTTGTTCAATGTGCGTTTAATTATCCCCCCTGTGAGCATAACAAACATGTTTGGGAATTGGCTAGCCGGTATTCCAAAAAATTTAAAGTCATAACTTCTAGTGGGAGCTAGTGCCTTATGTTGGTCTATTTGGTTATGTCGGAATGATGTTGTTTTTAACAAAAAAAAAGATTGTCACTAATCCCTTACAGGTTATTTTACTGAGTGGGTATTGGCTGAGTGCTTGGGCAAATTTATAGAACTCGGCCCAAAAGGAGTACATGTTGGTGGGAAGTCTAAGGTTGGAGTTTATGGCGAAGCAAATCCTCAATTTTCATGGGCAACGGCTTAATCGCAGGATTTGTAATGATTGAGTTTACTTTGCATTCGTCCTTTGGTTGTAAGGCTTCAAGCCGTTTTTAACAGTGTTGACTATTTTGGTACTCTTGGCACTTTAATAAAATGGGCTATGTGCATCCTTGATGCACAGGCCGGGTGAGATTTTTTTTTCTCTTCTATTATCTAAAAAAGAACACAACTGTGCAAGTTCGCTTCAAAAGCACATGGTTGATGAAAGCATCTAGGCACCTAAAAATTGTTTTAGTAATTAATGATAATATGTGAATATGGGATTAACATGCTTATTGAGTATTTGCAAGGTTAAGTCCCAATGGTGAGTTTGACATCTTGGAGATGCATGCTAAAGGACAACATGAAGATCAATATGGCTCAAAGACAAGGTACAAGTAGTCTAGGATCCTTTTTATATTTTACTGGTCTTAGGAGATATGGATGGAAGACCGGATTTTAGGTTAAATGACGTACTATTAAGAGGGATCATGACTAGTAGCTTGATAGCATGTTCTTGTGCCATTTGGATCAATTTAGGATCATGCATGCTCTTTGAATTTGTTTTGAAAAGCCAACTATGCATTGTCAGGATAATCGGTAGTACCGACGTTGTGTTGGTGGTACTACCGCTCAGCGATACGACCGGGATCGTGGTGCGGTACTACCGCAACCCGGTTGTTCCGAAAATTAGTTGGCGGTACGTGAAATCTAGAGAGACACCATTTTGGATCGGTGGCTCATCCTAGGAGCGGTAGTTCCGGAGCTTACATGGTGGCACTACTGCAACGCGGTATGACCGCACTTGTTCAGCGGAACTACCGCACCCCGATGATTCCGAAAGTGAAGCGGTACATATTTTCCAGTAGGTTGGGTCCTTTGGGAAATGGTAGTACCGCTCTCATTGTGCGGTATGACCGGCTAGCGGAACTACCGCATGATGGTTGGCGGTAGTACCGCGCTGAAGTTTCCAACAGCTATGTCAGAGCAGTTAATGCCACTGTTATAGCCGTTACGGAGTGGTAGTACCACATGATAGTTGGCGGTAGTACCACATTTCGTTGAAAAGTTGGGATTTCACTCCCAACGGTCGTATTTGTTGGTGGAGGGGTATAAATACCCCTCCACCTGCTCAAGAACAGTATGCTAGACCACATTTAACATTTTTAGAGCCTTGAGAATTCTCTCCACACCTCAAATACATTTGTGCATTCATTGTGAGATAGTTGAGCCAAATTCAAGTGCATTCATTCTAGATTGATCCATTGCACTTGAGTGACATCAAGCAAATATTGTTGATTCATTACTCTTGGTGTTTGCCAAACACCTAAAAGGCTTGGCGGAGGTAGCACAGTGATCTCTTCAAGAAGGATTGTGAAGAGGCTCGGTGTCAATTGTGAGTAACTTGGTGTTCGCCATCTCCGGAGCGGAGGAAGAACAACCACTAGTGATCGAGGCAAGGCTTAATTCGTGGAGCCAGCTTGATTAGTTCAAACTTCCTTAACGTGGACTAGTGAAGACCGGCAAGTCTTCGATACCACGGGAAAAACTCATTTATCTTAATTGTGGTTATTTCTTATCTTTACTAGTTCCGCATTTACAATTCTAACATTTATCTTGTGTTGAATTGCTTAGCTAGAATTGTATCTAGTTTAGACTTAGTTCATAATTGACTAAATTTGTTAATTAGTCAAAAAGTTTAAAAACCTCCTATTCACCCCCCTCTAGTTGATTATCCTTGATCCTACAAGTGGTATCAGAGCTTGGTCTCATTGATTTAAACTTAACCGTCTAAGAGAGAAAATGATGGCTAGTGAGGGAATTGCTATAGGAAAAGCTCCTTTGTTTGATGGCTCAAATTATATTTATTGGAAAATTAGAATGTCAATTTATTTAAAGGCCATGAGCCCAAGCATATGGAAAATCGTAAATGAGGGTTACGTTATGCCTCTTAATCCACTACTTCCCACGGATCTAGAGGGACGTAATGCTCATTTAGATGCTCAAGCTATGAATGTTCTTTTTGGTGCTTTGAATGCGGATGAGTTCAATGGAGTGAGCAACTTGGAAACCGCCCATGAAATTTGGACCACCCTCTCGAAAATCCATGAGAGAATATCCACGGTCAAAGAGGCCAAATTGCATAGGCTTCGGATCAAATATGAGATATTCATAATGTTGCCTCATGAAAACATCACCGAGATGTATTCAAGACTCAACAACATTGTGAATGAATTCAAAGGTCTTGCCACTAACCTTCTTGATGTTGATATTGTGCGCAAGATACTTAGGGCTCTACTGGACAAGTATGAGACGTTGGTGACGCTATTATCAACTCTCCCAAGTTGCCAAGAATGACTCCAACGGGACTTTTGGGCAATCTCATAACAAATGAGTTATTCAAAAAAAAGATAAGGAAGAGTTCTTGAAGTCATCTTCTTCAAAGAAGAAGATTACCGCTTTCAAGGCCAAAGCGGAATCAAGTTATGGTGAGAATGAACAAGGAGACTCCAAAGAAGAGTTTGTTTTCCGTGTGAGGAGAATGAAGAAATTCATGAGAAGACGCCCAGATAGAAGCTTCAACTTCGACAAGAGCAAGAAAGGGCAATCCTCAAGTGACAACAAGCGTTATAGCAACATCTGGTGCTATAATTGCGAAGAGAAGGGGCACATTGCCTCTCATTGCCCCGCAAAGAAGGATGACAATGGCAAGTCATTCAAGAAGAAGGAGTTTGATGGTAAGAAGAAGCTCTTCAAGAAGCTTCACAAGGATGGCAAGCATGAAGCCCATATTGGAGAATGAGATTCTGATGAAGAATCAATCGACTCCGACTCCGATGAGGATGAGTCCCCCAAGAAGAAGGGACTCGTTGGCATCGCCATCAAGGAGGCTCCATCATTCTTCTCCACTCCTACTTGCCTCATGGCAAAAGGAGATAAGGTAAAATCCATTAATGATAATGAACCAACATATGATGAATTAATGGACATGCTTGAAGACTTGAATGAATATCTTAGAAAAGAAATGTCAAAATATAAAGTCTTAAAGAGGGAGCATATCTCTCTAAAAAATTATTATGAGGAGCTAAAGGAAGCTCATGACTTGCTTATCCAAGAAAATTCAAGAAAGTCTTGCTCTAGTATAGGAATTACATGTGATATTCTTGATGAAACGCTTAGTATAGAAATTGCTAAGACTAGTGCATCTACTTCATGTAATGATCTATTTGCTATGCCATGTTGCTCTAATATTAACTCTAATCATGATAATGTTGAGTCTCATGATGCAAAGCTTGTTGTTGAAAACAATGAGCTAAAAGAGAAAGTAACCAAGCTAAGTAAAAGCTTGGAACGGTGCTTCAAGGGTAAGGCTACCCTTGACAAGCTTTTGAGTGAGCAAAGATGCTCATTCAACAAAGAAGGACTTGAGTATGTGCCCAAGAAAGGTAAGAAACCGGTACAAGGTTTGTTAAGCAAAATGGTAAGTATTGCCATAAGTGCCGGGAAATAGGATATTTGCAACAAGCTTGTCCTATTGGTAAGACTCAATATTTAGGTATATATGATTCTTGTTATATGTCTAGAAAAACTAAGGATGGTAAAGTTATTGCTAGATTTGTTGGCACTTCAATTTTAGGCGCTAAAAAGAATACTATTTGGGTGCCTAAATCCTTGGTAACTAACCTCCAAGGACCCAAATAAATTTGGGTACCTAAAATAACTTGATTCTTGTTTTGTAGGTGAACTACAAAACCGGTAAAAAACATTGGGTGCTTAATAGTGGATGCACTCAACACATGACCGGTGATAGAAATATGTTCACCACATTCGAGAATGGTAAAGGAGTTGACAAGATCACCTTTGGCGATAATAGCAAAGGAAAAGTAATAGGATTAGGTAAAATCGCTATCTCAAATGACCTTTCCATTTCAAATGTATATTTAGTAGAATCGTTAAATTTCAATTTGTTATCCGTTGCTCAAATATCTGATCTTGGCTTAATTTGCTCATTCTCTAATGAAGGTGTTACAATTTCAAATGCAAAAGATAATTCTTTAGCTTTCAAAGGTTTTAGATTTGAAAATCTTTATTTGGTTGATTTTACTTCAAATGAATCGTGCTTAAAAACTTGTTTAATTGCAAAAACCTCATTGGGTTGGCTTTGGCATAGAAGGCTAGCTCATGTTGGAATGATTCAACTTAAAAATCTTTTCAAACATGATTTAGTTGTTGGCTTGAAAGATGTGAAGTTTGAGAAAAATAGACTTTGTAGTGCTTGGCAAGCCGGTAAACAAGTCGCTAATTCTCATCCTTCCAAGAGTATCATGTCAACTTCTAGACCATTGGAACTCTTACATATGGATTTGTTTGGGCCAACAACCTATAAGAGTATTGGGGGTAATAGCTATTGTTTAGTCATAGTGGATGATTACTCTAGATACACATAGGTATTCTTCCTAGATGACAAAGCCGAAACCTCCGGCATTTTCAAAAGTTTTGCAAAAAGGGCTCAAAATAAATTTGATTTTAAAATTAAGAAAATCCATATTGATAACGGTTTTGAGTTCAAAAATACTAAAGTTGAAGACTTTTGGGATGAATTTGGAATAAAGCACGAACTTTCCACAACCTACACTCTAGAGCAAAATGGAGTTGTAGAAAGGAAAAATCGTACATTAATTGAAATAGCTAAAACAATGCTTGATGAGTATAATACTTCTGATAGTTTTTGGGCGGAAGCAATTAACACCGCTTGTCATGCCATCCATCGTCTTTATTTGCAGCGGGGTCTTGTGTATCTCCAGTCGCAGATGCTGCTGCATCTACTTCTTCTGCCTCTTCTTTTTTTGCTACTGGACTTTCACCACCTTAGGCAACGAGGTAGTTTTCCCACCATGCAGTGGCAGCTCTGTTTAGCTGATGGGTGGCAAAGTCCACCTTGTCTCCTTCTAGGCATCGAGCAAGACGAAGCTTCTTCTCAGTGTCTCTGAGCCAGTCTTCAGCTTCCAAGGGTTCATTTACTGTAGCGAAGGTGAGGGGTCTGGTCCTGAGGAAGTCTACAAGCTTGGAGATACGACCAGTTGCTCTGGTCTGCAGACTGGCGAGAAAACCTTGGAGAATCTGCGTCTATTGGAACATGATTTGCGCCATGGTTGGTGACGAGGATATAATAATCCTCACTTTATCTTTTATCTATATTTCTTATTAAAGGTAAAAATGACGTCATATGGTCCCTGAGTATACCCCTTAATGTTATAAGGGAAGAGCCTACTGGGTGGTCGTAAGTTCTTCTACGACCACCTCCATAGTCGTAAGATATGCTACGACTACCCCATAGTAGTAAGTCTTGCTACGACTACCTCATGGTCGTAAGTTCTTCTACGACTAGGTCAGCTACGACCACCTTATGATCAATTAAACCTACAAACAAGTGGGCCCAATTGATTAAGGAATTCAAACAGTCATCATACGCTATTACTCTGCGAAGTAATAGCACGTAATGCTCCATTATCTACGGTATATTCTTTGTTAGGCGGCGTGAAGGAGTTATCGCGGTGATTACTATTAACGTCGCCTGTTCACGGGATGTAATGAGGCGCCGCTTCACCTGGAGAAACTGCCGCTCCTTCACGTACTATATAAAGGCGGCAATCAGAGAAGGAAGGGCGGATCAATCGGGCCATCAGGAATACAAGCACTATCTATAATAGTCTTAGTTTTTCCCCTGATTGTTGATAATACACTCAATACCATACACACACAGGAGTAGGGTTGTTATTCTCTCCGGAGAAGGCCTGAACCTGTATAAAAATCCCCGTGTCAATCTCTCTGCGTGATTCCATTCTAGGAGACCCCCCGAATCAAACAATCTTTACGTAAGTTCGGTTCTAAAACACCGATAGTTGGCGCCGACCGTGGGGATCTTCCGGTAATCTCTTGTCAACATTCTCTCTGTTTTCCAAATCTCATGCACTCATGGCAGGAGAATGGAACGAGGAGAACTGGTTCGACTTGGCGGTCTGTGAGACGTCGACATGGATGCGGTTTCGATTCTGAGCCGAGTGATGACTCATCGATGAATGCTGCTTGCCTCCGGTGATCTTCCCACAGATCCAGGAGACAGTGCCGCTGGTGGAGTTGAGGAGCGTCCGAGAGAGGGATCTACCCTCTCAAAGGACAAGGGTCAATCTGACCAGGACCACACCCAGGTGGACTCACAACACAACGAGAGTTTTTCCTCGAAGTGTCCGAGTCCCCCTGAGGCGGTCCGACTTGGTGAGGCAAGCTCTGGAAGCCACAATTTCGGGACTTCACCAGCATCTGGTGATCATCTCTCTCCGGATGACATCAGAGACAGCGGGATCAAGCATGCTTTTCCTGCAAATTCGACCATCTCTCCGCAGATCACATCTGCCGACGGAGACGGTTATAACCCAGACTTCCCCTACCTGGAGGGGATTACTCCAAGTCGCCAGATGGTGTCTCTCGATGACTCCTCAAGCGGGGAGGCCTCGGCGCAAGTGAGAATCATCAGCGGAGGTCTTCGTCCTTCCCTTGGATCAAGGTCACTCTCCTAGAGGCCGAGCCGAAACTCTCCCGAAGATCACACACTACGCCTCGTGGCAATGGCAAGGACACCACCATCTGGCGGACACGACCAATGCCTTCATGAGCGCCAGGAAATCCTCGACATTCTCGCACTTCATTGAGGCGGTCTCAAGAGTCCGATATGGAAAATCTTGAGGCAATTGAAGGAAGAAGATTGAAGCTCGAAAGAATTTGTGCAGGCGCATTCAATATCAATCGAGAGAAGCTCGAGAACTCCAAAGACATCAATGACTTGCTCGAGAATCCAACTCAAGAGCTAGCCCGAGCGCCGAGCTCGACCTCTTCGTTGAGGAGATCGCACAAAGGCTTGAACACGATGGCAAGGTGGAAGCACCTCGCCAAGCATCACTCGAAGTCATAACAATCGACTTCTTGACTACGGTCGATCGAACATATCACCACGGAGGAATCGGCGCAAGCAATGAAATCGCATTGATCTCCTACTCGGAGAAATATCTTTCGAGCGATTGATGATCGACAAACTCCTCGGAGGTGATCGCTCACCATTCCGACATGAGAATCTGCGGCGAGATGAACTACGAGTATTCCTCGTGGGGTCGAGATCTATCATAGGTCTGGTCAACCTATTACTAGGTATCGTCGAGTACGACCACCTGATGATATAAACCCTTCTTTCCTGCAAAGGAGGCATCAAGAAGTCATTACTGGATGTCGGGCATTCTCGCCTGATCTCCGAGCTGTTCGCTGGCCACCTCGATTTCGACCAGTGAACATGGAGAAGTTTGATGGTTCCTAGAATCCCATCGAATTCCTTCAGATCTATACCACAGCTGTCCGAGCAGCAAGAGGAGGAAAGCATGTGATGGCAAATTACCTTCCAACTGTGCTCGAAGGATCTGCTCGATCGTGGTTATTAAACCAACCACTCGAGTCGATTTACTCTTGGCAACACCTCTGCGACCTTCTACTGGCAAATTTCTAAGGCACTTACAATCGCCCCGGAAAGGAGGATGACTTGCACCGGATGAGACAGAACGACAACGAGACTTCGCGCCAATTCATCAAGCGCTTTAGTCAGGTTCGTAACTCAATTCCTGAAGTTTCTGATTCATCTATCATCAGAGCTTTCAAGCAAGGAGTCCGCAGCAGAAGGATAACAGAAGACATTGCTTTGAATCCTCCTACTTCAAGAGTTGGTTAAAAGGTGTGTCGATGCGGTTTCATAGCGGCGAGATACACCAACCAAATCGAGCATTGCAAACAATACCTCTATCTTGGCCTTTTGCGACTGGGTCTCGATATCCTAGGACCGTTCCCCAAAGCTCCGGAGGTTTGAGTTCCTTTGTGGCTATTGATCGTTCACAAAATGGATTGAAGCCAACTCGTGGATCGATAACAACGAGCGGCAAAGCGGTTTATGATGAGATCGTAATTACTCGATTTGGAGTGCAAGTCGAATAATTACGAGATAATGGTAAGCAATTTTGGCGCAAAATTTCAAGAATTTTCTGACGAGTTGGGTACCAAGTTGTGTTATGTACATAGCCCATCCCCAAAGTAATGGGGCGTCGAGCGTGCAAGCGGCCAAATAATGAGAGGAATTAAGACTCGAGTCTTGACCAGACTCATCAAGCGCTCGGGGCTTGGGTACAAGAGCTACCCTCGTATTATGGGCTGTTAAATGCGACTACGGTCAGACTCTGAGTGAAACACCATTCTTTCTATTCTTGAGTGAAGCCATGCTTCCTCGGAACTAAAGATCTGTCAACACGAGTGAAACTTTCACAGACTCCAACCAAGAACAACTTGAGCGAGATGATATTAATCTACTTGAAGAAAGGAGAAACCAGCCCTAATTCGTTCGGCGGTCTACCAACAAGCTCTGCGAAGATACTACGATCGTAGGTCAACCTCGCAGACCTCATTGTAGGTGACTTAGTATTGAGACTTTGCCAATCCAAGTCTAATCGGAACAAACTTTCTCCCAAGTGGGAAGGTCCTTACACGTTGGTGAAGTTACTCGTCGAGTGGTGATGCGATTGGCAATGGAAGACGCCGAGTTCTCTCGAATTCTTGGAACATCGACCCGATTCACATAAGTTTTATGTGTAACCAATCATTGAGACAATAAAGAATCGGGTTCTCTCTACCTCTATTGTCTTACTTTTGAGTAGTGCTTTCATAATCTTTCGACTATATTCCAAACACCCGTTTCCTTTACCTTTGGTGAAAGGCGAGTAACATCACCTAGTCGAAGCCTCTCCTCTCTGCATGTGGTCCCGCCCACTAGAAGGAGCTTCCTAGTATTGACTCGTTACTCACTTTTGCCACCAACACAAAGAGCTCGGGTTCTATTTAGTGAAATATTTTTGAAAGCCTACTCCTTTCACCTTAGATTATTTCTTGATTCTTTTGAAAAATATTCTAAGCGAGTGCACTTTTAGATTTATTAATTTGCCTTTGGTGTATTGATTCGTCTCAACTTAGTCGGAGAAAGAAACACATCTAGTCAAAGTCTCTCCTCTCTGCGTGGTCACGCCCACTAGAAGGAACTTCCTAGCATCGTGCGATTTCCTACTCTTGATACGGGGCAGACTTATTGAGTCCTCCAAAGAAGGGCGAATGAATTTTTTGAAGTCCTCTGGATGTTTGTTTAACTCAAGTTGTTGTTCTCGATTTAATTAATCTAGTTGGAGATGGTGACATCACCTAGTCGAAGACTTTCCTCTCTGCACGTGGTCCTGCCCACTAGAAGGAACTTCCTAGTGTCGATTCGTTACTAATTTTTCGACCAGTGCATGACAATCGTGACCAAAAACTACAAGTTAACCAAACCTCTCTGTTTTCAGAAACCCTTTTTAACACTATTTACTTAGTTTGTCTAAACAAACTAAGCAAATAGTCGGGGGCTAGGATAAAGTTATTAATTTGACTTCATTTCTTAGTCTTTCATTCGTTGATTATCTTTTGAGTTACTAACTACTCGACAAGATGATTTGCAGGAAAAAGATGGATTATATAATACATCGACAAAAGCTTGTTTTTCCCATGTGTTTGTTACAAACTACTCACGAAGAGGAGAGCCCATCGCATCTCCTCTGAAACCTTCCTACCAATCGATTGCATTTCTTCAATCGACGACTTGCTTCCTTGAGGCGATCGAAGTCGGCCGATTGGTTGAACATTAAGGTTGGGGTCATGAGCTTTAAGTTTTGCCAATGCATAACTTCTGCAGCTTCGACCGCCTCCTTTATCGATTCAAATTGGTTGGCCTTGAGGTGGTCATCGGTTCTTGCAAAGTCGACTTGTTCCCCAATTGTACTTACGTGGCGGTCATCGTATCATCTTGAGGAGCTTTTCCCTCGGATGTAGCTCACCAAGTGCATTGTTGAAGCGTGACCTTGCTTTGAAGATTAATCTTCATTGTCTCCATCTCTGTTGGAGTGCAGTGAAGCCTCGCGGAGTTGTTTGTTTTCGACCGCTTGCTTTGAAAAGAATAAGACCGGTCAAGCAAAATAAACTTCTAGAGGAAAAGAAAACAAAAATAATCACGGTAAAAGATTTCCTTACACGCTAGTCGAGAATCAATTTCTTGATTTCTTCCTCATGGAGGCAACGGTCTCGGCATGCTTCTTCTCCCATGATCTAATCTCCTCGCATTTTCTTTGGCAATGCAGACGGTCTCGATATAAATCATGGTTTTATCCCTGAGCTCATTTTCGAGACTTCCCAGTTCATGGTCCATTTCTAGAAAAGAAATAAGAGTGAAAAAAGGGAAAGAACTCGTAAAAGACTGCAGGTAAAGAGTTACTTACCTGATTGTAGGGATTTTAACCGCGTAATTTCTTCATCTTTCTCTCTGGAGATACGAGAAATCTCGCGAATGACCAAAGTTTTATCTTGGACTTCATTCTGGAGCTTTCTCATATCATCTTCTTTTCCTAAAAGAAGTAACAGTCAGGTAAAGATCAACAACATAAGCAGTCTTAAGTTCAGCACTTACTGTTTATCCTTTCCTGCACTTTTTCAGTTGCAGAATTAGCTTCTTTAAGCTTCCTCGTAAGAAATTCTACTTTGTCCCATAGCTTTCTCGACTCCTCTTTTTGATAATCGGCGAGTCGGCGAGTCTTTTTCGTAAACTTGTTAACTTTGTAAAGGTTAAAAGTGGACATGAACATTATTAAATTGGTTGTAAGTTCTTCTACAACCATTGATCGATCGTAAGTTCTTCTATGACTATGGATCTAGTCGTAAGTTCTCCTACGACTAAGCATCCGGTAAATAAGCCTTTTACGACTAGTACCTAGTCGTGAGTTTTTCCACGACAAACCACGTAAGCACTATATAAGTAGTCAAGTCGAAAGCGACTATGAAAAATAGTAACTTACCACCTCTCTTTTGTTTGCGAGTTCCTCTTTCTGTCGCGACTCAAGAAGTTGTCGATGATATTCACCGAAACAACGATTTGCTCTATGGCTTTACGCAAAAGAAAAGACGGTGAGAAACAAGAGAAGATTATACTGTATGTATAAGTATCATCAAATACTTACACTCATGGTTGATCGAGCAAATATCGAGTAAACCACTCTGGATGCTTGACTTGTCTACTCTATCGACTGATCCCACCAAACCTTCTCAAGGCGCTCATTGTCAAAAGTGTCCCTCTATTGGGAATGTCTTTGGTATGGGGACTCGTGACGAGATCTAAGCGAAGACCCCACTATGGAAGCGGGGCCAAAGAAATCGAGCGAAGTTGAAGTATTCCTCATCTTCCGATTCTGAAATTGTAATTTCCCTTTGGGTACCAGGAAGGAGGTTTGTAATGATTTCCTTCCCCGCACGGTGGTCTGGCACATCACCACCTTGGGCAGAGGCTTCTGCGACTACCTCTGCTGGTCCCACGGTCACATCAGTGGTCATGGCGGCTACCTCAGTAGTTGTAGACGCCACCTCGAAGAACTATGGCATTGCCTCGGTGGCCATAGCTACTAACTTCAATGATCGTGACAACCGCTTGAGAGCCAAGACTTCTTCCACAACCCGAGCTGTGGATGGTCCTTCGACCATCTCTGTTGTCATCTCTCCAATCGCTGGAGAGGCTGCAATGGGCTTTTCGATAGAAACCATTATGGGAGCTGAAGGAGTCGAGCTAAAACAAACAAAAGGATAGCAAGTCAAATTGTGGAAAGCAAAAGGTAAATGTTGTTCTTACACTTTAGCTTGTTTCACATACCTCTCTTATGTAACACCCAAAATTTTAATTTCAGAGAAAATTTAAAATTATTTATTTTTGTGGAAATTCTGAAATTTTAAAACTTTTCCTAATTAGTTAAAGCTAAAATAAATTTAACTGCAAAATCTATTATCAAGTTTAAGTTGGAAATAATTTTATTAAGTCTAAAATGACTCTAAGAATTTATGTGAATTTTTCTAGAATTATTGGAAGTATTTTGCTATATTCTAAAGCTAAAATGAATTAATCTGAATTTTTAAAATGGAAAACCAATTAAAATCCTAAGCAGTGTTGGGCAGCTTAGGCCCATTTCTGCTCCTGCAGCTGACCCGCTCTCCCAACTCAAGCAACCGTCCGATATGCATCGAGGCGGCCCTCCTGAACACGCCTTCACGGTTGCTCGCACCCTTGGATCGAAATCAACCACCCGCTCGTCGTTTTCCTCCTTTCTTCTCTAAGCGGCGCCCGCGTGCACCGCCGCCATTACGCCCTTCGTGAAGCTCTTAAACGCGGCCATTCGCCTCCTTACTTCGCGATCGTGCGCATTCAAACCCACGTTTCTCTCGCTTCCACTTCGCCTGCTTTCCCTCTCTTTAACCCTCTTTAACCTCCACTTCGCCGCCATTGAAGCCGCACACGATCTCCGTCTCTCGCTTTGCCGGCCCTATAAAGGAGCCTCGGGGCGCCTCCATCTCCGCACTTCTTGCCGCCGCTCACTCCTCCCTTCGCTCTCACCTTGTGGAATTTGGAGATTTCTCACCGCGCCAAGTTTTACATCTTCTTCAATTCCGGCGTCTCGTCGTCGCCGCATCCTCATCTCCGCCACCAACACCTCGCGGCGTCATTGCGATCACGGTCGCGCTCACCCATTTTGCCCAAGACCCTCCAGATCACCTTCTCCGTCGACACCGTGCGCCGCCGCCGCTAAACCTCAACTCCGACGAGCCTCCGGTCCGCGCCGCCGCTAAATTAGTAAGCATCGTGTTCGGCGTCTCCCCTCTCGATAAGCGCCCTCCGCGCCCCTCGCCATGGCGCCAGCGCGGCGAAAGGTGGTCGCCGAGCCTCGCGGGACTCGGCCTCGTGGCTCGGCCACCTCGGCGCCAACACGGCGCCACGTCACCTCGAGTCCGGCGTGGCAGCCAGCGTGATGGCCACGTCACCTCCCACGCCAACTCGGCGCCACCTCCGAGCCCTAAGGCTCCGTGGACTTGGTCCATGTGAGCCATGTCAATGACATGTAGGCCCCACCTGTCAGAAAATTAATTCAAATTCATTTAAATCCCGGAAAATCATCGCTGACGTCATCATGTGCAATAATTAGAATTTCCTTTAGGAGAATAATTCGAGAAAATTGTTTAAATAATGATTTGGTTTAAAATTTGTAAAATTCATAACTTTTGCATTATAACTCCAAATTAGATGATTCAAGTTGCTAAAATTTTAGAAAATTATTGTCTAACTAAATAAAATATAATTATTCAACTTGGAGTTCAGTTTTGTTTTGTTTTAGAATTTAGAATTCATTTAAATCTCAAATTTAGGTTAAAATTTGTAAAATTCATAATAATTGAATCCTAACTCCAAATTTAGTGAAACAAATTTCTAAAATTTTATAATTTGATTATTTAGCTCAATAAAACAAAGTTATTATATTTAGACTTGGTTTATTTTGTATTTTTGAGTTTTATTTGAATTCTATTTGATTTGACTTATTTTCACGTTTAGACTTGACGATTAGGGAATTAGATACTTCTCAAGGCGTAGATTTTCGGTATCGCAACGAGGCAAGTTATACTTTGACCATTTTGCCCTATTATTTTAAAGTTAATTAAATTCAGTTTTTAAATTATTAAATGCATGCATAATTTTATTCAAGTATTTCAAATTCTGTTTAAATAATTAGTTATTCCTATTATCCTTGTATGCCAAATTTTGGATGTTGCCTTGACATTCCTTTGTCACCTTAGATAAATTATTATGTTTAATAATCAAATGCTTCGCAAATACTTAGACCATGATTTATGTTTTTGGGAGAATTTTAGCCAACTCAATAAAATTTCTTTGAAAATTAAAACTATGGTATTGTTTTACCATAGAGAATTTGTAAAGATGGTTTTATAGAAATAAAATCAAAAGGGTTTGGACTTGGGCGAAAAGGATGAATGGTGGGTGCGAGTTTATGCACGGGCTTAGTCTGGTTAAGATTAAGACCTGAGGTTTAAATTGAATAGCCTTAAGTCAATTGAGGACCGGTCTTTGGCGCATTTTGTTATGCCTTATCAGACAACCACATGTCTGTATGGGCAGGACACAGCTTAATAATTTGTAATACCTTTTAGTTATTTGTGCTATGTTGTATGTATGGGTGTCGGGTGAGACAGTTTTTCCCATCTGGCGCAAGAGGGTTTTTGAGGACAGGTCGGTCAATGGAAGCGAAACCTTAGCGGGCACAAGTACTTTAAGGTAGAACATTATAACGACCTTGTGATGTTTGCTCACACACGCCTTAGGAAGCGTGGATTGGCCGACACAAAGAGTATAATATCTCGTGTGGGTAAAGTTGTACAAACTCTGCGAGTGTAAAACTATTGAATAGCGCGTCCACGGTCATGGACATGCTAGCAAAGCCACTCGAGTTAGTTTTGTTTTGGTTTTAAAATGATTTCAACAGATAATTTCGGGATGGATAGTCCTGTGGGAAAATTAGGCGGGTAGCCATTGTGATTGGAGGATATCCATCATCTTTTATGGAGGTTATCCACAATAAACTATTGTTATTTAAAATGGTGATTTAGATTATTGTATAAAATGGCTTTGTAATCTAATATGATTATTTAAAATTAAAAGCTACCGCTTACATAAAATAACCTTGCCAAGATCCTTTGTCTACCTTATGCATGCATATCAATTCCATATTGGGTGTAACTTGCGAGCACGGTAGTAGTGCTCACTCTTCTTGAATAATCTTTATTAGGAGAAGATATCTATCAAGGCGGTGAGGATCTTGGCGCCTAGGTCTGCGCCCAGATTTATTACTGTGGCGAATCGTTGGGTCTACTACTATTATTACCGCTCATTGTGTTTTACTTTATTTGGCCTCGGGCCCTTTGTAATAAACTACGAATAAATATTAATAAAATCGTGATATGTTTTGATTATCACTTTTGTTTGATGTGTACATTAGCTATCTGGACTAATGTATGAACACAGAAGAATTCGGGATCCTTCGCTCCCGAGTTCGACAAAAGTGGTATCGAGCCATATCATCGTAGAGTCATGGCTTTAGAATTTTCTTAAGGATTTATTTTTCAAAAACTAAACATATTTTGAGTCTATTCAAGAGTCTTCTCAACACTTCTTTTTAAAATGGTTATCAACTTATCTTATTCTCTAAATTGTAGATGGCTGAACAACCAACCCGGATTTCCCATGGAATTTTCACGGGACAACGGGTGCACTTCTATGGAAGATGATGCAACACTTAGGTTACAACCAGAGACCAACTTATCAAGGGTACATGTATAAAGTGGGGAACCAAGAGCGTTGGAGACTTGAAGTAATCCTCACGCCAACCTTCAACCAAACACAAACCACCACATCTTGGCGCCCAATGAGGCGTGATAATTTCGTTGATGGACTTGAGGATGCAGCCGGAGAGGCAACACGTCGCCTCGCCATATTTACAACAATTATTTTGAGGACTCAGGTTTCACTACCACCCATGCACATTCAGGCTAAATTTGGATAGCACCTTTAGCCTGCTGAGTATGAGGACTCTCTGAGCTTACTCACCAAGTGGACTGTCTAAGGCAATGGATTATGCCTCTGGAACACTCTGGATGAACTGCGTAATACTCGAAATGACTGCTAGATCACGAAAGAAAGGCAATGAAGCGGCGGAAGAAGAGCTGGCTATATACAAAGGCAGAGAGAGGTAGTACTTGCAGCCAGATTATACCCCTCTTACACCTTAGTCAGATCTCATATGATCGTTAGATCACGAATTATGAGCTATCAATGTCTCTTGTGATAGCCATAATCAAACAATAAAATAAAATAATAAAAGGACTATTTTTGGCAAAATTTGGTTCTTTTGTCTTGTGCTTGTTAGTTCTTGGGCTGTTAAAAATATTATTCCTTAGAACTTTATTTATATACTCTATTACGAGTCTTTAGAAGATTCCACAGATGGTTACCACACGCCACGGCATGGTAGCGCTCAAAACCAAGGAAATCCAAACGATTACACAGAAAACCATCCAAAGAACCACCTCCTCCACTCAACAGAAGGGCACGATTGGCGCGGATGATGGCCAATCGACACATCTCGATAGACTCATTAGCTCACCCATTAACATCAACCAAGCAAAGACCGGCTCAAGCACCACCACCACCTCCACCGCACAAAGATTGACCATGGCGAATTTATGCGATGTCGTCCACCGACCTTCTCCAAAGCTGACCTGAGCCAATGGATGCCGATGATGGATCCGTGCTATCGGAAGAAGCCGGATATCACTCAATGTCTTGATCGTGAGAGAGTCTGTTTGCCTCTCATCGACTCACCGTCCCGCATCGTAATGGTGGGATAACTATAACATCTCCCATCGCCGATGCGCAGACTATCTCTTGGGAGGAGTTTGTGCGGGCTTTTCGCCATGCACATATTCCTTGAGGATAATGACCCTAAAGAAGAAAGAGTTCCACAGCGCTCAAACAAGGCAACCGACAAACGGGGAATACTGCACAAATTCAACCAACTTGCTCGCTATGCCCCACGAGATGTGGCTAGTGATGAAGAAAGGCAGAAAAGGTTCATGGATGGTTTAAGCGATGAGATCTCACCACCGGTCTCCAATGACTACACCGACTTCGGCGGTTAGTGAATAAAGCTTTCGCCAGAGGCCAAACATCTGCAGATGGAGAACCGCAAGAGAAGGATGGCGCTCGTAGTACAATCTTTGGAGGACAACCCAAGCCTCGCGTTACCTCGGCCACCACAACAGGAGGATTTCATCTTCCACCCTCGAGCTCCAAGACCAACGCAACGCCCCAATACTTTAGGCTTCGTAGCAACTCAAGCGGAGGTCGGTCTCGGCGAAGAATCGATTTCATCGAGAATCGGGGTGACTTGTTTCCCTTTACCAACGAGGCGGGCATTATGCTAACAGATGCCCTAAGAAGCGCAAGGTGCACCACCGCTAGGCCAAGACTCAGAGTTCCAGACCACCGGTGGCAATCAAAAGCCTAAATCCGATATCTGAAGGGCGTGTGAACCACGTTATCGCAGAGGAAGCTCAAGCGACACCGGATGTCGCCTTGGTACGTTTCCAATCAATTCAATTACCGAGATTAGTTCTATTTGATTCCTGAACATCGCACTCTTTTGTTTCCAATAAATTTGTGGGAAAACATGGGTTACCTATCTCTCCTTTAGATAATCCTATGATAATTCACTCCCTGGCTCGAAATGAGAACTAGTTATCTTTGCCCAAACCTTACCCTTGAAATATCCTGAGTAACCTTCCTAGCAGATTTGATAGTTTTGCATTCTCAAGGTTTGGATGTGATTCTTGGAATGGATTGGCTAGCCAAGAATCAGGACAAATAAATTGTGCCAATAGGTCTATTGCTCTTACCAATAAGCAAGGAATCTCAAGTGGAATTCAAGCCCAAGACTAATACCGAGGAAGATCAGTTCTAACCACTTGAAAGAGTTAAAGCTTGAAGATATACCAATGGTACAAGAATTTCCTGATGTTTTTCCCGATGAACTACGGCATGCCACCCGAGCAGGGACGTAGTATTTATAATTGACTTAGTCGAGGACCGCCCCAATCTCAAAGCGACCCTCTGAATGCTTGGCCAATGAGTTGGCGAGAGATGAAGAAGCAGATAATGGAACTAAAACAGAAAGGTTATATCGGCCAAGCTCATCACCTTGGGGAGCACCTATTATTTGTCAAGAAAAAGACAATAGTATGAGAATGTGTGTGGATTACAGATCACTTAATGAAGTGACAATCAAGAATAAGTACCGCTACCTAGGATCGATGATCTGTTTGATCAATTAAAGGGAGCAAGTGTATTTTGAAGATTGACTTGAGATCTCGCTATCACCAATCAAGATCGCACCGAAGATATCCCAAGACCGCATTCACAACTAGATATGGGTCAGATGAATTCACAGTGATGTCGTTCGGTTTGACAACGCCTCGCTTATTTCATGAATATGATGAACAAAGTGTTCATGGAATTCTGGATAAGTTTGTGGTTGTGTTCATCGATGACATTCTCATTTATTCAAAGAATGAAGAAGAACACGAGGATCATCTCGAGAATAATTTTGGGAAAACTTCGGAGAAAATCAGCTTTATGCCAAATTTAGCAAGTGCGAATTTTGGCTAAGTCAAGTGGCATTCCTTGGACATATTGTGTCGGCGGGAGGAGTTGCGATAGATCCAACAAAGTTGAAGCCGTAATGGATTGGAAACAACCCAAGTCTGTCTCAGAGGTGAGAAGTTTCCTTGGATTAGCGGGGTATTACCGCAGATTTATTGAAGGGTTCTCCAAGATAGCAAGACCCATGACTCAACTTCTGAAAAAGGAGAAAAAGTTTGAATGGACAGAGGCCTGTGAAAAGAGTTTACAAGAACTGAAGAAGAGATTAGTGTCTGCACCAGTGTTAATATTGCCTGATATTCATAAGGATTTTGAAATCTTCTGTGATGCATCCCGTCAAGGACTTGGATGTGTACTTATGCAAGAAGGTAAAGTAGTGGCTTATGCATCTCGTCGCTTAAGACCACACGAAGAAATTATCCGACTCATGATCTCGAGTTAGCGACAATTGTGCATGCTCTAAAAATGGCGGCATTATCTTATTGGTAACATTTGTGAGATTTTCACGGATCATAAGAGTCTGAAATACATTTTACTCGATCGAACTCAACCTCGGACAACGAAGATGGCTAGAGCCGATAAAAGATTACGACCTTGGAATTCATTATCATCCGGTAAAGCAAATGTAGTTGCGGATGCCCCGAGTAGAAAGGCGTATTGCAATACCATCCTCAGTTCGAAGAATCGGCGAGAATTGTATGAAGAATCAAGCATCTAAATCTGGAGATTGTCAACCAAGGATGTGTCAATGCTTTGGAAGTTCAACCCACTCTTGAGTCGATTAGAGAAAAAGCAGTTAGAAGACGAAGACATCAAAGAAATCAAAAGAATATGAGAAGAGGCAAAGCCCGAGATTCTCGAGGATGAGCAAGGAACAAGATGGTTTGGAAATCGCATCTGTGTGCCTAATCGCGAGGAATTAAAACAACAATTCTAAAAGAAGCTCATGAATCACCCTACTCCATTCATCCGGAAGTACCAAAATGTACCAGATCTGAAGGAGAAGTATTGGTGGAGTCGACATGAAGCGAAATCGCTGAGTTAAATGCACATTGCGATATATGTCAACGAGTTAAGGCGAGCACCAAAGACCATTGGTTTGTTGCAACCACTACCGATTCTGAATGGAAGTGGGAAACGAGATGTGACTCCATTTGGGTGATAATTGACCGATTGACCAAAGTGGCCCATTTCATTCGAAATAAGACCACCTATCGAGTAGCAAACTAGCGAAATATATGTGGCCAAGATTGTTTGTTTACATGGTGTACCCAAGAAGATTGTCTCGATAGAGGTTCCCGATTCACATCCCGATTTTGGAAGAGTCTTCATGAAGCTTTAGGAACCAGACTCAACTTCAAGATAAACAGATCACCCTCAGACGGATGGTCAAACAGAGCAGCGTCAACCAAGTTCTTGAGGACATGCTTCGAGCTCATGCCTTAGATTATGGAAAAAGTTGGGACAAGAATCTACCCTTTGCGAGAATTCTCGTACAACAATAGCTATCAAGCTAGCTTACGAGATGTCTCCATTTGAAGCTTTATATGGCGAAAAATGCGAACTCCGCTCCTTTGGGATGAAGTAGGAGAGCACCAATTCTTCGACGGAATTGATCAAAACGGCTGAAAGCAAGGTTAAAGCAATAAGAGAACGTCTCAAAGTAGCTCAAACCCGATAGAAAAGTTATCTTGACAATCGAAGAAGAGAATTGACATTTGAAATAGGAGATTTTGTTTATCTCGAGTTACTCCACTTAGGGAGTAAGAAGGTTTCAACCAAAGGAAAACTCGCACCAGATTTGTGGGTCCTTACAAAATTTTGGCAAAGAGGTGAAGTAAACTTATCGGTTGGAATTGCCAACCTCCTTGTCTGCAATACACAGCGTCTTTCATGTGTCACAACTAAAGAAGTGCCTTCGAGTGCGGAGGATCGAGACTCTTTTAGAGTATCGATCTACAAGAAGACCTCACTTATGTAGAACAACCAATCAAGATTCTAGACGTCATGAGCGTGTTACTGTTACGAGCAAGATCATCCGATCATATAAAGTCCAAAGGAGCCACCACCGAGAAAGTGAAGCCACCGGAGACGAGAGGAAGATCTTAAGGCGAGTATCCCCATCTTCTTGTCAAGGCCAAATCAATCTCGGGTCGAGATTCCTTTAAGGGGAAGGTTTGTAACAGCCCAAAATTTTAATTTCAGAGAAAATTTAAAATTATTTATTTTTGTGGAAATTCTGAAATTTTTAAAACTTTTCCTAATTAGTTAAAGCTAAAATAAATTTAACTGCAAAATCTATTATCAAGTTTAAGTTGGAAATAATTTTATTAAGTCTAAAATGACTCTAAGAATTTATGTGAATTTTTCTAGAATTATTGGAAGTATTTTGCTATATTCTAACAGTCCATTGGAGCCACCACCAGAAAGTGAAGTCCAATGCATCGATGTGAGGAAGATCTTAAGAATCCCCATCTTCTTGTCAAGCCACTCTTTTCCTCCTTTCTTCTCTAGGAAAAACGCCATTGATTGTGCGTGAAGCTCATCGCGGAAATTCAAAAGAATCTGAAGGAGAAGTATTGGTGGAGTCGACGAGCGAAAATGCACATGGCAAACCAAAGACCATTGGTTTGACACAACCACTACGATTCTTCTCTCCATTCCGATTGGGCCCATTTCATTCAAGGAACCTTCACATCCGATTTTGGAAGAGTCTTCATGAAGCTGCTCCGTTTGGAATGGTCAAGCACGCGTCAACCAAGTTCTTGAGGACATCTTCGAGCGTCTCCTACCCTTTGCCCGGCCCTAGCTAAAGCTACTTCTGATGTCTCCATTTGAAGCTTTATATGGCGAAAAATGCAGAACTCCGCTCCTTTGGGATGAAGTAGGAGAGCACCAATCTTGGGACGGAATTGATCAAAACCCCATGCTTAAAGCAATTAGCTCACCCGATCCTTGACAATCGAAGAAGAGAATTGACATTCAGAGAAAATTCTTAAGGAGAGGTGAAATCTTATCGGTTGGAATTGCCAACCTCCTTGTCTGCCGATACCTAGCGTCTTTCATGTCGTGCCTTCGAGTGCCGAGACTCTTTTAGAGTATCAATCGCCTGTAGAACAACCAATCAAGATTCTGAGCGTCGCCGCAGCATCATCATGCGATCGAGCGGAAGAAAGAAAAGCCACACGAGACAACGTATCCCCATCTTAATCTCGGCGAGATTCCTTTAAAGGAAGGTTTGTAACACCCAAAATTTTAATTTCAAGAAAATTTAAAATTATTTATTTTGTGGACTTTTCCTAATTAGTTAAAGCTAAAATAAATTTAACGCAAAATCTATTATCAAGTTTAAGTTTAATTTTATTAAGTCTAAAATGACTCTAAGAATTTATGCTAGAATTATTGGAAGTATTTTGCTATATTCTAAAGCTAAAATGAATTAATCTGAATTTTTAAAATGGAAAACCAATTAAAATCCTTAAATGAGTGTTGGGCCGAAGCTTAGGCCCATTTCCCTACCCTGCCTCCGGAAGCATCGGGCCCTCACGCTGAACACGCCTACGGTTGCTCGCGCACCCGGATCGAAATCCAACCACGACTCCATTTTCTTCTCTACGCGCGCCAGCGTACCGCGCCATTGCCGCCGTCGTGAAGCTCTTAAGCCTGACCATTTCGCCTCCTTGCGCCGGCGATAAATGCGCATTCAAACCACGTTTCTCTCCGCTTCCCGCCGCCTGTTTTCCCTCTCTTTAACCCTCTTTAACCTCCGCTTCGCTCGCCGCGCGCCATTGAAGCCTACGACACGATCTCGTCTCTCGCTGCCGGCCCTATAAAGGGAGCCTCGGCGCCTCCATCTCCATGACTTCTTGCCGCCACTCACTCACTCCCGCGCCGCTTCTCACCTTGTGGAATTTGGAGATTTCTCACCGGCTTTTTACATCTTCTTCAATTCCGGCGTCTCGTCGTCGCCGCATCCTCATCTCCGCCACCAACACCTCGCGGACGTCATTGCGATCACGGTGCGCTCACCCATTTGCCCAAGACCCTCGAGATCACCTTCTCCGTCGACACCGTGCGCCGTCGCGCTAAACCTCAACTCCGACGAGCCTCAGGTCCGCGTGCGCGCTAAATTGGTAAGCATCGTGTTCGCGTCTCCCTCTCTCGATAGCGCCCTCGCACCCTCGCCATGGCGTAAGCCGGCGAGAATGTCGCCGAGCCTCGCCGGACTTCGGCCTCGTGGCTCACCACCTCGGCGCCAACACGGCGCCACGTCACCTCGAGTCCGGCGTGGCAGCCAGCGTGATGGCCACGTCACCCTCCCACGCCAACTCGGCGCCACCTCCGAGCCCTAAGGCTCAGTGGACTTGGTCGTGTGAGCCATGTCAATGACATGTAGGCCCGCTTACCTCTACATCTCCGGACTTGATCGGAAACTTTGGAGCCATCTTCCGATGGAAGAATTCTTTGACTTCTTTTCTCGACCACGTCGTTATGCTTCACGATGGACGAATTCTTTGATCTTTCTACCACGATCACTCCAAGGTCGTGAATCTTGAACGAGGACTATCTTTACGGTCTCGACTTTCCGGAGGGCGAGATTGGTCTCGATCACTCCAAAAGCGCGCTTACCCTCAGCAGTAGGCTCAATTTGGATCAACGTTGTCCTTCACAAAAGACATAAACTCCTTCCAGTTCTCCTTTTCTAGTTGCTTGACAAATCTAGAAGTGGCGTAAACGTAAAAGCTTTCTTGTTATAATAAAAAGGTACCTTGGCCTTGTGGACTTTATGCCTAGGAGGTTCTTCGACCTCCTCGGTCTCCTCATCTGCAGACGCTTCAGTCTCGGCTTCCGTTGAAAACGTGCACTTGCCCTTACGGGCCTTGCGCTGAAGAGGTTCTTCATCGTCCTCAATTTCAATTTGTTTAAACCTCGGCTATTGTTGCGAGCATGTGTGCCTGAGATTTTGCCGAGGACTGGTCGAAACAAAGGAACTTGAGCTTGATCCTCCTTGTCGGCGACTCTTGTAAGTCGGCGCTTTTTCGCTCGGAGGAGATGAGCCCTTGTTCACTTTATCGCCCTGCACCAATGGTCACCGCTTCGACCTCTTCGTGCGTCCGGCGATTTTCATGCCTACTTTACGTAAGAAAAAGCGAAAAAGAAGAATCAATGACCCGATCGTAAGTTTTTCTCGACCGGTATCGATCGTAAGCTCTTCTCGACATATCCTCGATCGTAAGATTTTCTCGATCACTACCTAGTCGTAAGTTCTTTCTCGACTATGAAGTCCTAAGGATAAAATCAACTTTTGATTACCTTTAGGCGCTCAACCTTTTCCTCTGCGGACAAAACCGCAAAGATTTGAGAACCGCCATTAGGGTGGCGGGGCTTCTCTAACGAGTTTGACTCGAGCGTCAATCTCTGCTGTGAAAGATCTGTATAAAACAGATAAAGATATTAGTTAGACAATTACAAGAAGACCAAACCGAGAGTTAAGTCGAAAAACTACTTACCCTCCTCATAGTCTCTGGTGGGTCTTTTGGCCCGTGTACCTCCACATAGGAGGTACTCGTTTTCAAGGGGCGATTCGGCGTGTGATGAAGTCCTTCACCACATGCCATCCGGTTAACCCCTCGCTTTCAAATCCTTGATGGCTTGAATATAGGGGCAATTCGTGATATCTGGGAATCGAATCCCAAGAGGCTTTCTTTTGTGACCTTCCCTCAAAGGTAAAAATTTGTCTTGAGGTGAACATCTCTGAATGTACTCCCTCGACTTCCGTCATGGAGCTTGAATAGCAGACTTAGGCTATTCCGACTTGTCGAGCCATTCCAGAGAAATCTTGAAAAGAGCTCAAGGTCATTGGAATTCCAGTATGCCTCACAGAGATACACAAATCGCTCGGCATTGTGATGGAATTGGGACCAAGGTTCACCAATTTCACTCCAAAATACTCAAGTATAAGTGTGAGAAAGGGGTGGCCGTGTCGAAGACCACACTCTGTCGCTTTGGAAGGCGGGGATTTGTTCATCCTCCCCGACGGCCATTCTTTGCTTATGCTGCCGGGAACCACTCCACGAGAACTCTCTCTGGAATCTTCCCAGCGTTGACAAGGGCTTGCATCTTCGCCAGTATCCATCTCAGGCTCGGCCCACTCGGAGACCCTCCCGGCCATTTCTCTCAGAAGGGGGAGATTCTTGATTGAGTTGGTGGCGGAGAAGACAAGAACTTGATGAACAGTGGGATGATTTGGGGAAAAGTGTGAACTCTAAGTCTTACCCCGGTAAGTATTTATAACCGCATGCCTTGGGCCGGAGGCGTGGTATTCCAAAGGTTGCCACCGTCTCGAACCGCTCAGCAGACGAAGCTAACGGTGTCGTTTGAAATTCCCAGTGGTGTCTGTTTAGAAAATCAGGTTTGCTTTTACACCTCAAGCGAAATTACTTCCTTGGTTAGATTCTTTTTAACCAAAGGAAATGTTAATCGGAAAGGTTTTTCTTTCGATCACCATGCTACGACCACCTTGTGATCGTTTCTACAACTATTTGATAGCCGTAAACAATTTCCTTGACCAAGCATATTTCTGGTCAAAGTAGTGCACTAATGACGAAGAGTTTTTCCTTCGACTATCTTTCTACGACCCTCTCGTGGTCGTAAGACCATCTATAACCCCTTTACCAAGTAAGTTGCTTTCACTTGAAGCTGGGGGGCTAGATGACGAGGATATAATAATCCTCACTTTATCTTTTATCTATATTTCTTATTAAAGGTAAAAATGACGTCATATGGTCCCTGAGTATACCCCTTAATGTTATAAGGGAAGAGCCTACTGGGTGGTCGTAAGTTCTTCTACGACCACCCCCATAGTCGTAAGATATGCTACGACTACCCCATAGTCGTAAGTCTTGCTACGACTACCTCATGGTCGTAAGTTCTTCTACGACTAGGTCAGCTACGACCACCTTATGATCAATTAAACCTACAGACAAGTGGGCCCAATTGATTAAGGAATTCAAATAGTCATCATACGCTATTACTCTGCGAAGTAATAGCACGTAATGCTCCATTATCTCTGGTATATTGCTGTTAGGCGACGTGAAGGAGTTAATCGCCGGTGATTACTATTAACGTCTTGAATTCGATGTAATGAGGCGCCGCTTCACTGGAGCTACCGCTCCTTCACGTACTATATAAAGGCGGCAATCAGAGAAGGAAGGGCGGATCAATCGGGCCATCAGGAATACAAGCACTATCTGTAATAGTCTTAGTTTTTCCCCTGATTGTTGAGAATACACTCAATACCATACACACACAGGAGTAGGGTTGTTATTCTCTCCGGAGAAGGCCTGAACCTGTATTAAAAATCCCCGTGTCAATCTCTCTGCGTGATTCCATTCTAGGAGACCCCCCGAATCAAACAATCTTTACGTAAGTTCAGTTCTAAAACACCGACAGTTGGGTTTGCTGGTGGCGGGGGAGGTAGATCTTGACCACGACCACGGTCTGCTGTACGAGCGGCGAGGTGAGGTGGTGTGTACGGGCACGGAAGAAGGCTGTGCGGTGTGAGCGAAGGGCGGGGTGACACGAGGAAGAAGATGAACAGTGAAGAAGCGCAGCAGAGGAAAGGCGCCTTCGGTTAGAGAAAGCGAAATTTTGAAAGAGGAAAGCGGATTTTTGAGGGGAATTTCCAAATTTGGCAAGAAATCCAAATTGAACCAAACTTCAAATGAGTTTTGAAAATTTTGAAATTTTGGGTTTTTTCATTGGTGCCAGCTGTGTTCTTGTCTTGCACAAGTGCAGCAGAGAACCACGACGGCTGTTTGGATTTTGCAGCGCAGATCCCACTGACAAGAGGCGTTATTCGCTTCGGTGTCGCCGTCGATGGAGACGGTGGCCACGCGGCATGCTCCAGTGTCGGTGGAAAGAGGTGGGGGTTTTGCTTCGACACGCCATGGGCATCCGGAGGCGTCGATCGCTGCATGTATGGTCCAAATCGCATGAGGGCGAAAAGCTGGAGAAGGTGCGGTCGTTTCTCCAACTGACAAGTAGGGCCACAATCTACTGTGAAACAACTCGCCCAAGCCAAGACAATGTGATGGCGTATATATGTTGTTAAATTATAATAACTAGCAGGGTAACCCATGCATTTATGTGGCTAGATTTGTTTTGAAGTTGGTATAAATGATTAAGAATATATTTACGTATCTTATATATTATTTATATTTTTAAGATATAATAAAAATTCCAAACAGCTAAAAATCTGGTTGATCCCTTTACAATGGGACTGTCACGGAATGTGATTGAAATTGCATCGAAAGATATGGGAATGAGACACACATGAGTTACACACAGTGGTAACCCAAACCTATGTGATCAGAGAAGCTGTGAAATAGGCCTTGGGAAAAACAAATTGTTTGGGTAACAGTAGAGTACATTCTTACTTTATATCTCACTCCGTTAAAGATGCAATACTCTAATTACTGTAAAGCAGAATGACTTTCTCTTAATGTGTTTCGAGGCTTAACATCAAAATACCGTCCTACAGGGTATTCGTGTAAGAATACACCTATACGAGCCCGACTGTTGGTCGTAGTCCACGAGATGTAGGTGATCTCTAAGAAACTCATAAAGAGACACAGGAGTATGACCTATAAGCTCCACTCGAGTAGTAGCTTATCAGCGGCCAAGTATCAGCAAATGCCTTAGGTGAAACTTGTCCGCACAAAACTGCCAATTCAAGGCTTAGTCCATTGTATAGTTGTGGGTGAGTGTAGCTTGAGGTTCTAGGTGGATGTTCAACCTTAACCGGTCTCCACCGAAAAACTGGTATATCAACAACACTTTGGAATTATGGGCAAATTCGTGGTGCTCTTGGGATCTAGTGGGGGATTGTTGGAGTTTTGTGCTTGGCCCATTCAACATTCAAATTAAATTCTACGGAAATCCCAAAGGGCCACTCATGCTTAGTGGAAGGTGGGAAGTTTAGTACCATATTGTTAGTATATGTGGAAGGACAACAATATATAAGACGGAGTTGGTCTTAGCTAGTTGAAGCAAGCAAAATAAGAATACACGCGCTGGCCCGCTTGCTCGCCTCGCCTCGCCACGCAAGGCCATCGCCCACCCGCGTGTGACGTGTGCGTGAATGGTCCGATGATTTCGTGTCCGGTTGGCTGTGGAGCTACAACTTCTTTTTGCACGACAAAACCATGCATACGAATTAGAAACTGAAAACTGAATACACTATTTCAATAGAGCTTTTTATGATGCGCTTTAACTGCGTTTAATACGAAGTTATTGCTTCAGTTTCTTTCTTATGGCTGATTCTATATGAAGGACAGACCTCTCTCTCATAAGGTTAGAACAGAGAGAAACCTCTCATAAATAGAACAGATTCAGAATCAGTATCGTCTTGTTGCCTGTTTCCTCTGTGTTGGCCTCCTTATTTGGTATGATTTCTACCGGATGGTTACTTAGTTCATGATTTTATTTTCGATTGGAGTAAAATGTGAGGAGAAATGGCAATTCGTTGTTCGTTTAGAGCAAGGAATGCTTGGAGAAGGTTGCCAAGACGGTGTCTTTCCTCGCGCAACCAGAAGGTTCATTCCTACTGTTACTCACAGGTAATTGAGGATTGTGCAAGTAAATGTGATTGATCCTTAAGCTTTCTTTCGTAAGTTGTGCTGGAATTAATCGGTGCATCCTTTCCTGTTTGATGGACCCTGTGATTGAGTGACATATTACTACTGGTAGTGAAAAAAAAACATTGCTCTGATGGTTTTTTTTTTTTTGCAATCAAATTCAAGGGTAAGCACTAGTGTCGAACACTACGATATGCTCGCCTTACTATTGTCAAGAGGGCTAATGGTCAATAAGAGGAACTTGATAGAAGTAGCTTGCTAATTTTGATACAGAGATCCAATGTGTATTAGCATGTCTCACTAGAGCAAAGCGTTTAGACATATGCTATTGTAGCATTCACCAACCATAACATAATGCAGTTCTACTTCTATGCAACTGTGTTTGCTGTAGCTTACATTGATGCAATTAGCATATGATCTGCACCTGTTTGCAATTGTATAAAGTATCTGTGATACCTCCAAAGCATTATTGTAGTGTGTTAGACGACATGCCTCCTTTTGTGAGGTTTTCTGGTGCTAGATAGCGAAATGCATCGTTCAAGTTGTCGGATCCGAATTTTCTAATCCTGAATCCTTTGTGAAAATACTGTGTTATTCCCTGGATCAGTAGATAGAACTCACAGGCACATTGCTAAATCAATTCATACATGACGTAAATGAAACCATACCATTCATTAATTTTAACACATCAGAATTTACATAGACCGCATCGGGTCAAGTTTTACAATAAGGGCCGAACAGGACAATGATTACATTACAAAAGAAGCGGAAGCGACAACGGAAGCAAAAGGGTGAGAGCACATCTCTCCACAGGCAAGCGACTAGGGAAACCCGTATGCGTCCGATATTACCCAAAGACTCAGATAATATAGGATGCACGCAGGCACCAACAGAGTCAACTAGACTGGGGCGAAATCTAGACTAAAGGGACTAATCTACTCTTCATTATCTCTTGGGCCTCCAACTTTTGGATCCTTGTAGCAGTCGTAATCTTCAGGATTTCCTGCTTCTGAGGGTTTGGGGGAAAGAGCGAGAATGAGCACAACTTCTGTGCTCGCGAGCCAATACAAATAATGCAATAATATACATGCAAGGCTTAACAAGGATGGCTCGGGTTCTTTTATTTGCTAAAGCAATATTTTCAAATATCATAATTACAAATTCCTATCACTTAGCATTTTAACCAAATTGCATTTTATTAAAGAGAGTAATTGTGCAATAATTATTTCAGTAGAGGTCCCCTCCGTCGGAACCTATACCATATGCTTTTTTTTATTGGAACTACCTCCGCTCATTAACACCACTGAGTCTGAAAACCCAGGGAAAATCCAATCTCGGGGCTAGGTGAGCCCACCATATTTTTCATACCACCCACAAAGGTTTTTGAAATAGAACTAACTCAAGTAAAGTTCCCATGTCTGCCTTTGACCGTAGGCACGGCTGTTTAAACAGTTTAGACTCTGCAGAGGTTGTACACTGTACCCACAAGAGATAGTCATACTCGTTACCCCACACAATTTCTTAGTCATGTAGTTGAGCAACCGTCACAGTAACCTTTCAAATTATCTTGCCCCTTCCGTCATTTCACCCATATGGGGTTACGCCCATATGTTGTGCGAGATGTTCGCCTCGGCGATCTGGAGTAGTTGAACTACCCCACATCGACTGGCTTACTTCACCTTATACCGGTGTCCCATTCAAGCCGGATACATCACGTGCTTGCACGTTCCTATTATCCACCTCGTGAGATGGCATCTAGGGTTTAATAAATTTACTAAGCCAAGTTGCAGTTTGTAGACTTGTGGTTGTACTTGTTTTACACGAGAGGTCGTGACAAGATTAAGTCCTTAGGGTCATCTGGACAGTTCATTCCACATACCATCCACCTTAAGCTGCATTAGAACCCATCAATATACCATCCTTCCTACCATCCGCCTAGACAGTAACAGCAAGCTATTAGGGTTTTTGAGAAGCAAAATATATCAACTCAACCATCTCGGTCATTTACCCACAATGACTGCCCAAAACCATTTTCATGTTTGAAAGATGTTGATTGGGACATTTAATGTCCCGGTACTTAAGCAAGACTAGCATATCGCTTAAGTACAACCTATAACTAGTATTTACCATATAGTTACTAGGGTGATATGGAATAATGGATTCAATTATCAAATCATGGTATTATAATTAATTAGTCATCAAATGGGTAATTAACTACCTTAAGCTTTAACATACATTTGATTAAAGAATTAGAGCATGCAATTTTTGGTAATTTAAATGAATATAATTTACATAAAATATAGGATCAATATGATCAAAGCATTGACTCAACTGGACTAAAGGTGAGAGAGTCTTAGTATTCTTGTACTTGATCGAAGTGGAGATCCTCCGCGTCTTCGAACTCTAATCGGACAAATGTACCGGAAAAAGGAACAAACAAGCAAAAAGAGCAAATAAATACTAAAAAGCAATAAATAAACTCCAAATTAAACAAGACCTATGCCATTAGCAAGATTTTGAATTTACAAAATTTTAGAAATAAATTTCATAATTTTTGGAGTTACGACGAGGGAGAACGAGACTTCCGAAGTTTGAATTGGAATTAAATCGGGAAATTGAAAAAGGGGAGAGAGTTTGGCCCACTGACATGTGGGATCCATGAGTAGTGCTTGGTCCATGTGCACGGTGCATGGACCGGTAGGTCAACATGTACTGTGCATGGACCGGTAGGTCAACATGCACTGTGCACTAGTCCACTATGCACGGGCCCACCTATCAACCGAATGGGGGAGGAAATCCCGGGTACTTAATTAAATGGGTAGCCATTACTGTTTATGGGTCCACCGGTCAGAGAGTGAAAAAAGACAAGGTTAAGACACCGATTAAAGAGCTAATCAAAGCTTGGGGCACCATTAAAGCGGCTAAATGTCGGCTGGCCTTAATCCCGACCGGGATTTGGTGGCCCATGGCTCTGGTCCGAATTGCGGACAGAGCAGGGACAGGAAGGCCAGGGCGCGTGGGGCTCTGCTGGCGCCGATGAGTAGTGAAGCCGGGGAAAAGGCAGGGGCGAGAGGCCTTCGGCGAGGTGGAGTCGAGGATGGGGAAGGCGACGCCGGAGAAGGCCCAGCATGGCGGCAGCGTGATTGAAGGCGGAGGCAGCACACGGGATGCACGAGGCGCCGGCGACGGGCTGGCGCGACGACGACAAGGGCACGCAGGAGGTGTGGAGCTGGGCGGGGTGGCCGAAGGTGCTTCGGAGGGGTCTGGCGGCAACGGCCGGGGCGGGGAAGAAGGGAGCTCCGGCGGTGGCGCTTCCCGGTGGTGGGGAAGGCGAGGGGAGATGGGGGATGGCAGGAGGGCCACCGGGGGGCGTGTGGTGATGTGGCGGGTTGGGAGAGAAGCTCACTGGTGCGACGAATCACCGACGAGGCGGCTCGGCCAGGAAAAAGGGGAAAGCGGGTGGTTCTCCGGCTGGAGCTTACCAGAGAGCAAGGGGTGAAGTAGGGAGGCAAGGAAGCGCAGGGGAGGGCTCTTATAGGCGCCGGAGGAGGAAGGGACCCGTTGGGGCGACGGGAGTAGCGCGCGGTCCCGAGGCAGTGTCATGGGTGCTTTCGGCGCCGGGTCAAGGAGCAGGTGGGTGACGGGACACCGGGCGCGGATGAGCATGGCATGGTGACGAGTGGGTGCGTGAGATGGGCAGGCGCGTGCGGGCAGAGCTTGCTGACGCGACCACGGCGCGCGTGGAGGCGAGCCGAGGCCGGGGCTGGTGTCACCGTGATGACAAAGGGGGCGAAGCAGGTACTGACAGGGGTGGCGCGGCGCTCGTGCACGAGTGCAGAGCGCAGAGTAGGGCGGCATGGGCACCAGGTGGCTCGGGCGCACATGCGGAGGCGACAAGGCGTGGGCGGGCGCTCGTGGCTGGCGGAAGAGGCGCACAGGGTGCTGAGGTGCAGCGATGACTTCTATGGCCTGGGCAGGTGGTGGAGGGAATGGAGTGGCAAGGAGCCAAAGGCGGCGTGGGCTGCAGAAGGTGGTGACGACCGGGTGGCAGAGGGCTGTAATGCCCCCAAATTCTGGGGACGTTAAACTCTCCACAACCACCCAGGATGTGCAATTGCGAAGTAAGCAGTGTCTCAAGCAAGCTTTCGATTACAACAAAAGCCAATATTTTATTACACAAGGATAAGGCTTAACAGCCAGTTTTAACACTGACACGGGCATTCAAGCCCAAAGTTAATATAATACAAGACAAAAGAACTTCAAACCACAGGCACACTTGAGCGCGGCTGAGACCTAAAAACAGTAGTCGTTGCCATCCGCGGGTCCACCAAAATCCTGTTCAACCAGATCCTCTGCATTTTCCCAGGTTTCTTCTGTAGATTGTTTGCAGATTATGCAAGAATGAGTACTACTACCGTACTCAACAAGCCACATGGAAAAGCTAAATAATTACATGCAAGGAGTTCAAAGGATGGTTAGGTTTTACCTTAACAGGCATATGTGGATGCAATTTGCAGTTAAAGCAGTTTACATTTAAAATAGTAAAACAATAATAAATAATAACATCAGGAGTTTCTCAACAAACCACAATTACCAACTTACCATCTCCAAAACTCTACTTATGCCTCATGTACTGGAATCACCCATTAACACAGTTTCATTAACCGGAAGCACGGCAGATTGAATACCTTTTATACACCTGCGAGTTGCCCAACTTTACCCACAAGATATCTCAAACTCATACTGTCAGATCATAGACACGCAACCCGTTAGCGTGCGACTGAATTTGTGATAACAAAGCCTTTTCACTGCTCAACCCTTTTTAGCCTCTACCCGGTAGGTATTACTCTGAAACGACCCTCGGAGACCACTCGACCAACAAAGGGAATGCGTACTCGAGGCTGACGGGTCCATACCATTGTGTGTAGACTACCGAGTGTCCCTTCAGCCCACTCTGTCACACCCCAGTTCCGCACTTACTCTATCACACAAGAGCAGTTACTTTTCCTTGTAGATATTAAATTGGATGAGCAGTGTACTAAGCGAGGAGTAATGACCACGCTTGTGGTTGAGCGATTTCAGGTGCATTACTTGGCACAAGGTTCTTGTCCTTACTTGTCATCCAGTGAGGCAATGGCCCAATACCAACTCGTGGCTGTCCACCTCGAGATCTCACTGATGACTCACTTTTAACCCAAGTCTATTGGGTTGTCCAACTTCCTGGACACAACCCTCAACTCGCCACCAAAACCATTGGCGCACCGCCAATACTCTCTTTTGATTGATAGCACATTTGTGTAACAAGCTACTTATATAGATAATATTTTTATGTGATCTTGTCAAGGTGAATATGGTCTACAAGTGCTGGGTGGGTTGGTATGTGGGGTGATATGATTTATCTATTTATCATGGCATTCAAAAGTATTATTTCAATAATTAAAGTAATTGGCTCAAATATGATAATGAAAGTATCAATATAAATATATGACATGTGGGTTCAAAATGTTCAAGGAATGCAACTTGCCTTCTTACAGAAAGTCCTGTGGATACTGGTCTTGTCCAGCATCTTCTGGAGTCTAATCGTCAAGATCGTGACCTAACGAGAAGCAAAGCAATAAAACAAACCAAGTAAAAACTAGCTCGACAAGGAATGAGCTAGGAACAACAAGCAAGTAAATAGAACCAGAAAAGAAACTTAAAGGGAGGTGGTGTGGAATGGTGGGGATTTATCTGGTGCTTGATTGGACTAAACAGGGTTCGAGATTCGGATCCAAGTACAACAAAAATATTGTAAAGGATTAAAGGAATCTAAATAAAGGTGAAAAGATTTATTTGGAGCTTGGTATAGTTGAACAGAGTCAAGAATGGGCTTTTGGATTCGAGACGGACAGAATGGGTATGAATTGTCAATTTAGGGTTTTGGCGGAAAAAGGGTCGGATAATGAATAGTATTGTTTTACTATTCATGTCTGAGCAGGGATTTAGTGAATAGCAATAGGATTCACTGGTTTGGTTAAAGTATGAACAGTACTAGGGTTTACTGTTTTTGGCTAATGAATACTGTATATTTGGAATAGTAATTTCTATTTTTTCGGATGAACAGTAAATGATTTACTGCGCACATGAACAGTGTTTGGGCCAGATTTGTGTGAACAGTGAAGGGATTGGTCCGTTACTGCGCGGCCTGCGGCCCAAAACGGCCGGGCCAAATAGGCCTCACGCCCTGGCGTCTTTGAGCCGCTGCCACCATTTGGCAGCCTTCGCTCCGGCGGATCTTGGCGGAAGAGGCGGCGCCCGGCGGCCGGACGGCGGCGGCGGCAAGGATGGCGCAGGTGCATCACGGAGTGATGGGGATCTGTTAGGATTTGGAGGGCCGGCGGTGAGAGAGGGGTGGCGGCCATGGCGCATGGCCGAGGTGAGGCGGCGGTGCGACGGCACTCCGGCCATGCTCCGGCCAATTGAAGGGGTGAGGGAGCATCAGTGGAGGTAGGGGAGCACGAGGGTGGTGGTGTGGGTGGTTGGGGAGGTCTGAAGCGACGTGGCAGCGTGAGCCGTGAAGGAGGCGGCTGGGAGGAGCGATGCCGACGAGGCTCCAGTGGGAATGGGTGATGGGGGAGGTGGGGAGAAGGAGCGGAGCAGCAAGGCGGTGCTTACTGTGACCTCAATTCGGAGCTTGGGTGGACGGAGGCGGCGAATTGAGCATCGGCTCGTCGAGGAAGAAGCACAGTGGTGGCGGTGTTTCTCCAAAATCCGCCAGGCTCTGGGGGGTGAAAGGGAGGTGCGAAAGTGAGGGGTGAAGAAGAATGCGAGCTCCAGGCGGCCTTTTATAGGACGAGGAAGGCGGTGGGAGCAGGGCGCGCTGTGGGCAGCGGCATGGGCGGCAGCAATGGGGGCGGCGACATGGTTGGCTCTGCGTGGTTGGGCGGCGGGTGAGGTGGAGGCGGCATGGGCGGTAGAAGCCCGTGGAAGCGATGCGGTGGCTCGGGAGTTGGCGAGGTGACGAAGGGAGGCGGTGGCGGGTGACGAAGGCGCAGTGACGCTCGACCGTGACGTCCCGGGGAAGGAGAAGGAGAAGACGGCGAGGAAGAAAGCCGTTTTCGGCTGAGGAAGGCGGGTTTTCCGGAAAGGGAAAGCGGAAATGGAAGGACGATTTCTGGAAAAGGAAAGAAATTCAAATTCAAACAAAAGATTTCAAAAATTTTGTAAATTCTGGTTTTTGGGGTTATTTCAAGGGCGGCGTCACTAGGAGCGGAGTGCATGGGGGCGGCTGAGGGGGCGCATGAGGTTTGACTGGGTGCACGAGAAGAAGAAGAAGGCAAGGGGAAAGAAGCTGGGCCAAACCAAAAGGAATGGGCCGGGTGGGCCAGAAGGAGGAGGGGAAGTGGGCCAAGGGGAGCTGGGCCGAGAGGAGGAGAAATGGGCCAGGGGCTGAGCCCAAGAAAAGGAAAGGCCAAATTTCAGAAATGGGTCAAGTTGTTTTTTTTTCAGACGAAACTTCTCATGATCTACACTTCTTTTGCCAGGGGAAGTGCAGAAGGATCGAGCACTGGAGCTCCTAAATGTGCGTCCATGTGGCTTCAAGTCCCAGGACTAAAATAAAACTGGGAAATGAGTTCCGGTTGTTCACGAATTACGATCCCGCAGATAGACTTGGTGGTTGGGAGCAAAGTGATGGCGCCCCCATGTAGAAGTGGAGCATGCTTTGGCAGTTCCAGAGCTGTTCCATCTGCATATTTCTATGTAGCTCGCTTAAGTGATCGCAACAATAGGAACTTTTGCTGTATTTTTGTTTGATAAATCTATGTGTTGTCTTTTATTGGATTAACCAAACTTAACACAATGTACCAGTTTCTAGTCCCATGATGAGGACTATGGTTTATGGCAATGTTTGCATCACAAATTCGCAGCAACTGAATAGTTGAGATTGGCCTTTTGAACAAGTGATTGTGCATTGAACAATCAACAAGGCACTTTGAGCATTTGGTACCATTCTTTATCCATTACTCTGTATTACACAAGTTCTTTGTTCAGTTTCTACATTGTAATTACATACTACATAGGAGCTTGATCACTGTAACGTCTCGTTTTCGAAAATGGTGAATAGTAAATACATTCGGATCTTGGATTTTCAAACCCTATTTCAAATTACTGTATGTTCTCAAAATCTTCTAAGATCCTAGCTAAGCTCAGGTTTGTGTTTCAAACCACCTTGAAATTCTCGAATTCAAATTCAAATTTGAATTCTCCTTTTTCGGATTTGGGCCCCTTTTCTCTTTTGCCTTCCTCTCTTCTTGGGCTTGGCCCGACACCTCCTTGGGCCTTCGGCTCACTTCCTTCACCCAGCCTTCTTGGCCCAGCCTTCCCCATTTTGGCCCGGCTCCCTTCCTTCCTCCCCAAATTTCTTCCTCCTTCACTTTCAGCAAGCACTGCACACCGCCTGCGCTCAGGCGCTTCTGTGTGCCCACACCACCCTCTGCCGTGCACGAGCGCTCCTGCCACCTCCATGCTCTCGCCTGCTCCTCTGCTACGCCCGCACATACTACTCCCATGCACTGCTTCGCCCACGCCACCACGAGCACCACCGGTGCTCGCTCCACATCCCATCGCCGCCACTGCTTCCCCGACGCCTCCATGCTTCCGCTTTGCACCTCTGCACCGCCACCTGCTTCCTTGGCCTCCCTCACACCCGAGCATCCCCCCATTGTCTCCTTCTCTGGCTGAGTCGCTCAGCTCGCCCGTCCGCCCTGCGCCCCGTGCGTCTCGGGACCGTGAGCCCACGACCGATCAGCACCTGCTCCGCGACGTCGTCAGCAAGCATCGTCTTCGCCACCTGCCTCAACCCCTCCAAGTCGTCGCCACTCCATCCCGTGTCAGTGCCGCCCATGCGCGCGCCCGCTGCTCCCATCGACGTCCATGCCGTGGCCGTCTTCGGGACCACGCGTGCGCCTGAGCCCCTCCAACGGTTCCCTCCCTCCTCCGGCGCCTATAAGAGCCCCAAGCATCCCCTCTTGTCCCCTCCCTTCACCCCCTTCATCTCTGGTAAGTTCTCCCGAAAGAACCCGCCGCCACTCCCACCTTGGCCGCGCCGCCTCCCTGCCGTTCGGCCACTCTGGCACCGCCACCACCACGCCGCCCCCGTCACGAGGTGCTCCTAGCACCATGGATTCTGTCCCCACCTCCCTTCTTGCTCCCTGCCGCTGAGAGGTGCCGCCACCGCCGCCCCTTCTCCCCTATTGCCGGTCACCGCTGCCCTGCCACCACGGCCACCCCCAAGCCGCTCGGACCACCCCGCCGGCTTCCCCATGCCCCCGTGCAGCCCGTGCGCGCACCGCCCTCCTCTCCAGCCACTCCGTGCCGCCAAGATCGCACTTTGCCAGCGCCTTGCCTGCCACCGCGCCCCATCTTCGCCGATGCCCTTGAGGTCGCCACCCTCGAGGAGGCCCGTTTTGCCGGCTCGCCCGCCTCCCCACGCCGCCGCCGCCACCGCTCCTGAGCCGCCACATCTCCCTCTGTTCCCCTCTTTCTCTGTGGCCGAAGGAAACAAATGAGGATGGGTTATTGAGTGGCCCCACTTGTCATTAACCCTTGCCCCCCTATCTCCCTTCCGAGTGGGCTGACGCACAGTAAATGCCCTGGTGGACCTGGTCCGTGCTTGGATTTTGTGCGCCAAGGCACTGCACTACGGACCCACCTGTCAATGGAGCATCCTCTCTCTCCTCTTTTATTTCTTTTGTTTTTAATTCAAAAGCTCAATTTCGAAAGCCTCATTCTCCTTCGTCGTAACTCCAAAATTATGAAATTTATTTCTAAAATTTTGTAAATTCAAGATCTTGCTAATGGCATAGGTCTTGTTTAATTTGGAGTTCATTTGTTAATTTTTTTTAGTATTTATTTGCTCTCTCTGCTTGTTTGTGCCTTTTTCGATACGTTCGTCCGAATAGGATTTGAAGACGCGGGAGATCTCCAACTTGATCAAGCACAAGAATATCAATACTCTCTTACCTATAACCAAGGCGAGTCTATACTTTGATCATTTTGAGCCTACATTTTATGTAAATTATATTCATTTAAATTACCAAAATTGCATGCTTTAATTCTTTAATCAAATGTATGTTAAAGCTTAAGGTAGTTAAATACCCATTTGATGATTAATTAATTAATATGTCATCCCTTGATAATTGAATCCCTTATTCCATGTCACCATAGTAAATATATGGTAAATACTAGTTATAGGTTGTACTTAAACGATAGACTAGTCTTGCTTAAGTACCGGGACATTAAATGTCCTAATCATCATCTTTTAAACATAAAAGTGGTTTTGGGCAGTCATTGTGGGTAAATAATTTAGATGGTTGAGTTGATGTATTTTTCTCCTCAAAAACCCTAATAACTTGCTGTTACTATCTGGGCGGATGGTATGATGGTAGGTGCTAATGTAGCCCAAGGAATGTTGGTTGGTATGGAATGAACCGCCTAGGTAACCCCTAAGGACTTAATTTTGTCATGACCTCCCGTGTAAAATAAGTACAACCACAAGTCTGCAAACTGCAACTTGGCTTAGTAAATTTATTGGACCTTGGAAATCATCTCATAGGTGGTCAAAAAGGTGGTGCAAGTAGTGGATACGATCCAGCTTGAATGGGACACCAAAGAAGGGTGAAGTTGCCAGCTACGCCCATCGTAGTGGTAAACATCCCACACAACTTATGGGACCTACCGCAAATGGGGGTAGCCCATATGGGTGAGATAGGCGAGATACTTTGAAAGGTTACTGTGACGATCGCTCAACTACATGACTACGGAATCATGTGGGGTAACGAGTATGATTATCTCTTGTGGGTACAGTGTACAACCTCTGTAGAGTCTAAACTGTTTAAGCAGCCGCACCTACAGTCAAAGGCAGACATGGGAATTTAACTAGAGTTAGTTCTATTTCAAAAACCTTTGTGGGTGGTATGATAAATATGGTGGGCTCACCTAGCCCTGAGATTGGATTTTCCTGGGTTTTCGAACTCGGTGGTGTTAATAAATGGAGGTAGCTCCAATCAAATAAGCATAAAGGTGGAGGTAGCCTCTGCTGATATGAATATTGCATAATTACACTCTTTAATAAAATATAATTTGGTTACAATGCTAAGTGATAGGAATTTGTAATTATGATAATTGAAAACATTGCTTTAGCAAATAAAAGAACCCGAGTCATCCTTGTTAAGCCTTGCATGTATTATTATTGCATCTTGTGTATTGGCTCGCGAGCACGGAAATTGTGCTCGTTCTCGCTCTTTCCCCCAAACCCTTAGAAGCAGGAAATCCGGGAGACTACGAATACTACGAGGATCAAGAAGTTGGAGGCCCAGGAGATCATGAGGAGTAGTTTAGTTCTTTTAGTCTAGATCTCGCCTCAGTCTAGCTGACTCCGTCGGTGCTTGTGTGCATCCTATATTATCTGAGTTTTCGGGTAATATCGGACGCATATGGGTTTCCCAGTCGCTTGCTTGCGGAGAGATGTGCTCTCACCCTTTTGCTTCTGTTGTCGCTTCCACTACTTTTGTAATGTAATCAATTTGACCTGTTCGGCCCTTATTGTAAAACTTGGCCCGATGCGGTCTATATAAACTCTGATGTGTTAATTAATGAATGGTTTAGTTTACATCGTGCATGAATTGATTCAGCAATGTGCCTGTAAGTGCTATCTACTGATCCAGGTAATAGCACAGTGTTTTCACAGAGGATTCGGATTCTCGGAATCCGGGTCCGACAATCACATCTTTATTGGAAGCACAAGACACTTCATACGACAACAAATTGTCCTTAATTGTCGTCAAGATTTAGTTGTGTGCAAATTGTTGTTAAGATTTACTTGTGCAAATTTCATCATTGTTGAAATCAGTGTTCTAAAAATAGGTCTACTAGACTGTATAGTAGCCCGTATACAAGGAACGGGTGCCCTATCTCATTCTTGCATAATGGCGATTAAATTTGAATAATCGGGCGATTAGGTCAGATAATCGCTATTAGGTGGGTGATCGAATGAATACCGCATACCGCTTTTTAGAACCTTAGTTGAAATAAAAAATTTGTAGATTTCATAGGAATGGACATGCGAAAGTTCAAAGCAAGGATCTCATATAAGTAATGTTTTGTATTTCATACTTGGAAAATAAAAATGCAGTTAATGCTTACGTGAACATGCCAAAAAAAAATCAAATCCTTTCAAATGGTATCGAACAAGCTATCATTTGTCTCAGAGGCATTTAAGATATTTTCCAACTCAGAACAGCCAGTTAGCCGACCTAAAAGCCAAACTGATAAACACCAAACGTTTTCAGCTTAGCCCTTCTGCCGTATAACCCTGTTGGAAGTTGTTTTTCATAAAAGCTACAACCATGCTGACGAGGATCTAATAGACCTCAATTAATTAAATTATTTATCTGTAATGTTTATTGTAGATAATAATGTCTCTTATATAACCTTCAAGAGTACCCCCTCAATATTAACAATGAGTGAGATTATAAACATATAGCGGTTGTAAGCTATTCTACGACCACCCTATATGGTTGTAAGCTTTACTACAATCACCTGTTGATCGTAAGTCATACTACAATCACCTTATGGTCGTAAGCTTTACTACGACCACATATTGATCGTAAGTCCTACTACGATCACCTCATGGTCGTAAGCTTTACTACAACTAGGTCATTTATGACCTCCCTATAGTCGATAAGAACCACATACATGTGGGCCCAATCAACTAGGGATATTTGTACACTGTGTTTAATGCACACAATAGTTAATATGTGTCGTTATTCCCTGAGATAACTGCACGTATTAAACATCTGTCTCTGACATAACCACAAGACGACGTGGGAAAATTTGTCTCTGACAATAATCGCCCTTAAACGTGCGTATTGCATCAAACGACAAGATGCCTCTTAATATAGACAACCGCCACCCCTTCGTGCACTATATAAGGAGTAAAGTTGGTGGACAGAAGAAGATGAGAAGAAATTCGACAAGCACAACGAGAGACAAAAGTCATCAAGCCCTAGTTTTAGTGACTTCCTCCCTGTTGTAAACACAATCAATATAGCAACACAGGAGTAGGGTTATTATTATCTCAGGAGAAGACTTAAACATGTATAAATTTCTCGTGTCATTTTCTGTGTGGTTTCGCTCTAGAAAAAACCCCTAGTATTCATTCATAAGATCGATACTAGAACATCAACACATGCCAAACAGGCCCCCAACCATTTTCACTTCACTTAAACCCAAACCCAAACCCAAACCCAGCCCTCTCCTCCTTCCCCAGCGCACCACCATGTCGATGGCGGTGGCTTCCCTTCGCTTCCTTGCACGCTAGTGCCACCACCTCCACCTCCCCGCCCCGCTTGCCATCCCCGGGGGCCGTGTGACATTCCTCTTCCTCCCTAATGTCGCCGCTCAGGTTGTAAGTGGGACAAGTTGCGGCTAGCTCGCACTTGCCCACACCGGCCGCCAAACGTTATGCGGGTAGATGCGGCAACCTGCCAAGTATTACGTGGGTAGATGCGGCAGCCGGCAGCCCACAACTAATGTTGATTTTGTCGTTCATGGCATGCCCTTGCAAGGGCAAGAAGTATCCAGGTAGCGACATCGTTTACAGCCGCTGCAGACATGGCCATATGCTTGAGGTCAGTGGTGAGGAGCTTGAGCTCGGTGAGGATATGCGCCAACATAGGGAAGGCAGGGATGGAGAGTGCGACGCCCATGAAGACGAGGAATGGTCCTGTGGAGACGCCGCAGGTGACGGTGTGTTAGAGGACGACGGAGGTGCCGATGCTGAGGATGAAGGGTAGGGAGATGCCTGCGACAGCAATGACGAGGGCAGTGGTGCCGGTGCGGCGGATGGCGCGGAGGTCGAGCTCGAGGCTGACGAGGAAGAGGAAATAGAGGAGGCCAATGTTGGCGAGGGTGTCCAACACCGTGAGGTTCTCCTTAGGGATGTTGACTTAAGCTAGTTGTGTCATTCAGTTTTAGTCTATCTCGGTTTTTTCTAGTCTCTCTCTGTTTTCAGTTTTGGTCAGAAACTGACTTCAGAGCTTTCTGATTTCAGAGTTCTGTTTTTGCTTTCCTTTTGGATTGGATTGCCAATATGTTTAGGCAATACCGAATCTGTCTTGCATGACATATTAGGAGAGTATTGTACCAGTTTGTGTTAGTTTCGGATAAGCAATGGAATCATAATCGGACTGCAGAGACAGCAGAGTCCGGTTCTCCCTGTGCCGTATCCGAAACAATAAAATCATGTGTGTATATAAACAATAGAAAATACAAAAGTGTTCTGTGATTTCGTTGCTATGTTTTCTCCACTGTGATTCGTTGTAGCTTCTAATCCTGGTCTGAATTTTCAGAAGTACTGAATTTCAGAACTAACAGAAGCTCTGAAATTCTGTCAAAGAAGCTTTGAAATTCTGACAGGGGAACACCATGTTGAGGAATGTGCTGCTGCGGCCAAGCGCGGACGGGCCTAGCAGGATGCCACCCTGAATTCATGCAAATCAATCAAAAAGAAATTAATTAACTGCATCCAACAACTAATCGACGTATCACAAAAATTGATGCAACAACTCACGATGATTTCAGCGATGACACGCGGCTGCCGGAGCGGTCGGGGGAGGAAGGCGAGCCCGCACGCATATCTGCAGGATGGCCAGTGGCAGCACCGAGTGCTCCCCTGTAACACGCTGTCCGACGTCGCCTTCATCGGCTTCACGGCCTCCACCGCCGCAGCAGCCGCATCACCGTCTACGCCATGCACCTCTCGTCAAGCTCTCGGAGTGGTCGTTCGCCATATCCAAGGTCCACAAGGCGCGGCGCAACAACATGTCGTTCTGGAACAAGCAGCGCGACGGCGACAGAGACCAGCTTGTTGTCGCCTTCGAGATGTACCAGTAGCTGAGCCACCGCCACTTATGGGCTATGTGGGCTACGTGGACACATAGTGGCGTCCGTAAATGGTTACTTAATTTTTCAACTAGCCCACGGGTGTTCGCTTAGTGTTTTTCGTGGAACGGACTAAGTGAGTTTGCGGGTAGCACACGCCCACTTACACTATTTTCGCTTCGCTTAAGCTCAGCCCTCCTCCCTCCACCACCGCCGCCGCCGCCGCCCCTACCCCCCAGCGAGCCCATCCGGGACTTCCTCCCGCTAACCGTATGGATCATTCTCTGACAGGTTTTGATGTGATGTGTATTTTAGAGGCAGCTGAATTCGACAGGGAATGCCCAATTCATCTCCTTCCACACTTATGTCACGTGAAATTTAATATGAACATATGCAAACTTTCATTTGATGTAACTCAATCTATTTTCCAGAGACAGCATTTGATTTGATTTAGTAACTAAATTCCAGGTTTTATACTTTCGTCTTCTTAATTGCCCCCTTTTCATCTTTGGATACGAGATTATATGATTTGGTTCACAAGCATGTTTTGGATTGCAGTAGTACTAGTTATTCTGCTGTTGATTTGTGCTAATGGGAACCAAATTGGCTTTTCACTGAGGGATTGTTGAAATTGAAATCTGATGCTAATTACCTTTTATCATGCATGATGTTGGCTGGAACTTGGAACGGTGTTTTGTTTGAAACGGAATGCAAAAGCTTCATTTGATTACTCTCGAGCTATTTCTTATAGCTGCTGAAACGCTGCAATAATTTTTATCATCAATTTAACTTATTTGAGGAAATGCTGAATACGAAAAGGGAAATTGAATATGCATGTCTACACATTTTTAATGGGGGGAATTCATATTTTGCCCTTTGTTTAGATGCGTTTTCAGATTTTACCCCCTTTCCCAATGTAATTGATATTTTGCCCTCCTCTTAGTTTGTTGCTTCATTATTTGCCCTCTTTGTATTATTTTAATCTTATATATCTATTTTTCCGTTACCAGACACGTGAAATGTCCATCTTACCCCTTGGTCGGGACCGGCCCCGTTCTCCTCACCTCGCACTGAGACGCCGTCATGACCGCCGGCGTCCTCCTTCGAGACCACGAGCGCCCGGGACCCTTCCCAACTCAAACACGAATGCCACGGCCAGATCATCGATGCTCTAAGAGCTCATCAATCAATTTAGAAGGTTCGCTTCCTTCCCAACTCAAACGCGAATGCTCACCAATCAATTAGCTCATCAATCAGCATGCATACATGAACATCAATGAAACCACTAAGAACCAAAAATCTAATATCAGAGAACGAATTAATCCGTAAAAACCAAAAAAACAAAAGAGAGGCACGGGCCAAGGCAAAATATGAACCGGGGCACGGGCGAGCTCGGGCCGACCGAGTAGAGGAGGCATGTGGGCGCGGGAGGAGACCGCAGGGGGCAGGGTGAGCCGAAGGCGCGTCGACTCCTTCCCGCGGTGGCTCATCTCCATGATGCTCATGCCGGAGCCGCAGTAGTCGACGAGCTCCGCCTGCGCCTTCTCGAGGACGGAGAGCGGGAGCATGGCCGGGCCGGCCGCAAAGTTGTAGACACCACGCTCGACGGAGCCCTCGGCGGGGTAGGACGGGGAGGGCGCGGCGACGGCCGTGCAGGAGATCTTGGCAGCACGTGCGGGTACGTGGAGGGAGGAGGTGCCGGCCTTAGCGGGGCTCCACCTGTGCCTTCTCGAGGACGGAGAGCGGGAGCATGGCCTGGCTAGCCACGAAGTTGTAGACACCACGCCGCGTGAGCCCTCGCGGGTAGGACGGGAGGCGTGGCGGCGGCGTCAGGCAGAGATCTTGGCGGCGCGTGTAGGTACGCGGAGGGAGGAGATGCCGGCCTTGGCAGGGCTGGGGCGGTGGAGGAGGAGGGAGTTGGAGGCGGAGGCGGATGCACAGGAGAGGATGGGCTTCTGAATCACCGAATCACCGGGGCGCCGAAGAAGCTTCAGGAGAATAAATGTGGATTGGGGGAAAGAGGAGATGAGAATGGAAGGGAGAAGATGAGAACGGAAGGGGGGCAAAAATGTATTTTTGCATGGCCAAAACGGGGGAAACAGCCGGATATTAATAAAATAATGAAAAGAGGGCAAATAATGAAGCAACAGACTAAGAGGAGGGCAAAATATCAATTATATCAGGAAAAAGGGTAAAATCTGAAAACGCATCTAAGCAAAGGGCAAAATATGAATTCCCCCTATCCTAGGAGCATTTCGTAGTATCATGGTGGTCTTTGCCCTACTATATGTTCGCAAAGATTTTTTTTGGGGAATTTTTTTATGGGGGTCCTTTCTGTGTAGTGTAACTAACTCCATCAGTGTTGTGTGGTTCATGTATGTTCTACAATGCTAGAAATTTATTCGGTTGACTTATATTTTGTGTATATTTTAATGTGCTTTGCAGTTAGGTTTGAGTGATCTCAACCTGGTTTACGCATGTTCACGGGATAAAACACTAATGATAGATGTACAAGCTCGTGACATAACTGAAAGGGGTCGTCAAACAGGAATGAAGCTTGCACACACTGAGGTATTATTTCTCTTCTTATTTCTTGTTGCATTGTAAATATATTCTTATGTATTGATTATGATTCTCAGGCAGTTAAATGTATCGACCCTCAAATTAGATTGCCTAAACGAGCTGGCAAAGAGAAGAAAGGGTACAAGATTTCATTGATTTCAGATAAATCCTACGATAAAACAAGAACATTATCAGAAGCACCTATCGAGGAAGTCTGACAGCTTGAAGTTTCTTTCCAAAGCAGTTGACACCAAGGATCAAAGAACAGTTACTGGGCCAAATCCCGCTCAGGGCCCGGTAACGGTAACCGGCCGGTAATCGGAAAACCCAGCTAAAAACCGGCCAAAATTCGCAGCGCCTGATTTGAATTCGAAATTTTCCCGGCCGGTAACCGGGAAAACCGACTAAAAACCGGAAATGGAAGGGAATTTGGGAATCTGGACAAGAGGGAGGGGGGTCACATGCCGTCCAAAGCATCCAATGCATCTAATGCATCAAGAGGGGGCAGGGGGGAGGGAATCTGATGTCTGCACAAAGGGGGTGCTAAATCAAGGCAAAAAAAATAAAATCCAAATTCAAACTGATTTCGGCCAGGTTTTTTTCTCCTGCCCGCGCCCCAGTATCCGGTTACCGGCCGGGATGTTGACCCTGGTTGACACAGTGAGAAAACAGGTAGAGCACATTGAGTTCTTTGGCAAACTTTGGCAAATAGAGATAAAAATGATTCTGCTTTGGCAGTGAATGAGCATAGATGCATGTATATTGTTACACATGTATAGCTAATAGATATCCTGACTTTGTAATATCAAATTGCTAACGAATGTTAACTGTGATGGTGATGAATGATGATGCGACCACATAGTTGTGTTTTTGCCCCTCCAGCACAACCGATTCTGTCACATCTAATTTGAATGCACTGAAACTTGCAAGTTCTGGAAACATCTGCTGATCCTATCTCTTAACTAATAAAGTTGTGGTTTACCCCGCGCAGCGGAGGTAATCGTCCCACCCCACCCCACGTACGACTCAAATATGCCAAACCGCTGCCCTAACCCATCCTCCCATCTGTGTTGCGCTGCGCCGCGCCTCCCTCGCCCCTCGCCCACCTCCCTCGCCTCCATGAAAAAAGTTATAATATTCATTAGCTTCTGGTTGGGAAAATGGTTCACTGATACCTCTCTTGTTTTGTCATTGGCATCTGAGTTCTCTTCAACCAATTGCATGGACACTAACGACTTAAATAGTGGACTGAACGTAGTGGATGAGTCTCTTGTCCTTGAGCAATTGGGAGAGATAGTGGCCTCTTCATTACCTTGTGTTGCATTATCTAGGATAAAGGAATTGTTCTGAGAGAACATCTATGTTTCTCTTGGGAAAAGGTTCTCAGTAGGAGTTGGCATTGCAAGAGTTTTAGCATTTTCAGAGTGTGACACACTTGGATTTAGCCATGAGCAGTGCGGGGAGGTAACATCGGCGATAGGAGGAGGTAGTGTGATGTAGCACTAGCGACAAGAGGAGATAGCTGGGGGGTGGAAGAAGATGGCCGTTGACACACAGCCCTCTTCCTTGCTAGCCGGCAATGGCCAAAAATGAACAGCGCGTCGAGGATAGAAGTCAGCATCAACTTGAACTTCCAAAGGTAAACAATTTATTAGCTCAAAATTTTAATTTCCGGGTAGCAGTAGTAGCAGTAGTAGCAGGTGATGCAATATGCTGAGTTAATATTTCTGTTTATATATGTGTGAAATAAAAATGATATTTATTATGTGGTTTATGATACCGTCTGCTGATATGTATCACTCTCTTTTAGAGTTCCGTTGTAACACACGAGTACCTACTAATGTTCGATGAAACAACATACAAGTAACAGAACCAGTAGAGCATGTCGTTCTCTTTATGATTTGTAGCGTAATCTTAAATTTTGCAAGTCTATAGCTTAGGTATCCCAGATCCATTAGTCATTGAACAAATCTCGTTTTTGAGCCTTTGGTATGCCAGTTTTGAATTTAGTCAACGAAAGCTCTGGTCCCTATGCATTCATTTGACCCATTATTTGCTTTTATATACCAAGATTTCCACAATCAGGTAATTTATTGGTATCCAGTTGTATTTGTATATGAAAATTTACAGAAATTTTGTGCAAATTTTATTCAAGTACTAGGCTATTAGTTTATGATATTGAGATGATATTTTTAAGATCTACAGCTACCAACTATCACCTGATACCACTTCATTCAATGATATTTTCTTATACAGAACCACTTTTATTATTTCAGTTGACAAGGGAGTTGTGCCATCTTCTGTGCAGGTCATACGTAAAAGAATAATTGAGAAAGGACTTAAAGAGTCGAAGGTAGACAACTTGATGGAGGCCATTGTACTGTGAATCCAGCACATATCCGGTACTGCAGATTGAGATCATCGGTATTGAAAGGGTTAATACAGATGATCTACAATACATGGATATTAGGATAAAAATTAAAGACCGAGAAAGTGCTACAATTTTTTTTTGACGCAACGCTATGCTACAGTAAAATCTCTACAATACTTTTCACTGTTGCCACAGTACTACACTAGAACATTGTTCCCTCTCTCACGAAATACTGTTCGTATGGTGGACCTCTGCAGTACTGCAAAAGGTTTAGATCCCTGCTTTCGCATAGAGATACGTAGGTCCCCCATGCCCCCTCTCTCCCCTACACACACAAAACACAGCAGAGCACAAAGTGATATTTGCTTAAATTTCAGGGAACTTAAAAATATTTTTTTTCAATCAGGTTATTTTTTACATAATATGCAAGTAATCGGTACTTGGCTTGTAGGTTTTATGTACAGTTACCCTTGGTGCTCCTGGTGATGCTCAGCGATTGGATTCAATTGTTGGCCCTCCAAAAAAGCGCTTCATGCTTCACTATAGGTCTATAGCTTTCCACCATTTTCAATCAATGAAGTTTCCGAACGTGGAGGCTTGAATCGATGTGAAGTTGGACATGGCAATATTTGTTCTTTTTTTTCCCGAAGTCTAATAAGCTAAGGGATATATAATGCCCTGGCCCAGTTTGGCTCATAGAGACCTAGCGGTGTGATGGGTTTAGTCTCATATGGATAGTTGACTAGTTGTAATCATTGGCGGATCGTGAAGCAAAATGGAGAAAGGGCCAACCGAACAAAATATAGTTGGGTGGGTCCTTGGAAAGACATGGTCAACTTAACATTTGGTTACCATTTACTCCCTCCGTTTTTAAATACATGACATTGGACTAAGCGTGCAGTTAAACTTATCTAACTTTGACTAATAATATATGAAAAACTATTTAGATTGATCATGAGTGAATAGTATCATTGGATTTGTCATGATAAATATTTTCATAATATAATAATTTTGTAATTTTTTACTAACAAAATCATATGAAAAGTAATGGTCAAAGTTATATAAGTTTGACTACACGCTTGGTCAAACGTCATGTATTAAAAAACGGAGGGAGTATGTGGTAAAACTCAGTAGTCTTCTTAAGATAAGAAAGTTTTACCAAAAGGGAGGGCCAAGACCCTGCTTGGCCCCAAGGAGACTCCACAATGGTTGTGATGGTGTTAGACTATTATACAAAGCCTAGGGAACTTTGGAAAAGTGTGGTTGAAAGCTTAAGCATTTGGTGCGTTTTGGACATACTTGAGGTGTTACAATACGCTGAATGGCATCTGGTGCAATATCTAGATTCTTGCTCCATGACTGTCCACCCCCCCCCCCCTTCCGTTCAGCTTGTTTAATTTCAGCCTTAATTTGCATCGAAATTTTGATGAAGCATAATGAATACTACCAATGCATCTATTTTTTTGTACCATTGTGCAGGCACTCTTGCAGAGAAAACATTACTTGCTGTGCTTCCTCCAGAAGGTGATTTTCCCTATACTGTTCGGGTAAATTCAGAAGTCATGACCTCTGACGGTTCAATGTCAATGGCATCAGTATGTGGAGGTACACATCATTTATCTCTTCTAATGGTGCTATTATACTTAAAAGAAAACTCTTATGCTCTTTCAGTTATGGCTTGGAGATTGCATTTTGTGAGAACTAAATGGCATTTATTAGCATTTTTTAATGTTCTGCAGCTTTTAGCTGGTGGAACTTAGCCCTAGTTTGGCAACGGAGTGTCATTCTATCACTTGCAGAAGCCTTAGTTTGCAAGACCATTTACTGAACTGCCATATGAATTAGATTGAGGGTCAATATTTTTTTTGTTCGTAGCAAAGCTAAGCTACCATTCACAATTGCCTATTGTCATTTCTTCCATATTTGTAAATGACAAGCAACTGTTAGCAGAGACCTCAAAATAATTTTATTTAGGTTATATTAGATTTGTTAGAAACATGCCCAGCAAGGATGCTGATGTTGAGCCATCCAATAGCAAAGATGAAGACGACACGATTGAGGAGGCACCTGCATTTTCTATTCCTTCAGTTATAATTCGAAGTGCTGCTGACTGTGATGCCCAAGATGTTGCAAATGGTCCTACTAAGAAACGTTCGAAGGTTGCAAAGTCATCTCCTAGGCCATATAAAACAGGCAGCGGACGTCAGGAGATTAGGACAGCTACTGCTAAGAAAGCTTCAGGTGCATCAACTGCCAAGAAAAATAAGAAACAAAAGGCTGAGGAATCTGGAAGTAATGGGTTGGAAGCCATTCCAGGAGAAGAGACAAGCAACGCCATGAAGTATTGAAGTCCCAGGAACTTGAGTTCTGGGTCTATGAAGCTGGGTGACGTAGTTACAGCAAAAGTCTACCAGAGACGAGCCTATGGACTAGTACTTGAGTTGAGCAATGGAGTTCGTGGAATGGCTAAATTTGTGGTAATTTCTAACCCAAAGAGAACTAAGAGATTGATCTTTTTTTCATACTACCATTAATGCATCCATTATTATTGAACTCTTTTTAGTCTGGTGAGCATAGCTTTGTTTCTTTTCTATGAAAAGTGAACTACAGTGGTACAGACAGCTGCTGTCTATAGTAACTCTTTATATCATCTGTAGACAGTATTAAAAACAGCTCATACAATGGTACAGACGGTTGCTGTCTTTTTAGTTGTCTTTATAGAACACACAATATTTTAATACTTTTCTTGTTTCTTGTGCTATAGTCAGCTACAGAATTGTAGACAGCAGCTTTCTCTCTCTTTATTCTCTTTCATTCACGTTAGCAAAAATCCTACGTGGCAATAGCTATAGATGACTGACATAAGCTCATTGTACATGCTCTTAAACTCAAGAACTTCAGTAAAACTGGCCATGCATATTTTAGTGTTTTAATTTCATTTATGGGCCTTCGTTACTGAAATTCTGGACAATCTTTTGCAGGAAAGTGGCCGAAGGAATTTTGAAGTTGGAGAGGAACTACTTGTGAAATGTGCAAGCTTCAATGCAAAGGGAATTCCAGTCTCTTCATTGTTAGATTAGTAGCCATTTCGATGGGGCTAATGGCTTTTCACTAGACCTAGAGAGGTAGGGCACTTGTAAATGTGTAGCAGCTATTCCATCGACTTGAGGAACATGAGAAGCAGTAAAGTTGCCTCGACTTTCGTCAGAAGGCTACCGTTTTCTTTTTTCTTTTTTTTTTTTTTTTTTGGGTGTTCTTTTGCGGCTGCCATGAGCATTTTGCTCCTGCATTTTTTTGCCCGTCAAGCATGCAACCACGCTTCGGAGGGACGGAGGGAAACGTTTGCTCTGTGATTTAGCTGCAAGCCTGAAACGTACGAGAACTACGCGGCACTTTGTATCTGAAGCTTGTTGCATCATCTGTATATTTTTGCCATAACGTTGCTTATTTATCGTTTAAAATTATCGTAACGCTAAATGTAAGTTCTCTGTAACTTGCATTCCAGGAGTATTATTTTTCCACTTGTGACTTGTTGAATCTCTAACATATCTCTAACATGACTCACCCCATTAATTCATTTTGTTCTTTAACATCTTTCTCCACAAGAATCTATGGAAAACAGCTTTTTAGGATGTAATAAACTGATGCTCATTTGATTCCAGTACAGATATGTTGGAACTCAATTCTAGCGGAAGACAAGAAAACAGAGCAAAAGCAGTAGTTTTCAACTCAACTGAACTACATTGATCTCATATCACATATATCTTACAAAAGATGATCACATATATCTTACAAAAGATGAGTACATGTCCTTTTATAGGACTTACAGACTGGCATCGCTAACTGACTCATCTAAAACGACTCATACAAATTAAGAGTATCTACAATAATTTGTTTCTTAGTTTGTTACTAAGAGGAGAGAGAGTACTCAATCTAATAAAAAGAAACAAGTCTTTCAATAGATTGTTTCTTGAGCTTGTGTCTAAGACTTAATTGCTACAGGTGTGCATGATTATTGATGATCAATAATGAAGTACAACTTTGTGGTCTACATATTTTAGCTCATTTATCATATCAATAATAAAGTCGGGCGGCACAAATAATCTGATGGATATTTTACTTTAAGACAGTGGGACCCATAAAACACGTTTTTAGGTAATAAGTAAGTCTCCAATAGAGTATTTGGTTGTTTCTTGTGTTTTGGTATTAATAATTTGCTAGTTTCTTCATCTAGAAACAACATCACCTTCCCTTCTCCATATCACATAAATGCTGATGTGGCAACCCCTTAGTAACAGCTGATATAGACTGTTGTAGATGCTCTAATATTGTTTATTGATTACAACTCATCTTTAGCTAAATACTAGTTGTGTGCACTGGTTCTTCATCTAACCAATCAATTTGGCTTTTGACACTTTTCTCAATAAGACTTTCAGTAGAAGCTAGCAGCTCACATCCTTGCCGACGTGCATCTCTAGGGCTTTCGTACTCTTGAGTCGGCAGCTATCAGCATGCACTTCACACTAGTCAAATACAATATGGCTTCGTTGTCTGGAGAGAATAAATTAATATCCAACAAGATGTCAAGATACGCATTGGACATTCATGTCACTACGTAAGTATCAAATATTGTAAGCTGTGGTACAGAATGTTATAATACAGAATCATGGTACAAAATGTTGTGTTCCCCATCAGGTCCAGTGTCAGTACGTGCGAGAGAGACGTAGCGTGGACCATTGCCACGACGAGATGTGCGGCCGTGGAGCATCTAATCGGGAGGACAGCGAAAGAAAGACCAAAAGATCACGATGATATCAGGTGACTGACTGACTACGGATTGTCCTGAGCCGGAGCACCGAGCATAGCAGCACTGGACTGCACGGAACAGTGCAACGCCGTACATGATACGTCGCAACGAATTGAAGGAGCTCACAGTCACGGCGACGGTGAGCATCACGAGTAGGAGGAGGAGCTTGAGCTCCATAGCTCCCTCCCGTCTCCAATCACTCTTCGCCCTTTGACTCCCAAGAACCGGAGGCATCCCAGCTTCCCCACTGGAAGTTCTCTCAGGTCCTCGGTCAGCTGCCGCTCGCCGGAGCCCGAGGCGACGACAACGGCACGCTCCAAGATGACGGTATGCATCCACTATCTCACGCCATGTCAAACACTAATATTGGCCTTGCTTCTCAATTAACCGGTTCTTAATTTGCAGCTGATACAATATCGGCTATCGAGTTTGACGATCGGGGAGACCACCTGGCGGCCGGTGACCATGCAGGGCGTGTCATCCTCTTCCGAAGGACCAACGAAAGCTACGTAAGAATCCTACATCTCACGTATAATCGACACAGTATGGTTATTGGCTTCTTGCACGAACGGGCCAGTTGATCCGCGATTCTTCTACGTGCAGCCGCAGTGTCGTGCTGTGACGCCCCGTATAATTACATAAGGGTAATTATACTTAGGCACACGAATTACTATTTATCTGCTTAGTAGAACACTGCTCCAACGAATAGTAAACCTTTAGCAGGGTTACGCAGCAGAACAATAAAATAGAAACTGTACATTTTATTCCAGTAATTAGCCACACAAGGCTATGGTTCTTAATACAAGCATTATACAACAACAAACGGAACCTCTCCGTTTCTTTCGCCAACCTTGAAGTACTGGCCTCCTATTCGCCTCACACGTCAAACATGACGCCCATTTCACCTTGGTCCCGGTAGTCTGTGCCTTCTCCTCCTGCGGTTGCTTTTGCACTGCATGTCCTTCGTCCCACTCGGGATCGTTTCGGTTGGACTAGGATCTACAAAGGATAATACTAACAAGGTTGAGTACACGAGTGTACTCAAAGAAGCATTAATAACAAAGGATGCACAGATGCACTATCTTTAATTGTTATCACAATTTCTAAATCATCTCATTTAGAAAATAATTCATTAAAACATTTAGGTGGCGATTTTAGTATCGAAAACACTACTAGTCGCCGAGAGACGATAGACCCTGTGGTTCCCTGTGAGACTCCAACTCGAGACCGGCATGAATTCATGATTTTATATAGCATCGCTGCAGCTTTGTACCACTTTACCCATAGCTATTCAACTCTCTCAGAACAGGTTCACCGCATTTCCTTTGATGCGGTTCGAGATCGAAATACGTAACGCTTTTCGCTACGTGAATTAATTTCTCCACCCATTACTTTCCGTCGGCGTCCCCGAAGCGCACCCAGCCCTCCACCGAAGTTCTAGCAATGTTGGTTGGGGCAGCTTCTATCCTCGCACCCAACACTCCACCTTAGCGCTATAACGCCTTAGATCCCCCACTTCCGGTCTCTCCTCACGGCTCGGGTTCCTCCTGAGAGACCATGTGGAGGTCGTCCCGTGTGTGTGATGAGTAATTGACATAGGTTTAGGAAGTCGAGTTTGGTTTGTGTGGTCGGACCATGTCGCTCTGCTGGTGCATTCGGTTTGATCGATCGTTGTCGAGCTAGGTCGAACGTGCTTAAGTCGTTTATTTTTCGTTCGACGGGTTTGGGCTCAATATTTTGATCGATGCTATTGTATGGTTACAATATGTCGAGCGGTGCTATGTGATTTGTTTCTTGTCTCGTGGATCGCAGGACGCCGAGTGGAGTCGTGGCGAGACACGGAGGATCGGACTAGGCGCAGTGGCGCCGAGGTCGAATCAATGGGATGTGTCAAGACGGCGAGGACTCGGAGTGGTTGCGAGGTTTGCGGCAAGAATCGAGGAAGCTTCTCGAAGGTGCGGGAGTGGCGTTTTGGTGAATACGCAAAGTCGCACTAAAGGAAGTGGATGTTTGTTAGGGCTTATTGGATAAAGTGCTAGGGTTGGTGTGACCTAATGGGTAAAGCAAAGTGTAAACCCATTAGTGGGAGGCTATAAAAGGAGAGGAGAGTTTGTGCTGAAATTTGAGAGAGTGTGTGCTAAAGTTTTAGGATTTCTTTTGTGTTCTCTCCATGGGTGTGTATGAGAGATGAGAGTGATTTGGTTGTAATCTTTCTTCTTTGTAATCGACCTCTCTCGCTCTCTATCTATGAAATTCTTGTGATTTGAGTTTTCTGCTTTGTTTATTTGATGCTCTCGGATTTGTGCTCCTGAGAAAAGTCTGTGGCGGCGGCTTTTGATGGCTGCTTTTTGTGAGCACTTGTCTATGCGCGTGTTGAGACCGATCCTTTGGTTGGTGCGGAAGGATCCGTAGATGAGTCTCGCCGATTCGCTTATTTCTTAGTTGTCGCCAATCAATGCCGTGTGAATCTCCGTAAAATCCGGATCTGTCCGGTCTTTGATGCGGCCAGTTCTTGTCGATTGATTTCTTTGCTTGAGGCTTTAACTGCCATCAATCCTCTTGCTGGTTTTTGTTTTGATTGTCAGTTTTGGATCCGCAAAAATCTAGAGCTGTGCGGCCAGCAAAATCCGGATCAGCGCGGCTGCTCCTCAGCGATTTGAGGAGTCCGTGGCGGCCAACTGTGATGTCTGAAGTTGCAGTGAGTTAATGTTCGGTTTTGATTGGTGCGGCTGCTGAGAAAAAGTTTGGTGAGGCAGCTACTTAATCTTGGTTCTGTTGATTGCCCCCGTTCCTGTTAAGTTTTTTAATCCGGATGCATTCAATGATTCTAGTGAGCTGTTGATCTCAAGATACATCTTGTTGACTGTAAGCTTTGTGTACTGAATTTTTTTTTCTCTCTTTGACTACTACTGGTTTTCCGCTTTTCTTGTTGGTTCATTCTTGTAGTTTATCGCTCGCCCTCTGACCGATGAATACACAAAAATCAGTTGCTTGCGTGCATGCGCCGGGGAACTCAGAGAAGCAGCCGGCCTCTTTTTCTCTTGCGCGTGTGTGTAAAGGATCTTTGTCTGTGCGTTTCTTGATATCAGGAAGTGGTTGCTTGAATCAGATTTGATTGCCTACTGTTCATCCTCGAAAATTAGAGCCCGACAAAGACTCTCTGCTTTTTCTTTCTTGGTTGTTTTCAAGGTTGCAGCTGGTCTTTGATTTGATTGTCTGCTTGCGTGTGTTTAGTTTAATCTGAGAGACTGCGGCAACCGGTCTTAGTAGAGAATAGAAGCCTCTGTGCATGCAAAGAAGTTCTCTTTGATGCATGCATCCTTGATCGCCATGAAGGCGTTTTCTTTTTTGCTGATTTTCAACTATTTTGCATGCAGATTAAACAGCCGTATTTTCAGTTGAATTTTTACTCGGCTGGTCTCTGATTTATGCTGAATTTTTCAGTATCACATGCGTCCAGGTTTGAGCAGAATTAACCCTCTGTGAATTACTTTGTTTTGCTTCTTCTTAAAAACAAAAAAAATTAGTGTACGCTTTCTCGGGGCGATTTTAAAGAGAGCGACATTCACCCCCTCTCTCATCGCCATTTCGTCCTACAATTGGTATCGAGCTGTTAGCTCTTTTCAATAGATCTTAACCGGTCTCAAGAGCCGTGGCGATGGACAAGCACTCAACCAAGCGCTTCGATGGCATCGACACCCCTTCCGAAGAGCCGAATGGAGACATACATCCAGGCCTGGGGTATGCCATCCGGCGGAAGGTCAAGGTACGATTCATTGCTTCTCGCCGATGAGAACATCAATGCCGGAACATGGCCGATGTTGAGGCGTAATGCAAAGGCAAGGAACATCATCATCCGTGGTTTGAGTCGAGTGAGTTTGACCGCATATCTCACCTGTCGTCCGCCACGATATCTCGGATGACCTCGACGATACCATGAGGGCACCACCCAGATCAAGACGGTTCGACAGACCGCCTCAAACGAGAATACAACAAATTTGAGATGCTTGCCGGTGAGTCCTTAGATGAGTGCTTCAAGACGCTTTCACAAGATCTTGAGCAACCTCCGAGCGGTCGGTCTCACATACCCCGACTTCGGACAACGCTTCGTCGATACTTACTACGACTCGATTCATCTGGCAGGGGGAGATGAAAGTGACCACCATCAAAGACACGATGCACCTCTCGACCTTGACTCTTGATGCGCTGCTGTACTTAGGGTGGAAATTGGTAAGGATAATCCGCTTTATCCGATATTCGTATCCGGAAAACGCAAATATGGTAAGTAAAATCCGATTCAATAGTATTCATATCCGTATTCGTGTTATTCAGATCCGTATTCGTGTTATTCAGATCCGGAAAAATGGATAGTATTCAGATCCGTGATTCGTGTTATTCAGATCTGGAAAAACCGATAGTATCCGGAAAAACAAATACTATCCGGGAAAAACGAATACGAATACTATCTGTTTTTGTCCCAGATACGAATACGAATACTATTTGTTCTACCGAGATTTGTCGCAAAAGTTGTAGGATATTCGTATTCGACCGAATTGAGTACATATTCGATTCGAATTCAGATTCGCTATTTACATTCGATTCAGATTCAGATTCGAGAATATTCAATTCAGATTCTTATTCGCTTTTAAAATAGAGATTCAGATTCAGATCCGTATTCGCTTTTAAAAATAGGATTCAGATTCAGATTCGACTATTCGATTCAGATTCGATCCGCTTCCACCCCTAGTCAGACTTCACGCCTCAAGACTCACGAGATTGACGTTGTCTCTCGAGGTCGGGTCACGATCGATGGCCTTGGTCACCGATCCCGCTTAACTTCGGTCTCTCTTCCGAGTCCTCTTGCAATTTCTCCTTGTCGCTCTCGTGACATAACCGATGATCGCTAGGAGCAACTTCGGATGAGCTTGCCCTCCTTGCTCGTAGATTCTCCCATGCTTACAAAGGGAGGAGGGATGAAGAGAGGAGGACCTGTGATTTGCTTCGAGTGTGGTGGCCCCAACCACATCCGAGCAACCGCCTAAGCCGAGAAGGGCAAAACGACTACGGCGGTTCGAGCAAGAACGACTACACCGACAAGTACTGCAACAAGAAGCCTCCACTCAGACGCCCAAAGAAGAAGAAGTTCCGCAACTTTGGCAAAGCCAAGAAGCTTTTCCACTGCTGTCCTCACCGCCTTGACGACCTCGACCTCAGCGAGGTGGAAGGATGGAGCGACGATGACGGACGGGTGACCAAGAGCCCAAGGATGGCGGCGACGACTTCTCCCAAGATGTGCTTCATGGCCCTCGAGGGCGAACTCAACGACAATGAAACAGACTCGACACGGATGAGGTAGATCCCACCTCTAACAGCTCAATCATGCTTTTCTTAAGCTAGGAGGTTTTCATGCTAAAGCTAAGGCTAGGTGTGCCGAGTTAGAGAAGGAAATAGATAGACTGTCACTAGAGATTATTGCTCTTACATCCGCCTTCTAGTGATGATTGTGATACATGCTCGCTTTTGTTGGTTGATATGGAGAAGTTAAGGACCTCACATGATAGTGTGTCCTCCAAACTTGATAGTGTTAAGGTGGAGAATGTTAGTCCGCTTCTTTGAGTTAGAGTTGAGTAGGATGGCTATTACCCTACTTATTACCGATGAGACTACTTCTCCCACCTCATGTGAGGGTAAGGACATTGTCGCTAGAGGATCTTATGCCATGCTTCTTGATCTCGCCTGAGTCTTGTGAAAATTGCAATAACTTGAAGATGAACTTAAAACGGGCAGATCATAAAATTGTCAACTACAAGCTTTTTTACTTGAGCCGATTGTTTCATGCTTGAACTGTCCTAAGTTAATCATTGAACTTGAGGTCGTTTCCAAACAGTTTCAAGATATGATTGATCATGAAAGGAAGATGGCTCGCTTTGCTTCTAAGGACCCTCGTTAGCTCACCATGCATTAAGTGTAACAAACTAAAATCGACTTGATTGCTTTGGATGAGAAATGTGTGAAGCTAACTAAGGACCTTCTAGAGAAGTCACATTGTGCTTGCAATATGATTGTGGAGAAGGGGAGAAGCCCTGTGGTAAGGTTGAGACGCTTAGCGACGTGAACCAACCTGCTAGCGTGAGGATCGTCCTTCAGAGTCGGGTGTGGCGTGTACAAGCCATTCTTCCCTCTCACTTTGGTTCTTCTTTTGCTCCCTTACCTTCTCTGCCTCTTTCTTCCCCTCGCTCTTCTTGCACCTCTCTTCTTTCGGAGTGTCAAGACTTTATGAACACTCTCGAGAGATTTGTAGGAGGCAAGAAAAAGCTCAATCTTATTCTAGACCAATCTAAGATCTGCAGATTTAATCGTGGTCTAGGATATGACTTCTTCGAGGACATGAGGAAGCATCCACCGCCGTGCTTAGACCCATAGCACTGTGTGTGATCGAGACCGAGCCTGTGACCGAGAAAGTCCATTTCAAGTCAGCGGGCTATGTCCAGGATTTCGACAAGAAGGTAATTTCACATGTTGCTTCTACCTCTCGAAGGTGAAGTATCACCGCACCTTCACGTAATGATGGACACACAATGATCGATGCTTCAGCGCGCCAAGATCGCACAGAGACTATGTTGAGTCTCTTAGGCGATTCGTGGTCGGCCCCGGACCTTGAGTGCACCTAAGACCAACACGAGGTCTAGGCTTGTTTCTTCCGATGGGTTTGTGCAAAGATCGAGGACTTGGTTTTTCCGAAGTTTTCGGTTTTCGCCCTCATGTCGCTTTCGGGCCAGGATTTCCGCCGCCCCGAGGGTAGATCTCGCTTCCCCATCGAGATAGCTACCCGCATGGCGTGTTCGGGCCTGTTGGTGTGCTCGACTTCGCCTTCAGAGCGCTGGACTCAAAGAATGCCTTCTGTCCGCTTAGACCTTCTGCAGGAGTGACAGAGAGCGAGGGTAGATAGAGGTCACCGGGCTTGACTACTTCATCTCGCCGACGTGTTACTTCAAGATTAAGTGCCAAAATCATCGTTGATTTATCCCAAGATCGAGACTTTACTGCTTGACTCAGTTCGCGGGTAGGGAAGGAGAAGGTTTGGCTTGTAGACTCGGTTGTTCTCGCTATATGACCGAGACTCCCGCTGGTTCTCTTCCCTAGCCCGCGCTCCAGTGATGAGACGATCACCTTCGAGACGCTTCGTTCGACGCGTCATCGCCAAAGGTACTGTATATTACATGCTTTTTTATTCTTAAGGATGTTGCCTTGGTTAGTAAGTGCAAAGACAATTTGCTTTCCGCTTTCACCACCGATGACGGTTTCGAGGTGAGCTTCAAGAAAAACGCTTGCAAAATTCTTGATTCTTCTGTAGTCTTGTTTATGGATTTCTCGTTATGGGAGGATCTTTCGTGGCGAGTTCTCTCGAGTCTTCCGCGATCCTCTCGTGTGTTTAGTTGCTTCGAGTCCCGCGATCTCTTTTTACGCATAGGAGACTTGGTCATATTGATTTGACCATTTGACCCGAAAGTTAGCGACCATGATCTCATTCGTGGTCCGCCAAACTCAAGATGGTCAAAGATCTTGTTTGCACTCCATGCCTAAGACGGAAGATGGTTGCCGCTTCTCATCCTCCCACATAGCATTATGACCGATGCACCGACACACCGCCCACATGGACACAGCTTGGACCACTGAAAAGCAACAACAGGAGGGAAGTGGTATGTTCTTGTTGTGGTCGATGACTTCTCGAGGTACTCTTGGTGTTTTTCTTAGCCTCGAAGGACGAGACATTTACACATTTCCGAGGTCTTTTAGTAGGTCATCTGTTGAGCTCCCGGTGCCTTACGAGCGATCCGCAAAGGACAATGGCACGGAGTTCAAGAATTCCTACTTTGAGAGTTTCTCAGGTGAGACAGTGTAGAGCACCGCTTCTTTCTCCATACGCCCTCAAAGAAATGGCGCTAGGAGAGGAAGAACCGCACCTTGGTCGAGATGGCGTGACGATGCTTGATGAGTACTCTACACCGAGGAAGTTTTGGGTCGAGGCCATTGCGACCAAGGTCATGTTTCAATCGAAGTTTTTCTTCTGCACTCCTACACCAAGACTTCTTATGAGTCGAGATACGCGAAAGCCCAGCGGCTCTCATTTTCGTGTGTTTGGTTGCAAGTGTTTTATTTTGAAGTCCGGGAACCTAGATAAGTTCGAGTCACGCCTCGTGATTCGTATCTTTCTAGGCTACTCGACTTCTTCGCGGGCTTAAAGGGTCTGAACCGCGAGTCTAGCAAAATGGTAGAGACTGCGAGGTGACTTTTGACGAGGCCACCGGGACTAGGCCGATATCTCGTGTTCTTTAGAGCAATCCGAGACCATCTTTGTGGATGATGAGGACGAGGAGACGATGGTTGTTTACCCGATCCTCGCTCCTCTTCCTCCCTTGAGATGCCTTCTTCCACGGCACCTCAAGGTGATCGCCCTCTGCCTTCCGCTTCCTCCGGAGCTAGTGGCTCTGCCCCCGCCTCGTCACACACGAGGTAGAGGCCACTTCTTCTTCTTATCCAGACCTCCCGACATATCCGTAAAAGTCATCCTTCAGAGCGTATGATTGAGACCTTTTTGAGCGTGTCACACGCCTAAGTCCGCTTTTTCTCATTTCGCCTCCATTCTCGCCTTTGTTGCCTCCTTTGAGCCCAAGGACGTTTGTCACGCCTCTTTCTCGATGAGTCTTGGGTCAATGCCATGCATGAGGAATTAGAGAACTTTGAGAGAAACAAGGTCTGTCGCTTGTTGAGCCCCCACGAGGCCACAATATCATTGGAACCAAGTGGGTGTTCAAGAACAAGCAGAGCGAGGATGGGGTAATCATCCCAAACAAGGCTAGATTGGTAGCTCGTGGGTTTTCCCAGTGTTGAGAGTCTAGACTTCGAGGAGACCTTTGCCCTCAGAGCTCGACTTGAAGCCATTAGAATCTCGCTTGCCTTTGCAGCTTCTAAGGGTTTCAAGCTTTACCAGATGGACGTGAAGAGTGCCTTCCTCAATGGCCTTATTGAGGAGGAAGTCTACGTCCGACACCTCCTCCAGTTTCGAGAACCCCAAATACCCTAACCATGTCTTCAAGCTTTCAAAGCTACCAGATGGATTCTAAGCAGCTCCCGAGCTTGGTATGAGAGGCTTAAGTCCTACTTGTTGAGTCATGGGTTTGAAATGGGTAAAGTTGACAAGACCTTGTTTATCCGTAGGCTTGGTAGTGACTTTCGTCGTCCAAATCTATGTCGATGACATCATCTTTGGCAGCTCTTCTCATGCTCTTGTTTCACGCTTCTCGCATGTCATGAGCACCGAGTTTGAGATGAGCATGATGGGTGAGTTGACATTCTTTCTTGGCTTCCAAATCAAGCAGACTGGAGGGTACTTTTCTTCATCGAGGCAAGTACACTCGTGATCTCCCGAGACGCTCGACATGAGTGATGGTAAGCACGTGTCGACTCCCATGGCTTCTACAAACCTATCTTGACCCAGATGAGGATGGCGAGCCAGTTGATCAAAAGGAGTTTCGCAAAGATGATTGGCTCCCTCTTGTACCTCAACGCCTCGAGACCGTATATACATTTTTCTCGTGTTTGTGCGCTGCTGTGCTTCTCCTCGCGTTTCACCGCCAAAGGTGAAGCGATCTTTCGCAGACTGCGAGCTACCATTGACTATGGTATCCGTACTCTTCCTCATCCCGTCTTTCCTTGAGAGCCTTCTCGATGCGACTTCACCGGTCAGAGGATAGATAGGAAGAGCACTTCCAAGACTGCCAATTTCTTGGCACTTCTCTTGTTTCTGGTCTTCGAGGAAGCGGTCCTGTTGCACATACCCACCGCAGAGGTCGAGCACGCTGTCGCAGCCTTTGTCAAGTGCTCTCGATGGCTTCGACCTCGGGACTTTGGGTTAGTTATCGATGTTGTTCCACTCTTTGTGATAACACTTCACGATTAACATTGCCAAGAACCCAAAGCAAAGATTCCGGACCAAGCACATCGATATCCGCTTCCACTTCCTTAGAGACCATGTAGAGAAGGGCGACATAGTGCTCCAGCCAGGAGAGTGACCACCGGCTATCGACATTTTCACCAAGCCATTGATAGTTCGAGGTTTTCACCAAGGGAGAGCTTGGGGTGGTTTGTCCTTATGGACCTGTAGTGAGGGGAGCTTTGGGTTTTATCGCTTTACTATATTATTTATGCTCTTGCTCCTTACTATTGCATTGCATTTTGGGTGCATTTGGGATTAGTCCTCCTAGCATAGATTAGAGTGCTTCTTTTGTCTAGTTGTTTAGATTTCGCTTCTTATCTTGTGATTCTAGGATGTCGCTTATTAGTCGTTACTTATCTCACTAGGTTGAGCTCACTCACTTCTTGTAGGTTCTAGCGAGGGTTGGGCCACCCTGCAGACAGTGGCAATGGTTTGCTCCTAGGTGTGTTAAGTGGGCGCTTGATAGTCCTAGAGTCATATGGGGTAGATGAGAGTCGATCTGAGCCATAGTATTCTCTATATCTTATCTATGCTTTAAGGACTCATTGTTTTTATGTTTTCTTTGCCGACTTCTCGATTTATTGTTTTGGTTCGAGGGAGTTCATTTGGGAGCTTCGAGCTTAATATTGACTTAACTCAACTTGAACTAAAAGTTGCATCTATTGTTGAGGGGAGCCGGATCTTCGCATTTCTAGCATTCTCGCATTGTAATATAACTACATTGAGCCTTGATTATTATCCTCGCTATGACATGTTTACAATGCTTTACACCTTGCCATGACTTGTGCTTATTTGCTAGATTTATCATGACTTCATATGTGTAGCCTAGCTTTTGCCATGATCGAGTTAATTAAAATTGCTCAACTTAAACTAAAACTTGTCATGTTAGCACTCGAGATTAGTCTTTCTTGAGCTATCCTTTTATGATTCATGCCATGTCAAATAGGCTGGGTAGAGCGATGAATCTATATTGAGCCTTAGGAAGAGTTGTTTTAGTCTCTTGATGATGCATGAGTTAGTACAACTTGTTAAAAGGCAAAAGATCTCTTTTGTGCGAAAAAACCGATCTCACCAATTCTCTCCTATGAGACGGCCCGCCATTGCACTTGGCATGAACTTAGGGGAGTTTTGGGTGACCTAGACTATCTTCTTAAGCTTCTCGCTTGGAGTAGTCGATAAGGCTTGAGACCTAGCACATGATAAAACAAAATCTGGTTGGAAACCACCATGAATTTCAAAAGAAAATTTGTTTCATGTGTTCAATGTGCTTAAAGCCACAAAAGTATCATGTACTTTAACCAATGTTTCAATCTTGAGCATAGCACTCTATTTGGTCTCAATTTAAGCTTCTTAGTTCCGCTTAGCTTATTGACATGGCTTGCATCATCCTTGGATATCTCTAGCGAGACTTTGCTCATTGATGACTTGACTTGCTCACATAATGTACCTCATTTTCAGATTGTCATCTATGTGTTCTAGCTAGCTTATACATATCTTGTCATGATCTAGCTAGCCTTTTTATTGAGTTATGGCTTGGTGTATTACATTATGGTCATATTGATAATTATCATGGCTCTAACTCGCTAAGAATAATCAAACTTCAGCCATTTCATCCATTAACATGTCATATTCTCTCTATTGCATCTTGATGCGTTTATTGCCAAAAGGGGGAGAATAGAGAAGAAAAAGTCTGTTGGGAACAGTTTAGAGCTTTGGAGATCAATTTGCTCTTTCAGTTGTTGCTCTAGTGTTCCTTCTGTCGATATGGTCATTAGTTTCACTCTTCTTCTTTGGACCATGTTGGATTCTTCAAACTCAAACTCATCTTTGCGCTTTTTCGGAGTTTGTCAATATACTCATCAAGGGGGAGATTGAGAGACCATGTGGAGGTCGTCCCGTGTGTGTGATGAGTAATTGACATAGGTTTAGGAAGTCGAGTTTGGTTTGTGTGGTCGGACCATGTCGTTGCGCGGTGCATTCGGTTTCGGTCGATCTTTGTCGAGCTAGGTCGAACGTGCTTAAGTCGCTTATTTTTGGCTCGATCGGTTTGGGCTCAATATTTTGATCGATGCTATTGTATGGTTACAATATGTCGAGCGGTGCTATGTGATTTGTTTCTTGTCTGTGTGACTGCAGGACGTCGAGTGGAGTCGTGGCGAGACACGGAGGACTGGACTAGGCGCAGGTGGCGCTGAGGTCAGAACAGTCGGGATGTGTCAAGACGGCGAGGACTCGAGTGGTTGCGAGGCTTGCACGGCAAGAATCGAGGAAGCTTCCTGGAAGGTGCGGGAGTGGCGTTTTGGTGAATACGCAAAGCTGCACTAAAGGAAGTGGATGTTTGTTAGGGCTTATTGGATAAAGTGCTAGGGTTGGTGTGACCTAATGGGTAAAGCAAAGTGTAAACCCATTAGTGGGAGGCTATAAAAGGAGAGGGAGAGTTTGTGCTGAAATTTGAGAGAGTGTGTGCTAAAGTTTTAGGATTTCTTTTGTGTTCTCTCCATGGGTGTGTATGAGAGATGAGAGTGATTTGGTTGTAATCTTTCTTCTTTGTAATCTGACCTCTCTCTGTCTCTATATCTATGAAATTCTTGTGATTTGAGTTTTCGCTTTGTTTATTTGATGCTCTCGATTTGTGCTCCTGAGAAAAGTCTGTGGCGGCGGCTTTTGATGGCGCGTTTTTGTGAGCACTTGTCTATGCGTGTTGAGACCGATCCTTTGGTTGGTGCGGAAGGATCCGTAGATGAGTCTGCTGATTCGTTTATTTCCTTAGTTGCTGCCAATCAATGCTGTGAATCTCCGAAAATCCGGATCCGTCCGGTCTTTGATGCGCCGCTTCTTGTCGATTGATTTCTTTGCTTGAGGCTTTAACCGCCATCAATCCTCTTGCCGGTTTTTGTTTTGATTGTCGCTTTGGATCCGCAAAAATCTAGAGTCAGGCGGCCAAAGAAAATCCGGATCGTAGCCGCTTCTCTCGCCGATTTGAGGAGTCCGTGGCGCCAACCGTGATGTCCGGTTGCAAGTGAGTTAATGTTCGGTTTTGATTGGTGCGGCTTTGAGAAAAAAGTTTGGTGAGGCAAATGCTACTTAATCTTGGTTCGCTTGATTGCCCCGCCTCGTTAAGTTTTTAATCCGGATGCATTCAATGATTCTAGTGAGTCGTTGATCTCAAGATACATCTTGTTGATCGTAAGCTTTGTGTAATCTGAATTTTTTTTTCTCTGCTTTGACTACTACTGGTTTTCCCGCTTTCTTGTTGGTTCATTCTTGTAGTTTATCGTCGCCTCTGACCGATGAATACACAAAAATCAGTCGCTTTCTGTGCATGCTACTGGGGAACTCAGAGAAGCGGTAGGCCTCTTTTTCTCTTGCGCGTGTGTAAAGGATCTTTGTCTCCAGGCGCTTTTGATATCGAAGTGGTTGCTTGAATCGATTTGATTGCTTACTGCTCATCCTCGAAAATTAGAGCCCGACAAAGACTCTGTTTTTCTTTCTTGGTTGTTTTCAAGGTTGCAGCTGGTCTTTGATTTGATTGTCTGCTTGCGTGTGTTTAGTTTAATCTGAGAGACTGCGGCGACCGGTCTTAGTAGAGAATAGAAGCCTCTGTGCATGCAGCAGGTTCTCTTTTGATGCATGCATCCTTGACTGCTACAGTGCGTTTTTCTTTTTTTGCTGATTTTCAACTATTTTGCATGCAGATTAAACAGCGGTATTTTCAGTTGAATTTTTACCGGTTGTCTCTCGGATTTATGCTGAATTTTTCAGTATCACATGCGCTCAGGTTTGAGCAGAATTAACCCTCTGTGAATTACTTTGTTTTGCTTCTTCTTAAAAACAAAAAAAAATTAGTGTACGTTTTCTCGGGGGCGATTTTAAAGAGAGCGACATTCACCCCCCCCCTCTCTCCGCCATTTCGGTCCTACACCTCCATCACACACACTCACACCTATTACTTACCCATTATGGAGAGCATAGTCACGTAACAGGGTAACATTTTATGCCCGCCTAAACGGGAAAATGGTTGGTACGGATTTTACGGCATCTGACCGAGCAAGAGTTGGTTGATCCTTATATTGTAACCATATGTAAAGGGTCCCACTGCCTTGCCTCATATCTTACCTGCCAAGGGCCCCCTTTACCAGCCATAATAAATTCATATTTCTTTCTTTCCTCATTCTTATCTCATATCATCAATTCTCATTCATTCAAGTTCATGTTAATCATCATTATTTCATTCAATCAATTTAAGTTTTGAGAAACAGTTTTGATGCAATACGGATAATAGTGCAAGATACGATTTACATTTAAAATAGCTATATTTATGTTCAAGAGGGTCGCTTGCCTTCAGACGTAGAGGATGTCGGTGTTGATTTAAACTCGGGTCAACTGCCTGCTTGGGTTTTAACGTCAGTCTCAGAAAGTAACACGGAATCTAATAATGGTATAAGTAAATACGTAGTGGATTTTTGAGTGATACATAATATCTAAGTTAGTGACTACTAATGGTTAGCACAATTTAATTTAATTAAACACTTTTCGAGAGCTACACTAAGTTAGCATTCCCCACCATAATCGTTCTACCGAAAACGGGCGCTAAGGTCGACAACGCGAGGTTCACGCTTACTAATTAACCTAACATAATTAAATAGCTCGAACTACCAGAATAAATACTAGTGATGCACAAGATTGCTACACAAGCTAGTTATTTTACTAATAACAGAATTAACGACTATTCGATCTATCTAGCAATTTTAATTCGCGGGTTAATTGCAAATTAGTTAATTAGACGAGACTCAAGGTTAAGTTATTTAACAGCAATAAATAGACCGCTAACAGTTAATTGATTTCAAAAGCTACCGACAAAACACAAAAATGCAACAAATAAATACAGGCCACCAAAACCTATTTCCTCCCTAATCTAATTTCTAATTTACCCCTAACTCTCTCTCTCTCTCTCGCATTCCTACCCTCTCGGCCGAAACACACCCTACGCACGCACACAAGCGCAGCAAACAACCCACACTGCCAAACCTTCTTCTACCCCCAATCTCACCTCACTCTCTCTTACTCTCAAATCTCTCCCCCTTATCTTCTCCCACCGCCGCCAGCCAGGGGATCCTCGCCCACTCGGCCCGGCCCCCCGCCCTGCTGGCCACGGCCCGGCCGCCCATGGCCCGCCTTCCAGCCCCATAGCCGCCGCCGCGGCCAGCGGCGCCAGCCCCATCGCCGCCTCTAGGCTCCCTCCGTGGTGGCGCCCACGCGCCGTCTGCCGCCACAGTGACCACGGCTCTGCTTTCGCTCGCCCGACGCCGATCCTCTCCGCCGCCATGGTCTCGCCAGCCCGCCGCCCACACGCCCACCACGACGCCGCCACAGCCCACGGATTTGCTTGGTTCAGCCCGGATCCGACGCCTCTCGCCGGGCTCCCAGCCGCCTCCATCCGCCTCTTCCTCTCCTATTCGGCCCCCTTCCTCCCTTTGCGCTCAAGCCGCTAAGCACGCCATTCCAGATCGTTCCAAGCCGCCTCCTCGGCTAGCGCTGTCGGAGGCTCATACCACCATCGGCCGCCTCTGCCAAGAAGTCCTACCATTGCTCCACGCCATCGACGCCGCCGAAGCTCTCTTGTCGCCGCTTCGACTCGGTGAGGTAAGGTAAATGGTGGATGTGTAGCAATGGATGTTTGCTTTGGGAATGAATGTCACCGAGGTGCCGGTGGAGAGAAAAGGGCGTGAATGCTTGCTAGGGAGTGAACTGGGGAATGGGGAGATGAACTGCTTGCTAGGGGTGATGGGGGGATGGATTGGCGCCTGGTAAAAGGGGATGGACTGGAATGCCGGGGGGGATGTATGCCTGTTTTGTGCTTCCAGGGAGATGAATGTTTGTTGGCTTGTGTTAAGAAAGGGTAGGGGGAATGAATGTTTGCCGGTGTTGCCTGTGGGAGGTGAACTAGCTGTCATTGCTACCGAGAAGGGAGGGGGTGGATGCTTGCAATGGGTCGGTATCTTCTTCTTTGTGGATGCTCTAGGAAGAGGAGAAGGAAGGGGTCTGAACTCAGATTGAGTCAAGCATCAAGTACTACCACGCCTAATGCGATTGATGTAAAGATCCTATTGTAAATGATGCGATTCAAGGATGTATACTAGAATGTAGACAATGCATGTGTTGATGTGTTGATCAAATGAAAATGGAAATGCAACTTGCTTATGAATTGGTACCATTGTTGGAAATGTTGACCGATGAATGCAAATGGTTGCTTGTGATTGATCTCTCGAGATTGAATGGATGCTTGAAATGCATGAATGATGTAATGATGCGATGATGTGATAATGGGTCATCGCCCCGCGACTAGAGATGGTAACGCCATGAATCTAAATCCACTAACCCAACCCGTTGACTACAAGCTAACGACTTAACGACGATAGCAAAACTAAGAACAGTGCACCGCTAACACGAGGTTAATTAACGCTAATTAACGATTACTGCTACGCGATTAAGTCTAATTACACGGGTTCTCACATCCTACCCCCCTTAGGAAGCTTTCGTCCCCGAAAGCGGATTCTCACTTGCAAAGGTTGGGGTTGCTTCGCGTTGTCCTTTCTTCCATGTCGCTGATGGGGTGATTCTTCCATTGCATCCTTCAAGAATGCATGGTCTAGTTTCTTTGCTGTCGGTCTTTTGGATCTTCGACGGCTGCTCTTTGCACGTTGAGTCGTCTTGAAGGGGGTATATGCCAAACTTTGTTAAGTGCTACTAGAGCTCCCTAAGTCCCTTTTCTGAGATGTGAAACATGAAAAACGTTGGAGTCCTCGATATTTGGCTCGATACTTTCAGTCGATAAGCTAAGGTGCTTTTACGCTCGAAAATCCGAAAGAGTCCCACATGCTGACATGCTTGTGGAGTTCGTTCTTCTTGTAATCCGAATCAGTGCACCCCGCTCATGGGTGGTACCTTTAAATATATTTAATCCCCGACTTTGAACTGTAGGTCCCGTCAGTGTTTGTCCGCGTAGCCCTTTTCACCTACTTTGTGCAGTCTTGAGCCGTTCTTGACTTAAATGGATTCTCCCTTCGTTCTTTAGTACCGGTTCGGGGCCAATAACGGTCTTTCTTCGACTTCATACAAATGATTAGATGATCTACTCTCCCTCCTGCAGAGGGCTTCGGATGGTGCCATATGTATACTAGAATGACAGTTGTTCCTGAAATTAAGCTGATAACCAATTCTGTCTCCCGATATATGGTCATATCGGGAAATTCCTTAGGGAGTACATCGGCGAAAGCTCTCATTACTGGTATGTCCCTTATCTCCTTTGCTGGCAGGCTAGCCAATGCAAGATTAGATTGTTTTGGTGGACTTTTGATTCCGATATATTGCAGTCATGTCTCATCGGACTTTCCAATACGTATTGCGATACTGGTACGGTAGCAAACTGATGTGTAATGGTATAAGGGTGACCTAGAGGTAAGTTACTGACTTGCTAGTAGGCCACCTAAAAACTAAGAGTGTTGCTAAGTGGCAGGTGATGGCATGGCCCGTGCCACCTTGGGTGGTTTGTGACTGCTAAAAGCAGGATGCAGCTTAAAGACTAATCCCTAATTAACTTAGGTTATTACCAATAAAATCCGATCTCAATCATAGCAACGAATTGATCTTGTGCACTAACTTGCCCCATCCACATATTCATTTTGCCCAAGTCTAAACCAATTTCTATTTGTCGTCCAAGTTAAATCATTTGCTAAAATTTCTATGGTAAAATCAATATCATAGCCTCATTTTAAATCATAATTGAACATTTGGCTAAATTCCCTAATTTCAATCTTGCTGTCATTTCTAAGATCAATAAGTCAAGCATCCGTATTAGAATCATACTTTCCAAATCAATCTATTATGCACATTGATCTACCACATCATTGCTAACATTAGCCCACCAACAACTGTAATTCAATCAATCACTATTACCCAATTAACTCCGCTAATTCGTCAATTCTATGTAATTCAACTCATGCACCTGAATCCCAATCACAGCTTATTATAATAGTCCAATTCCATTTCTTATTCATTACCTATACCTGCTCAAATTATCAATACTAGGTTTCTAACCATCATTAATAATACATCTAAATCCAGATTTACTATGCAATCCCATCCCCTAAATCCATCATGACCAAATTGTCCAATTTGTTCCACAAAGTTGACCTGTATATCATGATTCAATTGACCCACCAAAGATTTACCCCCTGTAGTGCTATGAAACTCCAACCTTTCCGCATTTCAATCCCACCCTATAGTGGATCAACTTCTCAATTACTAATTTCCCCAGTAATTACTAAAATCCATTTAGATCTGCCAAAATGTATTTCTATAATCCAGCCAAGATTTATTTCTATACTTCAACAAAGATATACTCTTATAATCCAACATGAACATATTCTACTATCCAACAAAAGTATTTCTATAATCCAACAACAATACTATATTTCTAATAATTCGATCATGATACAACTCGTGATCCAATCATGATGACATCCGATAATCTAACTCCATTAATTATATAATCTCACCATCAAATCTTCAATAATAATCTATCTCCATAATCCAATATCCCTAAATCCCGCAATCCAACAAATATATTCCTATAATCCAAAGAGTCAACATTCATTTCTATATCCAACAATCATCCCACACTCTCAATTCATGCAATTCTAATAATCCAACATTCATCAATCCAATATCATCAACAATCTATTTCTATAATCCAATATCAATTAGTCCAATATCCAATAATCCAATAATAATATATGGTTATAATCCAACATCTAATATCCAACAATTATTTATTTCTATGATCCAACATCCAAAAATTCATTACTCCAGTATCCAATAACAATTTAATCCTATAATCTAATATCCCACAATAATGTGTTTCAAATAATCCAATATCTACAATCGTGTAATCCTTTAATCCGATATCCAATAATGATGCTATCCTTCGCCAGGTGGCAACCTCTACACCTTGCACAACTACGAGCTATAGCAACATGTCAAGGGTCAAGTTATGGATCTCTGGAAGGATGAGTGAAGATTCTTGGCCTGAGTGGTCCTTCTTGGGGTGGTGGTTGTTGTGGCATGCTTGGACAAGTCCATAGGTGGGTGGTGGGTGGGAATGGCCGGCTGTTGATATTATGGTTGTTCTGGATTAGCCAGGCGCTGTCTCCTTAAGGTCTGCTGGTGGATTTTCCGTTGGTGTGTTCTGCGGTAATCGCTCCAATTTTAATTTCGATCTCGGCCGCCACGCTTTTGTCCTTCCATCCTTCTGTATGGAGATGAATGGTCCAGTACTTCTTGGTGTGCTTGAGTTGTATTTTGGAGCCCTTGATTGTGCTGCCAGCATGGTAATAAACTGGAGTCCAAGTCCCGGTGTGATGCAATATTTGACCCCAATAGGTTGTTGTGTAATGAATTTGCTTACAGTGAGCTTGACAAAGGGAAAGAGTGTGTGCTCGGGTGTTTCCTTGTGGGGCTCCGTGGTACTTGGCTGGGTTGGGTTTGGATATGAATGCCTCGAGACTGATGACCGGTTATACCTTATGACCAAAAAGGATTGTCGAGTACTTCCTATCTCAGGATGTCAGAATGTGAAACAGGGGATACATCAATACTCTCCCCATTAGTTCCCATCCTGTATCCCAATTCTCCTTATCGACAATTTCATCGCACTGCCATAGAAATCGACTCCTCGTAGTTATCCTGGCCGAAGGTACAGTTCCTCAACAATGATAACTCCACACCGTTATCTCGTGCTTTTAGTGGAAGAGCCCAACAAGATTCTGATTTATAACTACCAAAGCTCAATTTGGTTTATTGGGTGTTGGTAATTTGCCAATAGTCGAATTATAACCGCAGGTTATCATCGGCCGACTTGGTGGCAATTAACTCGCCGTTATGTATACTTGGATCTTGGAGGTTTGCTATCGGTGATGATGCATCCACTTTGGACTCCTTAGCCTCGTCTTTTGTGTGAGAATGCTTCGAGGTCGATAGATGCTCAAAAAGAATAATCCGCCTTCAAATTCTGTGATTACTTTCATAATGCTCCGTGTCTATCAAGAACATTTATTGATCTTAATTATAGTTGAGTTGTTTCCATCTCGATGAGGATTTTCATGTGAGTTAGCCACATCAAAGAAACTACGAGATGACCGTGGTGGGACCTCATATAACGACGGGTCACCCAAGTCTCGGGGATGGTTGATTTCTAACGGTGGTTCATCCTGAGAGACCAATTCTCATCATATGTCTACTTGTTGTCAACAATTGAGTGATCAGGGTCCTCAACCGCACTCGAACCTTATGCAGAGAATAACCATGGGTCAAGCTTTGCTGGAGGGACTATGCTCGCAGACTGATTTCCAATTGTGGCTTACGGTGCTTGGCAAGGATGGGTACTGGCCCAGCGATCCCGCCTGCTGTAATCACCGCATGCTAGAAGGTTTTCCTCAAGTCGCCCACTTTTATAATACCGCCACTTACAACTAACTCAAGGCCCCGTGGGGAATGTGTTAGGAACCGGTATGCATTAGTGGGGTATTTGTAGTCTTTTATGTTGACGAGTCCTCTCTGCTGTATGAGGATTAGGTATATTCTCAGAGAGTGGTAGTCTCTCATGCTATTACTTGATGATGAAGCTCGTCACCATAGAGCATATTATCTCAGCATCCATGGACCAGATGAAGATGATATGGAAACCGGAGAAAAATACGGGATTTTGGATAAATTGAGGGTCTGTTGGTGCATAAGTCACTTCGCCATGGATCTTATGGTGGTCATTAGGAGCCTGCTGGTAAATTCATGCTTGCACATGGCTATGGTGGATCTTTGCATAGGTATAAAGACGCTTGGGGATTCTAGAAATGGACAACCTTGGATAATTCCACCGGTTATTTTGCACCAGATCTCGACTTGACATAGCCATGATGTGGTGAGAGTCCGCCATCGCTTGGTCCCGACCAAAAGGTTCTCGACTTATATCGTGGTTAATCCAAGTAGTAGAACTTATATGTCCGGTTGGTTGACATTTTCTCATCACATAACCCTTTTATGATCAACGCCATCTATGCGCATAACACTTATATCTACTTCTTGATGAGTCAATTTAACCTGTGGGTTGTGATTTGTTAGCTTAACATGGCTTGTTCAGAAGTCATGAGATTAGTCAAGGTCATTCCTTCCGGTGTTGGGAACCATCGGTTGGCTTGTGGTGCCGAGGAAAGGTCACAAAGTCTTTGAAGCCTCTTCATCATTCTTAATTATCCGATAATAAGCAACTTTGGCGAAACTTGACGACTCTAAATATTCGACGATGTGCAAGTCCTGGAGCAAATATGTTCTGTCTTAGTCTTTCACGTAAACCTCGAAGGGGGTGTTGATAATTTGGTTGTATTAGTTGTTATATTTGTGGTAGTTAGCAAATTTTAGGGTAAGTCTTGCAATTAGTTTTCATTATTTCTCAGGATTCAGCAGTAGCTTGTCGTAGAGGAGAAGTTGTTGTATTTATCTGACAGAGTTACGCCGCGGGTTGGTTGGATTAAGCCATCACAGATAGTCAAATAACACCAAGAAACTTAGAGAGGCAAAAAGATCCAAATCCTACACTACCTAAGTCTCTTGTGCTCAATCACGCTTGAGATCCCGTTCTCAAGACCGCCCAAACCACGTGTTTGGGACCGCCGAGCTTGCCTCGAAAAGCGACTTACACTACCTCGGATCCACGAGCCTGTGCACGCCGAGATCCCGCTTCGAGACCGCCTAACTACATGTTGGGAAACGCTTAGGGCTCATTCCTGAGTACACCCAGGACGCCGCCCTGGCACGCCAGAGCTACACGCCCGGAGTGCCACGGACCACTCGTCCGGGAAAACTGAAGTGCAGAAGTGGGATAAGACATCTTTTTACACCGTCAGCCATTATCTTTATTCTCTTTAAGTAGTTATAGATTTACTTGAGATGCTGACGGGTCATTTTGGTTATAAAGATGAAAAGATGAGAAAGCTAACGAGTATGGTCCAGACTTATCCAGAAATTGGAGAAGCAGGTCCATGCCAGAATTCTACAACATGCCTCTAGCCCCGGCATGCTACTTAAGATCTTATATTGATACTCCCAACACCTATATTCTCAAACCTTCTATCCTAGGTCGAAATTGCTAGCCTGATAGGTTATTTGACGGAAATTAATCACACGGATCCTACGACGAAACACACGTTTCCCTCGTACTCTCTCGGTCGGAAGACTGAACCTACCTCCTACGAAGGAATGGTTCTACGTTAGCAGGTTGTCACGTTAAGAAGAGGTAAGCTTTTTAACATAATACTTTTGAAACGGGAATGGAATAGAAATTGATATGGGGATGAGAATTAATTAAAGTACTTAGTGCTATATAGCAGGTGAGAAAGCACACCTAAGTTCCTGCTACAGTTTATATTTTATTAGCGTGGCCCGATCTTATTGCTCTGACACAACCTGTGACGCCCCGTGTAATTACCCCAAGGGTAATCACACTTAGGCACACGAATTACTATTCGTCTGCTCAGTAGAACACTGCTCCAACGAATAGTAAGCCTTTATCAGAGTTACGCAGCAGAACAATAAGATAGAAACTATACCTTTTATTCCAGTAATTAGCCACACAATGCTATGGTTCTTAATACAAGCATTATACAACAACAAACAGAACCTCTCCGCTTCTTTCGCCAACCTTGAAGTACTGGCCTCCTATTCGCCTCACGCGTCAAACATGGCGCCCATTTCACCTTGGTCCTGAGTCAGGTTTTCTCCTCCTGCGGTTGCTTCAAGATCAGATGTCCTTCGTCCTACTCGGGATCGTTCTCTACCGACTAGGATCTACAAAGGAGAATACTAACAAGGTTGAGTACACGAGTGTACTCAGCAAGCATTAATAACAAAGGATGCACAGGATGCACTATCTCTAATTGTTATCACAATTTCTAAATCATCTCATTTAGAAAATAATTCATTAAAACATTTAGGTGGCAGATTTTAGTACTGAAAACACTACTAGTCGCTCGGAGAGACGATAGACCCCTGTGGTTCCCGTAGACTCTAATCCTGGAGACTGGCATGAATTCATGATTTTATATAGCATCAAGCAGCTTTGTACCACTTTACCCATAGCTATTCGAACTCTCTCAGAATAGGGTTCACCGCATTTCCTTTATGCGGCTCGAGATCGAAATACGTAACGCTTTTTCCAGTTACGTGAATTAATTTCTCCACCCATTACTTTCCGTCGGTGTCCTGAGCGCACCCAGTCCTCCACCGACTTCTAGCAATGTTGGTTGGGGGCAGCTTCTATCCTGCACCCAACACTCCACCTTAGCGCTATAGCGCCTTAGATCCCCCACTTCCGGTCTCTCCTCACGGTTCTGGGTTCCTCCATCACACACACTCACACCTATTACTTACCCATTGTGGAGAGCATAGTCACGTAACAGGGTAACATTTTATGCCCGCCTAAACGGGAAAATGGTTGGTACGGATTTTACGGCATCTAGACCGAGCAAGAGTTGGTTGATCCTTATATTGTAACCATATGTAAAGGGTCCCACTGCCTTGCCTCATATCTTACCTGCCAAGGGCCCCCTTTACCAGCCATAATAAATTCATATTTCTTTCTTTCCTCATTCTTATCTCATATCATCAATTCTCATTCATTCAAGTTCATGTTAATCATCATTATTTCATTCAATCAATTTAAGTTTTGAGAAACAGTTTTGATGCAATACGGATAATAGTGCAAGATACGGTTTACATTTAAAATAGCTATATTTATGTTCAAGAGGGTCGCTTGCCTTCGTATCGAGGGATGTGTCTGTTGATTTAAACTGGTCAATCGCTTAGTCGGTGTCGGACGCCGCTCAGAGTAATACGGAATCTAATAATGGTATAAGTAAATATGTAGTGGATTTTTGAGTGATACATAATATCTAAGTTAGTGACTACTAATGGTTAGCACAATTTAATTTAATTAAACACTTTTCGAGAGCTACACTAAGTTAGCATTCCCCACCATAATCGTTCTACCGAAAACGGGCGCTAAGGTCGACAACGCGAGGTTCACGCTTACTAATTAACCTAACATAATTAAATAGCTCGAACTACCAGAATAAATACTAGTGATGCACAAGATTGCTACACAAGCTAGTTATTTTACTAATAACAGAATTAACGACTATTCGATCTATCTAGCAATTTTAATTAGCGGGTTAATTGCAAATTAGTTAATTAGACGAGACTCAAGGTTAAGTTATTTAACAGCAATAAATAGACCGCTAACAGTTAATTGATTTCAAAAGCTACCGACAAAACACAAAAATGCAACAAATAAATACAGGCCACCAAAACCTATTTCCTCCCTAATCTAATTTCTAATTTACCCCTAACTCTCTCTCTCTCTCGATTCCTACCCTCTCTACCGAAACACACCCCACGCGACGCACACAAGCGCAAAGAAACAACCCACACCGCCAAACCTTCTTCTACCCCCAATCTCACCTCACTCTCTTACTCTCAAATCTCTCCCCTTATCTTCTCCCACCAAGCCGCCCCCAGGGAGGATCCTGGCCCGCCCGGCTGGCCCGGCCCGCCCCTGGCGCCGCCTCCCGCCTGCCGCCACCTCGCCTCCATGGCCCGCTCCGGCTCCATAAAGCCGCCACCGCATGCGCTTCGCGCCTAACGCCCACGCCGCTCTCTGGGCTCCCTCCGTGGCGGCGCCTCCACCACACGCCTTGCTCATGCCAGCAGCCACGCTCTGCTCGGCTCGGCCCGACGCCGATCCTCTCTACCGCCATGGTCTCGCCCGCTCCGCCACGTTTCACGCAGCCGCCACGCGCCGCCACAGCCTCACGGATCTGCTCAGTTCAGCCCGGATCCGACACCTCTCGCTACCGGCTCCCCAGCGCCTCCACCTGGCCTCTTCCTCTCCTACTCCGACTCCCCCTTCCTCCCGTGCAGCTCGGCGCCGCCAAGCACGCCGCCGCCAAGAATCGGCTTCAGCCGCCTCCCGGCTAGTCTTGTTGGAGGCTCAGGCCACCATCGGCCGCCTCTCCCCGCAAGCCTACTGGCTCCACGCCATCGACATCGCCGAGCTCCCTCTTGCTGCTGCTTTTGGACTCCATGTGAGGTAAGGTAAATGGTGGATGTGCTAAGCAATGGATGTTTGTCGGGAATGAATGTCATCTTTGAGGTGTTTGTGGGGAGAAAAGGGTTTGAATGCTTGCTAGGGAGTGAACTGGGAATGGGGAGATGAACCGCTGTTAGGGGTGATGGGGGATGGATTGGCGCTGGTAAAGGGGATGGACCGAATGCCGGGGATGTATGCCTGTTTTGTGCTTCCAGGAGATGAATGTTTGTTGGCTTGTGTTAAGAAAGGGTAGGGAATGAATGTTTGTCGGTGCTTGCCTCGAGGGAGGTGAACTAGCTGTCTTCTTGTTGAGAAGGAGGGGTGGATGCTTGCAATGGGTCGGTATCGTCATTGTGGATGCTCTAGGAAGAGGAGAAGGGAAGGGGGTGAACTCGAGATTGAGTCTTTGCCATCAAGTACTACCACGCTCTAATGCGATTGATGTAAAGATCCTATTGTAAATGATGCGTATTGCTGAAGGATGTATACTAGAATGTAGACAATGCATGTGTTGATGTGTTGATCAAATGAAAATGGAAATGCAACTTGCTTATGAATTGGTACCATTGTTGGAAATGTTGACTGATGAATGCAAATGGTTGCTTGTGATTGATCTCTGAGATTGAATGGATGCTTGAAATGCATGAATGATGTAATGATGCGATGATGTGATAATGGATCATCGGTCCTGCGACTAGAGATGGTAACGCTCGCGAACGAAATCCACTAACCCAACCCGTTGACTACAAGCTAACAACTTAACGACGATAGCAAAACTAACAACAGCGCACCGCTAACACGAGGTTAATTGACGATTACTGCTACGCGATTAAGTCTAATTACGCGGGTTCTCACACGTGCCGAGATAGAGCGCACGGCCTACGCCGCCGAGGTAGAGCTACATGACGGAGTGCCTGAGCCATGAGCAGGAGGTGGGTCACCGTCTCACCGACCGACCGAGTCGCCTATGAGTCGCAACTAGCAAGCACGGCAAAACGTAGTACATTCCCTCAGAATTGGGCCTTTATTTGTAAAGGTCTATTTATTCCTAAAATTTTAAAGTATGCATGTTTAGTCTCATACTGTCTATCATAGTGGTGGAAAAGCAATTTATAAGGTGGAGTCCTTGCCACCCCTTGATATATGTCATGGGGTGACATGACGAAGGCTATAGTTAAAATCACACAAACGCGCGTATGCTTACGCGCGCGTTTATTCGGATGGCAATCGTGTGACTTGTGACTTGTGACGCACGATCGTGAACGTGTCGTGAACCAAGTCCACCTTTCCTTTTGCTGACCGTGCATCTCTCTCTCTCTCTCTCTCTCTCTCTCTCTCCCTGGTCGTAATTCACTGGTCGAAGGCATAGATTAGTATGATGCCATATGACCAGTGAGAGTTATTCCTTAGGCCACCCTTGGACCTCTTAGGGAGATCCTCTTGGACCTCCCTTGGAGATTGTTTCGGATCACTCCAAGAGAGTGTGGAGATCCTCTTGGACCTCCCTTGAAGATTGATTCGGATCACTCCAATAGAGTGTGGGAGATCCCCTTGGACCTCTATTGGAGAGTCTTCGGACCACTTCAAGATCTCGGAGCTACAGACTAGGGTGGTCGGAACACTGAAGTCCCCTTGGACGTCTTCGGGAGACCCTCTTGGACCTCCCTTGGAGAGTTCTTCAGACCATTCCAAGAGAGTTTGGAGATCCTCTTGGACCTCTCTTGGAGACCATTAATTGGTTTTGAATTAGCAGTTACTAGTATTTTAATGTGTGCTTTATTGAGCAGTTACTAGAGAGTAATTGACTTAACCCTACAAAATATCTAGAGACGTCTAGACATGGGTTTTGATCAATTTACTTCCATTGTTCCAAATTATTCCTCTCTGTTCTCTTGTGCTGGAGGGTTGTGCTGTTTGAACCAAGCCGTCCTTTCTCCTCGGCGTGCACCAGGAAGGAGGGTGAGCGGTATCTCCTAACCATTATCGCAGAGTTCACCTACACGGGGCGGCAATAAGGTTTCTGGGGAGCACATCTGCGCGACCGCTCGCTGCACTGCGACATCTACGATCTGCACTGCATCGAGCCTGCACTACTTCCTATTCTTCATCACGCTCGACTGTAAGTTGGTCTTACGACCAGTATATTCTGTTGTAAATCTTTTATTATGTATATTCAGAAGTGCAATGAGTAGCCTGCTGTTAGTATCGATTTATGCATCACTAGTTATTTATGATCTTTGCCTCATATTAAAATATGGAATTAAAATGTTATCCACATTTCCAACATTTCAAAAACCTTATTGTGAATATTTTTGTGATCTAGCAATGGCTGATGCCTTTGATGCTATGAAACCTAAGAGATTTTCTGGTTAGAACTTTCGTAGATGGCTAACAAGGGTCAAGTTTTGGCTCATGTCTTTGGGGCTGTGGTGGGTGATCCATACACAGTATCCAATTATGGATGAACAAACTAGGCGTTTTGACAAAGATAACAACACAACCCTTAGATGCATATTAACCATACTATCCGACTAGCTCTATAATGTGTACATGGACTTCAAGCCTGCCACAGAGTTGTGGGATGCACTCGAGCACAAATATGCCAAAGCTGAGGTTGGTCGGTGGCTCTATATGTGCGAGAAATTCTTTGACTATAGCATGGACGATACTAAGTCGATAGTTGCACAATCTCATCAGCTACAGTTACTGGTTGGAGAGATTGCACATCTGGGTTGTGCTTTGCCTCCTAAGTTTGTGGCTGCAGGCATTGTTGCCAAACTTCTTGCTTCACGACAGAGTTTTGCCACTTGCTTAAAGTACAAGAGAGAAAATATATCTATTGAGGATCTCATTGCTGCTCTTCATGTGGAAGAAAAGGCAAGAGTAAAAAATACACCAAACACTTCCAGTCAAAACAATTTAATCAATGCAAATATCATAGAGAAGAGATATGGCAAGAATAACAAATGCTTTAAACCAAAAAAGACAACTAGTTTAAGAAGAAAACTGAGAAGAAGGATATGAGGAACATCACCTGCTTTGTGTGTGGGAAAAACATTCATATGACGAAAGACTGCCATCTCCATAAGAGCAAGGATGGTGTACAGCCAACGAAAAAGGTTGTCAACGTGATCATAGGCGAGGCCTCAATAGGAGGGTATGGTAATCCACTTGTTGTATTTTCAGCATGTCAATCCACTGATTGGTGGGTTGATACTGGAGCTAATGTTCACGTATGTTTTGATATTTCCTTGTTTTCTTCTTATCAGGCAGCCGGGGCTTCCTCCGTCCTAATGGGGAATGGGTCGCATGCTTCTGTTTTTGGTGTTGGCACGGTGGATCTGAGGCTTACTTTAGGGAAGATTGTCCACTTGAAGAATGTGGAGTATGCGCCAACCATAAATAAGAACCTTGTTAGTAGTCCCCTCCTATGTAGGGATGGATATAAGCTAGTATTTGAGTCAAATAAAATTTTATTGTCTAAGTTTGGTAACTCTGTTAGTAAAGGTTATAAGAGCGGAGGCTTGTTCCGCATGAGTATTTTAGAGTATAATCTGAATGTTTCAACTGGTTTAAATAAATGTGAGGCCAATATATGGCATTCTCGTTTTTGTCATATTGGTTTTGATAGTATTGCTAGAATGTCCAGATTAGATTTAATTCCAAAATGTGAAATTGTCAAATGATCAAAGTGCCAAACTTGTGTGCAAGCAAAACAACTTCGAAAACCCTTTAAGGGGTTACATGAGGAAAAGAACCTGGCACATTTATATATTGTCCATACTAACTTGTGTGAGATAAATGGATTGTTGACCAAAGAAGACAAAAGATATTTTCTAACTCTTATTGATGATGCATCACGGTATTGTTATTTGTATCTACTGAAAACAAATATAAGCTTTAAATTACTTTAAAATTTATAAGGTCGAGGTTGAGAACCAACTAGAAAAGATAATTAAAAGACTAAGGTCTGATCGTGGAGGAGAGTATATCTCTCATGAATTCTCCCAATTCTGTGCTGAACATAGAATAGTCCAAGAAGTTACACCACCATACTCACCTCAATCAAATGGGGTGGCTGAGAGGAAAAACTGGACACTAATAGTCTTGGTGAATGCCATGTTGGAGAGTGCCAGTATGCCTAAGTTATGGTGGGGGAAAGCTATTTTGACAGCAACTTTTGTTCTAAACAGAGTAATCACTAAAAGTTGAGAACAAAAGTTGCGAGATTACTCCATATGAGAGATGGAAGGGGAGAAAACCCAATGTTAATTTTCTGCAAACTTAAGGGTGTTTGGCAAATGTCAATATACCATTGCAGGAAAAGAGAAAGCTTGGACCTAAAACAGTCGATTGTGTCTTCTCGATATGCTCATAACAAAGACGGTAATGCGACCGGATCTCTGGATCCGGGACCTCTCGTATTCTCGAACTAGTCCTGTGATCGAGCTAGTTCACACAAAGGACATCATTGATGAAATCATATTCATACAAAAAATATCTAAGAAGCGCATAAATTAATATTATTTAGCGAAAGAATGACCTTATGGTCAAAGTTTTACAGAGTTTTTCACACAGGGCTTAAGACAAAAGAGTAAACCTGCAGTGGAATAAAACAACTCATTGTAGCCATCCGACATGCCCACAAGCAATCGACTGGAGAACACAACCTAGTTCATATAATCTTTGAAGTACTCCTCTTCAAAGAGCTCTGCATTCCCTGGTTCTTCCTCGGTGAGTGATCAACAAATGGCGTATAGCCGTGAGTACATAAAGTACTCAACAAGTCGTAGGTAAATGTTTACAAATAGTATTTATGCAAGGCTTGACAAGGATAGCTTTATGGCTATTTTGCAGAAAGTAGTATTGACAGTAAATAGATTGAAAAGCATAATTTAAAATATTAAATACATAAGTAAACAAGTTCTTTGAAACGACTAGTGAACAACCCTATTCACTTCCCAACCAACAACAATTATCTGAATCGCTTCCCAATCAAACCATTCCCATATTTTTATGAAAATCTACCCCTCATGTGAAATCACCAGGCATTGTCCATAACCGGGGACACAGCTATTCGAATAATTTTACACTTTGCAGAGTTTGTACAGCTTTACCCACAAGACACGACTTCTCTAGTTTGTTTGGCATCCGTCGATACCACCGCTCACTACCTTAGGTAAGCGGTCTAGAGCATATGACAAGGCCTTTACAAAGTTCTGTTTTGACCAGGTTCTGCTCGATAAGGATTCGCTATTCTGGGGCCCCTCTTGCGCCAATTCAACAACCAAAACAGAACCAATCAAAACATTGCAAATTAGTTGGTTAGGTCCACCCCACCCTGGACATGTGGTTGTACGGTATGAACCAGATCAATGGTGCACAAAGTTAAGTCCTTAGTGGTTGCTCAAGCGAGACTACCTCAACCCATGTGCTCCACGCACTTTGCTTCGCACATTCCTCCTTTACTATCCGACCACTCGCCCGAGCATAAATCATTTTTCGTTCAACCCTTGCCATGGTACAACAAATTTTAATAACAACGGCATTGCACCACAATTGACACAACTGTGACTTCGCACCACAGTTGCACAACAGTGGTATCGCACCATAATTTCATATATCATTAAGTCAAATTTACCATCATTGAATCATATGATCGTGGACCATCGTATAACTAAAGCATGACTAAGCATAATACATACTCATGTTGGTATTACAATAATGTCCAACTAATAAGTTACCATCCTATGGTGTCCAAGGATTTATGTCATTCAAGGGTATATGTCAATAGTAATTATACAAGTAGGCATAATGACAATTAGGCATTTAACTATTCTCGGAAGCATTTATTATAAACTTAGCAATGTATGTTGATATAAAACAATATAATTTTATAAAATGGGTTCAATATGGTCAAAGGTCTACGACTTGCCTTCATTGAAGGTTTAATATGCTTTGGTCGACGGGTCCAAGAATTCTTCGGTAACGTCGGAATCTACACGAGCGAAAAGAGCCAAATAAATACAACAATTCCAAATAAAATCCAAAAACTATCAAATTAGAACCAAAAGAAAGGTACAAAATTTATATGAATTTAGAAACGAGAATCGACGGAATCAAAGTTTATATTAGGGAGAACGAACGTTCGAATGGAATATGCTGGATATTCTAGTTCAGGATCTAGGATGAAAGAATGCTCTATGATGAAAGAATGCTAACTTCAGGGCCACTCTTGAGAGTGAGTGTGGTGATAAGCTGATGGTTAATTGGTTCCTAAGTGTATGTAAGCTTATAGATTAATGCTACTCGATTAATATCTAACTACTCTACTAAATCCGATTAACTACCCAAATACCTTAATGTCTCTTTTAATCTAACAAAAGGCTAGGGTTCACTAAAGTGGGATCACGCATGGGTGTACACGTCCAAACCTAACTGCAATACCTTACTAATCACTAAACGACTTGAGGCAATACTTAAGCTACAAAGTGTCCTACTAACAGATTCTAAATAGCTAACCTAACTTGCTCTCAATGTCAGGCATACACTAACGAAGTACTAATCGACACTTAGCAGCTTATTACTTACTGACCACTGATTAGCACAATTGGTAAGTAAAACTCATTCAACTAATCTGCCTACTAACTAACCTTCAATTAACTAAGTGGGCCCACAGGCCAATCATACACACAAAGAGCTACACAGAAAGGGGCCCACTGGTTAGACACCTACATGAAAACACATACGCGCACACACGAAGGAAGTTACAGAGAGGGAGATAGATCCACAGTGCAGAGCAACCAGGGGCGGATCCAGGTGGGGTGCCGGGTATGCCCCGGCACCCCCAAAAATTTGAAAACCCAGCCCAGCCCAGCCGGTCCGACGAAAGTCCAGCCCAAGCCCAGTACACTGCTCCTCCCATGGGCCACTCCTCAGCACCGCAGCACGGTAGCAAGCCAGCAGGCCAGCAGCTCAGTCCTACTCCTCCCAAGAGGCCAAGACTCCAAGTCTCCAACCCTAATCTCTCCTCTCCTCCCCTCGGTCCCCTCGGCCTGCTCCCAGTAAGCTTGGCTGCTCCCAGCGACGGACCAACGCGACGGGAGGCGGCACGCGGCGCGGAGGCCGGGAGGCGGCGCGCCACGCGGGAGGCCGGAGGTGGCGCGCCACACAGAGGCGGCGCAGCCACACGCGGAGAGGCCGGGAGGCGGCGTGGCCACGCAGAGGCGGCGTGACGCGGGAGGCGGCACGCGACGCTGGAGGGTGGCACCGGCGGCGGGCGGCGTTCTGTGAGGCGGCCGGCGGAGGGAGAAGGCACCGACCGACTAAGGACCAAGGAGCCGGCTAGGAGTTGTTCATCATGAGTTGGATTGGAATAGCCTATTGGATTTAGGATTTTCAATTATAAGGTGGTTGGTGGCTGCTGGCTTGGAGCCTGGAGCAGGAGGAGTGAAGCACTGAAATTGGTTATTGCTTTATTGGTATGCCGTAGCCCGCTGTCTGCCACTATTATATTGTTATCATGTTCATGTTATATTGTTATGTCAATCCGTGAATGCGAGCTTAATTGTGAATGGAAATTTGAAAATTGTGTTACGACATGTCAATGTTGATTATAGAGACATGAAGAGGAATAGAGACATTCTTTCTTTTTTTTTCAAGATCGAGAAGTGAAGGCAACGAATATTTTATCTTCTTCGTCACTGGCTGAAGGGGTTCAAGGGGTGAAGGAGACTCAAGAAGGTAGATGAGGAACTCAAGAAAGTGGGAATCAATTGACTTCTTCTCAGATGGAGGTAAAGTGTGCACCCCCGTCATCTAATTTCTAGATCCGCCACTGAGAGCAATAGAGGAGGGCAACCGGCGGCGGTGGCGAGAGCAGTGCCGGCGGAGGGAGTGACGACGGTGGCCATAGAGGGCAGAAATGGGATCGGCTAGGGAGGGCGACCCCGAGGCAGTGGTGGCGCTGCTCGGGTGGCGCTAAGGGGAGCTGGCGGCAGCGTGCGGCGATCGGGCGCGAGGGAGGAACATGGCGGCGACGCCGGAGTGAAAGGGGGTGGATTGGAGGGGAGCACGAGCAAGAAGGAGGCCAAGGGAACTTGCCGGAGTAGTTGGAGCGGGCGATGGGGCACCGAGTCGGGCCGACGGCGAGAGCCTCCTGCAGTGCGACGGCCTCGACGTGGGGGTGGCGGAGGAGCGGTGGAGAGGGCAAGCTAAGGGATGGGAAAGTACGGTGGAGCCAAGGCGGTACTCCCGAAGCGAGGAATTGACCGGAAGATCACCAAGCGAAGAGTATTGGTCGCGGCGGCGCTTCCGCTGAGCTCGGGGAAGAAGGCGCTACGGTGAGCTCCGGTGAGTGGAGGCCGCAATTGATGGAGGGTTTTCACTTGGGGCAGTTGGGGACACGTTTTGACGCACCCTGATGGTGGAGGGAGTCGCCGGCGCGGCCAAAATGACAGAGTGGTGGCTCGGTGGCTTTGTCGTGCGGCAGGCACCGGAGGGGAGGAAGACAATGTGCTCCGGGCTCTAATGGCAGAGGGAGGGATAGGAGGTGGGCGCGACGTTGCAAGCGTGGGGGCGACGCTGGCGCGCACGGCGGGAGTGGCCGATGCTCACTGGACTGGCTCGACGATGCGGCGGCGTTGGAGCTGGCTCTTCGCACTCGGCTTTTAGAGCTCAGTGGAGAACGTGGGCAAGAGGGGAGGGGAAGGGAAGGCCAGAAGAAGAGGGCGCTCTCGGCTGAGGCTTTTGAAGGCAGGAGAGGCAGAGGGAGCAAGGTGGTGGCCGGCATGGGCAACGGAGCAGCGTGGCGGCCATGCAAGAGCAAAGGCAGAGCGGCGTGCCGGCCTGCATGGCATCGGGGAGGGCTTCGTGGAAGCGATAGACTGCATGTGGGGCCCGGTTGATCATTGGGAGATAGAGGGAGAAGGGAGATGGCCGGCAGGTTGGGCCAAGTGGGCCGCGAAGAGAAGAAAAGAAACGCGCCGGGTGATGGAATTCGGCCCGAAGAGTCTTCCGAAATTTTAAATGACTTCTGATTTACAGAACATACGACAATGTAAATATGTTTTTAGAAAATAGTAATTAAAGTTCAAAAGTTATGGAAAAATGTACAGAAGCCCCCTAAGATATTTTAGACTAAAATATTTCCAACTTTAACATTGGTATTTATGTTTGCAAATCAATTATTTTTTCCTTTAAAATAAATAGGAAAATTTCTTTTAAAATCCAAAAATTCAAAGAAAATATTTAAGTTTTATTTTTAACCAAGATCAAAACTTTGGGATGTTACACACAGCCTATAGATTTTTAGTAGTAAAATCAGAAACTCCTAAGATTATTGTTAACACAATAATGGAGTCCAGAGATGCATCATTTTTTGATGATATTTATCATATGAGAACAGCAGGCAGTACTTCTCAAACTGAGGATAATCAAACTATGAATAATAGTAATTTTGAACCTACCACCATCTCTGAACCAATGAGTGTTATACCACCAGTTTGTGATTTTCCTAGGGAAGATAACAATTTAGTCAAAGAGTCTCCTTGCAAGAGCAAGCGACAAAGGGTTGAGAAAACCTTTGACGAAGACTTTATTGTATATCTCATGGATAATGTGCCAAACACTCTTTCAGAAGCTTATGCATTACCTGATGCTGAGTATTGGAAAGAGGTAGTCTATAGCGAGATGGATTCCATCATAGCTAATGAGACTTGGGAGATCATTGAACGTCATATCGGGTATAAACATGTTGGATGCAAGTGGATCTTTAAAAAGAAAATGAGGTCTGACGGTACTATTGATAAGTATAAGGCAAGACTTGTGGCCAAGAGTTATACCCAGAAAGAAGGTGGAGATTATTTTGATACTTACTCTTCTATTGCCAGATTGACTACCATTCGTGTGCTTATTACATTAGCTTCTTCCCATAGTCTACACATTCATCAAATGAATGTGTAGACAGCTTTCCTTAATGGAGAGTTAGAGGAAGAAATCTATATGGAGCAACCAGATGGTTTTGTGATTTCTGGACAGGAAAGTAAGGTATGCAAATTAATCAAATCATTGTATGATCTAAGGCAAGCACCTAAACAATGGCACGAGAAATTTGATAAAACTATAACATCTGCTAATTTTTCTATAAATAAGGCAGATAAGTGTGTGTATTATCGTTATGGTGGGGGTCAAGAAGTGATTTTGTGTTTGTATGTCGATGACATACTTATATTTGGGACAAACACTGTTGTTATTGACAATGTCAAATCTTTCTTATCTAAATGCTTTAATATGAAAGACCTAGGAGAAACAGATGTTATTCTGAATATTAAATTGATAATAAATGAGGATGGGATCACTTTGAACCAATCCCATTATGTCGAGATAATCTTGAGTCGGTTCAGTTTTGAGAACTATAAGATTTCCCCAACTCCTTCTAATGCTAGTGTTAAGCTTCGAAAGAGTAAGGGATTAGGCAAAGATCAATTGAGATATTCACAAATTATTGGGTCCCTTATATATCTATCTAGTGCTACAAGACCTGACATATCATTTGCTGTGAGCAAATTAAGTCGGTTTACATCTAACCTAGGAGATCATCACTAGAAGGCACTTGAGAGAGTGTTGCGCTATTTGAGAGGCACAACCTCATATGGAATTCACTATACTGGGTATCCATCTGTATTAGAAGGATATAGTGATTCAAACTGGATCTCTGATGCGGATGAGATCAAAGCTACAAGTGGGTATATGTTTACCCATGTAGGTGCTACAATTTCATGGAGGTCATGTAAATAGACCATATTTAAGAGGTCAACCATGGAAGCAAAATTTGTAGCACTAGACATAGCTACTGTTGAGGTTGAATGGCTTAGAGAGCTTCTATTGGATTTACCTTTGGTTGAGAAACCAATATCGGCAATAATAATGTGCTGTGATAATCAAGCAGTGTTGATTAAGGTTACAAGTACTAAGGATGACATGAAGTCCTCCAGACATGTGAAGCGTGGGCTTAAATTTGTCAGAAAACTGAGGAACTTCGGAGTGATTATTGTGAATTATATTCGCACTGAGAAAAATCCGGCAGACCCTTTCACAAAGGGGCTAGCATGGAAGGCGATTTTCGTTGCATCTATGGACATGGGAATGAGGCCCATTGGAGTTACAACTCAACAGTAACCTATACCTTTTTTATCAGAGATCCTGTGACTTAGGCAATGGGAAAAACATGTTGATGTTTGAACAAGAGAGTACATTTTAACAAAATATGTACCCGTATCCTGAAAAAAACATGTTGATGTTTGAACAAGAGAGTACATTTTAATAAAATATGTACCCGTGTCCTAATAGACAAAGTACTCTCAACTGTATGGAAGATGATAGCTTAAAGCTTAATGTATTCTAGTGTCCAATGAGGGAAAAAGGTATTAGCCTACATGATACCTAGAATGAATACACCTACTTGAGCTTAATTAAGGTCGCAGTTCACGAGAATAGGGGCATTCTCTAGAAAGCTCATAAGCAGATAAGGGAGCATGACCAAATAAAGCTCTGGTGGGGCTTGGTTCGTTGACAACCTAGTATCAGTTGAGATTTCAAGTGAAATCTAATCACGAAAGACTGTGAATTCAAGGCATAGTCTATTTATTAGTTGTGAGAAGATGAATTTTGTTATTCTAGGTGCAAGTTTAACCCGTACGGGACTTACACTAAAAGACTGGTATATTAACAACTCTTCAGATAATAGTTTTTATCTTCCTCTTTACTGTTTGCCTTGGAATTGGTGGAGGATTGTTAGAATTGAGCCCTTATTTGTAAAGGCTCATTCATTCCTAAAATTCCAAAGCATGCATGGTTTAGTTCCATACTGCCTAACCTAGTGGTGGAAAAGCAATTTATAAGATGGAGTCCTTGCCACCCCTTGATACATGTGATACATGTCACGGGGTGACATGAGGAGGACTATAGCTAAAGTCACACACATGCACGTACGCTCGCGCACACGTTTATTCGCGTGGCAATCGTGTGACTTGCGACGTACGACCGTGAACGTGTCATGAACCAAGTCCACCTTTCTTTTCGCTGACCGTGCATTTCTCTCTGTCTCTGGTCGTAATTCACTGGTCGAAGGCATAGACCAGTATGATGTCATATGACCAGTGAGAGTTATTCCTTAGACCGCCCTTGGACCTCTTAAGGAGATCCTTTTGGATCTCCCTTGGAGATTGCTTCAGATCACTCCAAGAGAGTGTGGAGATCCTCTTGGACCTCCATTAGAAATTGATTCGGATCACTCCAAAAGAGTGTGGGAGATCCTCTTAGACCTCCCTTGGAGAGTTCTTCGGACCACTCCAAGATCTCGAAGCTACAAATCAGGGTGGTCGGAACACCGAGGTCCCTTGACTTCTTCGAGAGATCCTCTTGGATTTCCCTTGGAGAGTTCTTCGGACCACTCCAAGAGAGTGTGGAGATTCTCTTGAACCTTCCTTGGAGACCATTAATTGGTTTTGAATTAGCACTTATCAGTGTTTTAATGTGTGCTTTATTGAGCAGTTACTAGAGAGTAATTGACTCGACCCTACAAAACATCTGGAGACGTCCAGACATGGGTTTTGATCAATTCACCTCCATTGTTCCAAATTCTTCCTCTCTGTTCTTTTGTGCTGACGGGTTGTGTTATTTGAACCAAACCGTCCCTTCTCCTCGGCGTACACCGGGAAGGAGGGTGAGCGGTATCTCCAAACCATTGTCGCAGAGTTCACTTGCACGGGGCGGCAATAAGGTTTCGAAAGCAAGATTCAAGCGACCGCTTCTTTGCTGACCGCGATGTCTCGATCTGTCTTGCATCGAGTCTCAGACTGCTGCTTCGTTCTTCGTCACACTCGACTGTAAGTTGGTCTTATGACCAGTCTATTCTATTGTAAATCTTTTATTGTGTATATTTAGAAGTGCAATGAGTAGCCTGCTGTTAGTATCGATTTATGCATCACTAGTTTTTTTTGTGATCTTTGCCTTATATTAAAATATTGAATTAAAATGTTGTTCATATTTCCAACACATTCTATTGACCCCTACCTACCTAGTACAGTTTGACGTTCTGCACAGCTTGAGATCGGCGAGAAGGTCAAGAAGCTGAGATGGTGCGCGCGGCCGAAAAGCTCCCTGTGCATGCTCTCCGCGAACGACCGCACGGTCAAGCTCTGGAAGGTACTGAACACGCACGGCATTGAGAACTCGGTGATGTATAGATGAGATGACCAATCGACGCGAGTTTGTTTCTTTTGGGGAATTACTAAGCTAGAGTATAATGATTCTATAGCTTCAAGGCAGGTCTCCGAACACAAGGAGAAGAAAGGGGACGCTCAGGCGCGGCGACGGGGCACTACGGCGTTGTTGTCCGAGCTTGCGGCTTGCGCTGCTCGGGGAGAACGATTCGGGAGTGATAAATGGGTATTACGAGCAGGGTCTCTTTTACCCGTATTTAATTTTCGCTGGGGGTGTCCGGTAAGGCTGAAAATCAAAAAATTCGGTCGAAATTTTCATTTTTTTTTGAATTTTCGGATTGTAAATTGTAAAAAAAATCAAATTCGAGCAAAATTCAATCAATTTCGAATTTTTTTGACAAAATTTATCCAAACTGAAAATTTCAAAGCCAGTTTGTACTTATACCGGGGTGGCCGGTATGTAGAACCGGTTTCACCGATTTTCAGCTGAAATTTAAATCCCTGATTACGAGTGGGCAAGCAAGAAAGCTAGGAGTTGTTTATCTCCAGATACTACCGAGCATTCTGAAAAGGTGTACTGTCTGCAGCATTGCAATTTTCTTTTGAGAACCCTTTGTTAGCATTGCAATTTTCTGTTCTACTCATTTGATGTACTAGCACTAATGCATTGAGATTTCTGTTTTGTGCCGTCATGTGTGTGATCAGGTAGGCGATGGGTACTCTACGAAGTGTCGGAGAGTCTATGCCCAACCTCACGAGTACAATATCAACTCTATTTCGAACAACTGGTAGTTTGATCTCCGGCTGTTAACTTGTTCATTCTGCGCCTGACCCTGAGCTAGGAAAAAGTGATGCCTAATGTCAATGTTTGTTCTTTTATTACAGTGACGGGGAGACGTTCGTGTCCGCCGCCGACCTCAGGATCAACCTGTCGCACCTCGAGGTTACGAACCGGTGCTTCAACATCGTGGACATGAAGCCCTTGGACATGGACGATCTCGTAGGTGATTTAGTTTTGCTATTCGTAGTATCGAGAATGTTACATGAACGGAGAAGGAAAGCATTGCCTTTTTTTTCGTGACTAGATCACCGGCTGCTTTAAAGAGGGAGTAAGCATGCACGCCGAATAGAGTCGAACGCGGGCGAGCAGAGGACTAAAGCACCGACGAGCACGAAACTAGTACCGGGGATAGCGAAGTTGGGAGTGGGCCGAGCGGCTGCCACGGCTCCGCAGGCACGGCCGTGGCAAATAGGCAAATGCCACGCGCGGACGCGGCGTGGGGCGGTCGAGATCAGGCTAGGGGATCCGAGGGTGTTTTATTCTGTTTGTTTTAGTTTTAAATGTTTAACCCAGCCCAATCCTTGCTTTCATAGAAAAAGGTGGATTTACTTGAATATTCGTTCAACGACTCACTATTTAGTAATCAAATCACGCGTAACCCTAAACCACCCTGATCACTAACAAGTGCATTTGATAATCTGTGTGAAACTGGGGATCCAGACTGGTTTGCTGATGTGCTTTCGATTTCTGAAAACGGTTTCTTATCACTTCACGGATTCCAGGATCGCAAAAACCGCCTGCAGCCTAGGACGTTCTTCACCGAGATGATGTCTTGCATCTCCGATGTAAAATTCACTAGAGACAGAAGATATCTTCTAACTCGTGACTACATGAATTTGAAGGTACTCTGAATTCCACCTGTCTTAACTTCCTAAGTACAAAGTGTACAAGTACCATCATTAGCAAATAGCAATGCATCAACATATGAACGCTAGAACTGTCTGTTAGATGTATATTATTACATGTATATTTTCTCTATTGTATAAAGGGTTGCCTGCATATATGTCATATAGGCACTTGTATATATATTAGCCCATTGGTCAGTATCAGAGCGAGATTAGGGTTAGGGTTTTAATGTCGTCGCTGCTACCGCCGCTGCCCTCTCCGTGTCCCCTTTTTTCTACCGTCGTTGCCGCCCACCCGCGCAAGCTCTGCGTCGGCTTCAAGCCGCCGCCAATCTTCCGTCGCCGGATCCTGGGCGCCACCATCGGATCCAGGCCGCCCGTCGCCGGATCTATGCTTCTTCTTCACGCCGCCACCGCCCGAGCCCTCCGGAGCACATCCTGCTCTGCTTCGTGTCGCCCGGAGTCGCTTCATCTTCATCGGTGGCATCGCACCGTCCTCCGCCGGTCTTTCTCACCCGGTGTCGCCTCTCGAGCCACCCATCGCTGGTAGCCCAAGCCCGAGCTGCCGCCAACCTGGACCTCGAGCCTAACCGCCGGATCCGCCATGCTTCGCCGCTGGAGCCTCCCATGCCTCCGCCCCAACTTGGTCGCCACCTGGTCGCTCGCCTCCGTTGTTCATACAGTTTCGTTTAGAAACCGTCTCTGTTTCAGAGCGTCAGCTTTTCTAAAAATTAAAAAAAAAACAAAATATGTCATCAGGCGCTGTTTCTATTCCTCGTTGTCTGGTGATCTTTGATGGTCTCAATTATCAGGACTGATTCTAGCACATGTGTGGTCAGCGTCTTTGGGATTTTCTCACCGGCGAGCTGTCTTGTCCACCTCACCCTGTTCCACCTGTTGAGCTCGTGCTCCCGAAGGATGCTTCCGCACATGCTTGTCAAGAGGCATCTTCTGTTTTTGAGGATGCCATAGAGATTTTTCAGACTCAGTATGTTGCCTACAAGATAAGGATTGATGAGGATGCTCGTGCCTCTACTATTCTAGTTGTTAGCATGGAAGTGCATCTCACCGAGGACGTGGTTAGCTTGGCTTCAGCACAGTTGATGTGGGTGCATCCACGTAACCGCTACGAGCCATCAGGTGATTCCTTGTATCCTGCTGTTGTGCGTCAAGAGCAGTCGTTGCAGCAGGAAGATGCCACTGTAGACGAGTTCTATGCCCAGTTGTCTGTGGTATGGCATCAGATTGACTCTTTGGGACCGAATGTTTACTACACTTGTCAGTGTTATCAGCGTCAGCAGTCTCACCTGGAGCTTCGTCTCATCTACGACTTCTTGACACGTCTCCGGGCTGAGTATGAACAGACTCGTGCTCAGTTGCTAGCGCATCACCCTCGTGTGACTCTATTGGAGGCCATTGCATCTGTTCGTGCTAAGGAGATTCGCCTTCGTGATACGGGTCTACTGCCGTCACCATCGTTTCTTTCAATTCTGGCAACTTCTCTAGCTTCTGTTGGGATACGGGTATGCTACGATAGCAACAAATCAAAATTTTCTACCACGTAAACCAGGAAGCCAAGCATGTAGATGATCACAGATCGTTACCACCAGGAGCGCAGAGCAGCGGAAGAAGAGTTGGAGTAGCCTAGTCCAATGAACAGCGCGTCGAGGTAGTGGTCGTAGTCGATCGTCCAGCGTCTTCGCGAGTCGATCGTCTCCTCCAGCAATCTCTGCAGTTCCTTATAAAGATCGCAGATCGTCCTCAAGCACAACAGCAACCGCAGTAGCGCCTCTACGGTATCCACACGTCCAGGGAAGGAACAACCATACGCCGGTGTGCTAGCACCAAGTCGCGCGGCAGAACTCTCAGGAAGATGGCGGCTAGGGTTTTGGTGGAACAACTCAACTCACGACTTTCATGTGTCTCGTCTATTACGTCCACCACACTCTTTTTTTCAATAGCCTTATGCATCTCCTTATATAGTGCTCGTGACGGATCCTATCCGAACACATTTGACGAATCGTATTCGTACTGGTTTGTTCCAACCCGTTAAGTGTGTGACCCTGTAGGTTCATGCATAATCGGTTGTGACTCAGAAACTCTTTCCGATCATGAGTCGTTAGCGGTTCCTAACAGGACATAACGATTCCCAAATACACGCAAATTATATCAGACGAACCTTAGTACAATATGATCTACGACCAGGTCCTCATCACTTATAACCAGGTCCTATTTCTATACGACCAGTTCGTAACTCCTTACGACCAGGTTACGACCACTCTATGATTACGTTCGGCCAGTCTTACGACCAGTCCGTAACGGATCGAACTAAGCGACCTACTCGTGTATTCTCCCTTTGCCTCACGATGTCTGGTTAAACTCCAGGTGAGATGTTGTGTCATCCATGGACTGTTCAATACTTTCTTGATCGAGTGTCGGATAACTTCACGTGGTCGAACACTTCGACCACTAGTGGCATGGCCATGCACTTTCTTTATCCGACCACAACGAGGGGCCCAGAGACATCTCTCCTGTTATGTTAGGAGGGGCAAATCCTATATCCGACCAGTCACATTCCTCCACATATTTCATAGCATACCCGAAAGATACCTTTATAACTACCCAGTTACGAGTAGCGATTGGCAACCCCTAAGAATGCTATTACACATGTAGGAAACCATGTTGATCTCAGGTCTAAGGATTATACATCATTATTGCTTGAGACCAACTAACGACACATAGAATCATAACAATCTCAATAGTGTCTCAAGGTGGGTCAATCCAACCCCATGTTCTCTAACATGTGTTCACATTATTGATTCGATATCCCTATATCCATGACTGGTGAAATATGATCATCAATCAATACATGTGCTGGTCGATAGAGTCACTGGTGTTCCGACCAATGATATTCGACCAGGGATACATTTAGAACGACATCATATAAGTTAAGAGTTTCACCAACAAGTCACATATTTGTTAATCTTCATAACCGATGATTCATTCAAGGAACAAAATAACACTTATTCAATTAACACATAAACATAGACGTGAGATCACAATCTCTATGATTGCCTCTAAGGCATATCTCCAACAGCTTCTACACCCGCTACGTCTCCAGCTACTCTTTTACCAGTGGTGCATTCACTAGTGATAGCTATTGTTGGTAGGGGACTACACTACACTTATTGCAACAAGGATAGACATGTGGAGCAGTTCTGCTACAAGAAGAAGAAGGATATCCGTCGTGGTGGCCGTCCACCAAATGACACTGGTGGTTCCTTCTCTCGGAGGAGCTCTGGTGCTTCTGATTTTTAGGACTTTCTCACACAGCTGCGTCGCATGGCTGCTTTTGTACCGTCCGGTTCTATTAGTTGTGCTGCACAGTCTTCTAGTGAGAGACCACCTTCTACTTCTTCTTCCTCAGGTATATCACCTTGGATTCTTGACTCTGGTGCTTCCTTTTATATGACATCTAATTCCACCAGTCTCACTTCCATTGCTCCTTTAGCTGCTGTCGGGACCCAAAAATACAATTCTGGACCCTCTGTGTATAATGCACTAGTCCAGGATCACGCTAGTGCACACAGTGTCAACACAGGTGAATATCGATCTGTCGGGACCCAAAATATGCAATTCTAGACCCTCTGTGTATAATGCACTAGTGCACACAGTGTCAACATAGGTGAATATCGATCCACACAAGCGATTAATAATATAAACAAGTAGTTTGATAACAAATAGTTGTTTTGACTTTATGGTCGAGTTACAACTCAAAAACAAATAGACAATAATAATTTGACAGTTTTATTTCACAAGACACATAGCCTAAACAAGTTATTCACATAGCCATATGACTTAGGTCACACAGCTCCCTTCCCAAGGTTTTCATGAAAATCTACCCCTCGTGTGAAATCACCGAGCATGTTCATGACCGCGGACGCGGCTATTCGAATAGATTGTTTAACACTCTGCAGAGTTTGTGCACTTTACCCATAAGATACAACTAGTGTAGCTAGCACTAGTCGTAACAAAACAGTTCAGAAACTTCATCTTAACATTGATACTCCCAAAGTGCTTACAAATCGAGACAACCCCACATAGGAAGTCACCCAACACACACCGTTGGACAGGGACACGGCGAACCGCCCCGTGATGTGACTACCTGGTAGCACATCTCCACCCATGCACATAGCCTAACCTACTACCTGAGTTATCAATGCTAAGACTCCATAACTTACTAAGTTAGGTCCGTCCCATACCAGGCATGTGGTCGTACGGATGGCTCAGATCAATGACGCACAAAGTTAAGTCCTTAATTGACCAAGGCAAGACTTCCAAATAAACTACAAATCCCTATGCACACAGGTTATTAAGCCCATGCACATAGCTCCACCAAAATATCACACAGTCCACTTGCCTCCGTCTAAATCCTTTCCCAACCTGTTGGTTAAGTGCAACATATGCCATCAACGAGTAATAGCACATAGCGCACACAGTTCCATAGTCACTTAGTCAAATTTATATTTGCAACTACATGAGATGATGACTCGTAGCATGGCTAAGTAGACTAATGGCATCTAACCAACCACGTTGGTAAATACACTAGAACCAACTAAATAAACCAAACTAAGGTGATAAAAGATTAGGGCATACAATTAGACAAGGGAACCATAGCAAATTGGACATTAACTAATCCTAAAAGCATTGAATTAATTAATTAAAGTAAATGTAATAATTTAAATCAATATAACTTTTGAAAACTGGGTTCAACATGATCAAAGGTATAACTTACCTTGGAAAAGGTCTTGGTATTGATCTTAGTCTTGAGATGCTCCTTGCTCTTCAAAACCTCCCGAGGTATCAACGTCTACTCGCAAACGAAACAAACAAACAAGACAAAATAAATAAAACATAGGAAAAACAAACTCCAAAAATTAAATAAAAATCTCAGATAGGTAGATCTTGAATTTATATGAATTTAGAAATTTGAATGGGCTCAATCGGAGTTCGGATGCAAAAGATATGGGCTTTGGAAGTTTGAATCTAAAGAAAATCCTATTTTTGGAATATCCCGAATTATTTCTTAAAAGAAAATCGGAATATTGCGCAAGCATGACGTCAGCGCTCGGAATTAAAGAATTAAAAAGAAAATCTGACATGTGGGGTCCACATGTCAGTGAGAGGGCTCACGGTGAACCGAGTGCACCGAGCCGGGTGTGGAGATTGGTTCTGGACCTGCCACGTGGCGCTGACGAGGCGATGACGCGGTCGACACACACGCACAAATGCTGCGCTGGACGACTACGTGGCGCTGACGCGGCCTCGACGGTGGGTGGTGGCGCACGGGAACCGAGGGTCTGGCGAATCAGCGGCAACTCACCGGCGGCGGATGCTACTGGAGGTAGAGGAGAACGCGGGAACTTCGAGGTGGGCTCACGGTGCTTGAGGACGAGTGTGACGGCCGTGGCGAGGTAGAAGCGGCGGAGCCTGCTTGACGGCGATGGCGCTTAGAGAGTCTCTCCGAAACGAAGGTGACCTCGGGTTCCTCCTGACGTGCGATGTCGACGGTGCGAAAGGGCGAGGTTCGGCGGCCGGGTGCGGCAAAATCACTGCCGGAGAAGCGGCTTCACCACCTTAGAACTTCGAATTCCGGCGGCGCTAGGGCTCGAGAGGGGCGGTGGTTTGAGGGTTTGGGGTGCGGGGGCGACGGCGATCCCGGGGCGCCCATTATAGGGTCCGGGGAGGCGCGGATATGGAAACGCCCAAATCGCGTCCGAGATGAACACGAAAACCAACCGAGGAAATCTTGGAGAAAAGAGGCGAATTGAGATAAGATTTTATCGGAAAAGATTGCGGAAGAGATAGAGATACGATTAGGCACGGTTTCTAGAAGAGAGACGGCTGGAAACTCCATTGCCGAAGCGAGCTTTAAGGAGCTCCAATGGCGACTCCGAGCCGGACTCCTGCGAGGAAGATGATCGTGTCGGAGATGACGACTCGGCGGGCCCACCGGTCAGAGGGACAGAGCGAGATGCGGTGAGGCATTGATCCAACCGTCTGTCGGCGATCCAACTACGGGGATGTATGAAGCGGCGATCGGGCGAGGCGTGGGGAGCTGGGTCGGAGTGGGCACGCACGAAGGAACGAGAATCGGGTCAAGGATTTCGGCCCAAAAGCCATTTACTGAGGTTTTAATATTTTTTTCTTTTTAGAAAATACCAGAAATTCAAATAAGCAATAGAAAATAGCAAATGAACTTGAAAAAATTCTAGAAAATATATCCAAGCTCAAGGAACCCAATTAAAATATTTTTGACCATTGTCCATGTTGACTTTCATCATATTAAATTATTTTGATGTACAAAGTCCATATTAAGCTTTTGAATTAAAATCAAATAAAATCCAAATGGCGAATTTTATCCTACTAACTATTTAAAAGATTTTTAAAGCTCAGAAAATTGGGATGTGTCGGTGTTTTAGAACCGAACTTACGTAAAGATTGTTTGATTCGGGGGGTCTCCTAGAATGAAATCACGCAGAGATTGACACGGGATTTTTATACTGTGTTCAGCCTTCTCCTGAGAGAATAATAACCCTACTCTGTGTGTGTATGGTATTGAGTGTATTCGAACAATTAGGGAAAAACTCGACTATTACAGATGATAGTGCTTGTATTTCTCATCGCCCCCTTCCCTCTCTGATTGCCGCCTTTATATAGTACGTGAAGGAGCGGTAGTTTCTCCAGGTGAAGCGGCGCCTCATCACATCCTGTAACGGGCGCTCGTTGGTAGTAATCACCGGCGTATTAACTCCTCCACGTCGTCTAACAGCTATATACCAGAGATAATGGAGCATTACGTGCTATTACTTGGCGAGTAACAACAGATGATGATCGCTTGAATCCCTTAATCAATTGGGCCTACTTGTGCAGAGGTTTAATTGATCATAAGGTGGTCATAGCTGACCTAGTCGTAGAAGAACCTACGACTATGAGGTAGTCGTAGCAAGACTTACGACTATGGGGTAGTCGTAGCAAGACTTACGACTATGGGGTAGTCGTAGCATAACTTACGACTATGGGGGTGATCATAGAAGAACTTACGACCATCTAGTAGGCTCTTCCCTTATAACATTTAAGGGGTATACTCAGGGACCATATGACATCATATTTACTTGGTTAAGGAGTTATAGATAAAAGATAAAATGAGGATTATTATATCCTCGTCATCTAGCCCCCCAGCTTCAAGTGAAAGCAACTTACTTGGTTAAGGAGTTATAGTCGGTCTTATGACTACGAGAGGGTCGTAGAAAGATAGTCGAAGGAAAAACTCTTCGACATTAGTGTACTACTTTGACCAGAAGTATACTTGATCAAGAAAATTGCTTACGGCTATCAAATAGTCGTAGAACATTTCTACGATCACGAGGTGGTCGTAGCATGGTGATCGGAAGACAAACCTTTCCGATTGACATTTCCTTTGGTTAAAAAGAATCTAACCAAGGAAGTAATTTCATTTGAGGTGTAAAAGCAAACCTGATTTTCTCGAACAGACACGTTGTGGAATTTCAAACGACACCCGTTAGCCTGTCCGTTGGAGCGGTTCCCGAGACGGTGGCAACCTTTGGAATACCACGCCTCCGGCCCAAGGCACGCGGTTATAAATACTTACCGGGGGTAAGACTTTGATATATAACGAGACTATCCGCATTGCTAAGGCAAACGCAGATGAAGTCAAGTTATGGAAAGAGCAGCATGCTGAGACCGTCGTTTCTCATAATGCAGAAATCGAGAAGTTAGATTCTCGTCTAGCAGGTAAGAAATTCTTTTACCTGTGACTATTTTATTCTCTCCTCTAGAAGTTTATTTACTCGACCAGTCTTATTCTTGTCAGAACAAGTGGTCGAAAACAAACAACTCATGAGGCTTCGACTCGCACTCAACAGTCATGGAGGCGATGAAGATTAATCTTCAAGACAATATCACGCTCTGAACAATGTACTTGGTGAGCTATGTCTCGAGGAAAAGCTCCTCAAGATGATACGATAGTCGCTCACGTAGGTACTATTGGGGAACAAGTCGGGACTTTGCAAGAACTGTGACCACTCAAGGCCAATCAAGCCGAGTCCATCAAGGAGGCGGTCGAAAGTACTATAAGTTATGCATTGGCAAAACTTAAAGCTCATGACCCCCTTAATGTGCAACCAATCGAAGTCGACTTTCGACCGCCTCAAGCGTATAAGTCGTCTTATTGAAGAAATACAACTACTCGGTAAAAAAGTTTGAGGAAATGCGACTAGGCTCTCCTTCTTGAGTGATTTGTAAAAACCCGTGAAAAACAAGCTTTTGTTGATGTATTATATAATGCATCTTTTTTTCTGCAAATCATCTTGTCGAGTAGTTAGTAACTCAAAAGATAATTAACGAATGAAAAATGTAATAAAAGACTAAGAATTGAAGTCAAATTAATAACTTTATCCTAGCCCCGACTATTTGTTTAGTTTGTTTAGACAAACTAAGTAAATAGTATTAAAAAGGGTTTCAAAACAGAGAGGTTTGGTTAACTTGTAGTTTTTGTCACGATTGTCACGACCGCCGAAAAAGTAATGTAACGAATCGACACTAGGAAGTTCCTTCTAGTGGGCGTGACCACATGCAGAGAGGAAAGTCTTCGACTAGGTGATGTCACCATCTCCGACTAGATTAATTAAATCGAGAACAAAGAACTTGAGTTAAACAAACATCCAGAGGACTTCAAAAGAAAAATTGTTCGCCCTTCTTTGGAGGACTCGATAAGTCTATCTGGTACCAAGAATAGGAAACGAACGATGCTAGGAAGTTCCTTCTAGTCGGCGAGGACCACGCGCGAGAGGAGAGACTTGACTAGATGTGTTTCTTCCTCCCACCAGTTGATTTAATCGAATACCCCAAAAGCAGCTTGAATAAATCTAAGAAAGTGCACTTGACTTAGAATATTTTTCAAAAGAACTCAAGAAATAAACTAAGGTGAAAAGAGGAGGCTTTAAAAATATTTCACTAAATAGAACCCGAGCTCTTTGTGTTGGCGAAGAAAAGTGAGTAACGAGTCAACACTAGGAAGCTCCTTCTAATGGGCAGGACCACATACAGAAAGGAGAGGCTTCGACTAGGTGATGTTACATGTCTTCCGACCAGTATAAAGGAAACTGGGTATTTGGAATATAGTCGAAAGATTATGAAAGCACTACTCAAAAGTAAGACAATAGAGGTAGAGAGAACCTGAGTCTTTATTGTCTGAATGATTGGTTACACATAAAACTTGCGTAACTGGTCGATGTTCCAAGAGTTCGAGAGAACCTGGCCGTCTTCCATTGCCAATCGTACCGACCCTGGACGAGTAACTTCGACCACTTTGTAAGGACCTTCCCACTTGGGAGAAAGTTTGTTCCGATTAGACTTGGATTGGCAGAGCCTCAATACCAAGTCACCTACAGCAAGGCTGCGAGGTTGGACCTTACGATCGTAGTATCTGCATAGGGCTTGTTGGTAGACTGCTGAACAGATTAAGGCCTAGTTTCTCCTTTCCTCAAGTAGATTAATATCATCTGCTCGAAAGTTTCGACTCGTGTTGACCTTATCTTTAGTTCTGGAGGAAGCATGACTTCAGCTCTAAAGACTAGAAAGAATGGTGTTTCACCTGTAGCTCGACTGGTAGTCGTATGAACTGCCCATAATACGGAGGGTAACTCTTGCACCCAAGCCCCCGAGCGTTTAATGAGCTGGTCGAAGACTCGAGTCTTAATTCCTCTCATTATTTGGCCGTTTTGCACGTTCGACTGCCCCATTACTTTGGGGATGGGCCATGTAGCATAACACGCTTGGTACCCAACTCGTCATAAAATTCACGAAATTTTTCTCTTGAAAATTGCTTACCATTATATGTAATTATTCGACTCGGTACTCCAAATCGAGTAATTACGCATCTCATCATAAACCGCTTTGCGCTTCTGTTGTTATCGATCCACAGTTCGCTTCAATCCATTTTGTGAACGATCAATAGCCACAAAAGGAACTCAAACCTCCCGGAGCTTGGGAACGGTCCTAGGATATCGAGACCACAGTGCAAAAAGGCCAAGATAGAGGTATTGTTTGTAATGCCCGAGCCGGTTGGTGTATTTGCTGCTATGAAACCGCATCGACACACTTTTTAACCAACTCTTTAGCATCGTAAAGGGTCATTGGCAAGAAAACCTTGTCGAAAAGCCTTACCGACCAGCGCTCAGAGGGAAGCATGATTTCCACAGATGCCATCATGTATGTCGTGAAGGAGTGTTAATCCTTCGCTGCGAAATGCATCGCATGAGCACCCCTTGAGTACCTCGTTTATAGAGGACTCCTTCAACCAAAATATACATTTTGGCTTTTCAGATAAACGATCGCCTCGAGATCGTCTTGAATCATCAACCCTTCTAAAGATACTCATAGATAGGCGCCATCCATGTATCCTCGTATTCTAGAGAGGCCGTCTCAATAGGAGGTGTCTCGGTTCATCGACCGCTGGCGGCCTCGAGTTGTTCCAAGAAGACTCCTTTGGTACTTCAGATCGGGAAGAAGCTATTCGAGCAAGTCGGTGCGAGAAATTATCCTTCGAGGGATAAATTGTGCCTCAAACCTAAAAATACTTTTCTAGCTTACGACTTCCGATAAGTACGAGACATTGTCGGATTAGAGCACCGTACTCTTTTCCGACTTGATGCATGACTAGTTGAGAGTCTCCTCTCACGAGTAGTCACGAATCGAGAGCGCTTTCACGCTTTCGTATGCCGCCTAGCAAACCTTCAGATTCGCCACGTTGTTAGTGGCCCGAAAGTTTAATTGTATGGCATACTTTAAGGTCTCTCGGTTGGAGATACCAGACCACCCCACCCAAGAGCCACTTAAAGTAAACGACCCGTCAAAGTACATCGCCCACTAGTCGTGGGAATCAGATCGGGATCCCGAACAGTTCAGATTTGTCCATTCGCGACAAAGTCCGCCAAGATCTGGGATTTAACGGCCGTTCGGGACACGAAATGGATGTCGAACTCCCCAAGTTCGACCGACCATTTTGCCATCGTCCCGCTGTTTCCCTATTGTGGAGGATCGCCCTAAGGGAAACTCGAGCAGACAGCCTAGTTTGTGCGCTGAAAATAATGCATGAGCTTCTCAAAGACATGAGGAGGGCATATAGAAGCTTTTGGACCTGAGGGTAACACTCCTTAGGCCCGTGTAAAACTTCACTCACGTAGTAAACCGTCATTTATGCGCTTTCACGTTCTCGACCAAGATCTTGACTTATCGCTGTGGCGTGGCAGCTAGGTAAATTAAGAGCGTTTCTTCTGGCTTCGGAGAGACCAGAATAGGAGCACTCATAAGGTACCTCTTGACATCCTCAAAGGCAGTGTTTGCCTCTTTTGACCACTCAAAACCTTCGTGTTTCCTTAGAAGTTTAAAGAAAGGTAGTCCTTTTTCTCCCAGTCGTGCGATGAAACGACTTAAAACCGCCATGCACCCAGTGAGTTTCTGAACTTCTTTCCTTGTGGTTGGAGGGCGATTTGGAGAATGGCCTTGATCTTTTGGATTTGCTTCGATTCCTCGTATAGATACTAGGAATCCAAGCAATTTTCTGAAGAGATTCCAACACACACTTCTCGAGATTGAGTTTTAAGCGATGTTTTCGAGATTGTCGAATGTTTCTTGCAGTCGAAATATGATTAAGTCTCTTGATGCTTTTAACAACTAGATCATCAACATAGGCTTCTAGATTTCGCCTAATTGAGATGAAAAAGTTGCTTGCATCAAGCGTTGAAAAGAAGCTACCGCATTTTTAGACCAAATGGCATTTTGACATAGCAAAATATACCAAATGGTGTAATAAATGCATCTTTTCTTCATCGTCTAGACACATATTGATCCGGTGGTATCCGAATATGCATCTAAAAACTTAACATTTCACAACCTGCGGAGAATCAACCAACCGATCGACACGAGGTAAAGGAAAATCATCTTTTGGACAAGCTTTATTAAGATCAAGAAAGTCTCACGCTTTACGCCATTTGCCGCTTGACTTTCTAACCTTCTGAGATTAGCCAACCACTCGGTGGTTGACCTCTCTATAAAGCCCGCTTTAAGTAGCTTATCCAATTCGATTTAATAGCATCTCGTCGATCGGGGCAAATCTCCGTAATTTTTGTTTTACGGTACTTTGTCGTCCGTAGCTAGCTTCTTTGCTCGATCACCTCCTGGGGACTCGGGCATGTCGGATGCTTGCCACGAAGACATCTGCGTTAGCTCGAGGAAGGTGATGAGGCGTCTTCCTATTTGGGGTCGGAAGTTTCCCCAATGCGAATAGATCTTCGAGGGCTCCCTGCGCCGGAGGAACCTCTTTGACCTTGTCGTTCGGTTTGGTGATAGCTTTTAGGCTTCAACTTACTAGTCGAAGGTCGACTTTCTTCTCGAGTGGTATTTGTCCAACCATCTCGAGGGATCGATGATCGCAGTATGCGCCATCTTCTTGTCACAATGAATTGTGATTACTCCTTTGGGACTGGCATCTTAATACATTGATATCCATAATGAGTAGCCATTAAGAATTTTGCCAAAGTTGGTCGTCCGAGTATGGCGTTATATGCCGATCGAAATCGACCACATCAAAGGAGATTTTCTCGTCTCCGAAATTACTTGGTGAACCAAATATTAAAGGAAGAGAAACTTGACCAATCGGTTTGGTCAAGATCCCGTGACGATTCCATGGAAAGAGTATCGCATCGGTCTTACCTTAATCCCGGTACTTGCATTTCGTCCGGGGCACTCGTAAATAAATTATTTATCGAGTCGCCACCATCAACCAAAACTCGATTGACTCGACAATTGTTGATGGTGGGTTCGACCACGATCGGATACCGACTGTCGAGTCGAAGAATCGATACCACTCTTCTCAAAGGAGATGGTGACTTCGATCACTTCGATAATTTATTGACAAGAGGAGGATCTATGGAGTTTACCTCTCGCTCAGCAGCCTTTAAGTCGCCGCTTTGATTCATATGCCGATGATCCTCCGTAGATGTGCTCGACGGTGTGTTGCGGATCCCGAACAGCATCTCCTCCTCGTCATCTCAAGTCTTATGTCCACTCGCTTGCCCTACCCGCCGACAAGAGGAAGCGGTCCTTGTCATTGTAGTAGTCTTCAAGCTTTCGTTGAAAGGCCCTAGGCGATTCTGAAGGTCATGCCCTCCTTTTTATGGAAAGGACACCACCTAGGCTTATCATTTTTCCGATCGGGCGCTTACCTTTGCCTCGGTTTAATGTGGCTTGGAGGTGCGTGGCTCTTTATCATTCACGACCAAGACCTCCTTGAACTAGCGACTTGGAGTTTTTGACCCTTCGCCTTGTTCTTGGACTTTTTATTTTCTTATCTTTCTTCTTACCAATATCACCGGCTCTCGAGAGGTATTGTTTTCTTGATCGATTGTGTTGTTCCACTCGACCGCCTCGAGGCGATTGCATATCGATCGGCCATCTCAAAGAGTTCAAAGGCGATGGTAGGCGAATTTAAAGCAATATCTTCTGTTATCCTTCTACTACGGACTCCTTGCTTGAAAGCCCTGATGACAGATGAATCAGAAACTTCCGAAATTGAATTACGAACCTGACTAAAGCGCTTGATGAATTGGCGCAAGGTCTCGTTGTCGTTCTGTCTCATCCGGTGCAAGTCGTCCTCCTTCCTGTATGCATTGTAAGTGCCCCGAAAGTTTGCCAAGAGAAGATCGCAGAGGTGTTGCCAAGAATGAATCGACTCGAGTGGTTGGTTCAATAACCACGATCGGCGCACCCTTCGAGCACGCTTGGAAGGTAATTTGCCATCACATGTTCTCCTCCTCCTGCCGCTTCGGATTTCTTGTTGTGTAGATTTGAAGAAATTCGATAGGATTTTGGGATCCATCAAATTTCTCCATGTTTACTGGTCAAAAGCGAGGTGGCTAGCTTAATCGTCGAAGATAGGCGAGAATGCCCGACATCGAAGAATGACTTCTTGACGCCTCCTTTGCGAGAAAGAATGGTTGATATCATCAGGTGGTCGTACTCGACGATACCCGAGAATAGGTTGACTGACCTATAATAGGTCTCGGTCCTCTGAGGGAATACTCTCGTAGTTCATTTGTTGCCGCAGACTCCTATGTCGGTATGGTGAGCGATCACCTCTCCGATAGGTTTGTTGATCATCGATCGTTCAAAAATATTTCTCTGAGTAGGAGATCGATGTGACTTCTTGCTTTCGTCAATTCCTTTGTGGTGATATGATCGATCGATCGGTAGTCAAGAAGTCGTATTACTACGATTTCTGAATGATGCGGCGAGGTGCTTCCAAATTTTTCATCGTAGACCGAAGCCTTTGTGCGATCTCTTCAACGAAGAGGTCGTACCCAGTCTTCGAGCGAGCTCTCGAGTTGGATTCTCGAGCAAATTCTTGATGTCTTTGGAGTTCTTGAGCTTCCTCGACCGATATTGGATGCGCCCGGAGTAAACTCTTCGCGTGCAAATCTTCCTTCGTCGAGTAGCTTCAAGATCTTCCCTGTCAGACTCTTGAGACTGCCTCAATGAAGTGCGAGTATGTCGAGGATTTCCTTCGCGTTCATGAAGGTGTTGGTCGTGTCCGCCATCGGTGGTATTCTTGCCACTGCCATGAGGGGGCGCAGTGTGTGATCTTCTGGGAGGGTCTCCAGATCGGTCTCTAGGAGAGTGACCTTGATCTGAGAGAAGGACGAAGACCTCCCGTTGATGATTCTCACTTGCGCTCGAGGTCTCCCCGCTTGAGGAGTCGTCGAGAGACACCATCTAGCGACTTGGAGTAATCCCCTCCAGGTAGGGGAAGTCCGGGTTATAACCGTCTCCGTTGGCAGGCGTGATTTGCGGAGAGATGGCCGAATTTGTAGGAAAAGCATGCTTGATCCCGCTCTCTCTGGCGTCATCCGGAGAGAGAGAATCACCAGATGCTGGTGAAGTCCTGGAATTGTGGCTTCCAGAACTTGCCTCACCAAGTCGGACCGCCTTAGGGGGACTCGGACACTTTGAGGTAAAACTCTCGTCGTGTTGTGAGTCCACCTGGGTGTAGTCCTGGTCAAATTGACCCTTGTCCTTTGAGAGGGTAGACTCCTCTCTTGGACGTACTGTTGTGGGGGATATGGATCCCTCCTCAACTCCATCAGCGGCATTGTCTCCTGGATCTGCAGGAAGATCACCGGAGGCAGCAGTACCATCGGATGAGTCTTCACTCGGCTCGTAATCGAAACCGGCATCCATGTCGACGTCTGCGTAATCTGCCAAATCGAACCAGTTCTCCTCGTTCCATTCTCCGCCATGAGTGCATGAGATTTGGAAAAGCAGAGAGTATGTTGACAAGAGATTACGGAGGTTCCCCACAATCGGCGCCAAACCGCCGGTGTTTTAGAACCGAACTTACATAAAGATTGTTTGATTCGAGGGTCTCCTAGAATGAAATCACGCAGAGAGATTGACACGGGATTTTTATACTGAGTTCGGGCCTTGTCAGGAGAGAATAATAACCCTACTCTGTGTGTGTATGATATTGAGTGTATTCTCAACAATCGGGAAAAACTCGACTATTACAGATGATAGTGCTTGTATTTCTCGCCTCCTCCCTCTCGATTGCCTTTATATAGTACGTGAAGGAGCGGCGGTTTCTCCAGTGAAGCGGCGCTCATCACATCTGTAATGGGCGCTCGTTGGTAGTAATCACCGTATTAACTCCTCCACGTCGCCTATGACTATATACCGAGAGATAATGGAGCATTACGTGCTATTACTTGGCAAGAGTAACAAACAGATGATGACTATTTGAATCCCTTAATCAATTGGGCCTACTTGTGCAGAGGTTTAATTGATCATAAAATGGTCATAGCTGACCTAGTCGTAGAAGAACCTACGACTATGAGGTAGTCGTAGCAAGACTTACGACTATGGGGTAGTCGTAGCATAACTTACGACTATGGGGGTGATCGTGAAGAACTTCGACCATCCATGAGGCTCTTCCTTATAACATTTAAGGGGTATACTCGGGGACCATATGACGTCATATTTACTTGGTTAAGGAGTTATAGATAAAAGATAAAATGAGGATTATTATATCCTCGTCAGGATGTTACACGATCCACACAAACGATTATTAACATAAACGAGTAATTTGATAACAAATAGTTGTTTTGACCTTATAGTCGAGTTTACAATTATTAAGCCTCGCAGGGCTAACAGAAAAATAAAATAGCAGCAGAACAAAGAAACTTCAGCGGAATCCCATCAATTCACCACATGCAACTGACTGGGATCAAAACCCTACGATCAAGCATCTTCGATGAACTCCACCTCGAAAGCAGGTGAAGACTCCTCCTCTTCTATTGCATGTTTTACAACATGCATGAGTACACACCGTACTCGCAAGTCATACCACAGAATGCAATTTATAGATGCAGGCTTATTCCAAAGGAATGGCTTCTGTGGTTATTTTGCAGAAATGCAGCATTTGCAATTTGAATACAAGTAATAGGTTGAAAGCATAATTCAAAACAAATAGACAATAATAATTTGACAGTTTTATTTCACAAAGACACGTGGCCTAAACAAGTTATTCACATAGCCATATGACTTAAGTCACATAGCTCCCTTCCCAAGGTTTTCATGAAAATCTACCCTTCGTGTGAAAACCCCGAGCATGTCCATGACCGCGGACGTGGCTATTCGAATAGATTGATTTTACACCCTGCAAAGGCTGTACATTTTACCCACAAGATACAACTAGTGTAGTTAGCACTAATCGTGACAAAACGTTTTAGAAACTTCATCTCAAACATTGATACTCCCGATGTGCTTTGCGCCAGACTACCCCACCGAGGAAGTACTCCGACACACACTGTTGGACAGGGACACGGCAAACCGCCCCGTGATGTGACTACTTGGTAGCACACCTCCACCCATGCCCACAGCCTAACCTACAACCTGAGTAATCAATGTCAAGACTCCATAACTTACTAAGTTAGGCTCGTCCCATCAGGTATGTGGTTGTACAAGAGGCTCAGTTCAATGGCGTACAAAGTTAAGTCCTTAATTGACCAAGGCAAGACTTCCAATTAAACTACAAATCCCTACGCACACAGGTTATTAAGCCCACGCACATAGCTCCACCAAAATAATACACACTCCACTTGCCTCCGTCTAAATCCTTTCCCACCCTGTTGGTTAAGTGCAACATATGCCATCAACAAGTAATAGCACATAGTGCACGCAGTTTTTATCACATAGTTCCATAGTCACTTAGTCATGTTTATATTTGCAGCTTACATGAGATGATGAATCGTAGCATGGCTAAGCAATCTAATCGCATCTAACCAACCCACGTTGGTAATACAATAGCACCAACTAAATATGAGCCAATCTAGGGTGACAAAAGATTATGGCATACAATTAGACAAGGAGGCCATAACAAATTGGATATTAACTAATCCCAAAAATATTGAAATAAATAATTAAAGTAGATGCAATAATTTGAATCAAAGTAATTTTAGAAAACTGGGATTCAACATGATCAAAAGTATAACTTGCCTTGGGATAGGTCTAAGTACTGATCTTGCTCTTGAGGTGCTCCTTGTTCTTCAAACCTTCCCGAAGTATCGACGTCTACTCGCAAACAAAAGCAAATAAACAAAATAAATAAATAACAAAGGCAAAACAAACTCCAAAAATTAAATAAAAATCTCAGATAAATAGATCTTGAATTTAGATGAATTTAGAAATTTGGATGGGCTCAATCGGAGTTCGGATGCAAAAGATATGAGCTTGGGAAGTTTGAATCTAAAGAAAACCCTAAAAAGGATTATCCGAATTATTCTTTAACAGAAAACCGGATTTATGACGTCGGATGACATCAGCGAAGGAATTTCTGAATTAAAACAAATCCGGAGAAAGCTTCTGTGGCTGACATGTGGGACCCACAAGTCAGAGGGTAGGCTCACGGTAGACCAAGTCCACCGAGCCGATTGGATCTGGTTTGGTTGAACCGACACGCGGGCACACACGTGTTTGCTGACACGGTGCCACGCATGCGACACGTAGACGCGGAGGCTGAGGTGGCTTGCCACGTCAAATCGGCGACGGCGAGGGCTCGGTTGCGCACGGCACGGCGAACGGCGGCGCTACACCGGAGGTGGGTGGTACAGGGAGGTAGAGGATGACGCGGGGGTCTCGTGGATGTGCTCACTGGTGCTCAAGGACGATCGAGGCGGCCGACGGCGAGGTAGAGGCAGCGACGGGGCTTCGGGCTCGACGGGAATAGGGCTACGGCGATGCTCCGACGAAATGAAGGCCACCAGGAGGAAGCTCTCGCTCTTGCGATGCCGGAGGTGCGGTCGACGAGGTTCGGGCGGCTCTGGTGGCGGAGGAATAGCTCGTCAGAGTTGCAGCGGCGAGATTGGATCTTCGAGCTCCTGCGGCGGCTAGGGGTCAGCGCAGACGAGGAGGCGGCTAGGGTTGAGGTGCGGACGACAAGGCGATCCCGGGGGTCCCATTTATAGGGTCCGAGGAGGCACGGATAAGGAAATCCCCAAAGGAGTCCGTGAAGAACACGAAAAGGAAATTCGGGATTCCTAGAGATAGAAAAGGATCCAGGCTAAGGTTTGATCTGATTCGGTTGCGGTAGAGATAGGGATTCTAGAAGATAGAGTTCAAGCGAAGAATCCGGGCCGTATCGACTATGGTCGCACGGACTTTGAAGCGCAGCCATGGCGAGCGAAGCCGACTCGCACGCGGAGAAGAAGACGCAGCGGGGACGACGACCTCACGGTGGGGCCCACCCGTCAGCTGGTGAGACAAAGGCGAACGCGCGGGTGAGTTGATCCAAACGTCCGACCTCGATCCGACGGCGGGGAAGGATGGGCCGGTTGGGCCGCACGTGGGAAAAGGGTGGATTGGGCCGGGGAAGATTCGGCCCGATGCCATTATCTGATATTTTAAATACTTTTCCTTTTTAATAAAATACCAGAAATTCAAATAAGCAATAGAAAATAGCAAATGAACTTGGAAAAATTCTAGAAAATATATCCAAGCACATTGAATCCAAATAAAATAGTTTTGACCATTGTTAATGTTGACTTCACTCATATTAAATTGTTTTGATGTACAAAGTCCATATTAAGCTTTTGATTTAAATTCAAATAAAACCAAATAGTGAATTTTATCCTACTAACTATTCAAAGGATTTTTAAAGCTAAGAAAATTGGGATGTTACAGCTACTCATATCATTGTTCAGACAGCAGATAGCACATCTCTCTCTGGCGCAAGACGGGGCACTATTTCGAATTCCTCTTTTCATATTCCTGTTGTTTCTTATGCGCGCCCCTTCCCCCCGTTGAGTCAACCTCTCACATGTCTCTTCCACCTCTTGGGCTTAAACCTTTGATTCTAAAATCTGAAATCCAATCATTCTAGCCCAATTCTTTTAATTGAAAATGGGATATTACGAGTTTTATATGGTGTTACGTGGTCATTTACCAGCACACTAGCAGAATTATGGTTCTACATGTTATCCCTTGGCTGTGTCTTGTTGTGCTATATTTTACTTGCCAGAGGCCCAGAGTAGTTGTGAAAGGACTGCTACTGCTAACTTGTACAATTTCGACAAACTAATTAATTAATAGTTTAATGAGCAGCATTGTTGTTAATTAAAAGCAAAGTTTGCTCGGTACAGTTCACTTACTAGAATCGGGCTCTTTCAGAAGTGAAACTGATTGGATTTTGGATCAGATTGTGTCTCGTGTACCTGATCACTCCACCTGTAAGTTACACCAGACGGCCTACCAGATGCGATTAGCGGCTTAACTAATGATATGCTTATGCTAGTTGGAAAACAGCCCATACCCAATTTGCGCATAGAAGTACCTGTCCAGATAAGATAGACTGTCTAGTTCGTACCAGATGGGTTGCGCTAACGACAATTTGAAGCTAATTAATTCGACATGATTTTGACTTGAACTGGTGCCACATGGAAATATATTTCCCCGTCGGGTATGAATCATCATTTTCATTTCTGATCAATAGGTGTTGCGAGTTTTGTTTTATTCTTTTTGTAAGTATAGGCCTAGATAAGGTGGAGGACAACTCAGCATCAACCAATATGCTATTTTTATTTTCGTGATGCACAATTATGGTTTCCCATTAAACTACATCCTCGTTGGATTGACTTGGACAACGTACTCCATTGTTATTTTCCTTAATCGTGGCCTTCTGATTTGCATGTGTGGCGCGTGCGGCGGCTCACCGTTTTGCCGCGGGAGGCCAACGCGCCAACACGTAGTAGGCGATCTGGCCATGCCGAACTCGCGTACAGCTGCAAGAACGTAGCGATGCTAGCCACGGTGCAGGGGCCCGCGAGTGTACGGCGTAGTGATCATCGTCATCGGCCGTGGGGCAGCGATCCGACGAAGAAAGTCCGCTCCCAACTAGCTAGCGGCAGCCATATACATGTCCTCCATCGCAAGCAACAGAGCAAGCTCGGCTTGTCGATCTTCGTTTGCCCCTTTCGTTTGTCGTCTCACCCTCGTCTTGTCGAAACGAAGCACTACCGGCCTACTTGATCGATATTCTCTGCAAGTTTGGCTGTCCGCCTAGGCGCGAACTTTTTTTTATTAATTAACTCTTTTTTAAAAAAAATTTAAAAGTTAATCATCGGCGAACTTTATTTTCAATTCTAACCTCTTTGGTCACGCCACCACCCGTAGCGTGATAAAACAATGCTATCACGCCATAGGATAAATCCGCTAAATAGTACTTTTGGTCATGCCACTGGTCGTGACGTGACTAAACAACATTGTCACGTCATGGGTGGTGGCGTGACAAGAGCTTCCCCAAAATACGGGCTAGTATGATAGTATTGTTTTGTCACGTCACGGGTGATGGAGTGACCAAAAAGGTTAGAATTGGAAATAAAGTTCGTCGGAGATTAACTTTAAAATAAAATTTTAAAAATGATTAGTTAATATATAAAAAATTCCCTAGGCGCCTACCGGTTCTTCTTTCCTCTAGCCTTTCCCCTTTTCTTCCGTTTTTTTCTTTCTTCACGAGACAGTATATACAGCCTACAGGCACAAAATGCTTTACTGAGGAGAGAGCCATATCTGCAGGTCGGAGAAGAAGATCCAATACCGTTAAGCGGTAGACATCACCAGCATCGATCTATTTCCAGATCGATCGCGACACCAGGAGAGAGAAGCTCCTGCTAATTAGCTTAGCTAGCACAACAAGAACACTACTCTACTCGCAAAGCATCTTGACATCGCTTGATTTCTGTTCCCCCAGAAATAATAAGCGCCGATTCGTTGCATCAGAGTATAACAGTGTAGTACGGCAGGACTGCAAGTAATACGATCAAAGCTCTATCCAAACCCAATCGATCGAGGTTCGGGTACGCTCGTGCCTGCCTGCCTGCCTGGTTCGATCGAGATTGCTTATATATTTTTGATTTCGCGAGGACCACCCATCGTAATGTCAATCATAAGGTGCACTTGCACCAACTATGACGACATTACACCTCAACTAATCCTCTCCTGCGCGGCCTTTATCCCTCCCAGTTTTCCCCCAAAAGCAGCCCTCTACTTCTGCCAAATCCCAAGCACAATTGGGGTGTATGTCCCAGATATCTTCTCTGGCAAAGCATTTGCACTGATGCAACTACGCGGTAAGCAGGATACTGCAGCCTGCAGGAATGCATACGGGCGTCCTCAATAATAGCGAGGCACCGCTGTGACTTGCGACCTGCGACTTGCGTGGGACGTGTACACATGGTGACAGCTAGTTTCAACATTCATCGAGCTTGACTTCACAAGCATATACAGGAGATAGGACTGACAGATGACGAACCTTCTGCGAATCGTACGTACTCGAAATAACAGTGGAATATTAATTTTGGTCGATCATCATGCTAGAATTTGCCAGTGTTTCTGAAAGAATTGGCACTTTATATGTCATGGGTATGACACACAGTGTCGTTAATTTGCGCGGATAGTGCGTACAGGGTCTAAATACATCCAACGAACACTTCCATATATCGTAATATGAAAGAAAAAAATGTATAGTTAGATTTGTTTAGATGTTAGGCGAGCTAGCTGGGTTAGATGCTGGACCGGAGTCTAGCTTGACTTCATCATGCATGCCCGATCGAAGCTTGACTGTCCAACCTAGTAAAGCCCAGCAACCTAAGATGTGAGTTGAGACCTAGCTGAGACAGATACATGTCAAGCAGTAAGACTAGCGACAGTACCTTTTGTACTCTATAGGGACATCAAATCTTTATCATTTTTACAAATGAAGTATTAGAAATTAAACATCAATCATACAAAAACTATGAATATCATCATTGGATAGGCCTAAGAATGTATAGGTAAAAGGGTAGAAATAACATGACAATTCGGTCTCAAATCCACCACAGAATTGCTTCGCATATTAACATATTTGTACCAAATGTTTTAAAAAATATTTGAATACTTGATTTCCTCCTCACTTAGATTTAACTGAATTTGATAGAACCCTCTATCGATATTTCATATATATTTTAATTTGCACACACAAAAGTTGTAGTGTTGATCCTGCAGTGTTACTTTCCGTAAGTCCGACTTGAACTTACCTTTTGAACGAGTCCAGTGGAGATCGTTTTTGTCCAAGCCTTTTACAGCGCGGTTGTTCAGGAAAAGATCACTCAGGGTATCTCCAATAGTGTATTTATTGTTGTTTCTTAGCTATGTTACGTCAACAAAATCCTACGTGGAGGAGAGAGGGGGAGGAGAGAGATCACAGGTCGTCTCTTCCTGAAGAGACTATCGTACACGCGAAACAAGACATGATACATTAATCTACTCTAGTTAACATGTAGGCCCATTTCAAAGAAAAATTATAAAATATAAATGTTGAAGAGTGTGTTAGAGACTATCTATTAGAGATGTTGTCTCTAAATATGATATAGCATATGTTAGAGATAAAATTATCTCTAACTATTGAAGATGCCCTCAGATAGCTTGGACTACGATGACATTTATGCAATTTACTTCTACTGACGCTACGTAGACGGTAGCCGTAGTACTCACCATTTACTTCACTGATGATTAACTGAAGAAAAGGTGTTTTGCATAGAGAACCCTGATGTTTCCATTAATAAGCCTAAACATTGTTGCGACTATGGTTACTTAGAGCATCTACAATAGTTTGTTTCTTAGCTTGTTACTAAGAAGAGAGAGTACTCAATCTAATAAAAATAAACAAGTATTCCAATGGACTGTTTCTTAAGCTTGTATCTAAGACTTTAATTGCTACAAGTGTGCATGATTCTTGATGATCAACAATGAGGTACAACTTTATGGCCTATATGTTTTGGCTTATTTATCATATCATCTGCGGGAGAAACCAAGAAGACGAGCTGCACAAGATCCGGTAGATTTTTGTTGGTAGGCAGTGGGACCCACAAAATGAGTATTTAGGTAACAACTAAGCCTCCAATAGAGTTTTTTGTTGTTTCTTATGTCTTGGTATTAACAATCTGATAGTTTCTTCATATAGAAACAGCTTCACCTTCTCTTCTCATCTTCTCTTCTCCACATCATCTAAAAGCTGATGTTGCAACTTCTTAGTAACAGCTGAGGTGAATTATTGTAGATGCTCTTATGATTCCAGATGATTATGTGGATCATGATGTTTTAAAGTGAATACCTACCATACATTGCTATTAGTATACCATCTGAGATAGTCCATAGATTCATTAAACTGCATTAAATATTACAAAATTTCAAACATTGGAATCTAAGGTAGTTCATCTACATATTCATTCTCCCCTCCTATTTTTGTCTATCAAAAGGCAGCTAGAACTATGTTTGTATTACATCATATCGTTGCTGGGCAAAGATCAAAACCATTTCACAAAAGCTTGCATTTTAATTAAGGTGAAGCTAACCCTATGCTAAGCTAATGCCCTTAGTTTACAGTCAGGCAACAAATTCCCATGTATAACCATTTTTTAAAATAAACATCTCATTATATAATTAAAGTGTGATATACGGTGGTAGCATATTATATAGGCAAGGGGTTGTAATGGTAGATTATATTGAATTTCATGAAGACAGCATCACTAAAAACCAACAACTAATGAAAGAACAGCAGGCATTTAACAAACACGACTACAATGAAGGCTTCAAATAAACCGGAAATGCATAACTGAACCCACGTTCACCTGCACCAACTATCACAGCCGCACAGTGAACGTAAAGATTTGTGCACAAATTTTGATTTTCTTGGCTTAGGAATTAGAGAGGGGATAGGGATATTATGCACTGATTACAAAACAATAAGGTACATGTGGGACCCACCGTCTCTCTCTCACCTCATTCCCTCCGTCTCTATGTGGTACCTATTTGAATTTTTGAAACATATACATATTATTGTACAATACACTACTAAAATACCGTACAGGTATTAATCATCATATAATACACAAATATCAGTACATCTCCCAATGCATAATACTGTACACCATATGTACAACGAGAGGCGGGGAGAGAGGTCTATTTTACACTTATGTCATATACTCGGGAGATAAGTGGATGTTCACAAAAAAAAAAGATAATGTACATGCATTATACGGCGGCGCACCGTGAGGATGAGCACATCGGCGGTGCACCAGGAGCATGAGCACAAACAGGGGTGGATCTACAGTGATCCACCAGGGTGCATAAGACACAGAACCAAAAATTATTTTTCATTAGATATAGCTATATATATATATATATATATATATATATATATATATATATATATATATATATATATATATATAGAGAGAGAGAGAGAGTATAGACACCTCTAATCCAAGATAAGAGGACGTTCCAAGCCATAAATTTGCTTGATAATTAAACATGTGTGATATATATGAGAAGTGGGCACCCCGGTCATTTTCATTCTAGATCCGCCACTGAGCACAACGGTGGTGTATCGGTGAGGACGAGGCGGTACCGCCATCTTGCTAACTTGTACAATTTCGACAAACTAATTAATTAATAGTGCTCATGCACCGGTCGGGAAGAAGATGGCACGATGCACCCGAGAGGAAGAGTACCCGTGATGGTGGCGGGCGGTGTATCAACGAGGAAGACGACGACGGGTCCTGATCTGATGCACACGGGAGATGCATCACCGCCACGCCAAATCTGCCCACGTCGAAGCGGGTGAAGGTGGCGTAGGGGCTCACCGGAGCTAAGGAAGGGAACGACCGTATTACCGGGCGGTACACCTCCACGCCAATACTAGATCTAGAGGTGCGCCGCTAGATCTGGAGTTGTGCCGCGGGACAATCGAACCTCAAGATGAGATAAAACCATATAGGTTGCCCGATATTTCGTGGTGTAACAACAGCAAAAGTGTGGTAACACTCATGTGGTCGTGTAGTAACACGATGTCATTCGTGTAGTAACACTTCGGCGGTTGTGCAGTAACACGACGTCTTGCGTGCAGTAATGCTCCAACGGTGTTGTAGTGACACTACGTCTTTCATGTAGTAACATGACTTTCGTAGCGTAGTAATGAGCTTGATAATATGGTTGAATCACACTAGATTAGCAGGAACCGAAGTAGAAGCGATCAATCGCGCTGTCCCAAACTGTGAATAATGATTGATCACAAATTAGAAGATTGAATCATATAGATTCATATGGACAATCTCAAGAACAACACGTTCTTGATCCGCGCCAGCTCTCACAAACCATAGATGGAAAAACCTCAACACACGATACACATGGATAAATCCTAATGACACTCAACCGAAACACACACTTGTTTTTAACTCATAATTCAACTCTGCTCCCTTTACATTGGGTGCACCCTATAGGTTTATTTTGCCAACACCACGCACAAAAACCTTGGCACGCAAGCCACACACGCACACCACGACTTAAGGCTGATTAGGACTCTTACACGCGTACATAATTAACGTGCTCAACTTGGACTTTTTCTGATTTTCTAGAGAACTCACAAAAAACCGACTTGGTTTCCTAAAGACATAAAGTAAATAGACTCTTGCTCCTAGTCATTGGTGGACCCCCACCATGGCTCGGAGAGAAAAAAGAACGTGCATGGCGTTAGTTTCTGAACCTTTTTTTTATTAATTAACCTTTTTTAATTTTTATTTTAAAGTTAACCTCCGACGAACTTTATTTTCAATTCTGACCCCTTTGGTCACGCTACTACCCGTGGCATGACAAAACAACATTATCACGCCATAGAATAAGTCTGCTAAATAGCGCTTTTTATCACGCCACTAGTCGTGGCGTAACCAAACAACTTCTTTATCGCCACTTTGGTCGTGGCATGACAAACTTGCCCGAGATCACGGTGGCGTGTGATGTTATTTTGTCACGCCATGGGTGGTGGCGTGACCAAAGGAGTCAAAATTGGAAATAAAGTTCGTTGGGGGTTAAATTTAAAATAAAATTTAAAAAAGGTTAATTAATATAAAAAAAATTCTTAGTTTCCTCCTTGCACGATCAACAAAAAAGGTCGGGTCTTTGTTCCAAATTCCTTGGGTGATACGTCCTTTTTCTATCTTATCTCTAAACAGATATGTGGCAGTTGGACTCCTCCTTGGAAAGCAATCCAATGCACAAGGAAAAGAACTCACTCGGATCGGTCCAAACACGTAGAATTCTTCCCAAATCTGACGCTGTCGACAATCGAATCGCCGATCTTACGAAATAAAATAGAGGAAAATGGCACAGATTTCATAGGAGAGAATAGAATTGCTCTTTATTAATATGAACTAACTATTACAGGGGTACCTACGACCAAGCGGTGGACTAATCCTAGTTACACTGAATATGATGCTTACTATACTATTGAATCAGACTTAGAGCATGAATCTGAGGCTGATTGTACTGCTCTGCTACCCTAATCTGATGCCAGATGATCCTCTATCATCATCCGCACTCCATACTTATATAACTTCCGAAGAGTTGGCAGTTGCTCCTGGAGAAGACATCTGTTGTGAAGCATTGCGGCTGGTCGGAGCGAGGCGATGGTTGGTAAAGTATCAACCGCTTTGCAGTTAAGCGTCTGTGAGACACTGTCGGGACCAAAAAATGCAATTCTGGACCCTCTGTGTATAATGCACTAGTCCAGGATCACGCTAGTGCACACAGTGTCAACATAAATGAATATCGACCCACACAAGACGATTAATAACATAAACGAGTAATTTGATTAACAAATAAGGGTTTTGACCTTAAGGTCGAGTTTACACTTATTAAGCCACGCAGTATCGTGAGAGAATTAAATAGCAAATGAACAAATCTTCAATGTAATCCCATCAATTCACCACAGGCAACCGATGGGATCAAGACCCTACGATCAAGCACCTTCGATGAACTCCTCCTCGAAAGCAGGCGATGACTCCTCCTCTTCTGTTGATTTGATTTAGCAAGCATGAGTACACAACTGTACTCGCAAGTCACATCACAGAATACAATGTATAGATGCAGGCTTATTCCAAAGGAATGGCTTCTGTGGTTGTTTTGCAGAAATGCAACTTTTACAATTTGAATACGAATAATAGATTGAAAGCATAAAGTAAAATAAATAACAATAATAATTTAATAGTTTGATTTTACAAAGACACATAGCCTAAACAAGTTATTCACATAGCCATAAGACATAGATCATATAGCTCCCTTCCCAAATATTTTATGAAAACTACCCCTCGTGTGAAATCCCCGAGCGTGTCCATGACCACGGACGCGGCTATTCGAATAGATTGATTTAACACTCTACAGAGGCTGTACACTTTACCCACAAGATACAACTAGTGTTGCAAGCACTAATCATAACAAAACGTTTCAGAGATTTCATCTCAAGCATTGACACTCCCAGTGTGCTTACAAACCGTCATACCAAACTATACATAGTGGATGGTACGACATACATTGTTGGACAGGGAAGCGGCGAATCGTCCCGCGATGCGACTACTTGGTAGCCCACCTCCACCCAATCAACACAGTCTAACCTACAACCTGAGTATCAATGTCAAGAATCCATAACTTACTAAGTTAGGCCCGTCCCATACCAGGCATGTGGTCTTACAGTAAGGCTTAGTTCAATGGCGTACAAAGTTAAGTCCTTAATTGACCAAGGCAAGACTTCCAATTCACTATAAATCCCTATACACACAGTTTATTAATACCATGCACACAGATCCACCAAAAGTAGCACACGGTACCACTTGCCTCAGCCTAAAATCCTTTTCCACACTGTTAGTTAGGTGCAACACATGCCATCAACGAGTAATAGCACATGGTACACGCAGTTTTATCGTATAGTTCCATAATCACTTAGTCAAGTTTATAATTATAACTTACATGAAAAGATGACTCGTGGCAAGGCTAAGCAAACTAATCGTATCTAACCAACCCACGTTGGTGCTACGATAATACTAACTAAATAAACCAATCTAGGGTGACAAAAGATTATGACATATCAAATAGACAAGGTGGATATAACAAGTTGGATTAATAACTAAACCTAAAAGCATTTAAAGAAATACTTAAAGTAGATGCAATAATTTGAATCGATAAAACTTTTGAAAACTGGGATTCAATATGATCAAAGGTATGACTTGCCTTGGAATAGGTCTAGGTACTGATCTGGCTGTTGAGGTGCTTCTTCTTCTTCAAAACTTCCCAAAGTATCGACGTCTACTCGCAAACGAAGCAAACAAACAAAACAAAAAAATAACAGAGGCAAGACCAACTCCAAAAATTAAATAAAAATCTCGAGTAGATAGATCTTGAATTTAGATGAATTTAGAAATTTGAATGAGCTCAAACGGAGTTCGGATGCAAAATATATGAGCTTTGGAAGTTTGAATCTAAAAGAAATCCTAATTTCAGAATAATACAAATTATTTTCCAATTGAAAATCTTGGATTAAGAAAGAAAAAGAAATCACTGGCGTGTGGGGCCCACATGTCAGTGACCTGGTTCACGGTAGACTAAGTCTACCGAACCGATCTGGGGCGAGGTGGCGTGCGGGTGTTGATTCAGCGCTAACTCAGCGCCACGTACCTGCCACGCACGCACGGATGTTGATGTGGCGCTGAGATGGCTCTGACGTGGCTCGACGGCGACGCGGCAGCGCACTGGTCCCGAAGGCAATCGGTGAACAGCGGCGATCTACCAGTGGCGAGTGGTCGCGTTGGGTAGTTGGCGCTATTGCGCACCTGATGGACCAACTACGGGTGGTCGAGGTGGACAGTGGTGGCCGGCAGTGAGCTCGAAGCGGAGGGGACCTTCGGGTTTTTGTCGGATGAAGGCTCCGGTGACGCTCCGACGACGACGAAGGGCTCTAGAGGTAGCTCTGAAGACGAGGAAGGCGACGATGCACTCCATGGAAGCAATGCGTCACCGGCGGCGGCGAAATTGAAGAAAAACCGACGGCGGCAAAAAACCCTAAAAGCTTGATTGTGGCGGCACGGATTAGGAAATCCCCAATTTGGGATTTCTTCGGGTTCATTTGATCTTGGAGATAGAGTTCGAGTCGGTGCCGATTGAGAGCAGATACGGACGCGAAAAGATAGGAGATCGAGTTTGGCAAAGAAAACGAGAAGATTTTAGTTAGGAAAGTCCCGGTGTTGTACGGGCCTTGAAGCTCTTCAATGGCGGCTGCGGTGGCAACTCGGTGAAGATGAAACCGAGTAGGAGATGACGAAGATGCGGGCCCACCTGGCAGCGAAGCTGAGCGGTGCGAGTGAACAGAGACGTTCGGACCACTTGATCTGACCGTCTGATTTTGATCGGACGGTCCAAACCGCTGGTGACGTTCGGACCGCCCGATCCACTCACCAGATCTGACTGTGTATCCTTGATCGGACGGCTCAAACTGAGTGTGAAGTTCGGACGGTCCGAACAGCCAAACCTCATCGAACTGTTCAAAGACGGTCGGACGGCTCGGACTGATTTGAGCGCACACGAAAAAAGAAAAGGAGAGGCTGACATGTGGGATCCTCATGTCGATGGAAGCGAAGCTTGGCTGAGGCGGCACGCATAGGAGCTGAGACGAAAGGAAAAGGGTTTGGGTTTAGGCCCAAAGAGATTTCCGATATTTTAATTAGGTTTTCTATTTTATAAAATACCAGAAATTCCAAATGGCAAAAGAAAATAGCAAATGAATTTGGAAAAATTCTAGAAAATTCTAGAAAATATATCCAAGCACATAGAATCCAAACAAAATAGTTTTGACCATTATTGATGTTGACTTTAATCATATTAAATTGTTTTGATGCACAAAGTCTAATGTTAAGCTTTTGAATTAAATTCAAATAAATCCAAATGGTGAGTTTTCTTCCTACTAACTATTTAAAAGATTTTTAAAGCTCAGAAAATTGGGATGTTACAGACACTCAACCGTACGTTGGTTGTATGTCAGCGTCTTAGGATTATATAACGTTGCGTGGTATGGAGTATACAGCACATGTTCCATTCATCATACGGTAAAGAATATACTTGGAATTAAATCCGGATACTAGTTTATATATCTTCTGACGACTACGGTGCGTAGACTAAATCTGAGGACCTTGTCAGGCCAGGTACCCATTATGTAACCTTTGGAATCCTTACGACCAGTGAGGTCGTTAGCCTTAGGGGTTACGACCACGAAGACATATGGTCCTTTATTATGCATTAAAGTAATACATAAAGATTTTAATCCTCATCAGCTAGCCCTCAAACTTTAAATGAATAGGTCATGTGAACACTTTCCTCCGACGAAGTCGTATCGGGTAGACCCTCATTTAATGTCGTGACATACGAGGTGGTCTATATTCATTTTTAAGTTGTGAACCTGCCTTGGGAATCAAAAAAAAATTATGTCCGTTGGACAAAAAGGTTTTATCTGTTGGACTTTAGATAACTCCCAATTGCGGTTAGAGATCTGAAGCTATAAAATCCCCATTGCTGGACTTTAGAGTTTTCACGCTTTCAGATCTTCCCTCGATTCTCTTCAGTTTCTTGCCAAGAATTCTTTCCGACCTCTGCCTTCTTTTCTACTGAAAGTTTCCTCCGACCTCTATTCACCTCCTCGCGAGATCCCACCATGTCGGACCAGATCACCAAGTGGATGGCTTCAGATTTGAGCGAGAGGAAGCTCGAGGCGCTTGAAGGAATCGGGATGCTCCCGGACAAGAACTTGATCAAGTGGAGGTCAGCGGCCGGAGAACACTTTCCAAGTCGTGAGGAAGGGAAAATCCCTATTTTCCTCACCTACATCGAGTGCGGGCTAAGGCTGCCGGTGCACAAATTCCTCTCCTGAGTTCTAGAGTACTACAGGGTAGAGTTGGTGAATTTGGCTCTGAACTCCATCGCCAACATCAGCATTTTCACCTATCTGTGTGAGGCGTACCTAGGAGTGCGACCGAATTCGAAGCTCTTCAGGTACTTTTACCAGACGACGATGTCAGGAAGATCCACAGCGGGCCTTGGAGAATGCACGCTACGCATTCACGGCGGGAAGGCTGATGAGTACATCCCAATGTACTCGAAATCCTCATGGTCGTCATGGAAAAAGAACTGGTCTTACATGACGGTCACAAAAGATGATGGCCTTTATTTCGTCAGAAATAGGGCGAACGAGAACATAAAGTGGAGGGGAACCATGGAGAAGAAATGGATGGTCGGAATATGTGTGGAGGCTATTCAAGACCTAAGGAGAAAAGGCTTGACTTCCTGGCACGCGGTGAGGGATTTCAACATACGCCGAATTAGTCCTCTGAAGCTCCGAGACCATTCCCTACTCTGGTACATTGGTCGGGATGAAGCAATCAAGGACTCAAGGGATGGTAAGTCTTTGAAGATATCCAACCAGTATAGCTTATCAGTAGATTATCATATAACCTTGAAATCTCCTTTGTTTTTTAAGCCCTTTCCCTTGACGAGGTCAGAGAGTGGATCAAAATGATCTGCGCTAGGGAGCCTAATGAGAAGGCTACATTTCTCGGTATTTTGGCGATCGTTTGATGAAGAAAGCGAGGAGACTTAAGGTAGATAACCAATTTTCCTTTACCTTATATATATATATATATATATATATATATATATATATATATATATATATATATCCAATATATTATCAATTTTGCTCTAATGTGTGGTTTTGGATTGATGAAGGTTATACAATCTGGTGAGGATCGTAATCCTACCGTGGTTCTCGACCGATTCTGCCCGAGAGACCATGGAAGCAGACCTGTTCAAATCTTGGGCAGGCGGGAACCTCGGCCAGCTGAAAAGCCCTGTCTAAAATGGGCGGGCAAGCCAGCCAAATTTCAGCCCGAAATTTGAATTTTTTTATTATATTATTTTAATCCTTTTTTGGAATAAAAAAACTATTGATTAATTCATTTCCAGAATTAAAAAATATATATTTCTATTTTTTTATTCCCTTTTTTGGGGATTTCGGGCAGACGGTTTTCGATCCCAAGCTTAGGTCCAAGCAGGGTCGGGCTCGAGCCGGGTTGCCTATGAACACCTCTACATGGAAGAAGATGATCTTCCCGAGGTAAAAAAGCACTTGACAGAAGATATATATTCAGATGGAAAATTTCATCACCTGATTAAATTTTATTTTTGACTTAGGTGGAAAAGACGAAAGACCCACAGAACAAAGCTGCGGAAGCTCTGAACCCCAAAGTAGTCGTTCATGACTTGATAGTTGTTACTGAAACAACTACTCACGAGGTCGATGAAATCAGTCCTTCTAACCCGATGGTCAGGAACGCTATTCTCGACTAGCTCATCGAGAATATCGCGTCCGACCTCATGTTGGAGGATGTGAGGGATACAACCAGCCCTGTTGGTTTAGAACCGGTGAAATTGGTTGAGAAGAAAAGGAAAGCGAGCGCTACGGAATTTAATCCAGCGCGTTTCAAGGTCAAAACCAAAAAATCGACCAGGTATGTACAAACGAAATAGTCATATGAGTGCATACCTTTAAAAGTCTTTAACAATTGAATTGTTGAGCTTCCTTTCTCCTTTTTGTATAGATCTTCTGGTGTTCTGGTCATCTCCGACCAGAATATTCCTGAGGATCAAGCAATCGAGGAATTCCTCGTCCAAAACACTTATCAGGTTAAAGTTCCTGAAGACAAAGTGGTTGTGGAAGCCCTGAGCAGGCGTCGGTGCCAATGCTTGTTCAGGACCCAGTGGTGATTCTAACTCCATCTGCGAAGGTAGACGTCCCTGAAGGCTCTCAACAAGTCCCGACCCCTGTTGGTCATTCCTCTCAATCTAACAAGTTCCCTTTTTGCCCTTGATTTATCGAGGATAAGGAGCTTGATGAGGTTTGGGAAAAGATATCGGACCGTCAAGCCGAGACGGGTCCTCATACAATTTTTGCCGAATATAATGATGTGGCAATTCGGGTAAGTATTTACGACCAGTTTCATAGTTTCTCCTCTGAAATTTTATCAGAAAACTTAAAGAAGAATGCTATTTATGTAGCACATAGTCGAGAACTTTGCTGTGGTCGGAGGACTGACCCAGCGAATAAAGAATCTAGAGCAAAAACATTCTGAATTAAAAAGTAAGGACTTTCTTCTTAACTTGTCTTCTTCTTTGCTAGCTTGTTCTTCTTCTGTTAATCAATTATTCTCCCCTATCATATTTGATAGATTTGGAGAAAATAAAAGAAGAAGTCGTGGCTAAAGAAGCCAGAATAACCAAGCTTGAAGAAGAATGTCAAGCTAAGGATCGGTTGATCGCATACGTGACGATCAGGCACAAGGAAGTCATTGGAAATTTTGAAAAAAAGATTGAAGGTAACCAATCGTAAACTTGACTAGTATATTGTCTCTTCTAATCATGCTTACTCACCACTTGTTTTACTCGTGCAGAGGAAACTCAAACGCTGAATAAATTTAAAAAAGCTCTGGAGTTTGAGCAAGACAAGGAGACAACTTTTGTGCAAAAACTTAATGAAAAACTCTTTTCACTTAACAAAATGATCTTCGATATGGGATCAGAGTCGAGTCTACCTACCTTAAGAAATCCAACTGAGAAGATGGATTACTTGGGCCAACTTCTAGAAGATTTCAAGGTTCTGCTCAAAACTACTCGAGAAAATTATGTCCAAACGATGAAAGAAGCTGTGGCCAGCGGAGTTAGTTTTGCTTTGGCAAAACTAAAGGCTTCCGACCTCTCCATCAATGTCCAAGCTGTTGAAGAAGATTTCAACTGCTTGCCTGAAGATGCAAACAAGTTTCCCGAGGAAGTAAGGCCTCTTGGAGACAAGGTTGCAGAGGAAATAGAGGTCGGATCTCCATCGAGTAGCAACTAGTCTGGATATCTCCAGAAGTAGGAAATTTGTATTATAAGAATTATGAAATGTATAAAACTTACCTTTCTGTCATCAACAAGTCTTTTTGTTTATCCTGTCGACTTAGGAAGTTCTCATATATTCTCTAGCCCCCGACTGCTTTATAGTAGAAGGATTTTACTAAATAAGCAGTAAGCCCAGAAGGAGAACCAAAGTCTCAACCATTGTTTGAAGGCATATACTGATTATATGATAAAACTGATCATAGTAATACAAGGAAACCAATTTGATCAGAACCAGTGTATGATTTTGACTAGTTATAGATTAGTTTATCATAATCAAAGTACCAAACAAAACATTATATGGTCAGAAGAAAAAGACTTGCTTTGACAAGAAAAATATGCAAGGATATATGCAAATAATGTTAAGTGATCTTATTTATATGTAGTATCCAAAACTAGTCGGAAGAACTGTTAAGAACTGAAGACATGAAAAACACCTCGCGAAACGTCACTACTACAAAAGCAGGCTATAATAGGCGCCCCATCACGCAGCGGTTCCTTTGGAACAAATCGTGTTGGGTCTGTCGACCTACGGGTGGCGCGAGGCGACCTATCACAGAGCGGTATTTTTAGAACCGTGCATGATAATCACCTATCCTGAGCGGTTTATTAATAGAGCCGTCAGGAATTGTCCTGACAGTTCTATTCACAAACCGTCAGTGATAATCCCAATCACGCAGCGGTTTGTAATTAGAACCATCTATGAATGATCACAGATGGTTCTATTAAAAACCGTCTGTGATAAATCTTATCCTGAGCGGTTCTTAACAAAAACCGTCTCTGATTGTTGGGCGGGAAACGAAAATTTGAACATAATGGGTGGGCTGCCGAAACTCGCTTTATATAACCTCCATTTCCTCCTCTGCCGTCTCTCCTCCTCACACCTCATACCTCCATCTCCTCCTCTACCATTTCTCCTCCTCACACCTTGCGCCCCGGCAACCCCCGAGCTTGTCGCCCGCGGCCTCCTCCAACTTGCCCCGGCCTCATCGTCACCGGCCTCCTCCAAACCGTCGCCCTCGGCCTCCTCCACCTCGCCCCGGCATCGTTGTCATTGGCCTCCCACGACCTCGTCACCCTCGGCCTCCTCCACTTCGTCGCCCCGGCCTCCCACGACCTCACTCTCTCTACTCCCCCCTTTGCTCTGTGATGTGGATTACTAAGAGCTAGTGTTAGTGCTCTGTAAATGGATTGAGTTGATGCTACTGTGATGTGGGTGATGTTGTGGTTTATTGTTGGAGGCTCTCTGTGCATGTGTAGTTCATGTTGAGTTATTTGGTTTGGGCAAAAATATAGATAGTAGATCGCGCACTGTCCGGTAAAACCGCCATAACTTTTGCATACGAACTCGGATTGCGACGTTCTTTGGCTCGTTGGAAAGCTAACGAAAAGTTCAATATGAAAATCCATAAGGCCATATTAGATTCATTCGCGAGGCTCAGGAGACTCCAGACAAAGTGAAAACCCCCAAAAAAGGTCGTTTATGGCCTCAAAACAACCTCCGAAGTTTTAGCAGCCATTTTCGGTTTTTTTTTGCGACAGAAAAGGCTATCACAGACGGTTCTAAACAAGAACTATCTGTGAAAACTCATCACAGACGGTTCTAAACAAGAACCATCTGTGAAAATGTCATCACAGACGGTTTGTAAATTAAACCGTCAGTGATATTCTCGGATCCTGAGCGGTTTTGATGAAAACATGCGTGATAATAGTTTCATAGACGGTTTCAACAAAAACCGCTCAGTGATAGTCGTATCACGAGGCGGTTTTGAGCTATGCTCAGATAACCTATCTGTTATCACGCACCAACAAATATAGGCGGTTGGCAAATGCAGTGATGAAACTTCTGTAGTAATGCGTGCTCAAGCACCGCTTCAATGGCGGCGAGGATCGTAGGAAAAAAGCGCCGCTAGGAAGCTCCTTCAAGTAGGCAGGACCACGTGCGGAAAAGGAGAGACTTCGACTATGAGGCTTTCCGTGTCCCGACCAATAGCCAAACGAGAGTAGAACAGAATTTTGAAATGAAGAAATATAGTCCTCATAATCTTAAGCATATGAGTTACTACACGAAGTTGTTTTTTTATGCTCTGGTTACTTGTATATTTCTTTGAGAAAAGAGTGTGGTCGCGCGTGGGAATCATTTATGTAATGATCGCATCTAGGACCCATACAGCGTGTGACTTAGAAGTCATTGCCAAAGAGTAAGAGAGATCCTTGTAAATGACTAATCTTTATTAAAAATTAAAAGAATGTAAAAAATAATTAAACAAAGAACTTACACAGTTGATCAATATTCCAAGAATTAGACAAAACACGCCCATCAGACATGGCTAGTCGTACTGAACCTGGTCGAGTGACTTCAACAACAGTGTAAGGACCTTCCCACTTGGAAGAAAGCTTGTTGCGATTTACTTGGTTCTGAATTTTTCTGAGAATCAGATCACCTACAACGAGGCTACGAGGTTGCACCTTACGATTGTGGTACCTTCGCATGGCTTGTTGGTAGACTGCCGATCGTATCAAGGCTTGGTTTCATCGTTCTTTAAGGAAATTGATGTCGTCAAGTCGTCGTTCATTTTGATCGTTTTCGTTGAAACAATCAGTCCGAGCAGAGCCAAGTTTTAGTTCTGGTGGAAGCATGGCTTCAGCAATATAAACCAAGAATAATAGCGTTTCACCGGTCGCACGACTAGTCGTGGTTCGAATGGCCCATAATACAGAAGGGAGTTCTTGAACCCAAGCTCCTGACCGTTTTATTAACTGGTCGAATACTCGGCATTTGATCCCCTACATTATGATACCATTGACTCGCTCAACTACTCCGTTGCTCTGCGGATGAGCAACAGAAGCAAAATGTATCTTGATACCAACGTCTTCGCAAAATTCTTGAAATTTACCGCTAGAAAACTGGGTACCGTTATCTGTAATTATACGACTGGGTACACCAAATTGTGTGATCACATTTTTTGTGAGGAATCTCTTAGCGGCCTCAGTTGTTGTTTTAACAACAGGCTCAGCTTCGATCCATTTTGTAAACGTGTCAATCATGACGAAAAGGAATTCAAAACCCCTGGGTGCTCTTGGGAAAGATCCCAGAATGTCTAGTCCACAGGTTGCAAAAGGCCAAGAAAGAGGAATAGTTTGTAAAGCTTGTGCCGGCTGATATACTTGTCGGCTATGAAACTGACATTGTACGCACTTCGTCCGAGCTCTTTTGCGTCATGAAGGGCGGTTATTAACGATATCCTTACACCAAGGCTTTACTGACCCGATGTTACAGTAGGAATGATATACTCCACAGACTCCTTCATGAATTTCGGTTAGCAATTTAATACCATCCGTTTCAAATATGCATCTCATCAACACTCCATGAGATCCTCGTTTATACAAGGTACTTTCGATCAGAGTGTATGATTTGCAATCGAGGAAGAATGAGCATTAGTATTTGAACCAATACTAGCTGAAGATGTACCTCGTCCCAGACTGAAACATGCTTTGGTGGCATTAGATGAAGATGATGGAGCTTTCAAGTTGAGCGATCTTTGTCCTTAGTCTTTGGTTTTACATCTTCTAATAATCGCTTCTCGCCTTTGTAAGCTTGATGCACCAAATCAACAACAGTATTGTAGGGCTGATATTGCACTATGCGTTTAATATTTTTGTTTATGCCAAACAGAAAACGTGCAAGTGTTTGCCCTTAATCTTCGTGCACATGTGCCCTAATCATAGCTTGCTCCACCTCCTTATAGTATTCCTCCACCGAGCGACCTTCCTGTCTCAAATTCTGTAATTTATCAAAAAGATCATATTTATAAGTGTTAGGAACAAAATGTGCTCTCAGCTCTTGCTTCATTTCAGCCCATGATGCAATTGGAGATTCCCCATTAGCTTCTCTTTGGTTCAACACTTGCTCCCACCAAATCAGTGCATACCCATCAAGCTCTAGTGACGTCATGTGTAGCTTATTCTCTTCCGAATAATTGTGCATCCGGAATATCTTCTCTACCTTGAGCTCCCATGTGAGATATGCATCTAGATCGGAAGCGCCTTCAAATTTGGGAATATTGAACTTGAGCTTCCCAAAATTTTCCTCCACGGGCTGGTCATCATGACGACGACCATGACGTTGACAGTTATCATTGCAGTGTAACCAAACGCCGTCGCCGAAGTCCTTATTGTGGGCAGCAGCACCGCGCCCACGGCCACGTCCTCTCCCTTGGCCATGGCCAGTGTCCAAAACACCTCCCCACACCCGGGAAGGGGTGGTCGAACCGCGTTGGCAACAACTCGACCGGCTTGAGCTTCTCTAGCGAATCGTGCAGCCCTCTTCTCAACGGTCTCATCAAGCTCAACGCCTTCTTCATGGACACCAACTGGGCCCCCCTCTTTGCGAAGTTCCTCTAGTATCTCCTTCCTTAAGATGCTCATGTTGTCATTCAACTGAGTGTTGAAATAATTTGTGAGCTTCTCAAGGTCAGCTTGTGTAACATATGCTGGTTCTCCTTCTTTTCCTAACATGGTTAGTGCAAACTACAAAGAAAAACTATATATGTGGATGTGGAAGTTTTTATTTGTGCAAATCACTCAACCTCACCTTCTCTTACCGTAGAAGTTCTTATCGTCCTTGATGGAATTGAAGAGTCAAGACGCACTTTGGTGACGGTGAGACGACACAAAGATGATAGATTAAGCGAATTCAATTGCACAAGCACTGTTATTCAATGGCTTATTTGTGGAGCTTGGAGGGAAAAGTATTTACCTATACAATCTGAAATTCTAGATACTGTAAAGCTAGGTAACAATCCAAATTAGAATTCAATGCCTAGTTGCTGATCTTATGATATAAGCGAAGAACGAAGCAACTCACACGCAAAGATGATGGAACTTAGTGCAATTAAAGGAATAGGATAATATATAAAAATATAAGTGATGAATAACTAGCTCGTATTGCACAAGTTATGGAGAGACACTAGCTAATTGCTCAATGATATAAAACAGGGCACAAGATTGTTCAAAACAATTAAATAGCACAATCTGAAATTTGACAATGATAAGGTGTGCTCACAATAGATGATCGGCCAAGTATTATTTTTGTTTCTTTGTTTCTTTCTTTTTCTTTTTTTTTACCTGACCAATCAAATTGTCACAACAGCAGCACTTAAAACCCCACTTTCGGCTATGAAAGTAAATAACAATTCAGAGGTGTGCAAAGTGTAAATGAACAGCCCTAGAGCAATATCAATAGCTAGTCTCAATAGGAGCAAAGTATTCACAAAGGATTGAATTGGCTCTTAAAGATATACATGGAGTATATTTTTCAGGTACTGTAGCAATGAACAGTAACAATCACTTACAGTAGCAAATCCCAGTACTGTAGAAATCACACACTGTAGCTACGTGAAATTTTTTTTTATTTGGCGACGATGAGCAAAGACGCCTTGGCGGGTTCCTTTTATGTGTTAGCCTTGTAGCAATAAACAGTACCCAATCGCACAATGTAGCAATGAACATTACCTATCGCGCACTGTAGCTACGCACAAATTTTTTCCCTTGCGCTGTCGCCCGACTGGAGTAGCACGCGATCAGCTTTTTTTTCCCGTACTGGTAATAGATTGAAAACAAGAATTAAAGCTACCCAAAGGAAATAAAGACCAGCGACTAAACACAATTTCTAATGAATCGAGACCTAACCAAACGTACTATAAATTCATATTGAACTACAGGCTATAGGGATTTTTTTTGTGGCTTTTTGTGTATAGGATAAAAAAAGATCTAACTATGGGTAAATTGATCCTACCGTGGCAACCGATGCTCTGATACTAAGACGATACAGAGGGATGCCCGATCTTCACGACGTAAGATCATTGATAACTTTGGATCCGTGCAACCTGACGAACCGATGGCGTCAACCACTATCAAAACAGCAACCTGCGACAAGAGAATTAGCCCAACCATACGCTTGTGATCCCGTCTACCCGATCACACAAAGTAGACGTGTCGCTGCTCCTGCAAATCATAAGGAATCACAAGAACGACGGAACGGCACAACAGATTGAAACTCCCTATTCTAGTGGGGACAATATTGCTTAAACCCTAGAATCAAGAATATATTGGTAATCTGAAAATATGTCGTCCCCTCTTTCTAGCGGCGCAGCTTCGGTATTTAAAGCCAGCAAACCGTGCGCCTAAAACAGTCCGAGACAAACATGGTTCAGTCAAAACAAAAACGTAAACGGACTCAAAGTCCTAATTGACTACATGGCTCGGTCCAAAGGGTGATGCAGCCTTGCTTCGGTTACATGCTTCGGTCCATAGAATACTTTATTGGTTCCTTGCATGCAGTGAATAGAATACTTTATTGGTTCCTTGCATGCAGTGAATAGTCCTTGCATGCGGCATCTTGCTTGATTCACTAAGTGCTCACTTGACATGCTTGATTACATCCGCATGATAGCTTATCATTTTCCATATGAATGCATGCTTCAGTTACATTAGCAGCGGTATCTTCTTTCCTTCGGTTTGATACGATCTCCCATGCTTCTATACATATAAGACTGCACACACATAATATGAGACTATTAGGCAGTAACATATATTCATTAGAATCAAGATTAAAATTAATTAGGAGCGAGTTCACCTGCTGATTAATTAATTTAGCCCTTGCTCGTGTAATCGGTCCAATCAAGATGTCCTCATCATTTTCTGCATCAACTTTTGAAAAGTTGCACCAGCATTTTTGAGACCAAATGGTATCTTAACATAACAGTAAGTGTCATATCGGGTGATAAAGAAAGTTTTCTTTTCATCTTCTTTACTCATATTAATCTGGTGGTACCCTGAATACGGATCTAAAAAACTTAATAACTCACTCCAAGAAGTAGAGTCTACAAGCTGGTCAATGCGTGGAAGGGGAAGTTATCCTTCGGACAAGCTTTAGTAAGATCTGTGAAGTCAATACACATTCGTCAGTTCCCATTATTTTTCCTAACCATTACAGGATTGGCAAGCCACTGAGGGTGGTCAACTTCACGAATAAATCCAGCCTTGAGGAGCTTATCAATTTCCGACTAGATTGCTTCCTTTCGATTAGGTGCAAAGTGCCTTAGCTTCTGCTTGACCGGTTTCTTGTCAGGCGGGAGAGCTAGCCTGTGCTCGATCACCTCCCTGGGGACTCCGGGCATGTCGAACACCTGCTAGGTGAATACGTCCTGATTTGCTCGGAGGAAGGAGACGAGCGACTATTCCTATTTGTGGTCAAGTCTTCCTCCGACCAGTACTTTTCGGGTAGATGTGTCAGTGTTTCCTGACCCAGGCAACTTGGTGCCTTCTGGAGAAGTGCCCTTATCGAGTGGTACCTCCTTGTTTGGTCGGAAGGCTTTGGTGTCATCTTTGGCCTCGAGTGCTTGACTTGCACGGTAGGTGGATTAGTTTCTTTGGTCGGAAGTTCATCGACCAGCTCTAAGGATTTCCGATCACATGCGTAAACCATTTTTTCATCTCCTCGAATCGTGATGACCCCTCTTGGTCCTGCCATTTTCAAACTCTGATAACCGTAGTGCGTGACTATCAAGAATTTTGCTATAGCCAGACAACCAAGAATTCCATTGTATGTGGATTCAAAATCCACCACATCAAATGGAATCTTTTCTGTTCGGAAGTTGTCAGGTCTTCTGAACGTAATCGGTAGGGAAAGCTGTCCTATCGGTTTGGCAGTGGAACCAAGAACTATACCATGGAAGGCATATTTCACATGTTTCACCTTTGATTTGGGAACTTGCATTTCTTCCGATGCTCCCACAAATAAAATATTTAAAGAACTACCTCCATCTATTAGAACTCGATTAACCCTACAGTTATTAATAGTAGGTTCAATGACAATAGGAACCTACGAGTCGAGTCGAAGGATGGGGCGATCTTCTTCTTTGAAGGAGATTACGATTTTCGACCACCTAGATGGCTTGATGGTGATCGGAGGCTCGACAAGGTTGACCTCCCGCTCCATGGCCTTCAGATGACGCCTTGATTCGTACGAAGAAGACCCACCAAAGATCATGTTGACCATATGCTGGGGCTCCTAGTACTCCATTTCTTCGTCGCCATCCTTGTCCTTCTTGGAGCTTGTTTCCCCATGTTCCTGTATTGAGGGGAGTGGACCTTTACCTGCATAGTAATCTTCTAGTTTCTTTTGCCAGGCTCGATAGGTGCGCAAGTCTTGCCCTGCCTACTGGTGAAGTGGACACCACTTCTTGTTCTTCTTGTATCCTTCAGTCGGAACTTTTGCCTTGCCTCGACCGGTACAGTCTCTCTTATCCTTAGTAAACTTCTCAGGAACCACAAGGACTTTCTTATCATCGGGTATGTGGTTTTTTTTTCCTGAGAGCCTTCTTATTCTTCTTCTCTAGTTTATCCAAGCCAGGTTGAGGGATTTTATCTTTCCGATCAATGGCCTTACACCATTCAACCGCTTCGCTAGCGGCTGCGTATTTGTCGGCCATATCGAAAAGTTCAACAATTGTTTTTGGAGGGTGCATGGCGATGTCCTCCGTAAACCGTCGATTCCTTAGACCTGCTTTGAAAGCTTGGATGATAGAAGATTCTGCGACTTCTGGTATTGAATTACGAACCTGACTAAATCTTTTGATGTACTAACGGATAGTCTTATTGGATCCTTGCTGATTCGGTGAAGATCATCTTCCTTTCCAGGGCGGTCGTACGTGCCTTGGAAATTCACAATCATGAGGTCGCAAAGTTGCTCCCAAGTGTAGATCGATCCGACCGGTAGGTTGAGTAACCACGACCGGACAGACCCTTCAAGTACTGTGGGTAGGTAATTTGCCATCACGTTTTCATCACCACCAGCAACTCTTATGGCGGTGGTATAGATTTGGAGAAATTCCAACGGGTTCTGGGTCCCATTGAACTTATCCAGTGTGAGGACCCCTGAAATTGAATATGTTTCAAATTAAAAGATTATACCAAAGGTATAATTTTTAATTAGGAATGAACCCAATTTCAAGATCCCGGATGTGTATCATATATCAATTCCCAAGATCAAAGATTAATGTACACACATCCTAAACAACATTGTACAAAGTCACACAAAATGCCATATATTTATAACAAAACTTTACATGACCTGAGTTTCAGTACACTAGTTACATATGTGAACAACTGTCAACTAAAAGTAAAAGTCTGCAGCGGAAACAACTACAAACACCAAAAGGTCCACCAAGTGTGCCCTAACACCCTCAGGCAATTGAGTGGAGGTAGAAACAGCATCATTCGTTAGCGCCACCATCATCGGTGCTAACGAATGTGTCGTACACATAATCGTCATCACCTGCAACAAGTGGTTAAAGCAACTGAGTACAGAAGGTACTCACAAGACTTACACGAAACTACTAAAAGAAAGTGTTTAGTAGAACCTAACCAAAGGATTATAATTTTTATACATGCTTAAGGCTGTTCAAAGGAAAGGCTATAGTGGCATTAATTTTTGCATAAAGCACAAGTTTTATCTCTGTACTTGCTAATTTTTGCAAAGGCCATTTTGTAAATAAGTTTGGATTAAAAACAACAAGTAGTAGATAGTTAATCATAACTTAAAGCAAATCAAAGTGGTTGTCCACTTTGAATTGTTAACATGCATGAATCCACTTTCATGCCGTTCCAAGTATTCCCATATCAATTGTTTTTATTTCAGAGTCTAACTATGATGTCTATCAAAACCAAGTATTGTCCATAACCGGGGACACGGCTATTTGAATAGTTTTAAACCCCGCAGGGGTGTACATCTTTCCCTACATGAGTCAACCAGCCCGTAAGCCTCTAGAAATAACACAGTTCCTTATGTGTGTCGGCTGGGTAGATCGAGATTTGGTACTTTTTAGCAAGAATACTTTATTAGATTGAAACACCCATGCATGACGAATCTCGCTTAGTACAAGCTACTGATAGAGCCTGTTAACCGGGGCATGCAAGTTGTGTTGGAAATGTCGACCAAATAACTGAAATCTAAAACTATGCTCACCCGCACATATTAAATTGCAAGCGGATCCCTATGAACATATGATCAAATACATATGTCCTCACACCACCTGTGTTCTAATTTAATAAAGTCTTCCCCCTACTTGACCAAACCAGCCCCAATTCAGCATGTGAAAGTACGAGTAGTTCTTGGCATGACAGCCCAAAGTTCGGTCCTTAATGATCCAGAGAAGACTACCACATTCCCAATTCTCGTGCACGAAGGCACCATCACTAACAAACACTTGTCCAGATCTAAACCAAGTTTTTAACATATAAATTTTAACTTAAATTTCAGTTTTTAACGATATAAACAAAGAAAACAAATCTAGAATTCATTTAGTATTTCCCATGACCGACAAGATAAGCTTGTCAATCAAACTATCGCTCTACTGACTTACATGGCTAAGCAATTATCTAAAGACCATTTTTCTCACACAAGATCTCTATTTTAAGCATAAGTGTATGAATTTGATTAAGGATGAGCCACAAAGATTGGGATATAACTAACTAACTCACAAAGTAATGATTCATACAAAATAGCATCCACACAATCATTATTGCATTTCAAAAACACTAATTACCAAAATTGGGATCAAAATGATGCAAGAGGATGCTTGCCTTGATTATAAACCACTTGTTCAACCTCAGGTTGCTCAGAAGTGTATTTACTCACGTCGGGAAAACCAGAATCTAAAATAACAAGAGCAAGTAAATATCGAGAAAAGAAATGACCAAGTGCAAAAACATAGAAAAATACATGATAAAATTACAGTAGGATGCTTCTGACTTAAGTAATTTTTTGGTGAAAATTTCAATTTACTTGGAGCTCAAATGAATTTGTTATAAATTTTATAAGGTTAAAGTTTTTAATGTGTAATTATTTTAATTAACGAAAAATTATGTAATAGTAGCATGTGCAAAAGTTATTCCAGATTAAATTTCAGTAAAAACTAAAGCTAACAAAATTTATTTCACTAGATTTGGAGTTAAAATGAATTACTTATGAATTTTTGAAGTTAAAACCATTTTTAGTATAAAACTAAATCAATCCGGGATTTAAAATTGTACTCAAAACCTTTCCTACCGAGCATGACTAGCCTACTCATCTTTGGCGGGGCCGAGTCCATGGTTGACCCGTCGGCCTAGACCTAGCCCACCATGACAATGACAGCGTTGAAGCGTAAATATGAAAATCGTCTTCTAGTTACACTAACGCATACTCTTGATTTTCAAAGTAAACAAAATCGTTTTCACTTAACACAAAGCGTATTTTCTAAGCTTAACGCATCCACTTAACTGATTACTTGGGCCCACATGTCAGCGTCTCAGCGCGTAAATTGAAGGCTAAAGCGTACGATTAAGTTCGAGGTCCCACCGTCAGTGAGACAACTAAGGACTTCAATTAATAACTAGTCAGTGTTTAACCTAAATGACAACGCTTAACGACTAATCACCCTTCTGGTGTTGTTGGGCGTCGACAATAGAGCGTGGCATGAGAGCTTTTTGGTAGCTAGCCGTAGCGATGGCCTCTGATCACATGAGCTAGAGGCCAAAATGGAACCAGAATAGGGTTGCGGTCTGGGTGGTGGCCGGAAATTGGCCAGCGACGAACCACAGCAGCGACGCGACAAAGAATAGCAGTGGCGCAAAAATGGTCAAAAGTGGACACGACGATTTGAAAGCGCATTGAGCAGCTAAACGCCTGCTTATGCTACTAGGGGATAAAAGGAACCTACCTGAGCTGAAATGGCGACCGGAGAAGAGCTGGAGCTCGCCGGCGATGTGAGACCGAAAAGTGACCAAAAGAAACCCACGGTGACACAATGACTTGAGCAAGGAATCAAAGAGTGAATGGTCGGGCTAGGTCATTTAGGTCCCTAGGAAGCTTACATTAGGAGAAATTGGAAAAGAACTTACCTTGCCAGAGATGGAGACGAATGGGGCACTTACGCCCGAAAATAGAAGAAATCCAAAATTTGCCAATCCTGCTAGATCAATGATGCAATTAGCTTTGGGGTTTTACTCCCCACAACCTAGCATGTGAAATGATGCACAAGAACGAGGAAAGAACTCACTGGATGCTGAGATGCCACACCGGCGGCCTTCGGTGCGCGCTCTTGTTAACCAAAAGACAAGGCCGAGGTCCTGAAGCTACGAGCAATGTCAAAAGCTCAAATTAGTAGGATGAGTAGGGAATAAACATAGAAGAACAAGAGTGCGAGAATGGAAGGATACTCCTTCGCGAGGTGGAAGAAACGGGAGCTCCGTCAGTTTGGCCTAGAGAGTGAGCGAGGGTTTTTATGGCTTTCTCGCCAGAGGGAAACGAGGGCGCTTGTGTGTGGCAAAGAATGGCAGCAATGCGATGCCAAGTGGCGATTTGCATGCAAAGAAACGCGGTCGCAACGCCACCTCATGCGCGATGTGCTCGGAGCTGGCACAGTGGTGCGAAGAAGACGAATGAGAGAGACTGACAAGTGGGCTAGGGCTGTCAGTCCCAGTGGCGAAACAATGCGGCTTGGTTCGAACGGTGTGGATGGTCCGATCAAGTTTCAACGGTCTTGATCGAAAAGACTGTTCGAGCGGTCCGAACGTCCCTATCCCTGTGGATGGTCCGATCGCAAATAAACGACCTAGATTGAGTGGGGCGTTCAGATGGTCTGAACGGCCCAACTCATACGGACAGTTCGATGGCGAAGCACGTTAGGATGGTCCGAACGTCACCGCTCCATCTCGTGGTTGAATCAAAATCGAACGGCTCGCGTGCATTTGAAGAATCTAGACCCGCTATTATGTGTTAATGGAGTATTTTGGTGATTAATGACAAATCTATTTGTGAGACTATCACTTCTATTGTTATACCGATTGTTTAGTCTCAATTGGATACAAAGGTGAAAATCATGGAGGTATGCATTCGACATCATATTTCTATATATTGTTGCATTCCTCGGATCCAAAATATAGGTTGAACTTCACTAAAAGTCTAACTTGAATATGTGTGTTTCTTTTTATTACAATTCGTGTATGCACACATTTAGGGGGAGTTCACTCTATGTTTTGTGGCTTCATTAGTATTGATCCATATTTCTTTATCCACATATATTAGGGATCTCTACTTTGAAACATATCCCTTGAGTATATAAAACTTGTGTAATTCATATATATTCATATTACTTTATATTTAATTATTTGAAATTGTGTTGTGGGATTAATCTGTGTGCTAAGAAGTTTTCAAGTCTTAGTCCCGGAGCTTGAATGATGACATAAAAAGGAAATGCAAAGATGATAAAAGATCGATGCGGCTCAAAACAAAGGAGTCATGCATTGCATTTCGAAAAGCTTCTGGAAAAATTTCAGTGGAAATCGGTATGACCGGGAAAGTTGTGTGGTACTACCGCAACCCGGTATGACCGCGCTTTACTTGGCGGTATTACCGCATTCTGAACGTCTTAGCCAACTAATCGCTAATGCGGTACGACCGGCTCTTGTAGCGGTACTACCGCATTGCAGTCGTTCCGATTTCTAGTTGGCGGTACGATAAAAACAGCAGAGGTGTATTTTGGTTCGGTGCCTCTCGTTGGAAATCGGTAGTACTGTGCATGAGAAATGGTACGACCGGAGAGCGGTATTACCGGATTCTAGTTGGCGGTAGTACCGCACCTTTCTGCGATGGCTTGTTTAGAAGCATTTATTGCAGATATATCTTTGTAATTAATGGTAATCATTGTGGGACTAACATTTTCCATGAGTTGGATGAATAGGTTATGTTCCAGGGTGATGAAGACTTTGGATGGTATCATGAGTTGATCATCATCAAGTCAAGGGTCAAGAAGAGGATGCATCATGTGTTGATGCATATCAAGATCTCGAAGAGGAGATGATCATGAGTTGATCATCAAGTCAAGAAAAGACTCATCATGTGTTGATAGAGGTCAAGTAAAGGATGCATCATGAGTAGATGCATGTCAAGACGATGACCCCACCTTGAATTGAAGATGTGCGTCATCAAGCTTCAAGAAGATGCTCAAGGCAAAGGTATGACTAGCTAGGACTAAGAATGTGTTCCTAGTCTTTTACCGGTCTTGGTGTTTGGTTGGAAGACCGGATTGCTAGTATAGGTTGCCATACTATTAAGAGGGGTCTTGTCTAGTAGCTTGAGTCTCATCATGTGTTGATAGCTCAATCTCGCTTGCTCTAGCTCATCATGGCATGATGCTATTGTTTGCAAATGTGTTTTGCAAATAGCCGAGGCTCATGCATTTAATCCTCGTAACATGTGACTATACTTTGCAAATGTGTTTTGCAAATAGTTGAAGTCCATGTACCCACTCCTTGTGGCATGATCTAAGTTTGCAAATGTGTTTTGCAAATTATTGAGATTCATGTATTTTCCCTTGGCATGGTCTAAGATTGCTTGTTGCTATTTCTTTGGATTTAGACCATGGTAGTAGCTCTTGGAGTTGTGCTTTTTGATTTGATTAAATGTGTTTAAGATCAATCAAATAGGTGGGTTGTGTAGCCCTCTGAATAAGCTTTCCATATAGTCCAAGATCACTCAATTCTGACATCGGAGTCAAAAGTTATGACCTTTTTACCGAGTGTCATCTGTGCTGAAATTAGGCTGCGGTACGACCGCCATGAGAAGAGCGGTACTACCGCACAGAACGGTAGTACCGCCCCTTGTGAGGGAGGTAGTACCGCACCAAGTCTGTAATGGCTAGTTTTTGGCTGTTTCGTCTCCAAACGGCTAGTTTTTGATGTAGAGGTTATAAATACCCCCTTGGCTGGTTGAGAGACAACCCTTGGCATCCCATTTCACTCACTTGAGCTAGTGTGAGCTTCTCCTCTCAATTGTGCATGTGTTGCACCTTGTGAGCAAGGAGAGATGTCTCTAGTTGCATGTGTTGCATCTAGAGGTGGATTTCGTATCCACTTGAGCTTGTGCATTCGTTGCACGTGGTGAGAGTCAAGCAAGGGGCTTGGCTTATTACTCTTAGTGTTTGCCGACACCTAGACGACATGGAGGCGTTGTGGTTCAGTGATCTTCTCAAGAAGCTTGTGAGAAGACGCGGCGTGTTATGGAGGTTGGAGCTCACCTACCCGGAGCAGGAAAGAGCTACCTCTAGTGGAATTGAGATATTTGGCTTAATTCGTGGAGCCAATCCAATTAGTTTGGGCTTATCTCAGCGTGGATTAGGGGAGACCGGCAAGTCTCCGAACACCACAGTAAAACGTCATTGTGTCATTGTGGTTTGCTCTCTAGTGATTTACTTTGTGCTATTTACATTCCTAGAATTAAATTGCTTACATGTTTTTGTATGATTGCTATCATTATCAATAGTCTTATATTGTTGGTGCACTTAGTCGAGACTAGTTGATTTAGATTTTAATTGAGCAAAACTGAATTGATTTACAATTCCGCATAAAACTCGGTTTTAGCCAAAAGATTTTAAAGACCGCCTATTCACCCCTCTCTAGTCGGCCTCCTCAATCTTACAGCGTTGGGTTTAACCATTCGAAAAAAATGGCATGGTCCGATCAGAAATTGACGACCCAGATTGCATGGAGCGTTCGGGTGGTCTGAAAGTCACAATTGATCTGGTCTGTCCATTTCAAATCGAATGGTTCACGCGCAATCTGGAGGTTGGGCTGAATCTAACCAGTTGACCGAAACTAATTTAAAAGATTTAGGTTTGACTAGGGGGTTTAAAATAGCAAATAAATTTATAAAAATCTGAAAATTTTCAGAGATGATACTGGGATGATATAGGTCCCATATAAAATTTTAATACTCACTATTCACGATTTAGATACTTACTTTAAATTCTTGACCGAAAGGGTTTGATTAAGAAACAAATATTTTTCTTAAAGTCAAACTAATTTCTAAAAATTTGACAAAAAATATTTTTATTCAAGATAATTTATCTAGTATTTGATTAAATTATTACCCGAGTTATTTACAAGTATTAGTTTCAGTTTTTCTTAAGGAGTTTGTTTTCAAGTTTTAAGTTTGACTTGAATGTGAATTGTTCAAATGCAAGAAATTGTGCAAATGATCTAAAATGTCTTGTATGCTTATGAAATGCATATAAATACCTTTTACTTAAATTGTGACTGTTACATCCAGGTTGGTCGAAACCTGTTTGGCCAATGTACAGCCTGGAGCCCTACGGAGAAAGCTTGACAAGCTGTAATTGATTCATGGCGCCTTCTTTGGAAAGGTATCGGATTGTAATCGGTTGGAGACCGGTTTCTAAAATTGGAGTGCTAGAGCTCCGGTGTCTCAATTCAGTTGTGGACATTGGTATGACGCCTACGACCGCCTGCTTGGTTTAGACGATGCCAGAGATCATTTGGGCCAAGCAATCTCTCCTCTCGGAGAGGTGAGGGAATGGCTACTTGAAATAGCTTTCTTCCCTCGTGACTCCTTGGTCGGAATCGTCGAGGAGGTCTTGGTATCGATTGGCTTCCAATCCGACCATGTTGCCCTCTACTGAGGGAGGAACGTTGGGATGAAGTCATGGTTTGAATTCGTGAATTTCTTTGTTTCTGGTATGCTTCTGTTCGCTGCATTGTTTGTTGAAAAATTTCTGATACCTGACCTACAAGTTGCATAAAACCTGGGGTCTCTGCTAGAGCAGGGTTAGAATTATTTAAAATATTTTGAACACGCTGCAAATTTTGTTCCGTTACCGAAGGTCTCGGAGGATTCATGCCGGTAGTAGGTGTTCGAAGATTTGAACTTTTCCCCCGACCTTCTGGTTGGTTCTGTCCGATCAGTTACTCTAGGTGGGGTAGAACCAGGCGAATTAACTGATGGACGTCTATCAGTTCTGTTACCTCTGGTATTTGGTGCTTGATGGACTGTATCATTTCCACCAGCACGTGGGGGCGTGGCAGATTGTGTAGGGCCGTACATGGCATTTTGATCTGTATCTCCGATTGCATTGACCTCGTGCCTCCAACATCGATCTTCCAACGAGTTTCCATCATAACTAATGGAGAGCCTTCCAATGCTTCTGCGAGGAGTTTCCACGACGGAGAGCAGTCGGAGATTAGCACCTCCTGAGGTTTTGCAGTGGGCTCAGCCTGATCTCGTGGATTGCCGATCGTATGCTGAGCCTTATCATTCCCACTTGGCCCACAACCAATGGGGGTTTCATCGACGCTGTTACCAGATGTCGGTTGGCTCCTGGAATCGCTAGAAGCCGTTGGTGAATACCTTTCAGCCATGATCTCATTGAGAGTACATTGATCATCGAGTTGCGGTGCTGAATTTTAGTCACCTTTTTCGTCGATCGAAAAGACCGGGCTTGGAGAGATCCTCGGACATTCCGAGCTGGTCGGAAGTGCTGGTTCCTCTGAAAGTGCCACTTGTCATAGTGGTGCATCCTCATCCATCTAGTCGATTTCACTAATGTTTGCGACATGCGAGCCAGTGGAGGAGGAGGATGATGACATCCCATTTTCTTGCATGGCGCGGATGCATTCATCCATATCGAGGTTGGAGTAGTCCGCCAAGTCGAACCAGTTCTCCTCGTCCCAAACTCCTGTCATAGTCGCATGAGCGATTATGAGGGGTGAACGAGGATTTGATGAGCGAAGAATTTCTTTAGAAAAATATGCGCCTTCTTTCCCACGGACGGCGCCAGCTGTTGACGATCGAATCGCCGATCTTACGAAATAAAATAAAGGAAAATAATACAGATTTCTTGGGAGAGAATGAGACTGCTCTTTATTGATATGAACTGGCTATTATAGGGGGTACCTACGACCAGATGGTGGACTAATCCTAGTTACACTGAATATGATGCTTACTATACTATTGAATCAGGCTTAGAGCATGAATCTGAGGCTGATTGTACTACTCTGCTGCCCTAATCTGATGCCAGATGATCCTCTATCATCGTCCGCGCTCCATCCTTATATAACTTCCGAAGAGGTGGCAGTTGCTCCTAGAGAAGACGTCCGTTGTGAAGCATTGCGGCTGATCAGGGCGAGGTGATGGTTGGTAAAGTATCAACTGCTTTGCAGTCAAGCGTCTGTGGGACACTCAACTGCACGGTGGTTGTTTATCAGTGTCTTAGGATTATATAACGTTGCGTGGTATGGAGTATACAGCACGTGTTCCATTCATCATACAATAAAAGAATATACTTGGAATTAGATCCGGATACCAGTTTATGTATCTTACGAGCAGCTACCTGGTCGTAGACTAGGTACATGATCTTGTCCGACCAGGGCACCCATTATGTAACATCTGGAATCCTTACGACCAGTGAGGTCGTTAGCCTTAGGGGTTACGACCACGAAGACGTATGGTCCTTTATTATGTATTAAAGTAATACATAGAGATTTTAATCCTCGTCAGACGCCAATTTCCAAATAGTCTGAATTGATTTCCAGGTTAGAAACGTGTGCAACATGGACTTGTTGGGATAGTAGTCTTGATCACATCAGGTTCAACTTTTTTTATATTAATTAGTCCTTTTTTAAATTTTATTTTAAAGTTAACCCCCGGCGAAGTTTATTACCAATTCTGTCTCTTTGGTCACGCTACCACCCGTGGCGTGGTAAAACAACATTGTTACGCCGTAAGATAAGTTCGCTAAATAGTACTTTTTGGCGTGATCAAACAACACTGTCACGTCACTGGTCGTGGTGTGACAAGAGCTTGCCTAGATATAAATTTGGCGTGTGATGTTGTTTTGTCACGCCACGGGTGGTGGCGTGACCAAATGAGTCAGAATTGGAAATAAAGTTTGACATGAGTTAACTTTAAAATAAATTTTTTAAAAGGGCTAATTAATAAAAAAATTCCATCAGGCTGGGTGAGAGATAAGGACATAACATGGTGGGTCCCACGAGTACTATACTTTACATCAAGCTAATTCGGAAAATACAAAAAGAAACAAAAGAAATTTATGGCACCCATCTTAGTACATAAAACGAACGGTCCAGATAGTGGCTTCACGTGAACCCAGGTTATCTCGATGATCCCTGCCGTAGCCGTGCGGAGAACATGACATTTGACAATAGGACTACAATAAAAATAAAAAAGAACATAGTAGGACATTGGACATTAGCACATATATTTATGACCTCCGCACATCTGTCGCTCTGGCATTGATATCCTGTGTATGGGTGTAAAAGAAGTAGATAATTTTCACCCATCCCATCGATGCTAGGGCGATAGATGTGCAGAGGAGGGAGGCCAGGCGGTGGCCTAAACGTCTAATGAGTGTCTCTTATCTAGAGTAGTCATGTGGTATTAAACTTTCCACATTCTAAGTCACATGAAATCATGAAACCCTAATTTTTGAAATCTAAAATCGTAATTTTTGAGACAATTTCAGAACATATAAAATTCTGAAAAAAAATACACAATCAATGTGCGGAGTGTAAGGAACCTTAAAAAAATTCATAATATTTGGACCTTATTTTTTATATTAAAAAATTCCTACAAACAGTATACTTACATGAATTTTCTAGAAAAATTCAGAATGAATAAATTTATGAAAAAATAACACAAGCAGGTACATTGTGTCGGGATGCTCCATTTTTTTTTTATAATTTTGGGAGCTCATTTTATATATTTAAAAATTCCCCAAAAAAGTACGCCTAAATGGATCTTCAAAAAATATGCTATGATGTGGAAAAGCCGACTACGAAGTCGTAGTTGTCACGGCATGGGGACGCGTGTTTGATCGGGACGACCTCCCGCATGATGACCGTACGGTAGAGTGTCATTTTTTGCAATTTGCACGTAATGAATGCTATTTTTCTAATACGCCGGCTAAAACGGCCAATTTGAAAAAAAAAATTTCAATTTTCTGATGTAGGGCGCTACATGTAACATTACAAAATAACAGGGATCTACGTGCACAAAAAGTACCGAAACTACTCTCTACTCTGTCAGTCTCTACAACTTTTTCAGATCCGACCACTCCCCTTCCTACCCTCTGCCTGCACTCCCATTTCCCCGAACCCGTCGGGCCCTAAACCCAACCACTTCTGCTCGTCGTCGGAACTCGGAAGCATCGGTGGGGGCGGAAATGGAGGCGGCGCTGGAGGCGGCGCGCGCCAAGGACACGAAGGAGCGGCTGGCCGGGGTGGAGCGGCTGCACGAGGCGCTGGAGGCGGCGGCGCGGCGGGGGCTGACGGCGGCGGAGGTGGCGTCGCTGGTCGACACCTGCATGGATCTGACCAAGGACGCCAACTTCCGCGTCGTCCAGGGTGGGCTGCAGGCGCTCTCCGCCGCCGCCGTGCTCGCCGGCGACCACTTTAAGATCCACCTGAACGCTCTCGTGCCCACCGCCGTCGAGTGCCTAGGCGATGGCAAGCAGCCTGTTCGCGACGCCGCCCGGCAGCTCCTGGTCACGCTCATGGAGGTCAGCTTCTTCATTGTTGCCTTTTGCAATCGATATCGTTTGCTCTCTCCGAGTCGGGGTCTGTGGTGAAATGTTGATTCGATGATGGGTGAAGTTGCAATGAACTGTAGTTCAAGCGGAAGATCTGAATTTCTCGGTACTGAGATTGCGCACTTGCGATGTGTTGTGTTGAAGTGGGTGAGGAGGTGGAACTTTGGGGCTTGGTGTCGTTATGCATTTCGAGCTTGAGCAGAAGTTGTGAAATTATAAGTTGGTCCGTTCTAATATTATGGGTTGAATTTTGGGGGACGTATGCGTTTTGGATTTGAATGCAGTCGCAAATTTGAGTTCTGGAGGGGAATTTTAGCTATTACTTGCCTTGAAATCTGGACAATGTTTTGGACTAAAAGGCAGTACCAAATTTGAGTTATGAGCAGACACGTTTTACACTTTTTAAGTCGAAATCTGTTGGTTTCTGGTGTGAATTAACAGTGTTTGGGCTTTATGTAATTGCGGTTTTGAGTAATGATCTTGATCTTTTTTAATTGTGCACTTTGGTGTTCACTTGAGTTCCGGGACACCAGTATCGGAGTAGAAAATGGAATTATTTTGGTACGTAAGCTATTGAGGCAGAACTGGAAATTTGTTTCAGGGGTATTCTCTGTATGGCTTTCGGACTACTACAATGTTGGATTGTTGGTGCATGCGCGCGCTGGGCACTGTGCCGTGCTGACCTCTGCTTTCCTTTCCTTTTAAGATTTTACATTTAGGTTTCTGCAAAACGGACCAGGGGTATCCACTCCTTTCGAAAAATAAACATTCCAGGGGAATTCTAATGACACCTAAGTGAATTAGATGATAAATTGATAATTTCTAGTGAATGGAACAAACTTTTGACCTGAACTGAGGCTGAATGGTGCAATATTTTGACCTGAATGGAGGCAACAGTTTGGAGTTCACTACATTCCATTGTGCTCTTTAATCAGTTAATGCTTACTTGAGTGTTGAGATGGAGATTTGGAGTAGAATGTGTGTATATAGACTTGAACGGTTAGTGTATTTTGCTTTTCAGTGGAAGGATGTTCTCCATCGTGTCTGATAGTTCAAAATTGCTTCATGATATCTGTTTTAGGTGCAAGTGTGGATTTTGGCCAAGCAGAGGTAGCGAATCAAACTGTTGTTTCCCCTTTTCCGTGCACATGGCTGCTTCTTTTTGTCATAATTATGCATGTCAAGTTGCAGTGATGTGGATTTTGATTTTTGTATGCTGTAGTGATGGGTGGATGCAGCTCTTTGTAAAATTGATGTTTTGTTTGTACTTCAAACAAGATGTTGTCCATCATTACAGCATTAAAATTCTCATTTGTACTTTGAATAAAACATTTTCCTTAGTGTTCTGAACTTTGATATGTCATATATTCCGTATGCTGCATATTCTCTTGTATGCATGGAATTTTCTCTTTTTGAGTTGCACTGTAATTTGTTATGTTACCGATCATTTATCTTCCGTGGTTATCTTGCGGGGCATATTGAACTAATTTTCTCTCTACACTCCCAGGTTTCTTCACCAACAATCATTGTTGAAAGAGCTGGAAGTTATGCTTGGACTCACAGGAGCTGGAGAGTGCGGGAAGAGTTTGTACGCACTGTAGCAACGTCAGTTGGGCTTTTTGCTTCTACAGAGCTCCCTCTACAGCGAGTGTTGCTTTCACCTGTATGTCAGAATGTGATTTTTTTTCTTATTGAATAGGTTCTAGGTTCTTCATTTATTTTCTTGCATAATTGGTAATGCTGACTGCTAAGCTTGTTTTGGCTTTGCAGGTCCTGCAATTGATGAATGATTCGAACAAAAGTGTTAGAGATGCTGCAATCTCATGTATTGAGGTGGTTTATTACGAACCTGCCCAAATTGACGCTTTTCAATTTCTTACACAAAATGTTGAGCAACTCACACTTCTTCTATTTGTTCATTCTTTTCATTAGTGTTTTTTGGGTTTTCTCTCACGTCTAAGTTCTCAGTTATAGTTCCATCCTTCATATTTTAAGTGTATTGTATAGTAGGTTGACTTCTTCTCGTACCAAGCTAATGCACTTAAAGGATGCAAATTAAATGCTTGGATGTTCTCTTCAGGTGTTACTTTCCATTTCTCATACTCAACCTCTTCTATTTCACCCATTCCGCATTTTAACTATATACTTCGTTGAACTAGTATATTTGATAAGACACTATTACTTTCTTACTGTGTGGCTATTTGCAGCATACCAAAGTTCACTTTAGTTTGGTACCAACCAGGCAACCATTTTGATGTTGAAAATAAAGCAACACCAACTTTTGTGGTCATGCAATTTACCTATATCCAAAATCCAAATGCTAGGAAGGTGAACAAAACAAGATTTTTTCTTCTACTTTACCATTCTCAAAGTTTTATGACTTAACAAGGGTGTAGGGAATAGGGATAGTCTTCATTGGTCTAGGTATAGATAGGGTAGACATGATAATATTGATGAGTGAATGTAAAAAAGTGAGGATGAATAAGAGGGATCTTGAAATCATCTGCAGATTGAATATGGTATTTTCTTGTTCCTTGGGTGTACGCCAATGTAAAACATCCGCTGACTACTCCTGCATGTGACTTTCCCTGATATTCTGCACAAATATTTTATTGAAGTGCTTTATTCTGTAATCGAATAATTTGCATTATCTGTATTCACTTCAGGAGATGTACAGAAATATGGGATCTCAGTTCCATGAAGAGTTGCAGCGCCATAATCTGCCCTCTTACATGGTAATTTATGTGTCCTTTACTCCTTTATCACGGTGATATCTCCATTGTTATCGATTTCTTTCATCTTGGTAGTTGCACTAGTAGTAAATTGGAGGATTTAGCTCTTACTATGCCCCAAAGTTTAAAGTTAGCCACACTGACACATTCTGATTATCCTTTCTTCGCTTTGTTTGATTTTTCAGCTAAAGGAAATAAATTCAAGATTGGATAAAATAGAACCAAAGGTTCCCTCATCTGATGGTGCTAGAATGCAATACAAGGCCATGGAAAGATCTGTTAGTGCTAATCCAAAAAGAGGTAGTCCAAGGAAAAAAAGCACACCAAGGGAAAGCACATTATTTGGAGGCAAGTTTTACTTTTTAGCTTGCTGCAAGATTCCATTCTATTTGATTAGTAATTTAGTATTAAAGATTTGACCAAAGGTGTTATCAGTTTGTGTCAACCAAGATTTTAAGTAACGGCTAGGCATAATGATTAATGAGAGATTCCTTGCTCTTCTTTGTATGCATCTGAGTGGACTTTTTCGGTTGTTACTAGAGCATGTATCATCATTACCATGATTGTCCACTATGTAAACTTGTAAAGTCTCTCTCTCTCTCTCTCATTGCAGTGAGTAACCTTTTATTTTAGCGCTCCTTGATCTGGGAGTTTATGCCATTATTCAAAAAGTTGAATATCATGAGTTGGATTTAAGAACAATGAATTTTGTTGGCTTGTTACTATTAATGATGTGTAATTTGATTGTATGGTCAATGGTTTTATACTTTTTGAAAGATGTATGCGTAGAAGAGTTACTTGAGCAGACTGAAATTGTCAAGTCCATTGCTACTAATCTGGTGAGATAGTGTTACCAGTCATTGTGTGCTGTGTGCTCTATTCCACATGGCACTCCTTTGTCGTCGTGTATGGATAATGATCATTAAAAGACATTTAGTTGGTCCATGACTTCAAAATTCTGGCAGACTGCAGCGGTAGATGTCTCCATGTGTATCCAGTGAAACACTTAAAGCGGACATCACATGTTCCTTCACAAAACTATGCTTAGATGGTTAGATATTACTATTAGCCTTGAAATATTTTGCACGTTAGTTATTGCTATATCCATTCTGGTGTTGCATCAATTGAAATTTGAAAGTCCATTTAATGTGCTAAAATGCAGTTGTCCCTATCAGGGGCATGCATTATCATATTTTTTCCTCCATTAGAAACAACAGCATCATCTCTTTGCTCGGTATATAAGCTAGAGGCTTCCAGTTCCACTATTTTGGTAGGAACTTTTGTTAACTAAATAAATTAGCAAACAGAGTGTCAGTAGTCCGAAGTTCGTTCTGTTGTGGGCCTTGTGGCCATATTGGATTTATACAAACTTACTGTTTCTGAAGTTTTGTATCAATAGCAACACATTCACCATATTGATCATGCACTGCTAAATTTTGTGCCATTCACAGGCGATACAGATATTACTGAAAAGTCAGTGGAACCCATAAGAGTTCATTCAGAGAAAGAATTAGTTAGAGAGATTGAGAAGATTGCTTCTGCCCTTAATCCAGAAAAGGACTGGTCTATACGTATCGCTGCAATTCAAAGGATTGAAGCCTTGGTATACGGAGGTTGGTATTTGTTACCCATGTCCTATTTTCATATCGATATTTTTGTTTTGTCAATGAATAGCTTTCTTTTAAAAAATATACCTGTCGTGGGCTTGTAGTCCTCGTAACATGTAAAAGATGAATTAAGGGAAGCTCCACGCTCCAGAGATAGATGATCCTTTTTTATTAATAAGCAAAATAATAAAATAGAGCAAACCCATCCCATTTTTTCAAAATTTAGGCAGGATGCAGTCTAACAAGGAGTTCAGGTCTGGATGCTGGAAACCAGATCATCCATGAGAGACACTTTCCATCTCATCCACTTGGGTCATAGCAAAAGCGTTTCAAGTACTCTTTGAGTCTTGGACATCAAAATGGTGTTAGTGGGCATGGTGCCTTCTCACCGATCAGAGATCACAACACTCTTGCTGCTCAAAAGAAATGAAAAGCAAGTGCGAACCCTGACATAAGCATATAGTGTGAGTGTGCTATCCAAGGTATTGTCCCTTTTAATTGGACCAAAATAAGTAGGTCTCAAGTTTCAGTGTTAATTCATGTAAGGAAGGGGGATAATCACATGTATCTGTGAAACGGATGTCCTATTTGGCAACCCACCCCAACAGTGACCACCTAGATAACACTTCGTTTCAATTATTAGTCTTTGCTGAATAGTGGTTGCTATAATTAAGACTGACAGACTGACATTTGTTAGCACCTTAGTGTTAGATGTATATGTCTCTTGGTATATGTTAGGTTGTATAGGGTGCTCTTTGCATATTTACCTAGACATGTAACTTATATATTTGGCCTTTGGCCCATGGAATAGAGAGGGAGGTTCATTCCAACATGGTATCGGAGCTAGGAACTCTCTCTCTCTCGATCCCAAAAAAGCCCCTGGCTAGCGCCGCTGCCCTGGGCCGCTGCCGCCACCCTCTGCTCTGCCCCTTTCTTTGCCCCGCTCGATGCCGCCGGGCCGCAAGTCTTCCCCGACACCGCCCTCACGCTGAGCCTACCCTGCCCCCAGCCGCGTCAACACCCCCGACACCCCTCTGTCATCCGGCGGGCCACTGTCGCCCGGATCTGCGCCGAGGCTATAAAATCAAAGTTTAACAACCTAAGAAACAAGGTCTCTGATGCAATTTACTACTTTTTTTTGAAGAAATCAATTGCTCTGTTTTAAGAACATTCCTTAACATGGTTCAATTTTCCACCAGACTGCCCTATGGCCATTATTCCTTAACATGGTGACCCACTGACCGGCCAGCGGCCATGAATTAGAATGCCATATCGATGTCAGTAGTTTGCATAGCAGAGATGCCAACTGTTGAAGCATGTAGCTGTATAGAAATTCATTTGAGTGAGACAAGCTAGGCCTTGGAAATTAATAGATTGGAATCGTAAAACTATTTTTTTCTTTACATTTATTAATATAATATTACACGATTCTGTGGTTCATAGTGTTGGCTGCTCAAATATAATGTCACATATTCACTATTACTAAGCTCTCTCTTGCTAACATAATTTTGCGTATTTTGCTTGAAACTATTCTTCTCTTTTTTTAATCAGGTGCAATTGATTATCCATCATTTCTCATGCTCTTGAAGCAGCTAGTTCCCCCATTGTCCTCTCAGCTATCCGATCGACGGTCCAGCATAATAAAGCAGGTATTCTCTTCTTGCCCATTGATCTTTATTTTGATAACTGAATGTTAATTTCATTCTTGCAACAGAAACAGGCATTTTCCCAAAATCACCGGATCAGTGATACAGATACATATATGTATTAAAAAATAAAAATTGAAAAGATTGTTGATAATGATAGGTAATATTAAAAGTCAATCACGGCCGCTACAACACAAGTACCATGAGACAAACCATAGTTATCAGATCGCGGGTCGACGCCACGATCCACGACCCCGGATCACGCGTCCCGGATCGTGGGTCACCGGCGATTTGGGTCGCTGCCGGGACACCGTCGGGTCATGAGAGGAGAGGAGGGGGAGAGGGGGATGGAGGAGGGAGGAGTAAGCTAGCCCTAGCTGCCACCGTCGATTCAAGTCGTTGCCGCTGCAGTGGTTGCTCACATGTATTTTTTCTTCTCTTTTCTCACCTCTCCTCTCCTCTATTTCTTCTTCACTGAGCCAGATCTGGAGGGGAAGAGTGACAAGGGTAGGAGTAGCACCATTGAGAAGGAAGAAGAGGCAAATGAGCAGTGGGGTTTGAGGAAGAACTAGTGAAGAGCAGCATGGAAGAGAGGAAGAAGAATCTCGGGATGGAGGAGAGGAAGAAGTAAAGGGTGCAAGGATCTTCTGTGGCTGGCAGCTGGCTGGCTGCCCATGTGCCTCCTGCCAGGGATCTTCTGTGGCCATCATCATAATAGCATGTCTTGAATAGTACAGGATCTTCTGTGGCCTTTATCATAACAACTTGTCTTGAATAATACACGTATCTTGTGGTATTATGTGACTTATAATGTATCTATGTATCATTGACCCGGATTTTTTGGGGTCACGTCCTGTGTCCCGAAAAACCCTACTCCCCTTCGACCCACATTTTTAGCCACCTGCGACCCGAACCCGTTCCTCGACCCGGTCGACCCGGGTTCCTGGTGACTATGAGACAAACTCACTAAGATTACCAGTTTTATCTCAAGTTTTCAACATGGTTCCAAAGAGGTTTATAACCATCTATTATATGCTGCATTGGAGCCTATGTTGCACCGATACGCGATACCGATACGGCGATACCCCATTTCTCCGAAAAACCCGATACGGCGATACGGATGTGTGTGTGTGTATATATATATATATATGTATGTATGTATGTATGTATTAAAAATAGTAAAAATATAAAATGAGATACTTGATAAGTTTGAGACTTTAAGTCAAGGGTTTACCAATGTATGTAAATTTGTCCATGTATGTATGTAAATTTACTCCATTTGTCCCAAGATATAAGTAAATTTATCAATCACAAAAAGAAAATAAGTAGAAATGTAGATACTAGTCACAAAAAGAAACAATCTAACTAATGACTAGATGTCCACATGCATCGTAAGACCACCAACAATCTAACAAAATCAACTACATTAACACCACCACCGCCACATCTCCCCATCCACTTAACAACAAAGAATTGCCACCACCTGGCCACATATCCTCCCACCGCCACATCTCCCCAGTTCATCTTCAATCCCCACCACCACCGCCACATCTCCTCCACTAACAACAAAGAAGTTCACCTTCAATCCCCACCACCACCGGATCGAGAGAGAGAGAGAGCGATCTGCCGGTCGTCACGGTCGACGGAGGAGCACTGTCGCCGCCTCGCCGCCGCTGCCGCTTGCCAGGAGGAGGGCCGCTCAGCCAGGTCGCATGGAGGAGGTCCGTGGAGGCCGCCGCCGCCCGCCGCCGCCGCCTCGCCGGTCGCCGCCTCTGCGCACGCCGCATGGCTCACTCGCTCTCTGCGCACGGGAGACAGAGGGAGGCGCGGCGCATCTGGGTGGAGGCATCTGGGTGCAGCAGAGGTTAGCATCTTCCATGGGCTTGGCCAGAACAGTAGCGGGCTGGGCTTCTTTCCACGCTGATATCGGTGTATTGGGGTGTATCGGGGCGTATCGGAATTACATTTCTTTTTTTTTAAATAAAAAGAATACCGATACTTCCCGATACGTGTCGAACAGATCGGGCAGATCCGTACCGATCACGTGTCGGGATACTGCATGACTGGCGCTTTGAGTGGCGTATCGGTGCATCAGAGATTGGAGCTGAAAGAATGGAATTAATGCTAATGTCCTGGAATGGAAAATCAACCATTTGAAATCATTACCTCTATGCCCCCTTTTTTTAGTCCGGAAAGAAAATGAGAAAAAACATGTGCTAGCTTATTCTTGAAGATAATATGAGTGCTGGAGCTTTCATCTTTGCTTAGTTGTTGACATTGGGGGGTTGCGTGCATGTGTAAGTCAAGTCTCTCATCTAGGACATGCATGATACACTAGATGGAGTCAACCTTTTACTTTTGAAATTTTCAGTAAGCCATCAGCATCAGTGGCCAAAAGTTCCCCAACTTTCAATTGAACGCCAATTTTTGAGTTACTGCTAAACATTCGTTCAGTCTAAAGTTCCTTCATTTTATAAGGGTGTAGGCGTTATGGAATTCTGTTAGAACATTTTTCTGGTTAAATTTGCAGTGACAGGACAACTTCTTGGTGATGAAAAATTTGCTGACTCGGTTTTTTCCCCAGGCATGTCATCTACTTAATGTATTGTCAAAGGAACTCCTTTGTGACTTTGAAGCATGTGCTGAAATATTTATTCCGGTAATCCTAGAAGCTGTTTCAGTGTATTGCAATTGTTGCCTTATGCTTTATCAATAGAGCTAACATATTGGTGAAATTCTCAGGTACTTTTTAAGCTTGTTGTCATAACTGTGCTTGTGATTGCCGAATCTGCGGACACCTGCATAAAAACTGTGAGATACCTGCATTCGTTTATTGAACCATGGTACTTCCTTTCATTACGTATTTTCCTTTTCTGACATGTAATATCTTGCAGATCCTGCGGAACTGCAAGGTTTCACGTATTCTTCCTTTTATAGTTGACACGGCAAAGAATGACCGCGGTGCAGTCCTCCGTGCTAGGTAGTGTTTAGCGTTGTCTCAGCATCCATGGGTTTTAAAGCTACTCATGTCTACGTCCTACTATGGCAGGTGTTGTGAATATGCACTCCTAATATTGGAATATTGGGCAGATGCTCTAGAAATACAACGTTCAGCTGATTTATATGAAGATCTAATAAAGTTCTGTGTGGCAGATGCAATGAGTGAGGTAGGACTAACAGCATCCATGTTTCCTGAGTTAATTCACCATTAATGTAATACCGTTCAATATTGAAAGCCTGAAACTTGTCTGTATTTGTATTGTTCTTGTATTTAATGCCATTTTGCAAATACAGGTTCGTGCGACTGCAAGAACTTGCTATAGGATGTTCAAAAAGACATGGCCTGAGCGTTCACGTCGGCTTTTTATGTCATTTGATCCTGCAATACAGAGGGTATATAATTTTGCTTTTCTGCGCGCTTTTCCTCTTCACAATCTATCAAACCTATAACAGAAAAAGTGAGGTTAAAGAAGCTAATTTTATATTTATTATTGTCCTGTGTCACCAATTTTCAAGAAAAAAAGAGAGGAAGCTATAGCTCTTTATAGAAAGAACCATGTAACAATCTTCCACCTAAGAACATTATATGGATCTTTTATGGATATCATGGAAGCGGAGTCCTGAATATTGGTTTTGCAATATCTTCCGCTGGGTTATTTTATGCTTGAATAAATATTTAACAGCAGTATATGTCAATCCTGTGTTTTATTTGGAATCACAATTCTATATTCGATTATAACAGCTCAGAATTTTTCGTAAATTGGTGTAAAGTGTTAGTTTAATCTTGTCACGTTTAGTTTGTTTGGTTTGTGTCTGCATGGCACCATACATGCTGCACGTCTGCACGTTTGAGTTCTGTGTTTGTTTTAACCGATGGAGCAAGTCTCCTGTAGTAGTGGCGTGAGTATCAAATCGAGCTAGTGCTCACCGAAAGTCAAGGACGAATATCTTTGTATTCCCATTGATAAAGTTTAGTTGAAATAACAGAAAATAGATGCCAATCAAGTTGCTGCGGCTTCACAAAAAGTTCTCTCTGCGTTCTCCACTATGAATTCGTGTGTGTTCCAAAGGAAGCCATGAGTGAGTTCTCTCCAGAGGCTAATACCAATAATTGGTATCAGAGCGAGGTTCGACGTGAGATGTTGCCTGGCGATGGCTCATCGGCGATGGCGTGCCTTGATGACTTAGGTCTTGCTGCGTCTTTGGTGAACGCGCGCACCGGGGGTGGGGGGGGGGTGGGGCTGGATGCCACCGAGGAGAGGCGGCTCGTTCAAAAGCTCGAGGCCTACGAGTTGGCGGCAACCTGACGCAAGTTGTGTGCGTGTCACCAAAGATTTTGTTTTCTGTGGTTTGCTTCTCCCAAGTGAGAGTTTAGTTGGCACTAGGCAGTTGCGGTGCTGTGTTCGAGTGTGTCACGGTGTGTTGAATGCCTAAGATCATGCTGAGTGTAATGAATATTGTGCATGTATTGAAGAGGTCCAATGGGCAATATATATAGGGTATACAAGGGTGATATGCCATATACAGATAAGGAAATATAAAAGGCAGGTAAGGAAATACAAAATAGTTCCTATTCAAACCCCCCCTCCCCCCCCAAAAAAAGCAAGGTGTATGCAATAGCATTACATTTGGAAAGGGTTGACACTAAAATATGGAAAATCCAAAGTCCGAGTATTGATAATGTCGTCGTAGCATGCAACTCTTGGAAAATATGTCGAGTATCAAAAGATCCCCCATCCGGGGTAGTGCGACAGCCCATAAAGCGCAAGGTGCAGGGGCTGAGAAAGTAGAGGCAAGCGAGAGCAAAGTCGACCGCGACAACACGACGAAGAAGAAGATGAAACTGATGAAAATAGAGAAAGATGTCAAATCAAGTCAAAGAGGAATAGATATAAGCATGGCGGCGCAAATCGAAGTCTAAGACGGCGGCGGCGCAGTGCATAAGAAGCACAACGGAGGCGTAGTGTGGAAGAAGCGCGGCGACCTTAGAAGCTCGGGGCGACGGCATCATAACGACTTCTACGATCTGCAGCGGTTCGGAGAGAAGAGCGGCAGCTGCTGCATGCAAAAGAAATTCCTATGCTTCTGTGACTTGACAATAAATTTGTTGACTCGCATGGCTTAGACGAACTCAAAGATAGATACGGACTTGGATGGACGCAATGGAAGAAAAAAACACAAAGAATAACTAGCAGTAGCAGCAACAGCATGCGGTCGCCCTGTTTGGATGGGACTTCCATGTGCTCCCAGTGAGCCTAAATTTGTTGCTTTCCTCTCCTCCCCGAACCAAAAAAACATTGCATCTCCTCATCCAACTTAGGCAACACCAATAGCCATCCCTCTCCACCGATAGCAGCAATCTGGCGTGGAGGCTGCGACGCTTTGACGCGAAGCGAAGCGACGACGAGAAACTTCAGGCTAGCAGCTGGCTCGGAGAAGCGGCGGCTTCGGTCTTTGTAGAGCTCGATCCGTGGTGGCGAGAGTCGAAACGGGGCGACGACTCCTCTCGTCTAGCAGCCGAAGCAAAGGAGGGAGGAGGCGCCGAGCAGAGGATGGCGGCGGCGGCGGTCCAAGAAGACGATGGGCGATCTGGAGTCGGCGGCTGCACCAGGCGCACACGAGGAGGGAGCTCGGGGAGCAGCTCCGTAGCAGAGGACCGCGGGGTGGCGCGGTGCGACGGCGATGTAGGCGTCCGGGTCGAAGTCGGCGCGGAGGAAGACCTCCGGCTTGAACCAGGGTGCACCTCGATGGGCTCGCCGAAGAGGTCCGTTGACTGCGGCTGGGACGCCATGGCAAGGGTTCTAGTGCCTTCTTCAGCAAGGGCGGCGGCTTTCGTGGCGCCAAGTGCAAGACGCTGCTGAAGCTGTCGATCCTGCGGAGGAGGAGGCCTGATCCAGATCGGATCTGGGGAGGCGGCGGCCGAGAAGAAGCGCGAAGGCGCGTCTCGGGCACGAGATCAGGGCGACGTCGGGTAGAGACGACACCCCCAAAGCCGGATCTGAGGTAGAGGACGCGTAGGGAAGGCCGCCCCTGGGAGTGGAGATTGCTCCTCCCGAGGGCAGCGGCGACGGCTGCAGTAAACCTTAACCCTAACCCTAACCTTAGCTCTGATATCATGTTATGAAAATTGTGTATGTATTGAAGAGGCCTAATGGGCAATATATATAAGGTGTACAAGGGTGATATGCCATATACAGATAAAAAAATATAAAAGACAGATAAGGAAATACAAAAGAGTTCCTATTCTAACACCCTATTCTAACACCGAGGATGGGGATCTCCATCGCTGTTGAGTTGTGTAACCGACGGAGAAGCAACAGTGAAGAGGAGAGGAGAAAAGCCACGGCTAGGCAGTTGCGGCCGTGTGCCAAACTCTGTGTGTGAGTTCGTTCTCTGTGTTCATCTCCGCCACATGAGAAGCTGTGCGTGTTCATCCTCTTCCTCATGATAGTGTGTGTTCTTCTATGAGTTGAGTCCACGAGATAGCGTGAGTGATCCAGGCGTTGTGCCAACATTCGTGATAGAGAGGGAGGCCACGCTAGGGGTGGCAGAGCTCGGCGCGAGCAGCGGCGCGTCGGCGATTTTGGAGCAGGGGACGACTTGAAATGGCGGCACGTCGACAACGCGCAGTGACGAGGTCGGCGTCGCTCGGGCTCAGGCCGAGGGTGACTCGAAACGGCGGCGCGGCAGCCACACACGGTGAAGAGGTCGGTGTTGCTCGAGCTCTGGCTGGGGGCAACTTGAAGTGGCGGTGCGGCAGTGAGCGCGTCTTGCAACGCTGGATCGACAGCGATCGTAGTAAGTTGACAAGGCTCCAAGATGACGGCTGCAGCCCCCACAACGAGCAGAGACTGATGGCGGGCTCGATCTGGGTAGCAACCATGAGCGGACAAGCCACATCGGCGAGCTTGATTCGGGCATAAATCGCAGGTGGATTGCAAGATATGTTCACGAGATCAAAGCACAATCACGCGGCCAACAATCGCTGCAAGGAATAAGAGCCAATTTGGGCGGCGATGGCTTCTTGCTGGTAACTGAGGAGGCCGCCCCCAGGAGTGGAGATTGCTCCTCCCGGCGGCAGTAGAGGCCGAGTGGAGGCTAGGCGGCGGCTGCTGCTACAGTAAACCATAGCCCCAACCTTAGCTTTCATACCATGTTAAGTTGCATGTACCAATTAGTTCACCCAAAAACTTAAGCTGATGAGAAAAGACGGACAATTCATTTATACTTCAACAGTTCAAAACTCCTCTCACGTGTAGGCTCTCTCGGGCTTAAGGCGTGGAATAGAAGTGGGCTACAATTATTTTTCTTTAATTGCGCCAACCGGGTCTTGAACCCTTAATAGAAATAACAGAAAATAGATACCAAGCAAGTTGCTGCGGCGTCACAAAAAGTTCTCTGTGCGTTCATCCCCTTCCACTGTGAATTCGTGTGTGCGTACGTCCACTGTGAGCATGTGTATTCCAAAGGAAGCTATGAGTGAGTTCTCTCTAGGGGCTAATCCTAGCATAAAGCAGTGTAAAGAAAGTATTCTACATGTTTATGTAGTAGATGATTTACTCTGATTAGTTCGAGGCTGAGGAGCATTGCTAGTTAGTTGTTTTACGAACCCTGTGTAAATTCTTTCTAGCTTAACCTTGGAACTTAATTATTTTTGCAAACATATTTTGTATAACAATTTTTTTTTTCAAATTATGTATAACAATTTGCATTTTTGTTATGTCAAAAATATTTGCTGAAACAGTATGGATGCTAGACTATGCTGTTGCGCAGGATTTCTGTTAGTTCGACCTAAAATTGGAAGCATTTGCAGATAATAAATGATGAAGATGGGGGCATGCACAAGCGGTATCCTTCTCCGTCATTGCGTGAGAAGGGTGTTCAACTTTCTCGTACTTCGTCTCATGCAAGTGGTACACATTTAGCCGGATACGGCACTTCATCTATTGTTGCAATGGACAAGAGTGCAGCAATTTCTTCTCAATCGTCTCTCTCTTCAAGTATTCTTCTGTCACAGTCGAAGACAATTGGTAGAAGTGCTGAAAGAAGCATAGAGAGTGTGCTTAGTTCAAGCAAACAAAAGGTTTCAGCCATTGAAAGTCTATTGAAAGGTGTAGGCATGTCAGACAGGCAAAATTTCTCAGCTGTGCGCTCAACAAGCTTGGATCTTGGTATTCTTTAAGCTGCTTAATTGTAATTTGTAAATAAAATATCGGAGTTCTCTTTTATTATGTAGTCCAATCTCCTTCGCTATTGCTTTCACGACTTATTTTTCTATGTACTTGAGAAATCTTAATTTCCTTTTCTTTTCCTCCTAGTGCAGGAGTTGTTCCTCCATCCACTCGTGATCCTCCTATCCAGCTTGCTGCACCTGCTTCGGATCACCTATCTTTGCAGAATTATGCATTGTTGAATACATCCCTCCCTAGCATCAGTAGCACAAGAAATGGTGGTTCACGTTTCGTGGATACAGTGACCCCTCAGGTAGTCACCAAAGAGCGATCAAGGTCACCATACTTGAGTAATCTTTCATCCGAACCAATATCAGGATTGTCACTGCCTTACTTGAGAAGATCTTCAGGGAGATCTCAAGATGGTAGTGTTATGGATGAGAGTAATGATACATGGCCAACCAGGCGACTGCCACAAATGCAGATGGACAAACATTATGTTGATATGCCCTATAGGGATGCTAATGACAGAAATTCACACAACAACCATGTTCCACACTTCCAGAGGCCTCTTAGGAAGCAAGTGGTATCAAGGGCTTCTGCAAGTGGCAGGCACAGTTTTGATGATGGTCATGTCCCATCTAATGACATGTCTGGTTATACAGATGGTCCAGCATCTCTACATGATGCACTCTCTGAGGGTCTTAGTCCAAGTTCAGACTGGGTAGCTAGAGTTGCAGCCTTTAATTTTGTACAGACATTGCTGAAACAAGGACAGAAAGGCATTCAAGAAGTTACTCAGAACTTTGAAAAAGTTATGAAGCTATTTTTCCGTTATTTGGATGATCCTCATCACAAAGTTGCACAGGCAGCTTTCTCCACACTTGCAGATGTTATTCCAGCATGCAAGAAGCCATTCGAGAGCTATGTCGAAAGAATTTTACCATATGTCTTTTCAAGACTTATTGATCCAAAGGAATTGGTTAGACAACCATGTTCCTTGACCTTGGAAGTTGTTGGCCGAACATATGCTATTGACACATTGCTACCTGCGCTAGTACGTTCACTGGATGAACAAAGGTCTCCAAAGGCAAAGCTTGCTGTTCTTGAGTTCGCTAATAAGTCATTCAGCAAGTACACAGTAGACTCTGAAGGTTACAGTAACAGCGGCTTTCTTAAGCTCTGGCTTTCAAAACTAGCACCTTTCATACATGAAAAGAATGCAAAGTTGAAGGAAACATCCATTTCTGGAATCATATCGGTTTATTCTCATTTTGATTCAGCAGCAGTCCTAAATTTCATTCTAAGTCTGTCGATGCAAGAACAAAACCTTGTGAGGCGAGCGATGAAGCAATATACTCCTCGTATTGAGATCGATCTGGTAAACTACTTACAGAGCAAGAAAGAACGTCCACGGCCCAAATCTTATGACCAGGTTGATTTTGGAATTTCTTCTGAAGATGGTTATGCTCTGACATCAAAAAAGAGCTATCCTTTTGGACAGTTTTCTGCTAGTTCCCTTGACAATGAAGCAGGGAAGATTATGAACACAGTGCAGGAATCTACATTGCTTAATGGCCCTATTGGCCGAACAACCTCTGATGTCAGCATTGATCATGCTAACGAATGTTTCAAACCTGCCTCTGAAGCTAAAATTCTAACAGGAAATAGGGAATCAAAGAACAATGCTCGCTCATTTGTAGAAGCTGTGCGTTCATGGACATATTATCCTGAAAAATCAGATGCCCTCATCGATGATGAAAATTCTACTGGTACTCCTCGCCTGGATTTTGGCCGTCTTCTGGTTTCTGATGGACATACTGCTGTTGTTACAACTGCTGGGGAGAACACTCAAGAGGGAGATCCACTTGTTGATCGTAGTTCTGTGAAGACTAGCCCACCCACCAGCAACGGCCCCAGCATACCACAACTTCTTCATCGGGTATATCTGATATATCCTTTTTTCCCCTTTCATCTTTGTTGGTTCTCGGCTCAGATGGCAGGATGTACGGTTTAGGGTTTTAGCCTTGTAGGTTTTTTTCATAAGGCCCTCGTCTCTTTGACTTTAAGGAGGTTTCATTCCTAGCCTACTCCAACTTGTTTGGGACCAAAGGCTTTGTTGTTGTTGTTGTTGCATCTTTGTTGGTTCTGCTAGTAATGTTGCTATGTGTTGCTTTTACTTTTCGTCGTCCTATATAACATTGTGATTACATGTTTTCTACTTTTTTAGATGAGCAATGACGGTGAAGTTTCAAGCCTGGACAAGTGGGAGGCATTACAGCAGTTGGTTAAAGTTTCCACCAATAATGATAACTCTATATGGACAAAGGTTTGCAACCTTTCCTTTATTAATCCCCATTTCATTTCTTTTGGAAGAAAAACTTCGATTCTTAGTGCTTTCTTTTATTTGTTATGTTTTTTTTTGTGAAATTTCATCTTGACAATTGGGCTTAACCGCTTAACACTTGCATTGTATGTTAAAGTTCATTCAATCTTATAACTTTTTCCATCTGGTGCTAGTGCTACATTCCTTTTGTAACTGGTAACAGAAAAAGGAAAAATTCTGGAGAGTCTGTGCTGGGAGGGAGAGAAAAGCAGCAGGACATGCATTATGCGTGAAATGCATCATGCTCTTTTTATCTTCTTGATTTGCTTTTCTTTTCTCACCTTTCTCTAACATATGAATTGAATATGGTGACTCATTATTTTTTTTATTAGAGAAGTACAGGTACTACTATCGGTTGAAACGTTACCTCCTTTTTAGTACAATTCACCTGGTTGATTTGACTCTCGATGACATGGTTTCTGTAAATGATGAATGCTTCACCATTTCAACAACCGAGAAAAAGATATTTGATTGTCATTGCTTTCTAAATAGTGCATTGTGACTGCTGTCCAAAAAATACTCTACAACACAGTTACTATCTGTTCCTCTGCATCTAATATTTTACTTCGCCTTATTTCAGTATGCTATCATTCGATTGATGATATTTATATTCTAATGTCAGCTCTCCTGTGTTTCAATAGTATGTCAATCAGATTTTAACAACTGTCCTCGAGGTGTTGGATGACTCTGATTCTTCTGTCAGGGAGCTTTCTCTATCGTTAGTTGCTGAGATGCTCCACAATCAGGTTTTGTATTCACAAATAGTGCATGTAAGTAGGTAATCTAGTTGGTAGCTTGTTGATTAATATTGTCTATTATTTTCTCAGAAAGATCCTATGGAAGAATCTGTTGAGATTGTCCTTGAAAAGCTCCTGCATGTAACCAAAGATGTTGTGGCAAAGGTATATTTTCCTTCATTTAAGAAGTGTTCTCTTGTTTCTGGTGTGCTAATTATAACATGGTATCAGAGCAAAGGCTAGAGTTAGGGTTACTGTAGTCGCCGCCACCTCCTAGCCTCTACTCGCCTCCGCTTTCGCTAGCCCCGGGAGGACCAATCTTCGCTCCCGGGGGTGGCCTCCTTCTACTCGGTGTAGCTTCGTGCTTGACTTCGCCGGACCTCTTACTCGGCGCAGCAGCAGCAGCATCATCTTCGCCTGCTCCAGAGCCTGCATCGATCTCCACTGCGCCTCCTTCGCCGACCTCATCGGGCAGCCTCTCGTCACCCAAGCTTCTTGTGCTTGCACTACTGGAGGTCGTAGATCCATCTGCGCCATGCCACCATCACGCCTGGAGGTCGTCTTCCTCTTCTTCTTGTGCCTGGGGATCCATCTGCGCTGCCGCGCCTAGAACCTTCTCACCCGATGCAGATCCTCGGCCCTCGTTGTCCTCAGCGCGCTCTCCGCCTCCCACGCCTTCTTGCCGCCGGGAGAGGTTCCGCCGCCAGCTCCTCTGCTTTCATGCCCCGCCCGAGGTCGAGGTCGTCTTCTTGAGCTATATCGCTGTGCCGCCACCCTAGATCGGGCCGGCCCTTCCTCCTCGGCTTCTTTGCGCAGTGCCTTCCCGACCCACGCGCCGTCCCGTGGCCACGTGCTCCTCAAGAAGAAGTCGGACTCCGACTACTTCTGCTTGGGAAGGAAAGAAGAGTGGAGATGGTTGGAGTTTGATATGCCTGGTATTGGGATGGCTCGGTTGTGATTGGATGGCTATTGGGATGGGATGGCTCGGTTGTGATTTGGTTTGGCTTCTCCGTTTCTGGTTGGATGTGGAGAGGCACTGTTGCTGGCCTCTGATGCTGCTGGTATCTGCTGCTAGTATTTGCTACTAGTTATCCTTAGGCTTTTATTTCTTTGTGTCATTTCTTCCGTTGAGTCCATCCAAGTCCGTACAACTCAATCTTTGAGTTCGTCTAAGCCATACGAGTCCACAAATTTATTGTCAGTCATAGAAGTATAGGAATCGCTTTATGCATGGCGGCCGCTTGCCATATGCCGCCTTTCTTCTTCGAGCAGCGATGATCGTAGAAGTCGTTATGATGCCGCCGCTTTCTTAGCCGCCGCCTCGAGCTTCTAAGGCTGCCGCGCTTCTTTTGCGTCGCCGCCGTCTTGAGCTTCGATCTGTGCTGCCATACTTCTATCTATTCTTATTCGACTTGATTTGACAGCTTTCTCTATTTTTGTCGGGGCCATCATCTTCTTCGTCGTATTGCCGCGGTCGACTTTGCTCCCGCTTGTCTCTACTTTCTCAGCTCCTGCACATTGTGATTTATGGGCTATCGCACGACCCCGGATGGAAGATCTTTTGATACTTGATATATTTTCCAAGAGCTGCATGTTACGATAATATTATCAAGACTCAGATTTTGGATTTTCCATATTTTAGTGTCAACCCTTTTCAAATGCAATGTTATTGCATACGCCTTGATTTTTTTTTTGTGGGGGGGGGGGGGTTATCTGTCTTTTGTATTACCTTATCTGTATGAAATACATCCCTTGTACACACAATATTCATAGCACTAATATTTTCTTAATGCTGGTGCAGGTTTCAAATGAAGCAAACCAGTGCGTAAATGTCGTGTTGGCAAAATATGATCCTTTTAGATGCCTTGCTGTATGTCCAGAGCTTTTATTTTAAAAAATGATACTACCTCTGTACTACTATCTTTGATTATAGCTGCTGTAACTAACAACTTATACTATTCTGGGCTGCAGGCTATTGTACCTTTGTTGGTTAGTGATGATGAAAAGACACTTGTCATGTGTATCAATTGTTTGACAAAGGTATCTTATTTCCACTCTGTAATTATGACTTGTGCAATATCAAATTTCATATGTAATTGATATCAGAGAACGCAAGGGGTGATCAACTCGTATTTAGTTTGTTATATTTTTATGTGGCATATTGTCCTATTAATGATTGCCGCATTAGCAATCCACATTTAATACATATTACTTTAACCTATTTGTGTCAATAGTCCTGATTCCGTAGCCGTGTTTTGACCCTTGTTAGGAGCTGCAGCTACTATTAGCACTATGTTAAACTTGAATAATTTGAATTGTTGAATTGCACGACATCGCAGTTTCTTGGACTGTAGCAGCTGTTGTTTCAACTTATTGTTGACAAATGATCTGAGTGTGTACCTTGAACAATCATCTCATATAGGTATCACCGCTGGATATCTGTTAGATAAGAGAACAATAAAAATAATACTTTTTATTGGAAGAATCATTTGCTAAGCACTCTATTCAAAGTTCTTCTCATTAGCTGATGGAGTGGTTCTGGTCCATCCTGCATTTCTCTGGACTATAGCCTCCAGGCCCATCATAGCTTGAACATCTTGATCACTATTTATCTGATCACCTGTGTACCTTGTACAACTATTTCATTTAAGCATCATTGCTGGATATCTGTTAGCTAGGGGACAACAGAAAATAAATGTTTTGTATGGGAGGGAATCATCTGTCAAGATTCAAGAAAACTATTGAAGATTAGTGTTGGTAGATTCGTTCAGTCATTCTGGTTCATTACAGTAATATATCCTGAGCAACCATGGCTGACTGTTGGTATACACCTGGTAATCTTGCAGCTTGTTGGGCGGCTTTCACAGGAGGAATTGATGACTCAACTCCCTTCATTTTTACCAGCAATGTTTGATGCTTTCAGTAACCAGAGTCCAGATGTTCGCAAGGTGCTTACCTGTTATTCAGATGAATGTCCTTAAAGTTTTCATAGAGACATGCTAGTTCCTCAACCTGGGTTTCATGTGCCAGCAGTAATATGGGCTTCTGGTTGTGAGTGGTACATGAAAAAAGAGGGATAAGGGTGCTAAGTTTATGAGTGGTACATAATAAGCATGTAGATAGGGTCCAGAATGGTTTTTACAACTTTAATTCTACATGCTTTTAGTAACCACATATTTGCAGCTATTTCAATGTCAGCTCTATATACTGTGGTTATGAGGTTGGTAGCTTTAGTGATTTTTTCAATTTCTACTGCATTCTCTGTCCATCTTCAGTCATTTTTTAGCACACATTAATCACGTTTGACCCTGCACTTGATGGCAGCCATTGTTATCTGGATTATGTATGGTAAAATTTGCTTTTAATGCGTATTTCTGGTGGTCCATATCTGATATCATTTACACATTCTCAGACAGTTGTATTCTGCTTGGTGGATATCTACATCATGCTTGGGAAAGCATTTGTACCATATCTGGAGGGGCTTAGTAGCACACAGCTGCGGCTAGTAACAATCTATGCAAATCGGATATCACAGGCAAGGTCCGGTGCACCGATCGATGCTAACTGATGAATCATATTGTTTTGTGTACCATATGGGTGTTTGTTTGGATGAGCTGGGGTTTGGGGTTTCATTCATTTGTGTATTTGTATAGAACAACAGGTGCCGCCCATGTATTGAGCTGTTGGCTTTTCAGTGTGATATGTGTCTTTTTCTTGTTTATTTTCACCCCGTGTGCAGGCATTGTGTTATGTGTAATCATACCTCAGAGGGTCAGCCGAGATAAAGCACCTGGATGTAATCATACTGTGGGATGAAGATAATTCATCAATAGTACACCATGATGTAGGAATCTTTTTTATACATGTAGAGTACATCATTCAGCAGCCTCTGGTATCAACTATACATGTGTGTGCTTGTCCGTCTTCCTTGTAATGAAAAAAAAGTATTCTAGATCTAAGTAAGAAATTCGACATATACTATTCTTTTATTTTAAGCTAGACATTTGAACTAAAATTCATGGCTTCTAAAAAAGAAATTAAAATTCATGGTTATAGTTTGTTGTTTGTTAAGCGGCTTGCGTTGCATTGCATCACTTACAAACTTAGGCCTCGTTTGGTTGGTGAGAATTTTTCCTAATTCTTACGGAAATTGAACAATATTTCATGTGAAATTTGTTGGAGATATTAGACTATAGGTAAGAGTTCAAGTTGTGTACGAGTTGGATTTAAATTGTGTACAAGTTGTGTTATAGTCAATATGTAATATTTGGTATTATAAATTAAAGGTGTGGGGATCTTAAGAGGGACATAATATTTCTAAAGTTCTACATGGTATCAAAGTTAATCCACCAAAAATCCTAACTCGGCAAACAAACCCTTACCTGAAGAACCGCCGCCGCCATCTGTCGATTCGCCGGCCTCACTGCCTTGTTGCCCATGGTCCTCCGTGGGTGCATCGCACGGGATTGAATTGCGGCCAGCCCGGTTGTGTGTGGGCAAGCCGAGGCAGCGGCGTGGGGAGGCGTAGAGGCGGCGGCCTGAGAGGTAGTAGAGGCGGTGGTGGCAACCGCAGTCAGAGAGCAGTGGCGGTGGCAGAGTCGAGGATGAGCGGCGACGGAGGCCAGCTGCAGTGGCTTGCGGTGGAGCAGGCGGCGTAGTGGAGTAGGTGGTGGCCTAGGCGACGGTGTCGAGGTAGGAGCGTGCGGCGTGGAGAAGCGGTGGCGGCCGAGGGAGGCTTGAGGCGGCGTGGCGGCCTGGATCCGACTGCCCACGGCTGGATGTGGGCTGGAGAGGATGGGGAGGAGAAGCTCGGGAAGAAGAAGGCTACGAGGAGAAGAAGCTAAGGGAAGGAGTGGTGTCTGGTTCGGAAAGAAGGGAGGAGATCCCGGTGGTGGAGAGAGAGGAGAGGAAGGGGAGAAGAAGCTCGGGAAGAGGAAGGTTGTGGGGTTACTCGGGAGAGAAGGAAGAAAAGGAGAAAAGAGTCAACGGGGAGCTCGGGAGGAAGAAAAGAGTCAGCAGGGGGAAGAAAAAAGGAGGAAAAAGGAAAAGGAGAAAAAAAATAAAGAAAAGGGAAAAAGGAAAAAAGAAAGGAGAGAGAAGGAAGATGATGTTGGTCGAAGTGGTTGTGCTGCTAGTTTGTCTGCTGGGCTGGTGATAGTTAAGGTGTTGCCGTGATCATGAGAAAGACACGCAGCATAGTTTGGCGATTGAGATGTGTAGATCGAGAGGCTGTGAGGCTGCGTGTGGTGTGGAGGTGAGATCCGGTATGGAAGATTCGGTGTGGATCTCGGATCCGTTCTGGATGATCCGGTGTGGAGGTGCGAAGGATCTGATCCGGTGTGGAAGTCCGACGATCAGATCCGGTGTGGAGGATCAGATCTGGCGTGATTGAGGGGATCTGGTGTGGATCCAGATCAGTGGAGGATCTGGTGTGGCTGCGTGTGCTGTGTTGGGGAAAGGAGAGAGATGATGGTGTGTTTACTGATAGTTCCAGCTGTTGTGTTTCTTGGTGGTGACAGTATCAGAGGTTACAACAGAAGGCATGGAAGACAGGGGGAGAAGACTGTTTAGGTGGTGCTTTGGTGGTTATGCTAATGGTGGAATTGGTGTCGTGCTATAGTGTTGATATGGGTGCTTGGGATATTGTTGCTAGAGATGTCCGAAAGAGGATTGAGACTAGAGTCAAATGTAATGGGCTATGACAGAGGTAGAGATGGTGGAGGTCAAGACTGAGGGTGTGTGGGTAGAGATGGCGGAGGTCTGGGGGGCTGAGGGTAGAGGAAGATGAGGTTAAAGTTGGGGCAGCTGGTGCTAGGTAGATGGTGAAGATGAATTTGGTGATGTACCTAGTAGTATTGGTGGTGATCAACTTTTGGTCTTTGTGATGGTATTAGTTATAAAGTCAATGGTAGGTTTGGTAAATTCTAGTAATGATATTGCAATATATAACAAGATGGACATGATTGTTATCTCATGCACATCTTGAGAGGAGGTGTTAGAGATATTAGACTATAGGTAAGAGTTTAAGTTGTGCGTGAGTCGGACTCAAATCGTATACTAGTTAGGTTAGAATCAATATGTAATATTTGACACTATAAATTAAGGGTGCGGGGAGGGACACTATATTTCTAAAATCCTACAAAATTACTGAAAAATAAATTTTCTGTGAAGTTGCTGTGTTGCCGCTTACCACACGACGCGAGTACAGGACTCAGACTTGCGGACGTAACTTCTCTGTAACCACTAACCAACGGGAGAACCGAAGGCGCAAGCTGCGAAGGCGAATTTCTTTCTCCCCCTCAAGTTTTCGCGCGCACCGACCCAGGCGGCGGCGGGCGATGGATTGCCTCCAACGCCGGAACCCTAGCAGCCGCTCTCTGAAGCCGCCTCCCCAGGTCCGTATCGCCCACCTCCACCGCTTTGCGCTCCTTGTTTTGGGTTTAGGAATCGATTTAGTTTTCTTTCGGTAGATGATGCGAGCTACCAGTTTGTGGGTTGAATTGGGATTGCGTGGGATTGGGGTTCAGGAAGACGTCGCAGAGGTAAATCTGCGGTCCGATTCTAATTGAATAGGAATGTTCAAGACAAATACAAGCGGTCATGGCGTGTGGGAGAGTTGGGATCATTTACCATTTTACCTCTCAATTTAGTAGGATTTGGTGTTGGTTTTTAAGGCTGTATGCTTCTGATCCCTACCTACATGGTGATGTTTTCCATCTGTTGTTGAATGTATTGTTTTAATGGTAGCATTTTGTGGTTTCTTTAAAAAGTTTTAGTTAGGATTTATTTGGAATTTGCATATAGAGCTCTGTCTATGGCTAATTTACCTCAACTACCGTCATGTTGGTCATTGCAGCCTTTCTTCAGTGAGACTTTTCTCCTCGAAATCATTATGCATTTTCCGGCTTGATGTAATGATTGAGTGCCTAATGACAGATGGAAGGCCAAGGAAAAAGGTTCGATTTGCAAGTGAAGCTGGTAGTCATCACATATGCATGAGACAGAATGCTAACATAGGCAAAGCTAAAAAAATTGGGCGCAACTAGGACCGTACGTCCGATTAAACCGTTCTCGCCGTACGCCCTTATTTTCGTGCTAGCGAGACAGTATGCAACATTACAAATTAAAAAATCTTAGTGGTGTTGCTTTGTGAACATCGCTGAACAATTATAAATTAAAAAATTTTAGTGGTGTTGCTTCGTGAACATCAAAAAATCTTAGTGGTGTTGCAATAGATTCTTGGCTCACGGTGAACATTATACAAGATTTTTTAAAAAAACATCACAAAGAACGGTATGTAACATTTTTTTTCCCTATAGATGCAATATTTTTTTCAACGGACCGCAATTTTTTTTTTATATAGATGCAACATCGCAAAGAAGTATGCCGCTGCACGCAACATCAACATCCTAGGACAACAGTTGCAACATCCCCGGACAATGGTTGCAACATCACTGGACAACGGTTGCAACATCACAAATCAAAACAAAGCATTTGGAAAAAAAACGTGTTGAAAAAATTTACAACATCGCCATGAACAGTATACAACATTATTTTCTACAGATGCAACATTATTTTTCTACATATGCAATATTTTTTTCTACATATGTAATTTTTTTTTTCTACAGATACAACATTCCAAAGAATAATATGCAACACTGTTTTCAACAGTGGCTAGAAGTACAATTCTCACACCACATGCAGTTTCTATGTAAGCCTCCATGGGCTTCGAGCCCTGCAAGTCATCAAAAGTAGGACAAATCTCTCGTGCCACGTGGATTGTACGAGCATGGTACGCTAGATAGTCACATAAAGCGGGGCTCATGAAAAAAAGAAAATAACGAAGAAAGAAAGAAAGGCGGTCCACGTGGGGCAGAACGTTCGAGTGCGAGGTGTCTGGAAAAAATCCTTGCTCTGGACGTAAGCATCGTATTATTATCCAACAAAATTAAGGCCCAAGGTTTTGCCCCTAGTCTCATTGTAACTGCTTTCTTTCTTAACCATACTGAATTTAGATAATTTTTCCCTTTTTAGGTTTCACAATGCATTAACTTTCTGTAAGACGCCATCTGTTTCTGCATCTTGATATTCTGTACTTCCGGCTCACAGGGGGGCATTGCTTGGTCTTTCATAACACATCATGGGTCTTGTGCCACTATAATCTCTTCAATGTTATACTTTTCTTGTTGTTAGACTATGCCATGCGTGGCACACAAGCAAGCCCACCGGCCGGCACATGATCTGCGATTTCTTCCCCAACCAACATGTAATCTTCTTGTTAGGAAAGATCTGCATGTAATCTTCTTGTCTGGATAGTTCTGTTGCCGGCTTGGACTTTCCTTGTACGTCGGCACAGCTTGTATTTATGGTCACGTTGGACCATCTATCATAACGCTCGTTGAGATTATTTCTCGCCTTCATGGTATCATAGCAGTACCGCCGTCTTCTTTTTCCCACCACCCTTCCCATATTCTTCCTATCACCCGCCATGAGCGAGTTAGAGATATATTAGAGATAGAAATTATTTTGTATTTTCTTATCTACCTTTTGTATTGTCTTATCTGTATATGACATACACCCATTGTACACGCTATATATATATTGCCCATTAGACCTCTGAATACATACACACAATATTCATAACATAGTATTAGAGCAAGGTTCTAAACCCTAGCTTCTAACCTAGCCTCAGATCCGTTTCCGCTGCCTGCTGCCCCCGGGAGGAGCAATCTCCGCTCTTGGGGCAGCCAGATCCATCCGACGCGTGGAAGACGCCCTCCACCTTGCTTGGAGGTCTTCCACCCGACGCTTGACGCCATCTTCTCGAAGCTTGCCCCGCGTCGCCCGTGGCTGTTGTTCCTCTTCATCACTGAGACGTCGACGAGCCTCGTGGAGCGTGGGCACCACGAGGCCGGTCGCTCCATGCTAGAGAAGATCCATGGCACGGCGGAGGCGGACGACGAGTTCGACGAGATCAAGTCACTGGATCCGTGCCGTCGTCGCATCGCGGGTCTCCTCATCAACGCCGCCTCGCCGCCGCTTAGGGCTCTAGCTCCTCTGCCCCGAGCTCCCTCCTCGTGCGCGCCTGATGTAGCCGCGCCTCCTCTGCACGTTGCCTCCCCAACGCTCCTCTGCTCGCGCTGAGCACTCTCTGTCGCCCTGAGCGCTGCCTCCCTGTGTTCCTCCGCGAGTCCCAGGAAGGGGACCGGGAGGTGGGGAGGTGGGGGCGAGCTTCTCGTCAGTGAAGGCACCTGGCTCTGCCGCTTCAATTCAACCACTGCTCGGTCAAGATGAGAGACAGCATGACCACGCGGAAATATTAAATATAAGCAAGTGAACCCAACAATTGGTGAAGGTAATGGGACATCAAAGGTGACCCATTGACTGGTCAAGGCACCGAGGGCACCTGTGCTGTGTTAGGGACCATTCTTAGATCTCTAGTTTTGTGCAATGAGCTTGGGAATTTGTTGCTGCTGCTAGCTATCCTTTGGATCCTTTTTTTTTTCTTCGTGTTGTTTTTCTTCCGTTGTGTCCATCTTAGTCCACACCCTTCAATCTTTGAGTTCGTCTAAGCCATGTGAGTCCACACATTTATTGCTAGTCATAGAAGCATAGTAATTGCCTTATGCATGGCAGCAGCTGCCGCTCCCGCTCTTATTTCTAAGCCACGTGCAGATCGTAGAAGTCGTTATGATGCTGCCGCTTTCTTAGCCGCCGCCCTGAGCTTCTAAGGCCGCAGCGTTTCTTTCGCGACGCTGTTGTCTTGGGCTTTGATCTGCGCTGTCATGCTTCTATCTATTCCTATTCTGTTTGATTTGACAGCTTTCTCTATTATTTGTTTGTTTCATCATCTTCTTTGTCATGTTGTTGCGGTCGACTTTGCTCCCGTTTGCCTCTACTTTCCCAGCCCTTGCACTTTGTGCTTTATGGGCTATCGCACGACCCCGGATGGGAGATCTTTTTATACTCGATATATTTTTCAAGAGCTGCATGTTACGACGACATTATTAAGACTCGGACTTTGGATTTTCCATATTTTAGTGTCAACCCTTTCCAAATGCAATGCTATTGCATACGTCTTGCATTTGAGGGGGGTGTTAGAGATATGTTAAAGACATGAATCCTTTTGTATTTTCTTATCTACCTTTTGTATTGCCTTATCTGTATATGACATACACCCCTTGTACACGCTATATATATTGCCCATTGGGCTTCTGAATACATACACACGATATTCATAACAACATCATCATCGCCGAGCAAACCGCCAAGGCGGCTCTTTGGGCGCAAGAAATCGCCATAATGGGCATCAAAACGCTTGTTCCCATCACGCTTGATCTGCACGCCTCCAACTACTCCAAGTGGCGCGGCCTCTTCCTCGTCGCACTACGCAAGTATGCGCTCGACGACCATGTCAAACCAGGATCGACATCCTCTACCGACACCACCTGGCAACGCATGGATGTCGCCATTCTCTCTTGGATTTATGGCTCCATCTCCTTCGACATTCTCGAGATTGTGATGATCACTGATGTTGCAGCTCTCATTGTCTGGACGAGCATCCAAGGCTTGTTTCAAGGTAACAAGGAGAGCCGAGCTCTCTACCTCAAGGTCGAATTTCGGTGTCTCCTGCAGGGGGACATGTCAATCACCGACTACTGCCACAAGTTGAAAATCTAGCCGATGCTCTCCGCGACGTCGATCAGGCGGTGAGTGGCAATACCCTCGTGCTCAACACCCTTCGCGGCTTAAACACGAAATTCGGCGTCTTGCGCACTGTCTTGCCGATGCAGAAACTGTTCCATACCTTCATCGAGGCTCGCTCCACCCTTCTCCTCAAGGAGATCAAAGACAAGGCCTTCGCCCTCATGCCCACTGCTCTTGTCGCCCATGCCAATCCCAATGGCACCAACTAGAGCTTCGGCGGCGGCAGTGGTCCTTGCCACACCGATGTTCCCAACAACGCCTCACATGGCAACGGCCATGGATACGGCAATGGCAACGGCCAAGGATACGGCAATGGCAACGGCCAAGGATACGACAACGGCAACGGCAACAACTATCAGGGAAATCGCCGTCGTAACCGCGGTAGCAGCAACGACAACGGCGGTGGCAACGATGGTCGTGGTAACTCGCCATGGCCATCCTTTTTAATCCTGGACAGTATCGCGCGTATGGCCCAATCGCCGCTTCCCACAGGTCGATTGTCCCCGGCCTCCTCGATTACTGCCCACTTCGCCGCCCAAAAATAGGCCTTCACCACCTCCCTGCCACTAGCTACCGGGCACACTGCCGCATTCGTGCCATGGCTGCCATGGCAACTTGCCGCACAGCCTTGGTAGCCTGCCGCATAGTCGTGGCAACCTGCCGTGCCAGGAGGAGGTGCGCATGGAGGTGGCTCGTCTTGTGCGTCGAACGGTGGCCCATCATTCTCTCCCTTCAACACCATGACACTAACACCACCGCCGACCACTGAATGGTACATGGACTCGGGCGCGTCCACACACATGACGTCGATTCCGGTAATCTCCTCTCTACCTACCCTCCCTCCACCTTCACTCCGGCCAATGTCATAGTCGGTAATGGGTCCTTGCTACCTATTACCTCCACCGGCCGCACATTCTTTCCAACTCCTGTTCGTTCCTTTCATCTTACCAATATTCTGGTTATTCCGAACCTTGCTAAAAATCTTATTTCTATTCATCAGTTTACCGCGGATAATCATTGCTCTATGAGTTTGATCCCTATGGCCTTTCCATGAAGGATCTTCGTACCAAGAACGAGATCATCAGGTGCAATAGCTCCGGACAACTCTACCCGTTCCAATTCCAACCGCCAATCCCTACTGCCCTGGCGGCTGACACCCCCACCACCCTTTGGCACCGTCGCCTTGGCCACCTCGGACATCGCGGGCTGTCTCGCTTGGCTACCTCTACTTTTCTTCCTTGTAATAAATTGGTGCCAGATTCCTCCATTTGTTGTGCCTGTCAACTCGGACGCCATGTTCGTCTTCCTTTTGCTACTTATGCAAGCGACGAAGTGCGCCAATTCACGACTTTGCCATGGGGATACAATCGGGGCCTTCCAAGTTTTCTTGATCGGAAAAACGACTTACCTTACGGTGGTAATGAAGCATTTGAGCGCTGCCATTACCATCAGCGTATACTACGGATCTTTCAAGTTCTGATTGGAAAAGAGACACTGTTCACAACCAGGTTCCTACTTGTTGCTAGAGGATGTCCAAGTCCAACCACACACCAAAGGCAAACCAGCTTCAGCTAATGAGTTGAGCTGTAATATTCAAACTGGGACATGTGATCATCATGGATGGGAGCCTATGTATTCAGTAACACTCTGGGTCAATTCCAAATAGATTGTCCTTCCTCTGTCAGATTGAGGAGCAGTATGCGGTACCATATGCGATATCAAATACTTTCTGGCAACCTGACCTTCTCAGCTCCCTAGAGCAATGTCTTTCTAGTTCAGTTGGACTGAAGGCGGAAGACCCAAAAGAGGCAGGATTGTTTGATCATTCTGATGCTGGACTTCTATCTAGGTTTGATCATTTACGTGCGAAATGCTCTGCTTCAAGCTTTTTGGATATTAGAAATGGAATTCTTGATCGCAGTGGTTTTAGCTATGTCTCCAACTTTCATGTAAGTGAGTGTGACAACATTGTGTCGAATGCAAACAGAAGTTTTCTGAATTCCATATGTTCAACTTCAACTTCAGAGCATCCTTTTGAGCTGGGCTCAAAGAGCTTTTGTAACTCTGCTGTCCGTGTATCTTGTTTGGATGGACTGGAGGAGAATTATTCGATAGAGGCAGAGCTGTTTGTTAATTCTGATATTGGGCTTTTACAGGGGTTGGATCAGTTACCTGTGAAAATCACTGCCTCAAGCTTTTCTAAGTACATGTAAGACCCTGGTCCAACATAAAGCCTATGATGTACCAAACAACTTTACAGAACCACTTTACTTCAACTTACTAACATAATTTCAGCAAGACATATAATATCGAATAATTTAGTTCTAATCAACAAGAACCAGCACAAGCTACAAATAGACAAGTTAAAGAATACCACCAATCAATTAATAATAACTTAGACATGGATCTTGCTCTTACTCAACCAAAAACCGAACCAAATGATTAGAAGTACACAATGAGAGTATCTTTATCAAATAAATCTAAATCATCAAGATTCATCAGAATTACGAGGTTGTAAGACTCATCAAGCCCTTCAATTTATCCTATCAAATAGAATTAAATAAATCAATATATGAGATTTAAAGGCATAAATTGAAATATCCACGATAAAACTTGGTTACCACGATTACAAGTAAATCAACCACTACAAAGGATGAACACAGTCTGAAAAATAAAGGTAATAGCAAGAACATGTGGTTTTAGGTAAATAAGCTAATTTATTTGCCATGAGTGGTCATATGTGAAGTGCATCAAAACTACCCCTTCCCCATGCATGTCGCTGCCTCGAGAGGTACCTAAAAAGAACATCAACAATAAGCGTGAGTCCACGACTCAGCAAAGTACAATAGTGATAGAAGACAAAACATCACGATTAGCAAATGAAGATATCAAATCCTCATATGAACATCAGCAAGGAAACCATAAATAAAACTCTTATACTTGCATGCAATGCATATGTCAAGAATGATTTTTCTTCCTTCTTTGCAATTACTGGTAATGCAGAGTAGTGCATCTGTCGATGCATACTCAAGCCTGTGCCCTTAGACACAGGGACCTCAAGCCCACACTCCACGAGTATGTGGACCCATGCCCTTCTAATACATGACGGGGATCTCATGCCCATCCAATGCATAACGGGGACCTCAAAAGAAACAATCCTTGGCTACCACGTAGTCCCAGGTTCAAGAATGAATGCCATGATGCAAATAAATTTCATATTCTCAATCCATCATGAGATAATAATATTCAACGACAATATCATAGATAAAGTTCCATACAAATAAACTATGGCAATAATCAAGAATTTAGCATCACAATTTACTCTACACTGCTTGCACTTACCTCAACCGCGAGACGGATGACGACGATAGGAGGACTCTATCCCTGGTTCTCACCACTTCCTGGCATTCGTAAAGTATACTAAGAACACCATTCAAATGCGCACAACATAGCAATGAAACAAAATGAAATCATTCGTTCCTATGCACAACCCGAAACTTTACCGATACAATCCCAAATCCCAGTCTGTCCAAAGCAGACAACCACCAAAGGAAAAACCATCTTTTGGTTCAAAGCTCCAAAAATCATGAACCCAAGTTCTTTGGAACCTACACACGCATACCTACAACTTCTCAGGTGACCAGAAGTTCAAATTATTTCATCCAAGCCTTTGTTTTTATCTCCGAAGACAGTTATGTCATCTTCGGTACTATCGACTTAGGAATTTCGTGTCTTTTAATTGGTACAATCAAACCCATTGATCTAAGTCATTCTGGAAACTACAGAGAACTAGCTTCCTCAATAAATTTATTATAATTTTTCCCATTGTGCAACTAAGGTTGCTAACAGAGCGATCTTTCCCTACTGTCCCCAACAGAAGGACAGAACTTCAACACAACTTCAGAATTTCATAACTTTTGTTCTAACCGTCCAAAAAATATGAACTTGGACTCCCTGAAATCATCATAAAGTTATCTACATAATTCATGGAGACCAACCGACCATATTCGTCCATCTCCAGACCCTAATTCACAGAACTATGCCCACTGCCCGAATCCAGAGACTGAACAGGCACTCAAACTTGCAAAAATCATAACTAAATCATTATCCAACCAAAAATTACGAATCAATACTTTCCAGAAAGCCATCACAATTACCCACATAACTCTAGGAGACCCTAAACACTGAATTCGCTTGGAACTAACTCAATCTTACGAATTAACAGAACTACAGAATACCGATCTACAACAGAAGGGTATTAATCTGTCTATCGGTGACAAATCACATATGAAAGAACTACAATAACTAATGGCGAACGTGATTTTACCTACGAATTCCCCGCTGGACCTCGCTGAAGCTCTCGCAAAGATTTCCTTTCTTCTCCCTCTTCCTCTTCCTTCTCCTCTCTTCTTCCCTCTCCTTCCTCTTCCTTATGGCCGGCCAACTGCAGGGGGAAAAGCACCAGGAGATGGCAGCGAGGGAAGCTCGGTTGGGAGAGGAGATGGTGGCGCAAGGGAGAATGAGGGGGGAGGAGTGGCGGCCAAAGGGGATGGAGGGGAGGGGCGGCTAGGGTTAGGGGAAGGGCCCTTGACCCACTAAAGGCCGGCCCAGATTGGCTTGGTTGCCTTGGGCCGAAAGCCCAAGGTCCAATCCTCCTGAAAAATTCTGAATTTTAATTTAATTCCTTCTCTAAACATTAGTACATTCACTAATGATTAATTAGGATATTACAGTACACATCCGGAATTCTGGATCATCATGTCAGATACATGTCTAACCCAAAGGACAGCAGAAGCATTTTTTCCCTGGATGCAAATGACACTTGTCTGAATTCCCTACCTTCATATTCAGGGCATCCTTGTGAGCAAGATTGGAAAATTTTGTGTGATTCTTGCGCAGAGTTGTGGTCATCAGTGCATCATCTCCAATCTCATGGTGGTAATTTGGGATCTATGCTTGGTTTCATGTCGAATGAAAGTATTTGCAATGATTTGGAAGATCACCGCAGTGTCATGCTAGTCGAAGGCAACCCCAACAACTACTTATTTGATGCGTCTAATCTCTCGCTCTTTGGTTCTTGCTCTACTATGGATAGCATCAGGGAGACTCCCCTGTTGTCTCCTGATGGCATAAGGTGGTAGTCCTACACTCCAAAGTATCCCTCGAAGTGTTACTTTTTTTTTCCCAGGTTGATCCTGTTAGTGGATGGATACCTTCCTATAGATGCAATTTATGTATAACTGCCATCCCCCCCAATTTGTTTGTTGAACGAGGGTGAATAGTGTGGAAAGAGTAACGGGGCTAAACTAAATGAGAGATGCTCAGGAGCTGTTCAGTTTTGTTTTTTGTTTGTTGAAAAGTGTGTTTTCCCCGTGCGTGGATGGGACTGAACGTGGAGCCTCACGCTTGTGCACCTGCGTCGTATGCTCAATATTTTGCTTTTGAGCTGATGTTTCTACTGGTTTTACCAGCATGATTCCCTTGATGTTCCTTTTTGACTGAAGCTTTTTACCCCTAGACATGTGAGCTTTTCTTTCAAGAAATTCCAATGGGATAGAGAACTACTACACAGTATCTTCCCACAGTAAAAAGCAACAATATTCTCTGCACTGCTGAATTCATGCTTTTCTTGGAGGTATTTGGCCGACCAAAACGTACTTTTACCAGCCCTCCAGAGGCAGGATTTGACCCCCCGCCCCCCTAATAAGAAAAGACACATTCCAGCATGAACCCCAGAGCATAACTGATAACTGTGTCATCTGCCGGCGGTATGAACGAGTTAAGAAGAACCGTTCGTATAGCATGAGCCATCTAATCGAAAATCTATCCTCTGAAACGCTATAGGAAAAAAGAGCTTTCGACATGCTTGTAACTTCTCATGATATTTATTTAGAAACAAAATGCACGATTTCTAGTGGGACAGTACAATATCGCTAACCTTGCATGAGGCACTCATCATTCAGGGCTCAGCCAGTCAGCCTACCTGTGGCAGTTACTGCATGAGTTGCACTCATCATTTCTCCGCCCCCAAACTTGTTGCACGCACGATGAATGAAATACATCGGTCAGGCTTGAGTGGACGCTACGCTTTAAACGGCGCAGGACAGCGCGCGCCCACGAATTATGGCGAGCAAAGTTTGCTGACTGGTGGCGGAGGAGTTGGAGATGGAATAATGTTCGGTACCAATACCTCTGTGTTGTCCAGGTTGAAGCACCCGAAAATCACGATGTTGCAAACCTGCAGTTGCCCTATGCCGGCTATGCTGCCTCTGACATAGTGTAATTGTTTGTTTGATTTTTTTCATAATTTTATATGTTCTGTATTTTTCTCTAAAATTCCTTTGAGACTACTGTTTGTATGTGAATGAAATAATCGATTTGAGGAAAATTTCAAAACCACGCTCAAAATACTTTTCACAATACCCCAAATCCCACCGGCGCCATCGTCTCGCTTGGTGATGACACCCCCGGGGAGTGATCAAATCAAACAAAACCAAAAAATCATAGATAGTAAAAGTAGTAGTACGATTAGTACCACTTGGAGCACGAAGGAAAATAGTATTCGTACCTGAAGTCGACCGGGACGTAGAGGAAATCGTACTCCGACTTCACGGCAACATCTCGATACAGTTTTTATCTTCTTTACGGAGACTACAATGAGAATAGGGTAAATGCGAAGGTAAAAGAAGAAGAAGAAATATGATCACATGTACAAAAAAATCATTCAACAAAATTTTTCCACGTGGTCAACCGCCTAGCCCACCCCTGCTGATCAGATCAAACCTTCATTGTCGCACACTAGTTAAGATGTCACGAAATCATTCAAATAAAATTTCTCAGATGAATTCACAAAATTTCATTCCAAAAATGTATTATCACATGTACGAAAAAAAGATCCGCAAATTTTTACATATGAAATTACAGTGCAGCACAATCGGGGGAGGGGGGGGGTATGACCACATGTACCCCGATCAAATAGGATATTCTTTGTTAATTTGTTAGTTTAATGTGGATGACATTCTTTTATGCTGTATTGTATCACATGCTAGATAAGATGCAGAGACACCCAATCAAATAGGCGTATTTTAATTCGCGGCTTATGCAATCCTCTCCTCTTGTGCCCTCTCTTCCTGAGTGTCCAATTCTCGATCTGATGGCCTACATACTATCACATGTACCAAAAATTTCATTCCACATTTCATTCCACGCGATCGACCACCTAGCCCGCTTTTGCTGATCAGATTAAACTTTTGTTGTCGAGGGAGAGGGTATTATCACACGTGATAAAATCATATGAAACAATATTTATCAGATTTTAGCAAGAATCCGTGATTAAACTTTCGTTGTCGAGGGAGGGGGTATTATCACACGTGATAAAATCATATGAAACAATATTTCTCAGATTTTAGCAAGAATCCAGGACACCGAAAGCAAGATTTTTGTTTTTTTTTAAAAAAAATAAAGGGTAGGGGGCTACCGCACCCCTAGGGCCCCAGGGGTTAGGATAAGGCAAATCCGACCCCCCAAAGGTTAGACCAAAAAATTGTAAACTTGTGATAATTATACTGAGAATAAATGTGTAAAGTATTTTGAGCATGTTTTTGAAAATTTTCTCAAATCGATTATTTTATTTGCATACAAACAGTAGCGTTAAAGAAATTTTCGAGAAAAATGAAGAACATATAAAATTCTAAAAAAAATTACACAATCAATTAAACTATATCAGGAGCCTTCACAAAAAATTTAATGATTTTTGGAGCTCATTTGCTATATTTAGAAATTTCTAAAAACAATATTTTTAAAGAATTTTTTGAGAAAAATTCAGAACATGTAAAATTCTGAAAAAATTACAGAAGCAAGTATACTGTGACAGGAGCTTCGACAAATCCGGTCCTCTGAGGCACGAACAAGGTGCCATTTTTTCCTTTGATGCACGCGGTGGGGGGGGCTAGTTTTGCTATTGTGCACGCCAACAATGCTATTTTAGCCAAAAACTTGCTATGATGAGGTGTAGAAGTTTTTATTCTAGCACAACTTGATTCTGCGCGGTTTCTAAAATTTAACTTTAAACACTAATTTGCTTTACAATATATTGCTTATATAATTACAAATTGAGATCAAGGTTGTGGCAATTGAGGTAATGGGCTAAGAGTCCCTACTCTACCTCTTCAAACCAAAGATTGGTAGTTGATTGCAACTCCTAGAGCTATAATCCCACACTTTGGACAAAATCACCTGGCGCTTGGACCTTGGTCCAAAATAAGATCCTAACAACGGATAATCTAGAAACACTACTACAAAATGGCTAATACTGGACGCCTCATCACAGACGGTTGACCAAAACCGTCAGTATTAAATACAATCATAGATGGTTTTTGTTTAGCCACCGTCTGTGTTACTGGGTGCGTAAGAACCGTCTGTGAAGAGGTAATATCACAGATGGTTCATGTTGAAAATTGTTTGTGATATTTAGTAATATCACAAACGGTTTTGTATTAAAAACCGTTTGTGATTAGTATCTCCCGATTTTACCTGACTTTGTGACTTGGAATGCCTAACTCTGTGACTTGTCATGGTAAAATCACAGAGTTAGACATTTCAAGTCATGGTAAAATCACAGTGTCACAGATGGTTTTTAATATGAACCGTCTGTGATATTAGCTCATCATAGACGGTTTTTGTTTGAAACCGTCCATGATTCGCGAAAAATTTTGAACACTTGCGCGAGAGGCGAAATGTTTTGGCGCTATCCTTATATATTATACCCACCGCCACCTTGTCTTCCATTAGTCTCTCCCTCTCCCCTCCCCACGCCGAGCTCCAGCGACCGCCCTCGATTCCCCGACGTGGTTCGGCGAGAAGACACAGCCGAGGAGGAGGAGGAGGAGGAGGAGGAACGCCCTCGATTCCATGTTTGCCGCAGGAGGCCGACACGCGTCTGCAGCCTACTGTTTCACGGCATCTTCGGTGAACGGGACGATGCGTCTCAACCAGTAGCCGCCAGATATGGCCGCCCAAATCCCCATCTAGGTTAATTTCCTTCTCACTCTGATTCCGTCCCCTCCATTCTGTCAGATTTCGTCCTCAATGAGGACCCCCATCTGTGATCGACAAGGGAGGCCGATTCGATTCGAGATGGACACCTCTACTCGACCTCGTCCTCGCCAAAGAGTGAGCCATTGAGAGAGAGAGAGAGAGAGAGAGAGAGAGAGAGAGAGAATCTTTTAACTACCTTCTTGCAAACTATCGAAAGAACATATAGAAACTACTGTCCAGCAATTGATTGGTTTGACTCAAAATTCATTTTTTTGCAATAGAAAAAACTATCATAGACGGGTTTGAATAAAAATCGTCTGCGATAGTCTATTTTCACATACGGTTTTAAACAAGAACGATCAGGATAATTGACTATCATGACGGTTATTGTTCGTAACAAATGACGTGATAGTTTTTTTTTCTAACGGTTCAAAAACCGTCCACTTATGCGTGATGATCTCATAGACTATGGCAAATATAATAGACTAGTGAAGAAACATATGAAATAACGCCAAAAAGATCAAAGGAGAGACTTCACCAAAATCGTCATCTGCACGGTGTGGAGCATTTGTAACCGTTAGATATTCCAAAACTAGGCGGCAACCATGCCGGAGGTGGCTAGCATGGTTAGACAAGACATGTCCTTTAGGAGGAGAGCCGTTAGCGCCTAAACAGGGCTAAAAGGTTGTTTTTGGAAATTAAATCTACTAACATGCATATACTTTTTCGAGAAACATGTCCCTGGATATGTTAATATAACAATTCTATTTTCCCGATAGGATAACACGCAAAGATATCCTTTGAACTTTCGTGCTCTTCCCAAACAAATGTTCTCACCAACTTTCATGATCCAACGAGAGTACTGCAATGCTTCCATACTTGCCCAGAGAATAGGCAAATGTTAGCAACTTGCAAATATTGTCACCAACTTTCATGACTCAACGATGGTACTAGTACCATCCTCTTGAAGTTTGTGGGGAGCTTAACATCAAGTCGCAATTTAATTGCAATTTTCAAATATACTCGTCTACTCCTCCCTCGTGCACAGGGCAGACGCAACAGGAGACAGTTGGGTGGAAACATCCTCTACCGCCGGCCGAACCTTAGGTATCTCTGTAGCACCGGTATCCATCAACCATTAGAGAGAGAGTAAGATCTAGAGATAGAAAAAGACTATGATCCGATGAGTGGACACCCTTTCATTTTAATCTTGGATCTGCCCATGCTTACATGGGTCGAGTGGAGTCAGTGGCGGATCTAGAAATTAGATGATGGGGTGCACACTTTACACTCACAATTTTATAGTTTATACAATGATTTTTAACATCATAAATCCAACACATAGGTTCTAAATTTATCAAAAGCACAATACAAATAGTTCAAATAAAGTCTAACATGAATAAAAAATTACAAAATATGCAACTATGCAAAGAAAATTATAATACTACTTCACTTCTTAATCCCGAAAAAAAAGAAAGAATGTCTCTATTCCTCTTCATGTTTCTATAATCTACATTGACATATTGTAACACAATTTTCAAATTTCCATTCACAATTAAGCTCGCATTCATGGATTGACATAACAATATAACATGAACATGATACTCCCTCCATTCTTCAAAACTTGACGTTCAGACAAAGTCGCTAGGCATACTTTGAATCGCTTTGACCGTGTCAACGACATTCTTTCAAGAACGGAGAGAGTAACAATTAACAATAAGACGATGGCGGAAAGATATCTGCCACGACGCACTAATAAAGCGATAACTAATTTCAGATTTTCATTGCTTCATCGCTTTTGCTCTACCGCTCCAAGCTCCAAGCTCCAAGTCGCTATAAGCCACCAACCGCATAACCAGTCAACCACCTTATTACATAATACTTATAATTGAAAAGGCATCCGGATCCAATCCTCCATCTTCAATCCAACTCTGAAAACTCCCACCCCAAGGCTCCTTCTTGTCCTTCCGCCGGTGAGCCCGCCTTTCTTGCTCCCGTCAGCGCCTCCCGCAAGGCCAGCCTCCTCACAGGTCACGCGCCTCCTCGGCCTCTGCGTCGCGCCACCTCACAGGTAGCTACGCCGCCCTCCCGCCTCTCCGTGTGGCAGCCCAACAAGACCGCCTCCGCGTCGCGTTAGCCGTCGCACCGCCGCCGCTGAGGAGCGGTGGGTAGGAGCAGGGACTACGGTCTTTCACGAGGAGGCGTTGCCTACTACCGCTGGCTTGGCCGAGAATTTCACGCCCGGACCCAGCTGAGTGAGGCTGAGAACTAATCCTGGTCGGTTTCCAAATTTTTGGGGGTGCCGGTGCATACCCGGCACCCCACCTAGATCCGCCCCTGAGTGGAGTCCTCCGCCCCATCAGCATCAACCCCCATCAGCAACCTCAGATTTCACGGGCGCTAGTCGTTTTACGTGCCGTTTGTCCATGCTAGTACGTACGTACTACAACACATAAACGCTACCACCGCTGCATCAAAACGGACGATTATTTCCTCACAGGAAGAAAGGACAGCCTATTAATTTCCGCTCGTCTCTCTTTCTCAAACCTCAACAACCGTACGCAACTACGCGATCACTAAATTTGCCTGCGAAACAGAGCAGAACGGGCCATTCTCATGTGCACGCATACAGCATACCCCGATCGAGCTGGCCCTAACGACTGTGAAGCGACGCAAGTACCTCACCCCCCCCCCCCTGTACATGGCAGCATCTGATGCATGCATGGCATGGACCGCATGCAGCTAGCTAGCTAAAAAATTGCGATTTGACTCCTCATCATTTAATCCGGAAAGGCGCCGAACGAGCCGGGAAAGTACCTGCCGCTGCTGCTCAGCGCTCGGAGAGAGAGAGAGAGAGAAGCCTACGATGCTTAGCTCGACATGTGACTGGCTAGCAGCACTGCAATCTCATCGGCCGGCCGGCCGTCGCGTCGCGTAGCGGAAGGTAACATTCGCGCGCGCAGATATGCCGCTTGCTGAATTGCTGCTGGGCGCAGGCGCGCGTCGTTACTGTTCACCGTGCCGGGGCCTGCGCGCTTCGGGGCTTGGAGGCGTCTACGTACGCGCGCAACAGTGCCTTCTTCTGGTGGAATGGTGGAAGGTGACAAACGTACGGGGACAGTGCCTCACTGTCTTGAAACGGATAGATCGAGGGTAGCGGTTGGGGCCTCGCCTCGTGCACTTGCAGTTCCTCCTCTTGGAACGGCACGTACGGTACTGTTGATTTTCTTCGTCTTCTTTCTCTTGGGAAAGGAAATTGTTCTGTTCGTCGAGAACAACAAGGAAATAGTTGATCGGGATTGAATAGGAGCTATACTCTTTTTCAACTCTCGATCGATTTCAACTTCTGCTTTGAATAGGAGCTATACTCTTTTTCGACCCTCGACCGATTTCAACTTCTGCTTCTCAATAGCTATGAAGCTACGATGGTCACAGAACACAAGCATATCAGAAGTCTTGTGTTGAAACGCAAACCGACAAACTCCGGAGACACAAGAGACCAAAATCAACAAAACACACAACCTTGCACATGGCCGGTTTGACCCCTCTTGGTAGCGGTCCGACCGTTGGTGCCCTGAGCCCAACACAAGACAATCAATCAAAAGATATAACTTTCTACTCGGTGATCCAAATCATTTGAAACTTCAATCAAAGCTCATCAAGAAGGTCATGAACCTATTCCAATCAACGATCGGGACGATCGAAGCCAAAGTCCCGTGAATTTCCTAGATGAGGTCAAGAGGGCACAAGAACCAATAGAATTCAAACTTTGACTTAAAAACTTGCTCGTGGATAGATGATGATCAAGATGATCCTAGGTGTATTCTCACATGTCCTAGTAAGCTAGATCACAGTATGAACACCAAGAAAACCAAGAGAACAAACAAAATCCCAAAAAGCATCAAAGAGAGAGTAAGAACAAGAAGAGACTCATCTCGAGAAAATCTTGTTTGGATTGCTTTGATAAGATTATTGGTTTACAGCCACTCTACCATGAAAGACAAAAGCTTAACACTTAAGCACTCAATCAATCCATCTCTCACAAACCCTAACCTCCTTTACTCCACTTTTTTTCAAAACCCAAATTAGGGTTTACACTTGGAAGGCATAAGAGGATCCAAATCTGGACCTCTCTCTTTTATAGTGGAGGTTAGGTTTAAAGAGAAAACCCTAATGGGCACCCGTTAAGCCCACAAAAAATAGGTCTATACTCACGCACGCTTCTCAAAGCGGATGACGAACCGAGCTTTTCGAATCCGTCTCTTCGTGATCTTCATCTTCACTTGAACTAAAAAATGCCTCTTCTCGCATCGCGATTTTGCCAAAGGTCACCATGATGGTATTTTGGTGAAGATACCAAAAAATACCCCTTCTCAATATTTCTTCAAAGACCAAGTCCAATCATCATGAAGCAATCTCATGCTTTGTCACGTATAGGTTGATCAATGACTATCTTCATGTCGGCAATTCTCTCCCATCCGGCCCCCACCGAAACCACCATGACACTTGCACCGACCCCCCGTGCCGCTTGATGCAATCTGTCACCCCCAAACTTCTTGTTCGATCACCCTTGTACATCTTGCGCCATGTTTGAGTCCAATGACTTCACCCGCATCCTAGATCATTCTAGACCTCAACTCTCCAGCCTAGTCCCAATCTTCCTCGCCGTTGACCGTTGTTGACCTCCAAGTTTCCTACACAACAATAAACCATGAAATCGATTCTAAGCACACGTTCTTCGCAACTTGACTCATGTTAGTCAAAATATGTATCATGCAACACATATACACTGAAACCCATGAAATTTACTTAACCCACGATCATCGCGCCTTTGCCAAGCAATTGATCGAGGTTTGGCCGATCGATTGCCGCCATGGCTCGGCCTAATCGCCTCGACCGATCTGATTGCCCTCTGCGGTCGACCGCCAAAGCCACAGATTTAGACAAATTTTCCCTCGGAAAATCTGCAACATCTCTGGAAATGTAATTCAAATAGAACTTTTAGTTCAATGCTCCAAAAATTATGAGACCAAGTGTAGAAGAATCCTCTCACTTGCCTACACCCTCTATTTTTGGCCTGGCCAAAAATAAAAATCCAAAGTTCATCTTTTGGCGGTTAGACCGCCATTGTGGCCGATTTGACCACCAGCCCCTTTGCCTGTCGGTCTGACCGCCACTCTGGCCTGTCAGACCGTCGGCCATTCGGTCAGACCACCAACTAGGCTGATCTACATCCTGACGGTTGACAACAGCCTGAATTTGCTGAAAATGAGAGTTTCGCCAAACACCTCGACGTTATTGCCAATTGTTCATCACACTGAGACTAGGAGCATATCCTCATGACATCCACATAAATAGTTTGATTCATCTTCGGAAAATGTGATTATGCCTGGGTGGGCATCTACCTTGGCTATCTACACCATTCAAGATTGCATTAAGATTTGCGTTGGCATAAACATCGTGATGTATAAGCTATATTATGTTTCTTGTATTTGTTATAATTAAGTGTAGTTAGAGCTGAGATGACATGTGGTGGGGGTCCTCTCATCTGAATTTTGAATGGACTCTATTTTAAAATTTTAAATTTGCATGTGGATTGGCCAGTACATGCACAATAGATATGTGTATATAATTTCCCACCCATTTGAAATTTGAATGCAACCATGTGTTGAGTACAGTAGATCACATTTCATATAGTACATTGTAGAATCAAATACTTGCACTTTTTTTGTACAAAAATATCAGCTAAATGGATTATACACGTGGGATCCTACCAAACCGGTGGCAGACCGCCTTCTTCCTCCCTCTGGTGGGAAGAGGGGGGGGTCACGATCATACAACGGGAGATGGGGTCACGGCTGCCGCCGATCGCCTCCTTTTTCTCCGGCAACTACGAGCAAGGAACCGACGCCTGCCCTCCTTCGTCTCCACCACATCTGGCAACCTCTACGTCGTCGCCTAGGTGAATAGATTGGGGTGGAGAGAGAGAGTAGTTTTTTTTTTTGCTAGGGAGGTGTAATTGTGGGAGTCACCATCATGTGTATATCTACAATGTATTTCCTGTTTTTGGATTAATGAGATTTGTACTGTGCATGGATCTTGATGCTAGACGAACGGTCCAAATACACAGGGCAGAAGCCCACCCGGCCAGAAAATCCATATTCATTCATCTTTGGCTCTCTACAACGAGGGTAGATTTTTTAGATAATGAAAGAGAAAAATTTTATCTGGCCTCTACATCAACGATATACATAATCTAATTTATTTAAACGTCTAAAGTATTAAACAAACCAAGATATAAAAAACATAAATAATGTATTGAGGAGTCTATTGTGTTTACGAAAATGTGTACTAATACAAAAAAGATGCAAACAACTAAGGACTAGTTTGCGATTATTGTGCTATGCAACGTAAAATCTAGCTAGTTAGTTACATGAATCTTCACTAATTCTGGTAGGATTTAATTTGCTATGTTATGGCTCGAAAAAAATTCTTTCGACTACCCGGTATGCCCAAAATTAGAAAAAAGTGGTTATCGTGCTGTGTTGTGGAATCTACCGGTAAGAATTTTTTTTTCTATTATGGCTCCAATAAAAACGCCTACACCTAAGGGCCAATTTCGCAGTGTTTGCTGCAACGTGAAATCTAGTTGGTTAGTTACGTGAATCTTTACTAATTCATGCAGGTTTTAATTTGTTGTTAATTATGGTTAAGAAATGTTTTTGACTAGCTGACAATTTGCTTTCGTTGTGTTGTGCCGCAATGTGAAAAATCTAGTTAGTTAGTTACATGAATCTTTACTAATTCATGTAGGTTTTAATTTGTTGTTAATTAAGGTTAAGAAATGTTTTTGATTAGCTGATATACCCTTTTTTTATTAAAAAAAAGTGCTTTTAAAGCCACATGAATGCTAAAACATAGCTTAATTGTTATGTCCAAAATAGAAAAAAATACACTTTTAAAAATCCACCGTAACTCTAAACGGAACCTAGGTGAGCTTAGAATAATTTGCCTCCCACGCACGTGCCATGCAAATTTTCTCTTAAATGGCTCATTGTATTTGTAGAGCTCTGAAGAACCATCTCAACTTCCGAAGCACAACACTCTTAAAAAAAACCCATAAACACCCTCATAAGTTACGTACTTTTTTAATTTGCCTCGTATCTAATTATTGTTTATCTTGCCCCCATAAATTAAGTTAACGTGCAAATACCCCTCAGACCGTTTGCTTAGCACTATTTCTCATGATTTTCATTATTTTTAGCACTTGTTTCAGTGGTGTCAATACTTATTCCAATGATGCAAATATTTATTTCAATTATTTGGGTGATTTCAGTAATTGTAATACACCATTTCACTACTAATGTTTCAATGTTGAAATCGTGTATTACAAATAGCGAAATACCCTAAATCGTTGAAACAAGTATTAAAACCACTTAAATAAGTACTAAAATCATTGGAGGAAGTGCCGAAGATAATTAAAACCACAAAAAAGTAGTGCGAACATGCGAGTTAGAGGGTATTTGTAAGCTAACTTAACTTATGGAGACATGGTAAATGAAAATAAGACATGGGGGCAAATATTATGCTTTGCAGCATAAGACATCGTTTTAAATATAAGATTTTTTTTAATTCCTGTAGAAATTGAACTGTTTAGCGTGAAATTTCGGTAAAGCTGGTCCCAAAACGGCGCCTAAGCTGTGAAGGTGCCATCACAATTCTAGTTGCCTGCAGAGTTCATCAACCCCGTTAGTTACCGTTTGACCAGCAACTTCAGTTCTGAATCTTGTGATGTGTTAACCTCCTGTCCTGCCTCCACTTAACTCCCACCTCGTCCATCAGACCGTCACCAGTTATCCACCCGTTGCGCGCACGTACGCAGCCTACGGCGCGCTACGGACCAGAAACATTAGAGACCGCACCGGACCGTGAGAGAATTTTTTTTTATTAATTAACCTTTTTTTAAATTTTATTTTAAAGTTAACTCCTAACATACTTTATTTTCAATTCTAACTCCTTGGTCACGCCACGGGTAGTGATGTGACAAAACAACACTGTCACGCGCCAGAATAAATCCCCAAAATAACACTTTTTATCACGCCACTGGTTGTGGCGTGACCAAATAACACTGTCACGCCGCTGACAAGAGTTTGACTAGAAATGGGCTGGCGTGACAGTGTTGTTTTATCACATCATGAGTGGTGGTGTGATCAAAAGAATCAGAATTAGAAATAAAGTACGCCGAAATTAACTTTAAAATAAAATTCAAAAAGAATTAATTAATAAAAAAATCACCGCGAGAACCAAACGGCTCGCAAAAAGGCGGATAAATTCCCCGCCGCCTACCTCCCGCACCGACCCCTCCCAAAACCCATCGCCACCTCAGCCGCGCTGCTCCATCTCCGGCAGCCCGGGAAGAGGCCGCCGGCCGCCGTCTAATAATGCTCGGCGTCCGCATCGCCCGAGGTGAGCATCCGGCTCCTCTTATTGTTCATACCGAATCTCTTTCTCTTTCTCTGCGCTCAATCTGGGATATCCATGGATAGGCTTTATTGGATTTGGTGCGAGAAATGAAAATGCTAGCTTTCGTTTCAGTTGATGGAGTTTTCCTCTGTAGTATAGGATTCGCGACTTTTGTCTGTGAATTGGTGCTCCCCGTACTCGGTTCGTGATCTGGACTGAAAACTTGATGTTTGCTACATTTGCCTATTATCTCGGCAGTTTTTTTTCTCGAGCACATTATCTGGGCAGTTGAACATCCAAATTTGGGGATAGACTTGTAGCAAGAAAATTGTGACATAAAGATTAAGAAATGCAAGTTATGATTTCAGGTGATGATATGATTCAGTGATTGAAATAGAAATGCCCATCAATTTGGCATGAAGATGACACCTTTTTTTTTTGCCAGAGTTTACCACTTTCTCTAGGTAGTTCGTAATATTCCAAAGAAAAACAGACATTAAAAGCATTTCCTATCTGCACGATTCTTTGGACGCGTCCCTGTACCATCTGGTTATAATACCATGCTCCGTAGTTCTGTAATTATCTGTAGTCTCGTACGCTTCCGCTGCGCGCTTCGTTTTTCAACAGTAGATTCTAGTTAGATTCAGCAAACCAAGTAAATATATTTCTTGTGTTTTTTAACCAGCGAAAACTGCAGCCTTGAGGAATTGTTTCGGCTTCAGGGATCATTTGGACACATACAGACCTAAACATTCTAGGTATTCTCATTCTTGGTAGTTTTCTATTCTACCTACAGTACACTTCCTCCTCTACTTTATCACAGCCTCCTTCCCTTTTTCTTTTCCTGTCTTCCACTGTCAAGATTCGAAATGCTGACGAGATTTCCTGCGAAAATATGAAGCCTTTGGAACGGTGCGACTGCAGAGATTCCTTTGTCGCCTATACGTAGAAATCTCCAGTATTTCTGCTGTGAACTTGTGGCTTTGTAATTACCCGGTCTCTGTTCTGTTTCTCGTTTTCACATTTGTCTGGCCTGCAGAAGTGGTAAAATACGCGTTCTTGAAGGATGTTTCAGGCTACTCTATCTACTGATTTTCCTGACAGAAAATGCAGTCTTTCAGATATTATTTTTGCTGCAAGATTCCTTTTGGAAGTACGTACGATCTCGTTAGTGTCATGGTCCATATTTTTGTAATTATTTCTGCTCGTTTCCTTTTATTGTGTCCTATTATCTGCTACCTTATACTTTTCCATATTGCCAAGTGCTGCTCTGTCCCCGTCGCCATTTTCCTTTTTATTATAGTTTTAAACAAGAACAGGCGATGGACTGTGCTATTCTCTTACACCAATATGGCCTACAAATGCCCGCAAAATTCCAGCTTTAAGCATGTGTCTCTTGAAGTTTTCCGAAAAGGGAGCATATTGCTACAGTAGATCCATCAGACTTTCTATGTACCATAGGCCATAAGTTTAATTCCTATGGGCTTCAAATGCCACGAGCTTTCTGGAAAATATTCACCGTGGTTACCCATGCCTCTCAGGGGTTAGCACCAGCTAGCCACCAGCCTGCTGAAAATTTTCCTGTGGTTAAGTTAGTTCACTTGCCTTCAGTTTATGGAGCATACAAGTACAATCCACATCAGGTTTATGGAGTTTCACGTAATCTTTTGTCTACTTTTCAGGATTATACACTCCAAACGAATGGTTTTAAGCCAGTTTTAGTACCTATTATCAGGAGGAAATTATCAATTTGTTTGACCTAAGTACTGGGTGGCTGGAGCAAAGCCAATTATGGGTCAAACATACAGAGATGGTATGTATATTCGTTTATTTTTTTGTTAGAATGATGCTAAGTAAGGGTGCTCTGCAAATTTTGATATAATATTTGCAATTATATCTGGTTACCATCTCCTTTCTTCAGTAGGTGCTATATTAATTGTTACTTTTCTGTTTTTTGGCGGGGGAAATGCTACTTGTGTGGAAAAGTAGTTGGAGCCATTGGGATTAAGGCCTTGCAGGATTGCTGTTAAAATAGTGTCATCATTCTGCTTTATGTGATTCTAGAGGACATTGTAGTCTATGGATAGCAATTTCTTTGTATTGTAGTATACTATCTTCTTTTGTTTTCAGATAATGATATATTCTGCTAACCCTTTTAATTCCGTGCTTGGTTTTGAAAATATTCAAATTTGCTCTTGTTTTTCTGGGACAATTTTTCCATGTATAACTGTTAAATTTGTGTTATTTGTAACAAAATACTTTATTTAACGTCACTGCTTTAGGACTTCCAGTTCAAAGGATCAAGTCAGAATTGAAGAAAACTACTGATCCTGATGAAGTTCATCTGGAGGAAAAACTTGTGAGTACCATATAGCATAGTTTCTTTATATGAATTTCAAACCCTCACACTCCTGTATGGGCATTTTCTTTTGATAAGAAGAGCAATAGGATCTAATTAAATGCTTTAAAACGTGCTAAAGGGAAAATACTCCACTAAATGTAAGCATTAGCTATCAGTTGTTGCAAACAGAAAGAAACATAATTTAGTACAATATGCTTCTCCACCAAAAACACGGGCCTCCAGAGCCGCTCCCACGGGTGACTCAGGAGGCGACCCAGCCCGCGCCACCAAAGCCGCCGTCGCCGCCGTCGCCGCTGGCGGTGGCAGCGGGCCCCCCCAGTTGCAGCTCCTCCCGTTTTCCCTTCTCTTCCCTCCCCATCTTCCCGGATCTGGGGCCTCTTGTTTTGTTCGCCGGTGGCGTCCTTTCGATTCAGATCTACATCGATTGTGGAGTGGTGGCGCGCGGGAGGCGCGACGCGGAAGCGGGCACGCCGGTGTGGCACGCACTGGCAGAGCGGGCCCAGCGTCTTCTGCGGCTCTAGAACAGGCCGGAACTTGTCACGATCCCGCATGGCGCCACCGGATCTGACGAAGAGGAGCACGAGGCCGCCGGCTTTCTGCTGCTGCTACCGGCCGTGGCGTCTCAAGACGGCGATGACGTCGCTAGATCTACCGAGCGTCAAGACGACAAATCCGGCCACGAGGTGAGGCCGCTGTCGGCGAAGAAGGCTTCCCCATCGCATTGGATTCCGGTGCGGAGTGGCTTGTGCTTGGATTTGGGCTCTTCGGCAGCCGTCGGCTTCTCTCATCGTCGCCCATAGCCTTCTTCTGCCCCGCTGGTGCTCTCCAGATGTCGCCGGCCTCCTGCAGACGTCACCGTCCTCTTCCCATCTGGATACGCCAATGCTTGTCGTCGCCCGAGAGTCTACCTCGCCACTAAGCCGAAGCCTTCCCGTCCTTCTTCCTCTCTAGATCTGCCGTCGTCCGCGCCGTTGACCGCGCATGCCTACTCATGGAGAAGGTCCTAGTGTCGCAGGCCGTTCGTTGAAGAGGCCCAAAAGTTGGGTGCTCCTTGTTGAGTCGTTGTCCTAAGTTGTAGGCTGACCGTTCTGAATGCACCATGTGTAGCAGCTGGTTCGGACCTAGAGACAAGGCATCTAGTGGTCGCTTTCCTTATCCATTACATTTTGAACCTGCTTGATGGTTGTATTGTTAGTGTGGGGTGCTTGTTGTGGTGGACCTGTGGTTCTCTATGCTAATGCTTCTATTCTTCTCTCAAGCATTGTGGTGGTCTTCTGTATGTTTAACTTGATAATCAGTTGGAAGTTTCAGTGTGTTAGGTGGTGGAGGCGTTGTCCTTTCCTTTGACTACGGTGTGTCATGTGTGAGTGAGAGATGGTCGGTGTTTGATATCGTGCTAGTTGGTGTTTGCCTCTAGTTTTGGTGTGAGGTTGCTTAGCGAGGTGTTTAGAGTGGTTCTTTCTCGTCTGTGGAGTTTTCCCATTGAGATCGGTGTTTATATCTTTTTCTTTGTTTACTCCTGCTTTATTAATATAATGGGTGCCTGTTCGTTTTTTTAAGCACAATATGCTTCTGCAAATAGATGAACGGAACCTGATCCTATTGATGATTTTTCTTGTCTTGATTCTTGTTTGTGATATTGTGGTTTGTCTCCAGGCAGCTGGTGACAGTTCCTCAAGCAGAAAATCAAATGCAACTTCATTAAAAATGCTATTAGAAAAAGAGATGAGTAAAGAACTGGAATCAAAGAGGAAGCCATCAAGTCTCGTTGCCAGATTAATGGGCCTTGAGGAGGATCTACCTGCTAAAGAACCAGTTTTACACCATGCCAAAAGAGACTTTAGGCAAAGTCAATCATGTAACCAGTTAAAAGCAACAAACAAGGCCTTAGACCAGCAAGAGCAGCACCATTCCATAAAGTCAGTGGCATCCTATGATGAAACAGTCGAATATAATGATGTATATGAAGTATGCGAAGAAAAATCAAGAATGAGATTTCTTCACGATCAAACTTTGCAAAAAGGAAGGTCTTCTGAGAACAAGAGTGACACAATGGATAATGTGCGAGAGAAGTTCATGGAAGCAAAACGGTTTGCCACGGAAGAAAATCTTCTTCATTCGAAGGAGTTACAAGAAGCTTTCGAGGTTCTAAGTTCAAACAAAGATTTGTTTCTGAAATTTCTTGAAGAACCAAACTCCATTTTTTCAAGACAGCTGAGCGGGTTTCACACAAACCCAGCACCACCTCAGACAAAACACATTACAGTATTGAAACCAATTAGATCTGTTGATAATAACAGCGTAAGGAAATCCAGAACAGAACGAGTTAATGAGCAAAATGGATTGGATATGAGAATGTTTCATCAGAGGTCTGGTTCAAAGGAAGAAATCCTTCCCAGCCAAGTAGAATAGTACTCTTGAGGCCTACTCCAGGGAAACCTAGTATAACAAAGGCAAAGCTGACCCCCAGGGCAACTCCATTTCGACTAATTGACCGGAATGACTTCAACAGAGCATTAGATGATAATGAGGCAACCCTAGGATCTACAGGAGTAGTGCATGGTGTCATTCAGCACCGGCAAGATGGCTGCCATCGACAAGATGAATCTTTATGTTCTGCATACTCAAACAGATATGGGGGGGATGAAAGCTCATTCAGTGATTCAGAAATTGACCACAATAATGATTCCGAAGTCGACTATATTGAAGAAGATGGTGGTTGCTTCAGTGACCTAGAAGAAGGCAGTCCTGTGTTGAAGCGTTCATGGGATTACCTTAAAAGATATGAAAGTCCCTATTCAGGTTCATCTTTTAGCAAGATCTCCCACTTTCCTGAGTCATCAGTTATTAGGGAAGCCAAGAAACGGCTTTCAGAGCGATTGGCAATGGTAACTTGTGATGAGATCGGTCAAGAGAAAGTGCAACTGCCAAGGAGCACATGTACCTTAGGTGAGATGCTCTCCCTTCAAGAAGTGAAGATAGAAGATTTCATCACTGGAGTACTTTCAGTTTCTAGCAACCGGTCATGTGGCACGGAAAATGAACTGACTACACAAGCTACATATGTAACTACTTGCAGAAAGGATGATGAATATGGGGACAGATCTCCTAGGAAGTTGCCAAGATCAAAGTCTATTCCGGTAATTTCATCCACGTTTGATAACATGGTGGCGAATGTGCAATCTTCAAATTGTGAGGGCTGCAAACCAACAAAAGTGGTTGTAATGTCAAATAAAGGACGATCATATTCCAAGGGAAGAGTTTCTGATTTTTTCTTTTCTAGAAGTAAAATGTCAACAAAGCAGAAATCCACTACCCATCATTCATCTGATTGCTTTGATGAGAGGGTTGAAGTTTGTGTTGGTGATAGCCAAACAGACGCCAATCATAATCTGGACACTAATGAAATAGCAGCACTATCAAGCAGCACTTCAGAGGTAGGCATTTTATCTCAACTATCATGCAAGCCCAACCATTTATATTCTTTTGTTCCAGCAGGTCACTGATGTAATGTATTTTGCGAGTGCGTGGTTCTTCTCTGTTGTCTTGACTTATGATTGGCATCTTTCTTCCTGCATAAGAATTATATATTGAACTCAAGTTTTATTGGCGTAAGAACAACTGATGAGAAATTGCATGACAGGGAACTGCTTCAATTGATGTACCTATATCATTGGACTGTCCAAGCAGAAACTTGGATAAACTAGGATTAAATGATGGTCTAAATTGTACCCACGATCAACCCAGCCCCACCTCAGTTCTTGATGCACCCTCTGAAGATAGCAGTTGTAATGAACCTGAATCATCTGGGAGCACTGCCTCCAAGAATTCGAGTAAGTCATCAGCGTTCTCCATAGCTCAGCTTGGTTTATGTACTGATTACATCTGCTAATCTGTCTTCAGAAGCTGTTTCAAGATCTTCAGCAATAGAGGATGTCGCCCGTTCCTTATCATGGGATGATACCACCCCAGAATCACCATTACTTGGAACCCCAAGACCGCCTTCTCTTTTCTCTGATCTAGATGACGATGAATCAGAATGCCACGTCCTTGTGCAAAATATAATGTCATCTGCTGGATTAGACAATGCACAGTCGAGCATGGTTTTTACTGGGTGGCAATTACCTGATTGCCCTCTTGATCCAGTGCTGTGCAACAAAGCCTTGGAGTTGCGGGAGCGTAGGTCATACCAAAGGCTTCTTTTTGATTGTGTCAATGTTGCTCTAATTGAGATCGGTGAGAACGCCTTACTGAGCACATTTCCATGGAGTAAAGCACACTCGAGAGCATGGAGGGACACCTCATCTCCTGCTTTGGGTGTAGAAGTCTGGAGTATCCTGAAGGATTGGATTTATGGGGCACGGATGTTTGTGGTGAGCAAGGGAGACAATGCTGGGATCATGATGGATAGAATTGTGAAGCAGGAGGTTGAAGGAAGAGGATGGGTGACAATGATGAGGTCGCAAGTGGTTGACATCACAGAACAGATTGAGGGAGAAGTACTGGAGGAGCTGGTGAGAGAAGCTGTGCTGGATTTTGCAGATTACTTTCGGCAATGAAGTATCCCTTTGCAACTACAAATTTTCAGGAAAAACTGTTTGGTGTATAGTTAGTTGGATTTCGCAACTTGCTTTCAGCAAAGAGGTATCCCTTTACAACTACAAATTTCCAGGAGAAACTGTTTGGTGTATAATCAATCTTTTGACAGCTGCTCCTGGAATTGTTGTATGCTAATATAATTCTCCTGCTTCTTTACACCTTGTATGCCTCTCTAGCTTATTCTGCTTAGTCTTTAAAGATTTATATCGTTCTGTTTGGTCACATCACATTAATTGTGCAGTTCACCAGAAGTTTTGTAGAAAAAAAGTGAGCCAAACTTGTTATGCACAATGTTCACTAAAATCACGGATGAAATGCTTTGTCATTAATTTACCTCTATGAATGTCTTTATGGTGCCAATAGCATCTGTGGTGCCAGAAGTACCAATAAGTCACCTCAAGCGTGCATGGAGAAACATCTAAATTAAATACGAACTCGGTAAATGCCTTTTCCATTTTTAAGGGCTAAAAGTATGACCAGATTAATTAATACAGCATTGCCTTAGAGTCTTAAATTGCAATGCCTTATGATCAATTGAAGCATAACAGTGCCTTATACAATTTGTATATATATATATAGTACGGGCTAAAGTGAACATAACCTTTCTCACAATTATAAAATACAGTCTTCGATCTGAAAGTGCAACTGAAGAAACAATTATGTTCTGGGTACGTTCAGGGGCACCGACTATTTCGCCATGCAGATAATCAAGATTCGTGAGTCCTTTTAACCTTAGAAAACTCTGGAGTCACTGATAGCATCGTTGGACGACATAATGGACTCAGTTCTAAGCATTTAAGAGCAACCATGATTATTTTAGACATTTCACTTTCAATTCCAGCTTCCGGAAGTGGGAGCTGAACGTCCAACATATCCTTGATTAGAATACTTGTCTTCATTATGGGCGAGGAGGATGAAAGAAAATAGCCTGGATGAGATCCAATAAATACTTCAAGAATGAGCACTCCAAAGCTATAGACATCACATTTCTCTGTCACTTGTTGTATATGCAAGCTCTGTGATGTCAAGGCTCAATGTATGTTTATCAACATTTGCATGACGATAGACTTAGTGGGCAACATGGAAGTACAGTATATTTATTTTAATCAGTATAATTGAATAAACATGCAACTTTAAGGCATACTTTTTTTGACAGAAAACTTTAAGGCATACTTGCAGATACAAACAAACCATTAGGTCTTATTTCTTAGAGAAAAATAAATTTCCCCAAAATACCAGGCATGTATCTCCATCGGAGCATGTTCTGATCATATTTGGGTATCAAGAGTAAAAGAACATCACCAATCAAGAACTTGAATTTTTAACATTTTGTGTAGTTCATTTTTTTAAAATATTTTGCGGTAGATGGGATATGGTGTAATGCTTCAGCTCAACCATAAGTCAACTCAACAATAGAATAGGTAATACTAACAGCAGTAGCAAGTTGAATGTATGTGTGATTTTACCCGGGGCAAGATATCCTTTTGTTCCAGCTAGACTTGTGCAATTTGATGCATCCACATTTACCATTTTAGCTATACCGAATTCAGATATGCAAGCTCTGAATTCCAGATCAAGCAAGAATGTTGCTGCTCGTTATATCCCGGTGGACAATTTGTGTTGGACAATCATGCATGCAAGGCAAAGCATGAGACACATCCATAACAATGTTTATCCTCTTCGTCCAATCCAACTCAATTGCTCTTTCGTTGGTTTTGAGAGCGTTTGCTAAGCTTCCTCTCTCCATATATTGATAGACAAGAAACTTATCTTTTAACAGCAGAACAATATCCAAAAAGCTTCACAATGTTTCGATGTCTAATTTGCATGAGTCTTTAATTCACAATTGAAAAGATCCCCATTTATTGAAGTCTCATCTTCTATCATATGAATCTTCTTCACTGCAAAATTTTCACCTGTTGGTAGTTCAGCTTTATAGAGAGATCCATGCCCTCCAACCGCAATGCAACGTTCATGACTAAAATTCTGTGTTGCTTCAACAATCTGCTTGTACTCATCTCCTCCATTAAAGTTCCAAATAGTGATGTAACACCCCAAAATTTGAGACATTTCAAAATTGTTAAAAATGTGAAATTTTTAAAAACTTTTTAGTATGTTTTGGTGACATTCAAACTTTCCTGGATTTTATTTGGTTTATTTGTCGAGTTATGGATTTTAAGGATCAAATTAGGGAAATCAAATCGACTTTCAAAGAAAAGAAGAGAAAACCCCGAAAGTGTGGTCCAGGTCGAAAACTACTCGGCCCAGCCCGACACCTTCCTTTCCTTTTCCTTTTTCTCTTTTCTTTTCTCTCCTTTTCTTTTCATTTTCCTTTTCCTTTTCTTTCTCCTTTTCCTTCCTAGGCCTACTCGCAACCTCTGGCTCTTTCTTTCTCCATTCCCTGCTCCCCTGGCTTAGCCATGCCTGGCTCGCCGTCCTCCCTCCTCCCCTGTTCTCCCGACCACGCCCAACAGCCACATCATCGCCTGCCATGCCGCTGCCATCACCATCATCTCGTCACAGTGCCGCTCACCTGCCCGATCACCTCACCACAACGTCAACCACAGCCCACCTCTGTAGCCACGCCCCAATCTCATCAACGTCACTGGCGCCACGCCTCTGCCAACACCACCACTGTCCTCGCCAGGAGCCCCCCCTCTGCCTCGGACGCCGAGCGTCGGCACGTCTCACCGCCACCCTAGCAAGCTCCGGCTATCCCCGCCATGAGCATCTGCACCGCCTCGGCCTTTTCAACCCGTTCCTCGTCTCACCTTCCTTTTTTTTTTCTAAGCAGGAGCCCCGGGAGTGTGTTGTTCACCCCTGTTTCAGTCGAAACCCTGCATTGAGCCTACGCAGACACCACGGTGAGTCTAGGCCTTGTGGAGAACGTCTATCGGCTTCACCGTGGCACCCTCGACCTCGCACTCACCTCCCTTTCCCTTCTCCATAGCCAAGGCAAGGGAAACATCGTCTTCCTTCCCACGACGCCACGCTCCACATGCTGGCATCCACCTTCGCCCCAATACTCTGGCCAACCCGGAGGTTCTCCCCTATGGCCGACCGCTTCATGCTGCATTCCACAACATCACGAGCAAAAGCCCCCAATCATTCGAGTCATTTCCCCACAAGAGCTCACCGCCGGCCCCGTCTTCCCCAATCGTGATCGAAACCACCACCGCTGCCACCATTTCCCCAACGGTAAGCCCCTCTTCGATTCCTCCCTCTCGGATCATCTCCACACCATCCTCTTCCACCCCCACCATCCACTCTGGCTCCCCCTTCCTGTAGCGCAACCCCCACGGTCGACTGCCCATGTCGCCCATGGCACACGTCGCCGGCCCAACTTAGTGCGCCCCCGTCACCACCATTTGCATCGGCGAGATCTCCTAACCTCCCTCATGCCCATGCTCCCCCTACTTTCCTTCCTTCCCCTCCCCGGCATCGCCGCCCTGTCCCGTGCACCGCTTCGGCTGCCATGTGTTTAGACTTCGGTGGATGGTAAGTTCAGGCGGGTGCACTTAGAGCACGAGAACTTGTAATATGTGAAGTTCCACTTAGGTCATATTAAGGACTGACACTTGTGTCTATTCAAACCGAGCAATACCGTACAACCACATGTCCTAAATGTGAAGGATCTAGTTGAATAATTTACCAAGTCTAGACATTTAGCACATAGGATGTAGATGGTAGGAGTTACCTAAGTAGTGCAGACGATGGTAATTGACGTCCATGTCTGTCGGGGCTTGCGCCGAGCGATGGTAATTGACATCCATGTCCGGGCAGATTATCCCCCACAATGGTGAGCTCCGGGTCGATGGTAAATAACGTCCATGACTTGGGGTTAAGCTCATCGGGCGAGCTAATGTGAGGATAAAGTATTGTAAAAGCCTTGTGATAATCACTTAGTCGCACACCTTCAGAACTATGTCAAACGAACATTATAAGTTGATTATCTCGTGTGGGTCAAGTTGTACAACCTCTACAGAGTGTAAAACTATTCGAATAGCCGTGCCCATGGTCAAGGGCGGACAAGGTGCGTTTTCACAAGATAGATTTTAGTTTTTATTTTCAAAGAATTATTTTGGGAATCCGGGAGTAGTTGGAACTCTTGGATTGTTGTGCTGTCAGCTAGAGCTAGTTGGACAGCTATAGCCCTACTCTTTAAACCTTAGCGGCCAGAACCTCAATACTATTGACTAGTAGCTAGAACTTCACTAGTGAATCAATTAACTTATTTATTGAAACCACATCTGTCAAATGTGCTTTATGTAAAATGTTTAAACAAAAAAATATTGCTTTGTGCAAAAAAACCATATAAGTCCCATTTGTTAAAGCTATGCATATGCATTTTTCCCATGACTTGCATAGTACTTTATGTACTCACGTGCTACACTCAAATTAAATCTCAGAAGCCTTCTACGACGCTGAGGAGGACTACGACTACTTCGCTTGTGGCTTTGATGATGCACTCCTGGAGTACTAGGCTACGCTCCCTAGTCGAATGGCGGTGGGCAATTTGATAGGCCATCATTTGGAGTTTAACATTTGTTGTTTCCGCTGCTATAAGACTTGAGGTCATGTGACCTTTATTGTAATAAGCGGCTTTAAGGCCGGTACTTTATTATTACTTTTATGTTGAATCGTGTTTCGAACTTGTTAGCAACGCTGTATCCACTGTGTGCACTAGCTAATGATCAGGGACTGGTGCAGAAATACAAAGAAATACATAGAGGGTTCGGATTCAGAAATCCGGCCCCAACAGAGTACGAATCCTATGTGTATTTCTGTGTGGAAACAGGGGAGCGGGCGACGTCTCTAGTGCATGGAGTCGCCGGTGAGCGGCGGCACGATGGCGGTCCGCGGTGGCTTAGGGGTTCTCTAGGTGGTGGTGGCGCGACCTGAGCAGCACAGAGGCGGCGATAGCGCGACGGGGAAGGTGGCGTGTGCACGGGCATGTCAGTAGCACGGGGAAGCGGTCGGGCGGGTCAAGGTGGCCAGAGGACGACCGAGGCGGTGGGGCAACGATAGCCGGCGGCGGGAATCGGGTGGCGACGGTGGCAGCTTGCTCCGGTGACGGTGTGGCCGAAAGGAGGTGGGGGATGGATGGGAAATCTCCGAGAACACGTGATGACGTAGTCCACTTGGCTCGAAACTCACTGGAGAAGGAGATCAGACGATGGAGGAGTTTCGGCCGGTGACGGGAAAGATGATGAAATCAAGCGACAAACTACGAAGAAACCCAAAATTGATTGATGGGAAACACTCGTGAGTCTTGAGAACATGACGTGATACAGTTGGAGGGGAAAATAACTCACCGGAGTAGTGGAAACGGTGAGAAGAGGTGGCGGTCGCGACAGGGAGGAGCCTCGTGCGGCGACGGCGGTGCTTCGGAGACTATAGGAGTTACAGGGGGGTGTGAAGGGGGTGAAGGAGGGCCGGGGCTCCATTTTATAGGATGAAGGAGGCAGAGTGAAGGGTGCATGACTTAATGGAGGTAGCGACGGTTTCGGTTCAGGCTTGATGGCGCGGAGCCAGCGAGTAGGAAATGGCAAGGGAGTTGATTGCACATGGGGAAGAGGGACTTGATGGCACGCATTGATGGCATGGCACGACGTGGGCGTCGTGGTGTAGTTGAACAAAGTGGTCTTGACACTCGAATCGAAAGCAGAGGATGTGTCGGGAGGAAGAAGAAAGGAAAAAGACAAAGGGGAGATGGCTAGCGCAAGGAAATAAATGGGCTCGGCTGTAACATCCCAATTTTCTGAGCTTTAAAAATCCTTTGAATAGTTAGTAGGGAGAAAATTCACCATTTGGATTTATTTGATTTTAAATCAAAATCTTAATATTGGACTTTGTGCATCAAAACAATTTAATATGATTAAAGTCAACATGAACAATGGTCAAAATTGTTTTATGTGGATTCTATGTGCTTGGATATATTTTCTAGATTTTTCTAGAATTTTTCCAAGTTCATTTGCTATTTTCTATTGCTATTTGGAATTTCTGCTATTTTATAAAATAGAAAACCTATTTAAAAAATCCCAAACAGTCTTTGGGCCGATTTCCAACTCGATTGGCCCATTCCTTCACCTTCGGCCCATCTCCCGCGCGACCCGCTCCTTTTCCTCTCTCATCGCCCGTGCGCACCAGGCCCTACCGGTCAGCAGCTCTTAAGCCATTTTCGACGCGAACTCGTCCCAGCCTCAGCCGCTGACATATGGGACCCACCTTTGGTTACTGTTCTTCATCCCCGACTTGGACTCTCCTCTTTCCTTCGCCGTGCCACCGCCTTTCCGTTTAGGGTTGTGCCTCCCGAGGCTATTTAAAGCCCCGGGAACCCTCGTGAGGAGCACCCCGAGACGCGCCGCCCTCAGAACCTCGCCGCTGGCCATCCTTGTCACTCCCGTGCACTAGTGAGTACACCGGCGAGCTCATCGTCGCACCCTCTACCAGATGCACACCACCATCTGCTCCGCCGTGGCCGCTACCGCCGACGACCATGGGAACCCACACCCTCGCCGTCGAGCGCCGACGTGACGTGCCACGTGGCCGTCCACGTCTGCGCCCGTGTCAGCCTTCAAGCCTCTGTGTCATCCCGCGTGGCGCCACCTTAGTGCCTGCGTGCAACCTCACCCGAGCCAGCCTTGCTTGAACCCGGTCCATGGTGCACTATCCCTATGACAGTGGGCCCCACTTCCAAATCAGTTTCCATTTTATTCTTTTCAGCCGATTTCCTTCGCTGGCATCATAAATCCGATTTTTCTTTTAAAGAATAATTCGGGTAATTCCAAAATTAGGGTTTCTTTTAGATTCAAACTTCCAAAGCCCATATCTTTTGCATTCAAACTCTGATTGAGCCCATTCAAATATCTAAATTCAAAATCTATTTATCTGAGATTTTTATTTAATTTTTGGAGTTTGTTTTTCCTCTGTTATTTATTTGTTTTGTTTGTTTGCTTCGTTTGCAAGTAGACGTTGATATTTCGGGAAGATTTGAAGAAGAAGAAGCATCTCAAGAGCAAGATCAGTATCCAGACCTATTCCAAGGCAAGTTATACCTTTGATCATATTGAACCTAGTTTTCAAAAGTTATATTGATTCAAATTATTGCATTTACTTTAAGTATGTATTTAAATGCTTTTGGGTTTAGTTATTAATCCAATTTGTTATATCCACACTTGTCTATTTGATATGTCATAATCTTTTGTCACCCTACATTGGTTTATTTAGTTGGTATTATCGTAGCACCAACGTGGGTTGGTTAGATACGATTAGTCTACTTAGCCATGCCACGAGTCATCATTTCATGTAGGATGCTATTATAAACTTGACTAAGTGACTATGGAACTAAGTGATAAAACTGTGTGTACTATGTGCTATTACTCATTAATGACATGTGTTGCACTTAACCAATAGGGTGGGAAAGGATTTAGATGGAGGCAAGTGGTACTGTGTATTGTTATGGTGGAGCTGTACGCATGGGCTTTATAAGCTGTGTGCATAGGGATTTGTAGTGAATTTGAAGTCTTGCCTTGGTCAATTAATGACTTAATTTTGTGCGCCATTGAACTGAGCCTTACTGTATAACCACATGCCTGATGGGACGGGCCTAACTTAGTAAGTTATGGATTCTTGACATTGTTACTCTCATGGGTGGAGGTGTGCTACCAAGTATTTACATCACAGGGCGGTTCGTCGTGTCCCTGTCCAATGGTGTGTGTCGTACCAATCGCTGTGTATAGTTTGGTATGATGGTTCGTAAGCACACTGGGAGTATCAATGCTTGAGATGAAGTTTTTGAAACGTTTTATTATGATTAGTGCTTGCAACACTAGTTGTATCTTGTGGGTAAAGTGTACAAACTCTGCAGAGTGTTAAATCAATCTATTCGAATAGCTGCATCCGCGGTCATGGATATGCTCGGGGATTTCACATGAGGGGTGGATTTTCATACAATAATTGGGAAGGGAGCTATGTGATCTAAGTCATATGGCTATGTGAATAACTTGTTTAGGCTATGTGTCTTTGTTAAACCAAATTGTCAAATTATTATTGTTTATTTGTTTTACTTTATGTCTTCAATCTATTATTCGTATTCAAATTGCAAATGCTGTATTTCTACAAAAGAACCACAGAAGCCATTCCTTCGGAATAAGCCATCATCTATAAATTACATTATGTGGTATGACTTGCGAGTACGGTTGTATACTCATGCTTGCTAAATCAAATCAACAGAAGAGGAGGAGTCATCGCCTGCTTTCGAGGAGGAGTTCATCGAAGGTGCTTGATCCTAGGGTCTTGATCCCAGTCGGTTGCCTATGGTGAATTGATGGGATTCCGTTGAAGTTTTTGTTCTGCTGCTATTTAATTTTCTGTCAGCCCTGCGTGGCTTAATAAGTGTAAACTCGACTACAAGGTGAAAACCATTATTTGTTAATCAAATTACTTGTTTATGTTATTAATCACCTCGTGTGGATCGATATTCATCTATATTGACACTGTGTGCACTAGCGTGATCCTAGACTAGTGCATTATACACAGAGGGTCCAGAATTGCATTTTTTGGGTCCCAACAGAGGTGGTATCAGAGCCATACTGACTATAGGTCTTGATCTTAGTTAGATCGGTCGTCTTGGAGTGTCCAAATTATTTTCTAAAGCAAAATTAACCTGCAAGATTAATTGAACTGCTTGACTCCTCTCATGTCTATCTTGACTCATCTATTGCTGGAATCTTTTCCTCTCCCCGTTGTTTTAACTTGGTTCTTACCCTCTTGTCTGTCCTGACAGATGCCTCACGTTCAGAGCTACGGTGAGCGCAAGGGAGGACTTGCCGCAGAGGTTTGGAAGTTGTTGTAGGTACTTGGAGGCTTTGATCGTCCAATGTATCAAGGCAACCACTGGGTGGTCAACGGGCGAGATCGTGGAGTGATTTGCTATCTGACTGTCCACACAAAGAGGGATACCAAAGCCAGCCAGCCTTTGAACATCTCCGTCAAAAGGATCAACTTCGCTGAAGGAGTCCAGGAGTCATCACGCCTTGCCATCCTCAGGATCTGCAACATCTACATGCGTGAGCTACAAGATACTGTCTTTCGCTACCATCCCAGAGCTGCAGCCGTGGATCTACCAGCACGCTACCCGTCCATGAATGGAGAAGGCGACGCTACAGTGGTGCACCTCGCCCAGTTCTTAGCTGCTCAGGAGGAGTCGCTGGAGTTGGTCACCACCGATTTAGAGTGCATCTACGAGACCTTGGACATGGCGGAAGAAAGGATCGCCGTTCTAGAGAAAGCTCTTTATGGTCAACAAGAGTCATAAGATGAACAAGAAGAGGAAGATCCAGAAGAACCAGAAGAAGCAGAGGAGGATCCTAAAGAAGATCCAAAGGAAGGCCCAGAAGAGCCAGCAGCACTTGTAGAGCCGGAGGATCCTATTGTGCCTGCTCCAAGCACACCTGTTCCTGCTGCACCAGTCCTAGGGCATCGTGATCGGTTTGAGAGATGCCACCACTTCGTGTCTCTGAAGAAAGTGAGCACCGTCGTGGTTGTGGATGCTACCTTAGCGACTTAGTTCGCTAGAGTTTTAGTTTTGTCAGGCTTGTCAGTCTAAGTTAGGAGAGTCACCCTTTAGGCGATAGATTGTGTGCTTAGGCTCATCTTGTTTTTCTTGTGTGCGAGCATGAGATGCAAAGGCCCTTAGGCATTTGTTGCAGCCATGCTAAGACTCTTAATAAAGTATTTTAGTTGGTTTTCTTGAAGCTGTGTTTGTTGGGTTTAACCTGCCCCCTCGTATAGTTCTTAACTCATCTTGTGCTTGCTACCTTATCTAATCCATGGAGCTTCATCAGATGGTTTAGATTCAACATGCCGCTGCAAGTGGATCCGGAACTCAGGGATCGGAGGATAATGAACAGACTCCAACATGAGCAATACCGTCACAAGCTCCCCCTCTTGACTTGCAGAACTTTGGAGCCTTCATGGCAGCACAAACGCAGATGATGTACACCATGATGAATCAGCTACAGAATATGAGCAACCAGAACAACACCCACAACGGCAACAACAATCATCACACTGATGCCCCAGTCGCTCATGGTCACCATGGACCATCCAAGCTTGCTGAATTCATTAGGATTCGTCCACCAACTTTCTCTGGACATGTCTCACCAGTAGAAGCTGATGATTGACTTCGCGTAATTGAGAGGAAGCTGCTAATCACTCAATGTAGCGACCATAAGAAGGTATTGTATGCCACTCATCAGATGGAGGGCATAACTGCCGAGTGGTGGGAGAACTTCTGTGCGGCGCATGAGACGCCGCAAAGTATCACCTGGGAAGAGTTTTCCATAGCCTTTCGTCAGTATCATGTGCCTGAAGGGATAATGGATCTGAAGAAGGATGAGTTCCGCGCTCTCAAGCAAGGAGCTATGTCAGTGACTGATTATCTAAATAAGTTTTCTCAGCTAGCTCGCTATGCTGCAGAGGATGTCGCCACCGGCAAGGCTCGCCAGAGTCGTTTCTTGAAGGGTTTGAATACAAGACTGTAAGTCAATCTGCTTGCCCACACCTTTCCGGAATTTCAGGAGCTGGTCAATAAGGCGTTGGTTATGGAAAACAAACGCAAAGAACTGGAGGACAACCGCAAACGCAGGATGGCTCAGCAATGAAGTCACTAGTCCCAGCAAAGAGCAAGAATGGTGCCACACCAGAGTAATCGATTTCCACCGTAGAATTCTTTCAGAACATTTGCACCAACGTCAACAGCTCGTTCAGTTGCTCAGAACTTTCGCAACCCTGCACCAACCAACCCAAATCCAGGGAACAACAAGCAGAATGCATAGAGAGTTTGTTATTCTTGTTGTCAACCAGGTCACTTCACCAGCCAGTGTCCGCAAAAGGGAGCAATCACTCTAGTACATTTCAATCTTGGAACTACACCCGCCAAGACGCCAGCACAGAGCAACCAAGAAGTTTCTCAAGGTACCAGTTAACCCGAAGGAGCACCGCAATCCGTGGTGAAAGGTCATATCAACCACGTCACTCTGGAAGGAGCTCAGGAAGCACCGGACGTCATACTGGATAAGTTTCTGGTAAACTTAGTACTCGCATCAGCTTTGTTTGATTCTGGAGCTTTGCATTCGTTTGTTTCTAGAGTGTTTGCAACTAAGAATAACTTGGAAGTTATGCGCCTTAAGCATACTCTGTTAGTCCAGTCGCCTGGAGCAGAACTAAGTTCTAAAGTGGGTTGTTTAGGAGCTAAGTTACTCATAGCTGGAGTTGAGTTTCCAGCCAAACTTATTGTTCTAGACACCCAGACCTTAGATGTCATTCTTGGCATGGATTGGTGTAAGATCGATGAGGCCGACTAGAGAGGGGTGAATAGGCGGCTTTAAAAACTTCTTTGGCTAAAACCGAGTTTTATGTGGAATTGTAAATCAATTCAGTTTTGCACAATTAAGGCCTAAATCAACTAGTATTTACTATGTGCACCAACAATATGAGACTATATAAAGATAACAATCATACACATACAAGTAAGCAATTTAATATAAGGAATGTAAATTGCAATATAGTAAAGTACAAGAAATCAAACCACAGTGACACAATGATATTTTACCGTGGTGATTGGAGACTTGCCGGTCTCCCGTAATCCACGTTGAGGTAAGCCCAAAATCAATTGGTCCGGCTCCACAAATTAAGCCAAACACCTCCGAGGTAAGTCCAACCACTTGAGCCAGTTCCAACAAGAACCAACACCTCGATCCGCTAGGGTTGCTCTTCCTCCACTCCAGAGATGGCGAGCACCAAGCTACTCACAAACACCCGGGTCTTCTCACAACCTTCTTTGAGAAGATCACCGAACCACGACACTTCCACACCGTCTAGGTGTCGGCAAACACTAAGAGTAACAAGTTGAAGACTCTCACTTGAACTAATCAAGTGTCTAAGCTCAAGTGGATACTCAATCCACTACCTAATACAACACATGCAATTAGGGTTTGCCTCTCAAAGCTCACTAAGTGCAACACATGCACAAAAGAGTGTAGAGGGCTTGCTCTTAGCTCAATGGAAATGAATATGGCACCAGCAACACACCCACAACTGGCTAAGGTAGGTATTTATAGCCCACACACAAAAATTAGCCGTTGGGGGAAAGATTCTAGAGAATCAGGGGGAAATCGGTCTGACCGCCAACTAATGGCCGGTCAGACCGCCCCAGCTCCAACGGCTATAAAACTAGTCGTTGGGCTCACTGCCGGTCAGACCGCCAACTAATGACCGGTCAGACCGCCCATATGCATGCGGTCATACCGCTCGAAGAAACCAAGGGCGATCAGCAAAAACACCTTCTCGGGAATAAATGTACCGCTAAATAAATATCGAAACTACCGCACAACGGTAGTACCGCTGAACACACGCGGTACTACCGCATAAATTTTTGCGGTAACAAACACATCCGATATACCATGGCCGGCCGATATTGTTGATATGGCGGTCGATCGCCCACTGCCAACAAAGCTGAAAATAGATTTTGTTCATTTGCATCAACTCAATTTTCAAACCACAATTGCCAATTGATGCAAGATGCACACAAGGGATGAAGGCTAGATTCTCAACAAGTCTCAAAACACATTTGGTGACTTTTAGAATCAGCACCACAAGGAATTAAGGTACATGGACTAAACCCGTTTGCAAAATACATTCACAAACTAAAGTCACATGCTACAAGGATTATGTATGAGCCTTAACTATGTGCAAAACACATTCGCAAATATTGGCACCATGCTAACAAGAGCTAGAGCAAATACAAAGAGCTATTAACACATGATCAACTCAAGCTACTAATCAAGACTCCTCTTAATAGTACGACAACCTATACTAGCAATCCAGTCTTCCATCCAAACACCAAGACCGGTAAAAGACTAGGAACAAATCCTTAGCCCTAGCTAGTCATACATTTTCCTTGCACAAAAACTTGAAGCTTGATGACGCATATCTTTATTTCAAGTCCGGGTTCTTCACTTGAATATGCATCATCCCATGATGCATTCTTTTGACTTGATGATCAACTCATGATCATCTCCTCTTCTTGAACATCATCGACACACGATGATTTCTTCTTGAATATCATCGACACACGATGATTTCCTTTTCTTCAAGTTCTTGATGTCCATCAACACATGATGCATCCTTTACACTTGAACCTTGACTTGATGACAATCAACTCATAATGTCATCCAAAGTCTTCATCCTCATGGAACATAACCTATTCATCCAACTCATGGAAAATGTTAGTTCCACAATATGATTGTCATTAATTACCACAACATACCATTAACTCATAATGATGGGACAAGATACTCCAATCTTTCTCTTTTTGGTAATTGATGACAACCATCACAATTGCAAGTAATTGAATGTAGATAAATATGAGTAAGTATAAACTACACAAGTTTTGTATACTCATATGATATGTTTCAAAGTAAAGATCCTTAATATATGTGGATAAAGAATATGGATCAATACTAATAAAATCACAGAACATAGAGTGAACCCCCCTAGATGTGTGCATACATGAATGTGTAATGAGAACATTTGCACATATTCAAGTTAGACTATTTGTGAAGTTCAACCTATATTTTGGATTTGGGGAATGCAACAAGATATAAGACTATGATGCCGAATGCATACCTCTTTGATTTTCACCTTTTTATCCAATTGAGACTAAACAAAATGTATATCAATAAACGTGTAAGTCTCACAAATAGATTTGTCATTAATCACCAAAATACTCCATTAACACATAATGACGGGTCTAGATTCTTCGATCTCCCCCTTTTTGGTGATTGATGACAAATCCTTTATCAATAAGAATATTTGGATATAAATCAACATAAGTAAAGATGTTAAGCTATTGAAATATATTCAAGCATGTTACTTAGCAATTTAAATTCTACTATGCACGAAAAGGTGAAAACACAAGAGAGAATCCAAATATATTGATCATATAAACATTCTCTCCCTTTTGGCATTAAACACCAAAAATCCAAAACAAATTCGAGCCATTATAAGAATGTTCCAAAAGAAAGAGCTTGGCAATTGAATTCATTTTATTTTGATCATACAACACTTTCCTTTTTGATCAAGAACCATTTGCACAAACTCCTCTTTTATGGCCGAAAAAAGTAAAACAAGTTGAAATGAGGCCATCTTGGAGTTTAAAAATAGAAGAATTGATATTTGAAACATATTCAAATAACCTCATCCAAAGACGATATTTCACAAATTCACAAGTTTAAATCATGTTGAGCACAAAACCTTTTTGAATTAACTGAAAGTATATGGAAACAAGCTCCGAAAAATCTGAAATAAATCATGGAGTTGGTCCTTATAAATACACACAATTTTCATTTTGGAAGGCTCAACCAAATGTTAACCATTTTGTAGATATGAAAATCACAAAGGCTTCAAAACATGGCTGAAAAACTTGATAAAATAGATCCAATAAATCTGAGAAAATTTTACATAGAAGATCAACTATATATGATCAAAAGTCATCATTATGTCTTCCTCAAATTATGAATCCATTTAGATATACAAAATTCACAAATCAGCTCAAAGCAATGCAAAATTATGAAATTTCAGCATTTGATTAAAGTGAGAAAAAGTCAAAACTTTGTCAACACAAGTCAAAATACTTTCAAATTTTGCAGAAATAAACTTTGGACTCCTAAGAAACTTATCCAAGAAGAATTTTCAAAAAAGGAGTCTCCGTTCAAAAGATATGCCAAATTGAGCTTTGAAATCATGATTTTTGCTTAAAATGAAGAAAGAAAGGCAAAACCTTTTCAAATGAAGTCCAAATACTTTGAATATTTCTAGAAATTAACTTTGGACTATTTAGAATGATTGCCAACAAGAATTTTCAAAAGACAAGTCTCCAAAAAGATATTCTATAAATAGCTTTAGAGGCCAAAAATTGTTGCTTCAAAAGAAGATAAAGCAATCACATTGTTCAAATGAAATCCACAAGCTTTGAAGTTTTCTAAAAATCTTGGATTTCTTGCAACCAAGAAATATAGAGATGAAACTCCTCCTAAATATATGCATAATGATATGTGAATCGAAATTCATTGCATATAAGAGGATTTTAATAAATTTTGACGAAGTTTCCTCTATAAGATGGTTCTAAGGAAGTATGATATAAGATAATCAAGATATGAATAAGCATGTAATCATCAATAAGAAATTCAACATCAACATATTATGGATAAGGATATTCAATTAAGCATGATCCATAACACAAGCATTCAAATATAAACATATCTTGGACAAGATACACAAGATGCATAACTCATAGCATAATACATTAACCATTCCCTTGTCCAAAATGGGTCTGAAAGCAATAAAAACATCCAAGGTTCAATAAGCTTACATAATATATTACAAGAATGACAATAAGCTTATCCTCACAATACAAGGTCTATTGACCTAAATATGAAAGATAATGCGACTAGGAGGGAGGAGCATCTGACGACGATGGATGATCTCCACGCTGAGTGAAAGAAGGAGGCCGCTGACTACGTCCAAACCTCTGATAGGCTAGTGACACTTGCTGCTACTGATACTCAGTAAGTTGCTCATCAATGTGACTCACCCTCACATTCAGTTCTTCTGTCATGGCTCTAGTCTCTGCATACCTCTAATCAGATTATGCATGCCTCTGGTCATACTTTGCATCCAAGCGTTCTACACTCGACTGGAGGCGAGAAAGAGCTGCCAAGACTGCATCCTGCTCCTGAGGAGCCTGCTGCTCTGGATGACTCTAAGAGGATTATCCCTGTCCCTGAGACTGAAGAGGAGGTGGAGGAGGCACCTGAGGTGGAGGAGCATCTCTGGGTCTGTACTCTTTGTGCTCCATGTCAAGAGGGTGGTCAAACTCAATCTTACTCTTAATGAGCTTCATAATGTAGGGAGCAAAGTAAATACTCTTGGTCTTATCTCCCTTGGAAGTGGCAATATCTCTGATGATCAAATCCATAACATCAAACTTAGTGCCATCCATTATGCACTTTAACACATTCCAGGCACACCCATGAATCTCATCATTATTCCCACTCCTGGGGAAGAAAGAAGCTCTCATGATCCTATTAATGACGTTGGGCAGAGGGAGAAGTCCAGTTACCTTTCCAAGCACATAAAGGAAATTTTGATCATAATACTCATCCACTTGTGTGAGAGCTAACATCTTGTTGAAACATTATGTGGAACATATGGTGGCATTCCTTGGAAATCTGAACTGATTGATGTGCCTCAAAATGGTATACCTTTCACTTTTGATCTTAGACACATCAAGTCCAATAAAAGGGGTTAGGTCTGGAGCAACGTCCTCATCCTCATTCTCATCCTCAGATCCTTCATAGTTTTCACCACTTTCCCCGTTGTCACTGTTTTCACTTGCCCTTTCTTCTTGTTCTTCCACATCCTCCATATGTTGATCTTCAACAATTTCTTTTCCTCTTGAAGAAGCGGGTGGAGCTGCAGAGCGAGTCACAGTCTTCTTGTGCGGCATCGTCATTGGAAAGGATTGCAAGGAGTGTCAAAGGAAATCAAGGAATAAATTAACAAATATTTAAAATACCATTCAATCATTCCTCATTGTCACAGTGGTCGACCGATCCTCGCCATCAAACCGCCAGTTCTGGCCGGTCGACCCACCGTGTTATGCTTTGGCCGCACCACCAAAGACTATGAGCAATCTGATTTTGGGAAGAACCCAAAATTTGCAAATTTATGAGCAATGGCATAGTGAATAGATGTTATTATACTCCTAATCTACTTGCATAACAAGGATTTCCACCAAATAGACCGAGTTTAGGCACATTCATGTCAAACCCTAGATTTTGGGAAAATTTACAATGTGGCACGATTGCAAGTAGAGGAATTTAGAGATTACCAGCTTGATGAAGAAGAGAATGATATGGAGTTAAATCCTGGAAGAAATTGATGATCAAATAGCTGGATTTCAAAGCACACCTTCTCCTAGGGTTTTCATGGCATTTGAGATTTGGTAAACCAAAACTCAAACTAAACCGTGGAAAGGAGAGAGGAGGTGAAGGGGAACACATAGATTACCTTGGAGCATCAAACCACTGGCCGGAGAGGGAAGAGGTGGCCGGGAGCGAGAGAGAAGAGGAGTTTTCGGTTTGAGAAGAATGAATGAGAGAGTACCTCTTCGGGTGAAGTTAAAGCCTTCACGCAAAAATCGGTCGATCATTGGGCCAATGGCGGTCGATCGAAGGCTTATTGGTCGACCGCCAAGATGGCTTGGTCGACTGTTAGGTCTGAATCTGACAACAAATTTCAGCACTGGATTTGAGAGAAAGAGGGAATTGTTGTATTTTGCTCCAAATTTTCACACAATCAATCAAAAAAACATCTTTGGAGCATTTCCAACTTATATAGCCCTTTAAAATCCAAATCTTAAATAGTTTTTATGAATTAATCTTTTATTTTCGCAAATGAAATCTTATTTTAAAGAAACTTCTCCAAAAGGTCCAAATTGAGCATATGATGAAATTTTAAGCATCCAGTCTTATGTATGAGTCATTAATACCATTGTGGACCTATTCATGTGAATAATCTTGGCTCAAATGGCAAAACTCACTTAAGTGCTAGAAAGTGACCATTTAGGTCAAACTAGGATTTTGGATGAATTTTAAAATCAAATAACTTTTTCTAGGTTGGCCTTTTGGAAATTTTGTGAATACCAAAAATATTTAGAATGACCAACTCTAGGATTTTCCTTTTGGCATCATTTTCAAATTCCTTTTAGAATATATTTTACATAAAAATCTAGTTTAAGTCAAAAACAAGATACTATGATCTAGGATTTTGGCTAGAAACTCATTTTCACTTAAAATAGGTTTTTCTTGAGCCAAAACTTTTGGTAAACCTTTGGAAAGCATTTGTATACATTTTTCAACTAGTTTTTCAAAAGATTACTAATAGTTATGAAATTTTTGACTTTTGGTTAAAAGGTTCAATTTTGAAAAACATTACTAGCACTTAATTTATTTGGGCACACTTAGGGATGTGATATACATGAATACGACTTAGCACTTCCCCTTAATGTGCCACTTACTATCTTGCTCAAGATTTTAATAATGAAGGTTACGAACAAGAGCAAGAATACCCTTTTAAGATTTTTCATGGAATACAACCTACACAAGGCATAAAGGGCTAGATACTTCAATGTAAATACTTGTTACCAAGAAAGCATTGGTTTATGATATGAATTGATCTTCCTCAAGCTTGGCTCCATATTTTGCATATGATGGAATCCACCTCTTCATGAGTGAGCCAAACCTCCAATGCCTCTCCAAGTACCTATTTATCATTTAAGCACTTTTTGGTACGCAAGCTCGGTTGGGTCCTTGAATGTTAGTAACAATAGATTTGGGCACCCAAATGGCCCTAACAATAATCTTGGGTGAGCTAACAATCCTAGCAAACACATTGCCATATTTATCTTTCCTAAGCAAATAATGATCATTATATGGAATAGGCTTAGGAGAGATACCTTTGGGACATTGTTTACCAATGTGTCCCTTTTCCCGGCAATTGTAGCAAGTTGGGTTTTTGTTTCCCTTACTTGTATTCTTTTCTTGCCCCTTGCCAGTTTGCCTCTTCTTTGAATGTCTTGACTTGACATTCATTTGATTTGGGCACACCGAGGCTTGTGGCCCTTCTCATTGCATCCAAGGCACTTGGCATATTTCTTTGTGTGTCTTACATTGTGACTTGTCTTGCTATTTTCCTTCTTTCTTGGATTGAAACCAATTCCACTCTTATCTTACAAGCATCTTTGCTTGCTCAATATCTCATCAAGAGTGGCCTTCCCTTTGAAGCTTCTTTCCAAGTCATTTTTCAATTTAGTGACTTGGACCTTGAGCTCTTTGTTTTCCTCTGTAATGTTAGTCTCAACAAGCGTAGAGGAAATAGAAGCATCTAATGTTGAGCAACAAGGTATATCAAGCAAATCATCACAAGAGGTGGATATGCTAACCTTAGATGAAATGCAAGAGATAGGAGCTATACATGACATATCATCTAGTAAATTACATGCAATGCCTATATCCACCTTAGGCTTATTGAGCTCATTTAGGAGAAGAGTTTCATGTTCATTTTTTAGATCATCATAATTATTTTGAAGCAAGTTATACTCTTTCTTCAAAACTTTGAATTTTGAAACCTCTTTTCCTAAATACTCATTAAGCTCCTCAAGCATATCCATCAACTCATCATATGAAGGCTCATCATCATCATTTACCTTCTTATTACCTTTTGCCATGAAGTAATGAGGTGATGTGGATGAAGTTGAGGAATCCTCATTATCGGGGCCAGAAGTTGAGCATTTTTCTCCCGACATCCATTCTTGTAGGCAATCATAACTAGTTGAGGTGGACCTTTCATAATGATCTTGAAGATGGATCCACATCTCATGAGCATTCTTGAGATTGCATATGGCATTGAATATCTCTATACTCAAAGCACTAAACAAAGCGTTAGTTGCTTGAGCATCGAGATGTGAGCATTTCTCTTCCTCAATTGTTTGAGGAAGAGGATCATTTGGAGGAGAAAAGCCCACATCTACAATCCGCCATATTTTAGGGCTCATGGCCTTAAAAAAACAAGACATGCGGATTATCCAACTATCATAATTTGTGCCGTTAAATAAAGGTGTCTCACCAATGTGCACTAAATCACTAGTCGCCATCCTTTACTCTCTAGACGGTTAAGTCTAATAAAATGAGAGACCAAGCTCTGATATCACTTATAAGATCGAGAAGGCCGACTAGAGGGGGGTGAATAGGCGGTTTTAAAAACTTCTTTGGCTAAAACCGAGTTTTATGTGGAATTGTAAATCAATTCGGTTTTGCACAATTAAGGCCTAAATCAACTAGTCTTTACTATGTGCACCAATAATATGAGACTATATAAAGATAGCAATCATATACATACAAGTAAGCAATTTAATGTAAGGAATGTAAATTGCAATATAGTAAAGCACAAGAAATCAAACCACAGTGACACAACGATGTTTTACCGTGGTGATCGGAGACTTGCCGGTCTCCCCTAATCCACGTTGAGGTAAGCCCAAAATCAATTGGACCGGCTCCACAAATTAAGCCAAACATCTTCAAGGTAAGTCCAACCACTTGGACCAGTTCCAACAAGAAACAACACCTCGATCCACTAGGGTTGCTCTTCCTCTACTCTGGAGATGGCGAGCACCAAGCCACTCATAATCGTCTGGGTCTTCTCACAACCTTCTTTGAGAAGATCACCGAACCACGACACCTCCACGCCGTCTAGGTGTCGGCAAACACTAAGAGTAACAAGTCGAAGACTCTCACTTGAACTAATCAAGTGTCTAAGCTCAAGTGGATACTCAATCCACTACCTAATGCAACACATGCAATTAGGGTTTGCCTCTCAAAGCTCACTAAGTGCAACACATGCACAAAAGAGTGTAGAGGGCTTGCTCTTAGCTCAATGAAAATGAATATGGCACTAGCAACACACCCACAACCGACCGAGGTGGGTATTTATAGCCCACACACAAAAGCTAGCCGTTGGGGGAAAGATTCTAGAGAATCAGGGGGAAATCGGTCTGACCGCCAACTAATGGCCGGTCAGACTGCCCCAGCTCCAACAGCTATAAAACTAGCCGTTGGGCTCACTGCCGGTCTGATCGCCAACTAATGACCGGTCAGACTGGTCAAACCAGTTAGACCGCCCATATGCCTGTGGTCATACCGCTTGAAGAAACCAAGGGTGATCAGCAAAAACACCCTCTCTGGAATAAATGTACCGCTAAATAAATATCGGAACAACCGCACAACGGTAGTACCACTGAACACATGCGGTACTACTACACAAATTTTTGCGGTAACAGATGGCTGGTCAGACCTCTCGAACCATGGCGGTCAGACCGATATACCATCGGTCAAACCGCCCACTGCCAACAAAGCTGAAAGCAGATTTTGTTCATTTGCATCAGCTCAATTTTCAAACCACAATTGTCAATTGATGCAAGATGCACACAAGGGATGAATGCTAGATTCTCAACAAGTCTCGAAACACATTTGGCGACTTTTAGAATCAACGCCATAAGGAATTAAGGTACATGGACTAAACCCGTTTGCAAAATATATTCGCAAACTAAAGTCACATGCTACAAGGATTATGCATGAGCCTCAACTATTTGCAAAACATATTTGCAAATATTGGCACCATGCTAACGAGAGCTAGAGCAAACACAAAGAGCTATCAACACATGATCAACTCAAGCTACTAATCAAGACTCCTCTTAATAGTACGACAACCTATACTAGCAATCCGGTCTTCCATCCAAATGCCAAGACCGGTAAAAGACTAAGAACAAATCCTTAACTCTAGCTAGTCATATCTTTGCCTTGCACAAACACTTGAAGCTTGATGATGCACATCTTTACTTCATGTCCGGGTTCTTCACTTGAATATGCATCATCCCATGATGCATTCTTTTGACTTGATGATCAACTCATGATCATCTCCTCTTCTTGAACATCATCGACACACGATGATTTCTTCTTGAACATCATCGACACACGATGATTTCCTTTTCTTCAAGTTCTTGATGTCCATCAACACATGATGCATCCTTTACACTTGAACCTTGACTTGATGACAATCAACTCATGATGTCATCCAAAGTCTTCATCCTCATGGAACATAACATATTCATCCAACTCATAGAAAATGTTAGTTCCACAATGTGATTGTCATTAATTACCACAACATACCATTAACTCATAATGGTGGGACAAGATACTTCAATCTTTTCCTTTTTGATAATTGATGACAACCATCACAATTGCAAGTAATTGAATGTAGATAAATATGAGTAAGTATAAACTATACAAGTTTTGTATACTCATATGATATGTTTCAAAGTAAAGATCCTTAATATATGTGGATAAGGAATATGGATCAATACTAATGAAACCACAGAACATAGAGTGAACTCCTCCTAGATGTGTGCATACATGAATGTGTAATGAGAACATATGTACATATTCAAGTTAGGCTATTTGTGGAGTTCAACCTATATTTTGGATTTGAGGAATGCAACAAGATATAAGATTATGATGCCGAATGCATACCTCTTTGATTTTCACATTTTTATCCAATTGAGACTAAACAAAAGGTATATCAATAAACGTGTTAGTCTGACAAATAGATTTGTCATTAATTACCAAAATACTCCATTAACATATAATGGCGAGTCTAGATTCTTCAATTGGTTAACCAAGCACAAAGCTGTGTTAGATTGTGGCCGAAGAGCCGTTACAATCGAGGATACTAAAAGAAACAAGGTAGAGTTTCTAGCTACCTTAGTGCGTGATGGACATCTGTTAGTCAATAGCCTGAAGACAGTTGCTTTGGAAGATGTGCCTATTGTCAGAGAATATCCAGATGTATTTCTAGAAGAATTACTGGGAATGCCACCAGACCGCGACATCGAGTTTGTCATCGATCTAGTGCCAGGAACAACACCAATTTCTAAGAGACCATATGAGATGCCAGCCGATGAGCTAGTAGAAATGAAGAAGCAAATAGAAAAACTATTGGAGAAAGGTTTTGTAAGACCTAGTTCGTCGCTATGGGGAGCACTAGATTTGTTTGTCAGGAAGAAAGATGGAAGTATGAGGATGTGCATCGATTATTGATCTATCAATGAAGTCACCATTAAGAACAAGTACCCATTACCTCGAATCGATGATTTGTTTGATCAAATGAAAGGAGCCGGAGTGTTCTCGAAAATCAACCTGCGATCAGGTTACCATCAGTTGAAGATTTGTCCTAAAGATATACCTAAGACTGCTTTCTCAATGCGGTACGGACATGATGAATAAAGTATTCATGGAATATTTGGACAAATTTGTAGTTGTGCTCATTGATGATATTTTGGTTTACTCTAAGTCAGAAGAAGAACATGCTAAACAATTGAGATTAATCCTAGAGAAGCTGAGAGAGCATCAGTTGTATGCTAAGTTCAGTAAGTGTGATTTCTAGAAAAAGGAAGTGGATTTCCTTGGTCATGTAATGACAGCCGAGGGAGTAACAGTTGACCCCGGTAAAGTTAAAGCAATATTGTATTGGGAACAGCCCAAGACTGTCACTCAGATTCGCAGTTTCTTGGGAATGGCAGGATATTATCGCCGTTTCATTGAAAGATTCTCAACGATTGCTAAGCCTCTTACATAGTTGTTGAAGAAGGAGAAAAAGTTCACTTGGACCTCAGCTTGTGAAGAAAGTTTCAAGAGTTGAAGAGGCGTTTGCCTTCAGCCCTAGTGCTGATTTTGCCAGATATTCGTAAGGATTTTGATATCTATTGTGATGCTTCGCGTCATGGATTAGGATGTGTCCTGATGCAAGAAGGAAGAGATGTCGCCTATGCGTCTAGGCAATTATGACCTCATGAAGAGAATTATCCTACCCATGAATTGGAATTAGTTGCCGTAATGTATGCTTTAAAGATTTGACATCACTACCTCATTGGTAGTCGCTGTAAAGTTTACACAGATCATAAGAGCTTGAAGTATATTTTCACTCAGTTAGACTTGAACATGAGACAGAGAAGATGGTTAGAGTTGATAAAGAATTATAATCTTGGAATCCATTACCATCCTAGTAAAGCTAATGTAGTTGCAGATGCTTTAAGCCGTAAGAGCTACTACAAAGCTATGGAAGTAAAAGAAGTTTGTTCATAACTTCAAGAGGAATTTCAGAAGCTGAATCTGGAAGTTGTATCTGAAGGATTTGTAGCCAGTCTTGAAGTGCAGTCCACTTTGGAGAAACAGATTCGGAAGCTCAACCAAAAGATCCTGTATTTTCAGATATCAAGCTCAAAATGGCAGAACGAAAGTTCAAAGACTTCACCAAAGATGATCAGGGTATACTGTGGATTAATGGACGTATCTGTGTACCAGATCTTGATGGTTTTAGACAACTAATTTTGAAGGAATCCCATGACTCAAAGTATTCGATTCACCCTAGTAGTACAAAAATGTATCAAGATGTTAAGAATAAGTTTTGGTGGCCAGATTTGAAGCGAGAAGTCGCAGAGTTCGTTGCCTTGTGCGATGTGTGTCAGAAAGTAAAAGCAGAACATTAGAGACCAGCAGGTCTATTGCAACCTTTGAAGATTCCAGAGTGGAAGTGAGAAGAGATCGGAATGGATTTCATTACCAGTTTACCCAGGACTCAATCGGGTTATGATTCGATTTGGGTAATAATTGATCGCTTGACTAAAGTTGCCCATTTCTACCAGTCAAAACCACTTACTTAGGAGATCGCCTTGCAGAGCTGTATATGTCAAGGATTGTCAGTTTGCATGGTGTGCCTAAGAAGATAGTGTCAGATCGGGGATCTCAGTTCACCTCTCGTTTCTGGCAAAGTTTGCATGAAGCCTTAGGGACTTATTTGAATTTCAGTACTACTTATCATCCTCAAACAGATGGACAGACTGAAAGGGTTAATCAGATATTGTAGGATATGTTGAGAACCTGTGCTCTAGCTAATGCCACCAGTTGGGATAAGAGTTTGCCATATGCAGAATTCTCGTACAACAACAGTTATCAAGCCAGTCTGCAAATGTCACAATTTGAAGTTTTGTATGGTCGTGCTTGCAGAACCCCGTTGAATTGGTCAGAAATAGCTGAACGTTTGGTTTTTGGGCCAGATATTATTCAAGAAGCAGAAGAACAAGTGTCTATGATCAGGGAGAGATTAAAGATAGCTCAGTCGAGGCAGAAAAGCTATGCTGATAACCGTCGTCGTGATCTCAGCTTCGAACCAGAAGATTTTGTTTATCTTCGAGTTACGCCACTAGAGGTGTAAAAAGGTTTCATGCCAAAGGGAAGCTTGCCCCTCAGTATGTTGGTCCGTTCAAGATTGTGGATCGCCGTGGAGAAGTAGCTTACCAGTTGGAGCTGCCGCAGTCGTTAGCAGGAGTGCATGATGTCTTTCATGTCTCTCAGTTGAAGAACTGTATTCGTGTGCCAAAAGAGCAGGCCCCACTACAATCAATTGAGTTGAAAGAAGACCTCACTTACAAAGAGCAGCCAGTCAAGATTTTGGATGTCGCAGAGCGTCAAACCAAAAACAAGACCGTTCATTTTTGCAAAGTTTAGTGGAGCAACCATTCAGAAGGAGAAGCCACGTGGGAGCGTGAAGAAGAGCTGAAAGCCGAGTTCCCTAGCCTTTTCTCTAACTAGCCTGAATCTCGGGGTCACCTCCTTCTTAAGCTTCTTCCTGCACAAGCCTTACTCTTTCAGTCACAGCCGAAGGCAACCACCCTGAGCAAGCAAAGCCAACACAACCTCCACACCTCCATCCCACCCCCAGTTCATCCCTCAACTAAAAGCCAATAAAGCAAAGCAACGAGCCATTGCTCTGTTCAGCCAAGTGCAGAGAGCAAGCCAAGCATCACCACACCATTACCACTTACAAAACCACCCACAGAGGTAGTGAAGGAGGAGAGGAAAATCAAAGGAGACGGGGAAGACCAATGGAGCCGGGACAACAATCGCGACAACTAGAACCGTCATCGACCACAAGCAGACCAAGCAAAGCCGACAAAGGCACGGAGGGTCAGAAGGGAACACTGGAGTGCACCATCACCACGGCCATCATCACCAACCCGGCCAAGCCTGCCATTTCCAACCTAGCCAAGCAAGGCAGCCACCATTCTTTCCCCCACATTCATTTTTTGCCCAATCCGAACCACACCATATGAATCAACCGTGTACAAAGAGCATACAACCATAACTGTAGCATCAACCGAATGCATCACAGAGTAGGGGGGACGGAGTAGAGAGGAAGTAGAGAAGGGAGTAGAGAAGATGATGCCTCGATGAGACCACGATAACACCACTGCTGACAAAGCTATGTGCACCCGATAGCCTCGCACTCCTCGACATGTGGGAGGCCTCGAGCCCCGCCATAGCTAGGCACAACAGCCACCTCCATCACCATCATCATGCATGAGCAGCAATCAACCATAAGTTAGAAAATGAATCAAGCTCAAACCCTAAAACTGAAATAACAAAAGGGGAAAAATAGGGGAATTGAATCCGGGTGAGTAGCAATCCAACTCCTGGCCACCACCCACAGATCCGTGGTTTAGCAACTGGAGCCCAGTCGGAGCAGCAAGGGAGGGAAGTAGTCCAAGCCAAAGGTGTAGGAGAGGAGCAGGTGGTCGGGCAACAGGGGCGAGCGTACCAGTAGGCCAAGCGGACCAAGCAACCAGGCACAGGGTGCAGGGAAAGGCCGGCGGCGGCGCCAGGGAGCAACCAGAGTGAGAGGGAGCAAGAGTCCCTAATGAGCAACCTTCGGTGAAGCAACCCACCAGAGCAGAAGGGGAAATGAGGAAAAGGAGAAGAGGCAATAGGTGGTGAGAGGCCTTCGGCCGAATGGGTGAGAGGGAGAGAGAGATTAAAGAGAAGGGGTTAGGTGAGACAGGGGGAGATTAGGTAAAGAGAGAAAGAGATTAGGTAAAGAAATTAGGATTTAGGTAAAGGGTAGAGAGGTAAATTCTAGTGAGGATCAGTAGTAGTAGATTTAGCAGTAGAGATGAGCACCAGTAATAATAAGTGTCGACACTGTGAAGATGTTGGACCAAACAAATTTATAAGCCACGTGAGGATAAATAGCAGCAGACCAACCGGTAGAAAATAAAAGCGGGAAAAAGGCCAAATTAATTTAAGATCCCAGAATTAAATCATTGATTAATAAAATCACTAAATTAGATAAAGCTCGGTAATAGTCCATTCGACCCATTAGTGATCGAGGGGAGAGATTAATCCACTGACGGCACTTATTTAAACCAGTACAGTGCGGGTACGTATAGTATTTTGTTTTCATGTGATAAAACACGTGAGTAGGCAACCTCGATCTTAGAGCTGACAGACTAGAACAACCGCCGTTGGGAGTGTTAGCCTAACAGGGATCCAAAAAATGTTATTAAATTAAATCTGCTAAAAAAAAGGAGATCCACTTATTTATGTACGCATACTAGCACCAAAAGCAACTAAGTATTTATTTATTATTCATGCCCGCCAGATATTTGCGTAAGATCTAACCTAAGATAGACAGAGTATCTCGATCCAGAACCATTGACGCAGATCTTTACTATGAATCTGAAGGCAAGCCTATCTCTTGAACATCAACTTAGTTATACTAAATGTAAATGTTACTGTCGGTGTTTTAGAACCGATCTTACGTAAAGATTGTTTGATTCGGGGGGTCTCCTAGAATGGAATCACGCAGAGAGATTGACACGAGGATTTTTATACAGGTTCAGGCCTTCTCTGGAGAGAATAACAACCCTACTCCTGTGTGTGTATGGTATTGAGTGTATTCTGAACAATCAGGAGAAAAACTAAGACTATTACAGATGATAGTGCTTGTCTTCCTGATAGCCCGATTCGATCGCCCTTTCCTTCTCTGATTACCGCCTTTATATAGTACGTGAAGGAGTGGCAGTTTCTCCAGGTGAAGCGGCACCTCATCACATCCTGTAACGGGCGCATGTTGGCAATAATCACCGGCGTATTAACTCCTCCACGTCGCCTAACAGCTATATATCAGAGATAATGGAGCATTACGTGCTATTACTTCACAGAGTAACAGCGTATGAAGACTGTTTGAATCCCTTAATCAATTGGACCCACTCGCCTGTAGGTTTTATTGATCCTAAAGTGGTCGTAGCTGACCTGGTCGTAGAAGAACTTACGACCATAAGGTAGTCGTAGCAAGACTTACGACTATGGGATAGTCGTAGCATAACTTACGACTATGGGGGTGGTCGTACAAGAACTCACGACCACCCAGTAGGCTCCTCCCTTATAACATTAAGGGGTATACTCAGGGACCATATGACATCATATTTACCTATAATAAGAATTATAGGTAAAAGATAAAATGAGGATTATTATATCCTCATCAGTTACTTTCTATATAATTATACATATGTGCATGAAAACTATGTCTCAAAATCAAATCGGATAAAAGAAAGAAGAGAAAATAAAAGAGATGAATATGAGAAAAGAGTAGTCCAGCTGAGAGGAGCAGTTGGGCTGTAAGATAAATATTAGGCTGGTAAAGGGGGCTCGTGGCAGGAAAGCGAAGAGGGAAGAGGTGGGACCCTTTACATATGGATAATATATAAGGACCAAAAAAACTCTTACTCGGATAAGGGGCTGTATTTACGTGCCAACCATTTTCCTATTTCTGTGGGCAGAAAATGCTACCTTGTTACGTAATTATATTCTCCACATCGAGTAAGAAATATCGTGTGAGTTATGGAGGAACCCAAGACCGGTAGGAGAGTTCAGAAGTAGGGGGATCCAAGGCGCTATAGTAGCGCAAGGTGGAGTGTTAGGTGCGGGGATGCCCGGCCCAACCAATACTATTGGAACTTGGTGGAGGACTGGGTGAGCGTCCCAGGACACCAACGGAAAATAGATGGGTGGAGACTTAATCATGTAACTTGGCAAACGTTCCGCACTCTGAACTTGACACCGCATCAAAGGAAATGCGGGAGACCTAGCTTAAGAGAGCTCAGAGTAGCTATGGGTAAAGTGGTACAAAGCCTACACAATGCTATATATCAAACAATGAATTCATGCATGTCTCCTGGACTGGAGTCTAGGGTAACCGCTAGGGGTTTATCTTCTTACCGAGTGACAAGTAGTCTTTTTAGAATTAAAACTTGCCATGTAAATCTTGGTAAATTATTTTCCAAAAAAGAGATGAGTTAGAAAATGTGATAACGAATAGAGGAGAGTCATACAATGCATATTTGCTAATACATGCTTGCTGAGTACACTATTACGCATTCTTGCTATTATTCTCCTTTGTTAGATCCTAGTCCAATCGAGGATTATCCCGAGTGGGATGAGGGATACGTAGGTGCCGAAGAGGCTACAAGAGGCGAGGGCGCTTACTACGAGGACCCAGGCGAAGTGGACACCTTATTTGGCGAGTGGGATGAATAGACGGCCGGTGGAGCAGGGCAGGAAAGTGAGGGGAATTCTTTTCCTGCTGTAGCTAAATACTTGTATTAAAAGACCTTAGCCTTGCGTGGCTAACTATTGTAATAAAGTACATTTTCTATCTTATTGTTCTGCTGCGTTAACTTTGGTAAGACTTATTATTCGTCGGAGCTGTGTCCAACCGGGCAGACGAATAATAATCCGTATGCTTAAGTGTGATTACCCTCTGGGGTAATGACACGGGGCGCTGCATCAAATTAATTCAATTTCGACCGAGAATTGATTTGAAGAATTCAGAATTGATCCAATTTGGAATTTGAATTGCGATTGAAGGAGTTTGGTTCGAGGTTGAATTAAGAATTGGATTTTGGATTTGATTTAGCAAGAACTCCAATTGAAAGCCAAATGTTTGAATTAATTAATTTAAATTTAAATTATACAAGAGACAAAAATTGGGATGTTACAAACCTACCCCCTAGAAGGAATCTCGACCCCGAGATTCAAACAGATAGGGAAAAAGATTGGGGTATACAGACTTTGCACACTCTACCCAGCAACTTTCTCTTCTAAGTGAGACAAAACTGAAACAGAAACTAAACTTACTGAAACTTACCTAGTGCGACATGGTGAGCTAATTGAGCTTGCTCTGCCGTGACATGATTCAGTCGCCCTCTTGCAGATGGAGCTGAATTCTAGATGGCTTGACTTGGAGTCTGGGGCGCTCCTTGTCCTACTCTTGGTGTAGCGGTCCGGGCTATTGTAGCTCCCAAGTTGAAAGGAACTAGAGTCACGGCTCGGCGTTTTTTAGGGCAATTTCTAGCATAATGCCCCATCTCATGGCAATAAAAGCACTGGATTCCTGCTGTTGCTATCCTGTTCTACTACAGTTGAATACCAGAATTGTAGCGAAATCCCTACATGCTCAGACGAGGTCCTGACATTGGAGTCCTAGGTGCATTATCTGCTGGCGGTATGTTGTAGTATGGCTGGTTCATGCGGGACCTGGAACTGCTGGCTCCATGCTGCGCCTAAAAAGCCATCTTTCTTTTTCGGGACTCGTACAGTTGACGTTGAGGATCCTCTTGCACAAGAGCCTTGTTGACCATCTGTTGAAAGTTGGGGTAGTCAATTGACACCAGTTGCACTTTGAGGTTGGGGTTAAGTCCTTCCATGAAGTGCCATATCTTAACTCCTTCAGTTGTAGCGTCTTCTGATGCATACCTTGACAGCTGGGTGAATTGGTTGAGATACTCTGACATGCTGAGGTTGCCTTATTACAGCTTGTGGAACTCTCATTTTTTCATCTCCATCATTCCCATAGGAATGTGTGTCGCGCGGAAAGCAACAGTGAATTCCTACCAGGATATAGCCTGAACATTTTGATAGGCTACGTAGAAATTTTCCCACCAAGTTCCTACAGTTCCTTTTAGTTGATGAGTAGCATAGAGAACCTTCTCTTGGTCATTGCATTGAGCCAAGATAAGTTTCTTCTCGACATCCTTTAGCCAATTGTTAGCTTCTAGTGGATCAACTGAACCGGAGAAGGTTGGCGGCCTGGTTCTCATGAACTCTCCAAGCCTGGATGGAGGTGGAAAGACTGGGACAGGAGCAGGTGCAGGTTGATTGATATGGTTCTGAGCAAGTGCTTGAAGAAGCTGCAGTTGCGTGGCCATCATCTACTCCAAGTTCATTTGGAGCTGACCAGGAGGTGGTGGTGTTAAGGGTTCTTCTTCTTCGAAGAGTTGTTCCAGTTGCACATGAGGTTCTTGAGGTGCTTGTAGTGCTCACTACTACAAAACAGGCTATAGAAGACGCATCATCACAGACAGTTCATTTGGAACCATCTGTGATACGTACCTATCACAGACGGTTTATAACTAGAACCGTGTGTGATAATTCACAGACGGTTCTTATTACGAACCATCTGTGATAGTCTAGCTAATCACAGACGGTTCTATAATAGGAACCGTCTGTGAATTATCACACACGGTTCTTATTAAGAACTGTCTGTGATAATCTAGCTAATCACAAACGGTTCTTATTAGGAACCGTCTGTGATAATTCATAGACGGTTCCTAATAAGAACCGTCTGTGATGAGGGCTTATCACAGACGGTTCTTATTAAGAACCGTCTGTGATATTCTGGCATTGTAAATGCACCCGACACAACCCCTGCCGCTCCTCCCCCATGCACCACTTTGCTGCTCCTTCACTCCGCTGGCTCCACTCTGCTTTTCCTCCCCCATGCGTCACCCCCCTGCCTTAGCTCCTCCACACTATTACTTGTCCCCCATTGCACCAGCTTAGAGAGGAGAAGGTTGGGACCCTTGCCCCTAGCGCCTCCTCCACCCCGCTGCCTCCTTCCTCATTGCCTCCTCCACCCCGTTCCTGTGGAGAAGACGCCGAAGGAACAAGAAAAGCGTGCAATCGTATCGGTTCCTGAGTCATCTCGCAGGAAGACGTGTAGCGAGCCAGTCGTTAAGGCCAAATCGAAATCGATGAACATTAAGGCGCCTCCCATGCCCTCGAAATACTCCATCGGAAGTCCGTTGGCCACCGACACAGTATTAGCCGGCGCTAGAGTAAGTTGTTAGGCTTTGCATGTCTGGTACATGCGGAAGACCAAACAAAAGGGGTGCGATACTGGAATCACCGTCAGATACAAGGATGAGCATTTCTTCAATGGGCTGGGCCACTTCGTCGTGGGCTTCAACGACTTATACGACCTATTCAACCTCACTGCCCTCGACGCCTCTCTTCTATGATGTTGGACACTGTAAGTGTGTACAATCAAGTTCTACATTCACGTAATGCCGATAAATATCACAACTCATTGCTTATGTATACATGATGAAAAAAGCCCGAAAATATTCTGAACCGGTGGGTTTCCTCGACCCACATGTGGTATCTATGCAAACCATCAAAGCAGACACATCCTTCGTCAAGAAATACATAACGGCGGCATTGCTTCGTCAGAACAACAAGGACTACATAGTGGTGCCCTTCAACCAGGGGTAAGTGCTTCACTACTTGCTATATAAATTTCATTTGTACTTTATACGCAGCACAAACTTAGGTTTAATGACTATAGCGACATACATGTGTAGGTTCCACTGGATCCTTTTAGTCATTGTACCAAAGAGGAACAAGTCTTTTGAGATTTAATTTGAGTGTAGCATGTGAATACATAAAATATTCTTCAAGTCTTGGGGAAAATCAATATGCATAGCTTTAATAAATAGGGCTTATATATATGGTCCTTTTGTACAAAGCAATATTTTATGTTTAAATATTTTACATAAAGCACATTTGACAAACGCAGTTTTAATAAATAAATTAATTGATTCACTAGTGATAGTTCTAGCTATCAGTCACTAGTATTGAGGCTCTGGCTGCCCAACTGGCTCTAGCTACAAGCACAACAATCCAAGAGTTCCAACTACTCCTAGATTCCCAAAATAATTCTTTGGAAACAAAACTAAAATCTACCATGTGAAAATGCACATTGCCCACGCTTGACCGTGGGCACGGCTATTCGCATAGTTTTACACTCTGCAGAGATTATATAGCTTGACCCACATGAGATAATCGGCTTATAATATTTGTCTGACATACTTCTGAAGGTGTGCGACTAAGCGATTATCACAAAGCTTTTATAACACTTTATCCTCACATTAGCCTACCCGATGAGCTTCACCCCAAGTCATGGACGTCATTTACCATCGACCCGAAGCTCACCGTTGTGGGGGATAACCTGTCCGGACATAGACACCAATTACCATCACCCGGTGCAAGCCCCGACAAACATGAACGTCAATTACCATCGTCTGCACTACCCAGGTAACTCCTACCATCTACAGCCTGCGGGCTAAATGTCTAGACTTATTAAATTATTCAGTCAGGTCCTTCCCATTTAGGACATGTGGTTGTACGGTATTACTTGGTTTGAATAGACACAAGCGTCGTTCCTTAATATGACCTGGGTGGAACTTCACATATTACAAGTTCTCGTGCTCTAGCTGCACCCGCCCGAACTTACCATCCGCCCTAGTCTAAATAAAATTTCACCATTTTATTTTATTTTATTTTATAAAGCAACGATAATATATATTGCCATACATTTCTAAAAAAGATTTGCATAAAAGGTAATAATAGTTTCCTCCTAATGGGTGATCATGACCGACAACGCATGTCTAAGCAATTCTACCGTATTAATTAATCCAACAATAATGTAATCAATATCATGGATTTTCTATACTAGGGTGACAAAGGTTCGAGGATAACAACATCAAATAATGACAATAAAAAAGTTAGGATTTACTAACAACCTAGGATTTGAACTTATCATTTTATGTAAATAGTAATGCATAGTAATTTTGAAATTTAAAACAGATTTTGGAAAACATAGGTACAATATGGTCAAAGGATATTTTCCTTCGTCGAAGGTTGAGGTTACTGCGTCCGGTTGGTCCAAATTGACTTCGGCAGCGTCAGAATCTACACACGCGAAACGAGGCAAAATAAATAACGGGAAAAAAAATAAAATCTAAAAATTATAAAATTATTACTAATAGAGAGATTGTGAATTTAGATGAATTTAGGAAAAAAATGAACTGATTCGGAGTTCGTACGAAGGATAACGAACATCCGTAAATTTGTCGGATTTGAAAAATCCTGGAAATTGAGAGGGACATGAATATTCCCTGTCAGAATTAAAGGATTAAAGAAAAGGGCTGATATGTGGGGTCCCATTGCCATTGAGAGAGAGATAGAGAGGGAGGGGATAATAGGTTGGGGACCACTGTCAGCGAGAGAAGAAGAAAGCCAGAAGGAGAAAAATAGAGGAGGAAACAGGGGGGCTGGCAGCGGCTCTGGTGCAATGCGTCACGGGCGAGTGGAGGCACGGCGGAGGTCGGTGGTGGGCAAAATGGAACGACGGCGGCTCGGGGGTTCTCCAGGTGGTGGTGGCGCGGCCGGAGCGGCACAGAGGCGGCGGCGGTGGCGGCACGATGGGGAAGGCTGCGTGCGCACGGGCATGGCTGTGGCACGGGGAGGTGGCCGAGCGGGTCGGGGTGGCTAGAGGACGACCGAGGCGGTGGGGAAAAAACGATCGACAGTAGGAATGGGGTGGCGGCGACGGCTCTATCCGGTGATGGTGCACCGAAAGGAGGTGGGGGATGGATGGGAAATCTCCAAAAACACGTGATGACGCAGTCCACTCGACTCGAAACTCACCAAAGAAGGAGATCATACAATGGAGGAGTTTCGGCCAGTGACAGGGAAACGCTCGTGAGTCTCAGGAACACGACGTCACATGGTTGGAGCAGCAAAGAACTCACCAGAGAAGCGGGAACGATGAGAAGAGGTGCTCCAGAGAATATGGGAGTTGCAGGGGTTGTGAAGGGGGTGATGAAGGGTCAGGGCTCTATTTTATAGGATGAAGGAGGTAGAGAAAAGGGCGCACGGCTTAATGGAGGCAGCGGCGGTTTCGGTTAAGACTTGATGGCACGGAGCTGGCAAGTAGGAAACGACAAGGGAGATGATTGCACGCGGGGAAGAGTGACTTGATGGCACACATTGATGGCATGGCACGACGTGGGTGTCGTGGCGTAGTTGAATGGGCCGCGTGGCAATCGGCCGAATAGAGGAAGTGTCGGGAGGAAGAAGAAAGAGGGGCTCGGCCCAAAACAAAACAGAAATTGATTTCGGCCCAAAATCCAAAATGAAATTATGAGGTTTGTAATTCGAAGATAATTCAAATTCAAATTTGAATTTGAATTTCATCTAAGGTTTGAAATTGAGGTGAGAGATGAATTCAAATTCGACCGAGAATTGATTTGAAGATGGAATTCGGAATTGATCTGATTTGGAATTTGAATTGCAATTGATGGAGTTTGGTTCGAAGTTGAATTGAGAATTGGATTTTGGATTTTGGATTTGATTTCGCAAGAACTCCAATTGACAGCCAAATCTTTGAATTAATTAATTTAAATTTAAATTTCTACAAGAGGCGAAAATTGTGATGTTACACCATGCACCGCTGCCCGACCGCCACCGTCCAACTCCGACCGCGGCATCACCACCTATAGGACCTTCTTCCCTCCCTAGTTCCATTTTGGCTACCCACGGCCGCCGCCGATGCCCTCCTCGCCGGCGCTGTGTGCCTCCCGAGCCTTCCCCGACCTCCTCTGTTCTACCTATCTACTTTGTCTCTCTCCCTATGTGTGAGGATGCATGACAAGTGGCCCCCTTTTGGTTAGTTGACTATTAGGTATTTCAACTAGCAGTAGCTTGTTAAATTTGTAATCAGTAATTGAATTGAGATAGCTAAATTAAGTAATTAGTAATTAAAGCTAAATTAAGTAATTAGTAATTACTTGGGGGTTTTAGTTTAAGACTAATCCAATATAGTGTTACTGTCGTATGACATGATAATATGAATAGATCATCATACTAATTAGGTCAAGTAATGTGTAAATACCAACTGTTAATAATATTAACAACAAGTGGTAATAGTCCACCTGTTCTCGGTGTGAACCTAGACGCTGGATGTTCGTTATGCGTGACCTCGACGACCTTGACAGAACTAATGTTCGCGCTATTACGACGTTTACGGTGTGGGGCGTGGCCCGAGTCGATTGCGTGGCAGTAGGCGCCTGATGTAGCACGCGATGAGCCACTCCGAGCCAAGGCAGGTTGAACAACATCTGCCGCCGCGGTGCAGTTCATTTTAGTAACCATTCGCCGGCATCGGTGGCGAACCATCTACAAGGGAAAAAAGAGTAAGAACCAGATAGTGAATAAATTGAAGCTAGTGTCATTACATACACCAAATAATAGAAAGCAAAATCAATCAGAACGAAATAGTCATTTGCTTGTCAGTTGAGTTCACTGCTAGATTCAACTCTCAACATAAATAGTGGCCATTACAGAAATAATGGTTAAACGTAGACAAATGCATCATTACAAAAAGCACAATCTCCTCTCAATAAAACAAGGAAAGAAAGCTCAATCAATTGGAATGATATATCAACATGACTACAGATCCAGTCTATCACTTGGGTTATTGGCATTGCCTCAAAGTGAATAATTATGCATGAGGAAATAGTTGCCCCACATTGATGATTAGTGTTTCAAGCTTTGAACCATGGTTATACACCAAAGAACTCAGATGTTTGGCATAAACTATGATAACAAGTTTCAGCATGATGCAATCCATGACTAGAGTTCCTGACTCTAAGTATACTCTTGAATCGAAGTAAATGCAATCTAGTTACAAGATTAGGTTTTTGCTACAGTTGAGATCTCTCATCCATGATATGCTCCTAGTCCTTATCACTGACTATAGAATTGGGAATATGATCCGGGATGAACTGAATAAACTAATGATCATGAGGCATACTATACATGATTGTCAAAATTTCATAAGGGCACAATGCATGGCTGTCAAAATTCATAGCACAAACTAGCTAAAATGTCATGTACTTGATATGTACAAAGGGCTAAACACAACCAACTTGATATGTATGGCTGGTAACAAACCCATTTGTTGCAGTGTTTATCTAATATAAATTCCAATATGGAAGTATACATCATCAAAACTTAAGTAAATGGGAACATCAAAACCACCTAATGGATAGAGCATACAACTCAAAATTACTATTCCAATGCGTTCCAGAAGGGTGAATAAACTGAAAGGTACCAAATCACTTCAATGTTCGATGAAGAATCCACTGAATATATAATTGTTTTCCACTTTATATAGATGGTCCACAGCATGTCTATTTGAATTGATGGTAAAAAACACAATTAGCAGCTGTGATACCTCAATGAAGTTCCTTATACGTTGGAAGCTCCCTTCTGAACCCTCTGGTAGCATGAGCACCTCACTAGCCTCGTTGCTTATGCGTGCGAGCTGCCTTCCCTATGAACGGGTAAACAATGCAAATTAGTTTCCCAACCGTGACATTGGAAATTAGTAGGGGTAAAATTTACTCACGTAGTAGGCATTGATGGAGGTCCTCTCCGGCTGCGTGCCCGTCCATGTGAACTCATCATACTCGTCCACGATATCCTCCTCGGACGAGTGACCCTCCCCTATGTCTGCCTGGGTCATGGCTGGTTGAAGTTGCATGTGCGCAACGCTGTGGAACCACCGGAGGTAGTTGACGAACTATGGCCTCCGATGGATCTACGGTACGTCCCTAGACCGATTGGACCGGTCATTCTACTCCAACACGTAGGCATCTTTGCATTGCCCAAAAGACCAGTACATCCGCCCGAACACATGTTTCATAACTCATTCGTTGGGTTCCGTTCGGTTCCCGTGCCAAGGATAAAACTCTATGCCCGGGTTCTTCGCCTACATAGTGGCTAGGATCCGTGGAAGCAACCCGTAAGCCTGCTTCCAATCACCCCACAATAACTGCATCGCTCTCTATTTTGCCCTCCATGCTTCACCGTACTTCACGCGGTACTTAATGAAACCAAATATAGCCTCGATAAGGGTGGCGACGGTCACATCAGGATCAATAGCCACAACCCCGGTTATGCGTCTTGCAATGAAATTAGCGGTCGCTTAGAGGTGCTTCCCGAACACTTGTGTAGTCCCACAAGAGTGAGGCTGCTCCACATTCGTTATTTTCCATTGTTTGTTCCTAGTTTTCCGCCACAGACCTTCCATCTGCATCCCCTTTCGCCCCTCACAGTATACCTCTTGTTCACATCGGAGTGTTGTACTACAAACGGATGATGGTGCATCACTGAGTATTCTTGCAACCAAACCTTCATAACATCCATGCTGGCAAACAACATGTCCTTGCGTATGAGGTCATTATCCGGGTCTGTAATATCATCCCTTCTCTTCAACCCATATGCACAGACCACATTACCAACCATTTTGACATCCTCGAATGCATGCACCAACGGGATCTCACCCATTACACTTTGAAGAACTCGGTCTTCCTCGGAGGAGAAAAGCGGAGCGGGCGCTTCATTTTCGGTCGAGCTCCAACCTTCGTTAGACTCAACATCACAGACTATTCCATCTCTGAATACCTCCTTGTCAAGCTCGCTGGTCATTACATCGCCGTTGAAATCAGTCACGGTGTCACTAATAGGGTGCGACGATGAAAAAGGTGTGTATCAAAAATCCACCAACGGGGGGCATCGCTGTTAAGATCGATGTCAATGATCTCTTGGGACAGCTGCTCCTCCATTGGGGGGGCCTTGCGAAAGTTCCACAACAGATTCAAGTTCCTCCATAGGGTCGTTCACCACATTTGCATTTTTTTGCATATCCTTTCCAACGACTGTCCTCTCCACCACAACCTCTAACGACCGGACCTGAGATGCGAGCACAACCTCCTTGTATGTGTCTCAATCATCGTCACTCGATATTGGCATCAACAAGACATGCACCTTTGAACCAAGCCCAGCATCATACCACTCCTCCATTCTGACAATGACCCCGGGCTCATCCCATCCAAAGGTCGACTTAATCCTCCTCATAAGAGTTTGAAAGTCTGGTGATTCTCGAAACACAAGAAGAATAACTTTCATGCCAACAAAGTTAGGACCACTCCCTGTTTGGATAACCATCCCACTAGTACAGACACATACAACTTTATCCATCTACATCCAACAATGCAAAAAAGCATTGGAAAGTCAGTACTGCATGGCATAGGTACAAACTATTGAACATGGTTAGAAACTTTATTGAAAAGCCCAAAATCCACCAACTGTTTAAACAAGATTGTGGATGTGCTATTGGCCTAGTAGCAATACTATATCTTTTTCTTGGGTTTGTTTGTTTCCTCACTGCTACCCCTTTGCACATTGTAAAAGTGCAGCTAGCTAGTACTACAATTCTGTAGGATCGGAAAGGCGACTAGAGGGGGGGTGAATAGACGCTTTCTCTATTTTTCACCTCGATCGAACTCAACACTACTTTCACTCCAATAGCTATAAAAGCTATGAAGATCAAGATATCTGAGCAAATGGATGACCTGTGTTGAATCCGATCAAACCCCTAAGTAAAAGACCAAAAACAACTCACATCAAAACCCAAGTTGAAAGTGTAGCAGCTAACAGTAATACAAAAATCTAAAACAGCACTGGCAACAAAAGAACTGATTTCAAAATCTAAACTACTGCAGCGGTTCCTGTTTTCATGGGCAGCACAGGCCACCACAAGTCCTGCTTTTCTCCCGACGCTCACCAATATTTTTTTTTGTCTACAAATCAAAGTCTCAAGATCCGTCGGCAAGAACTGCTGTTTCTTCAGGATTTTGCGGGCAGGACAGTGTAGCATGAAATGATCGACTACAAACCGCACAGCAACAAAAAAACTCAGACGCAACAGCCGAGACCAACAAGGACAGGAGCCGACCAGCATGCATGAGAGGCGGCAATAAAAAATCTAAACAACACTTCACCTGCACCCTTGAGGCAACCGAAGCAATAAAACTCAAACACACACGCATCCCAAGGAATAAAAACATTAAGACAAAAGGCAACCTGATCGATTTTCATGCAACATCAAGACAATCAAGTTACTAGTCTCTTACAGCAAGAGCCAAAGGAATTAAAAAACAATACAAACAGCAAAACTGATTAAGCAGCCGCAGTGATCTAATTTCTCTGAGCAGTCAAAGCAATAGGAAAATCAAAACAGCAACCACCAGACTTTGATCGACTCAATAGAAAGACAAGGCACTTTCTTGTTTTTATCAAACCACAGATCATACATCAGGCCGCTACACACAACTGACAAGACAATCAATAAAATGACCAAGCCACCACTCGAATTGATTTCAGCAGACCAAACAATAAAACTTAAACAGTTTCGGTCACATCAAACATGGCTGCCATTAGCAATAAAAAGAGATCTGCTAAGCACTGGAGGTCGCCAGGGATTCAAGATTCAAGTACAAGACTCACAAAAACAAAAACGGTGAACAGATTTTTGCCAGAGCAGAAGACGCCGGCCTGCTGGAAAACACGCCGCCACCTCCAGATTTTTCTCACGGGCAGCAAGCACAAGCTGCCATCGCTTCACCTTTTTTTTAGCACCAGCGTCGCCAAGAGATTCTTCTTTTCGCACACCAGAAAATGGCCGTCACACAGGCGTCGCCGCCACACTCGGCTTCTCAGGGCGCTCAATCTTTTTTCTCTGTTGAAACAAACCGCCGCCCCTGTAAGCCCTTTTTCCATTTCTTCTCTCACGGGCGCATCAATCTCCTGGGGACAAGCCGCCGCCATCAGTTCTTTCAGAAGCTCTCCATGCCGCCGCCACAGAAAAGCACTTTCCTATTTTTTTTAGCAGCAACCCTAAGATGTCCCATCCTAGCCCCTTTTATATGACAGCCACAAGCTCTAAAAAATAACCTAATGGGCTCTCTTGAGGCCCAACAATTACAGAACACATGCGCACGCAATTTAAAGCGTCGTCTCCAAATCTCTTGATTTAATCCACTTCCTGACGCACCGTCTTGCGCCACGTGTAGGTTGATTCAGCGGCTCTCATCGTGTCGGCAAGTCTCTCCCATCCGGTTCCCACCGGACCACCTTGGCACTTGCACTAACCCCCGCACCGCTTGATCAACCAGTCGCACCGAACTGCCCGTTCGGTCATCCTTGTCCATTCTGCACCACGCTTGAGTCACTTGACCTCACCCGACATCCATGATCGTTCTAGACCTCAGCTCTCCAAGCTTAGTCCCGATCCTCCTCGCCGTTGACCGTCATTGACCTGCAAGCCACCTGCACAGCAATAGACAAGCAAACACGAATTCGGGAACAAGTTCTTCACAACTTGACCCACGTTAGCTCAAAACATGCATCATGCAACACATATGCACTATAGCCTATGAACTCAATCTATCCCAAAGCCAAATTCCCAAAATGGCTAAAGATCAGCCTTTTAACTTTGCCGAAAACGCGTGAAACTCCAAACCAAAAGCAACATTGCCAATTGTTTCATCATCCTAAGATCATTGGCATATCCCCATGATATCCACAATCTCCCCCTTGATGAACACATTGGCAATCTCTCAGAAAATGTAAGTTTGGTTTGAAAAGTAAAAAACTAGCAGTTTTCGCACAAAGGCACAACTTAGTCCAAATGCAAGAAAAAACAATGGAAAAGACCAAGCTGGCTCCAGAATAGCATAGACAAGTGAGATAAAGCAAAAGAAAGCACAAAAGCTTCAATTTCCAAAGAATCGACAAAATCTCACATAGGTCCATATGAAAGAACAATTGTTCTAATTGACCTTTGATCATTGAGATGAAAAGCTCTAAAACGACATTTTTTGACAATCTTTCTCCCCCTTTGACAATGAATTCATCAAGGTGCATGGAAGAAGATAGAGCATGAATGTAATGAAATGGCTGCAATTTTGTAATTTTTTATTTTTTTTATTTTTTTTGTTTTGTTTTTAACTTGAGCAAAAGGAGCCATGAAGATTATCCATGAAGACTGTACAAATATTACACCAAGCCATATTATGTGAAGAAGCTATATTCAATCATGGCAAAACATGTACAGTAAAGCTAAGGCCAAAATAGCAATAATCTGAGATTAAATGAATCGACAACATGACAAGGTGCTCAAGATCATAGTTTAACTAAAGGTATCCAAAAATGAGTCAGTCATGTCTATAAGCTTAGATTGAGCGTAACCTAGAAAAAGAGTCAAGTTTGAGCATTCAGATTTGAAACAAATTGATCAAGCATTTAGAATTTAGCACATTGAGCACTTTGCTGAAAATGATTGGTTTTATCTTAGTAAAGCAAGTCCTGGACTAGGAGCCATCCACAACTGCCTTCTAAACTTCAACCAATTGCCAATTTGTTTTCATAGCATTGTGCTAGATCTCAAGCCTCACTGCGACCATCCCAAGCAACAAAAGCTTAAGAGAATAGTCTGGGTCATCCAAAACTCCCCCTGAGTTCATGCCTAGTGCAATGGCAAGCCGTCTCATGAGAAAGAATTGGTGAGATCAGTTTTTTCGCACAGAAAAAGCTCATTTTTCATTTGCTTGACTTAAGAATTATCATAGCTCAATTTAAAACTCAAAATAAGTTCAAGACTCAATTAAGCCTATATGACATGGCATGAATCATGAGAGGATCACTAAAGCAAAACTAGTCACAAGATCCAACAAGTCATATTATGATTCAGTTTGCTCACAGATAATAAAGCTAGCATGGCAAAAGCTAAGCTATACATAAAAAGCCACAACAGAAGTCTAGCAAACTAGCACAAGACATGGCAGGGTATAAAGTATGAATTCAAGTCATACAAGGATAATAATCAAAGCTCCACAAGATTATATTACAATGCAAGTTGCTGAAAAAAAATGCATTATAATACAAATGAATGCAAAAAGAACAAACTCCCCCTCAAAACAACCCATAGGGATAAATTATCCCTAACTCGCTTCTTAAGGTGACAAACCTTGTTGGGTCTAAAAGATTTGAGAGGATATCTGCCAAATGAGCCTGGGACTCCACAAAACTAGCACAAAGACTTCAAACATCACAAGATCTCTAGGAAAGCAACTCGAAAAGCTAGGGAGCGAAACACCATCACTAAAAAGACCTACAGGCAACACAAAAACCTGCTAAGGACTAGTGACTGGGAGACAAGCTCAACCTAGGCTGTGAGAAGAGTGCATCCTAGAAAACCAAGGGATAAGAAGAGTGCCTAGAAAAGACACGTGCTAGAACAGAGCCTCCTATCTACCCTGAACACAACAAGCCCAACACCTGACACAAAACAGATGCTATGCAAGGTAGACTAGGGATACCATACACAAATGTAGGGTATAGAAGCTCGAACCTGAGTCCCACTGCTTGGCAGTGAGATGTAGTCATGATGGATGAAGATCCATTCCTTGAAGCTCCAGAAGATAGTTGCGCTCACCCATCATTCTCATCTCAAATTTCTTTGTCTCCAAGAAGTGATAGCCATCATTGAATGCACATATGAAGAAGAACCAACAGTTTGAAATCATGAATCACATGTTCTTCTTCTCAACTGAAAAGACTACACCAAAGAGACAGAAAAGTCTATGTCTTGGTACTGGGTTAGTGAGACAAAATCTAGAGAAACAGTACCAAGATACATGACTAGCAAGAATAGCAGCAAATGATCCAAAGCTCATGAAAGTATATAATCAACAATTTAAGACATGAGCATGGAAAGAGAACTCAATTTCAATATATGCTATCCAAGATATGACAAAACTCAACCTATCCTTAGTCCACAAGAAGGCATAGGAGCAAGCAAACACGCACATAGCATAACACACATCATATAATACAGTCAAAGGTAAAGTGTGCTAGTGAAAGCTATGGCAAGACCCATGTATCCACAATATCATGAGAGCATAAGATATGTTAAGGAACAAAACATGGAAATCAAGTAAGCATGTGAATACACAGGGCAAAGATCAACAATAGCAGAATACAGAATATACAAGACAGCACAAGCTCATGAAGACTAAACCAAGCTTATACATCCATGAAACTAGTGAATAACAATATAGTACAAGGATATATAAACAAAATACACGCAACGACATGATGAAGAATATCATAAGAGAACACATGCAGATAAGGTACAAATGAGCACAATGAAAAGCACAACACGCCAGGACTGAATAATCGTGAAGATAAAGGCATGAAGGTGTAAGAAAGCTCACAGTGCCCTTGATTGTCATGATCCTAGTAAAAACATCTCCAAATGTGATCCACTCGTCGCCAGATGCATGTGTGAGAGAGGAGAACCATCTAGAACCTCCAGTCATGTGTCGAGAACACCTAGAGTCAATCAAGCCATATGTCCTCCTTCCTCGCATGACAGACCTACAGGGTATAAGCAGGAAACATCTGTGCCTCGGTACTGGGGTTAGTGATAAGAGACTTTGGAATCCAGTACTGAGTCACACGATGCTTGGGCAAAGCAGTAGAAGCAGCAGTAAAATGGTTAGGATCAAAATCATAAGAATGCACACGAGAACCACCTAGACCTCTCCGAATCGACCTACCAAAAGGTCGGTACTCCCCCTGTCTAGATGCTACTCGCGGTCTCTCCTCACGAAATCCTAAACCAGAATGCTTCCTAGAGCCACCAAAGGAGTCAAAGAAGTCCTCTACGAACCTAGGCCTATGTCTAGCAGAAAAAGCAGTCAGCTGGCTCTAGAGACTACAAACAGTGAAGGGACTCCTCTAATGGTTCTCAAGTTACTCATCCTCTCCTTCCTCTCAATCTTGGCTCTACAGAAGCAGAACTCAACAATATGGCCATTCTTCTTGCAGAAGGTGCAATGGTACTTGACCTTTTGAAGGGTCTGACTTGATAAAGTAGAAGCACCTATCTTGCTAGAAGTGGTTTGGGCAAAACCAGCTGATTTGAAGACTATCTTGGATGGCTTAGGGGGTTCTACCTCAAACAGACCACTCTTAACAGTTCTAACAACCTTTGGTGGATGGTTCTTGGTATGCTCTAGGGAATCAAATCCTAGGCCTCTATTATTCACACTCACCTTAGATTTGTCAAGAATCATGTTGAGGTCCTTCTTCCCACCAATAAATCTCTCAAGAGTCTCTTTAAGGTAGTCATTTTGTTTGGCTAGATCATAACAAGAAGCACACTTATTTGATATGCTAGCCCTATCACATTTTTCCTTATAATGAGCTACCTCGGCTTTCAAAGCCTCACAAGACACACAATAATTATCTCTAATCCTATCCAACTACTCTTTGAACTTAACTCTAAATGCTTCTTGTATCTTATCTACATTATGCCCAAGTTCAATAAAAAGAGTACAAGAATCAGAATTAACAACTTTCTTGGAAGCAGTTATGGACATGGATTGTTCAATTTTAGCCTTTTCTTCTAGTGTCTTGTTTAAAGCATCATTCTCAAGTGTGAGTTTAACACAGTTTTCACATGAAGCAGTTTTAGAGTAAAGAATCATTTCAGACATCTCCTTCATTTTAATCTTATTTTTCTCACAATGAGAGCAGGTGTGACTAGCATCAAATTTCATCAATTCTTTTGTAGCACTATCCAATTTTAGTTCAAGTAAAGCACAATTTGAACAAGGCAAAGGAATAGCATCTACAGTAGTCACATCTAAAGCAATAGCATTCATGCAAGCAGGACTAGACTTGAGGGATTCTAGTTCATCAAGAGCATCTTTCAATTGATTCACAATAGAGGAATGAGCAGATTTTAGATTGATCAATTCATTTTGCAAACTAGAGCAAGAATCGCACACATCAACAGATTTAAGTCTAACAACCTCTAAATTCAGATTATCAATCATGGTGTCCTGTCTCTTAATCATTTTAGCTTGCTTTTTTAGTTTTTGTTCAGAAATGACCAATGCACGTTTCATGTCAGCAAGTGAGGGACATACCTCATCTGGATCGCTGAAAGGATCGTCGTCGTTGGAGGAGTTGACGTCATGGCTGTCGCTAGCCATGAAGCACATGCCGGTGAAGTCCTGGGCCTTCTTCTTGCCATGGGTGTCATCCTCGTCGTCCTCCGTCTCTGAGTCCACATCGCTCATGTCAACACTCTCTAGAGCGGCGAGGACCCGGCTGACGAACTTGCGATAGTTGGTCTTCTTGGGTTTCGCATCCTTAGCTTGAGGACACCTCCGAGTGTCCCTCTCCTCCTTGCCCTTCAGCTTGGGGCACCTGGAGCGAATGTGGTTTGGCTCACCACACTCAAAGCAAGTGATCGGGGCACCTCTCCTCCTATTCCTCACCTTGTTGTACACTCTCGAGAATTTGGTGGATAGGAGGGCTAAATAATCCTCAGGTAGCCTCTCTAGCTACTCATCGGTCAAAGAATGTAAAGCTGACAAGGAAAAGCCAAATGAGCCAAAATCAAATGAATCAGACGAGCTACCCTTAGATGGGTCGACCACCAAAGCCATCGACTCTGTCTTGGGGAGACGCGAGATAAAGTCAATCTCATGCGTCTTCAACCTGGAGTAAAGCTTATCCATGGTAAGCTCACTCATGACAGTGTTGTCATTGATGGATGTGATCTTCATCCCCCAGACCTTCACATCAAGAGCACCCAAAAACTGGCGTGCATTCTCAGACTCAAGAAAACAAGATCAACAAATACGAAGATCATGAAGAATCTTGGAGAACCTCCCCATAGCTCATCTAAAGACTCACCAGGTCTTTGCTCGATCTTTGAGTATTCTTTCTTGAGCTAGTTCTGTCTCACTTCCTTGATCGCAGTCGAACCCTCGTGGTAGTCACAAAGGGTCCTCCAGATCTCGTGAGCGGACCTCAAATGAGCCACGCTCAAACTCGAGATCGACTAAGACCTTGGATCAAAAATTCGAGCCTTGCTATTAGCCTCAATATCCGGATTGATCACATCGTCATTGGCTGGCATGACATATGGATTTTTGACCTTAAGCCAAATAGCGTGCCCTTGAGCTTCGATGTAGGCATGCATGCGTGCCTTCCAGTAAGCAAAATCAACTCCATCGAAAATAGGTGGTTTGGTCAAATACTTGTCAGTCGCCATGGCTTCAAAGACCGGTTAAGATCTATGAGAAGAACAAACCGTGCTCTGATACCAATTGTAGGACCGGAAAGGCGACTAGAGGGGGGGGTGAATAGACGCTTTCTCTATTTTTCACCTCGATCGAACTCAACACTACTTTCACTCCAATAGCTATAAAAGCTATGAAGATCAAGATATCTGAGCACAATGATGACCTGTGTTGAATCCGATCAAACCCCTAAGTAAAAGACCAAAAACAACTCACATCAAAACCCAAGTTGAAAGTGTAGCAGCTAACAGTAATACAAAAATCTAAAACAGCACTGGCAACAAAAGAACTGATTTCAAAATCTAAACTACTACAGCGGTTCCTGTTTTCATGGGCAGCATAGGCCACCACAAGTCCTGCTTTTCTCCCGACGCTCATCGATATTTTTTTTTTGTCTACAAATCAAAGTCTCAAGATCCGTCGGCAAGAATCTTGCTTTCTTGAGATTTTAAGGCGGGGCGGTGTAGCACGAAATGATCGACTACAAACCGCACAAAGAACAAAAAACTTCGACGCAATGCAGTAGAGACCAACAAGGACGAGAGCCGACCAAAGATGCATGAGAGGCGGCAATAAAAAATCTAAACAACACTTCACCTGCACCCTTGAGGCAACCGAAGCAATAAAACTCAAACACACACGCATCCCAAGGAATAAAAACATTAAGACAAAAGGCAACCTGATCGATTTTCATGCAACATCAAGACAATCAAGTTACTAGTCTCTTACAGCAAGAGCCAAAGGAATTAAAAAACAATACAAACAGCAAAACTGATTAAGCAGCCGCAGTGATCTAATTTCTCTGAGCAGTCAAAGCAATAGGAAAATCAAAACAGTAACCACCAGACTTTGATCGACTCAATAGAAAGACAAGGCACTTTCTTGTTTTTATCAAACCACAGATCATACATCAGGCCGCTACACACAACTGACAAGACAATCAATAAAATGACCAAGCCACCACTCGAATTGATTTCAGCAGACCAAACAATAAAACTTAAATAGTTTCGGTCACATCAAACATGGCTGCCATTAGCAATAAAAAGAGATCTGCTAAGCACTAGAGGTCGCCAGGGATTCAAGATTCAAGTACAAGACTCACAAAAACAAAAACGGTGAACAGATTTTTGCCAAAGCAGAAGACGCCGGCCTGCTGGAAAACACGCCGCCACCTCCAGATTTTTCTCACGGGCAGCAAGCACAAGCTGCCATCGCTTCACCTTTTTTTTAGCACCAGCGTCGCCAAGAGATTCTTCTTTTCGCACACCGAAAATGGCCGTCACAGGGCGTCGCCGCCACACTCGGCTTCTACAGGGGCGCTCAATCTTTTTTCTCCTGTTGGAAACAGCCGCCGCCCCCAGAAGCCCCTTTTTCCATTTCTTCTCTCACGGACGCATCAATCTCCTGGGGACAAGCCGCCGCCATCAGTTCTTTCAGAAGCTCTCCATGCCGCCGCCACAGAAAAGCACTTTCCTATTTTTTTTAGCAGCAACCCTAAGATGTCCCATCCTAGCCCCTTTTATATGACAGCCACAAGCTCTAAAAAATAACCTAATGGGCTCTCTTAAGGCCCAACAATTACAGAACACATGCGCACGCAATTTAAAGCGTCGTCTCCAAATCTCTTGATTTAATCCACTTCCTGACGCACCGTCTTGCGCCACGTGTAGGTTGATTCAGCGGCTCTCATTGTGTCGGCAAGTCTCTCCCATCCGGTTCCCACCGGACCACCTTGGCACTTGCACCGACCCCCGCACCGCTTGATCAACCAGTCGCACCGAACTGCTCGTTCGGTCATCCTTGTCCATTCTGCACCACGCTTGAGTCACTTGACCTCACCCGGCATCCATGATCGTTCTGGACCTCAGCTCTCCAAGCTTAGTCCCGATCCTCCTCGCCGTTGACCGTCATTGACCTGCAAGCCACCTGCACAGCAATAGACAAGCAAACACGAATCCGGGAACAAGTTCTTCACAACTTGACCCACGTTAGCTCAAAACATGCATCATGCAACACATATGCACTATAGCCTATGAACTCAATCTATCCCAAAGCCAAATTCCCAAAATGGCTAAAGATCAGCCTTTTAACTTTGCCGAAAACACGTGAAACTCCAAACCAAAAGCAACATTGCCAATTGTTTCATCATTCTAAGATCATGGGCATATCCCCATGATATCCACAAATTCAAATGCTAGTTTGAACAATATGTCCTTGCATTGCACTTTTCTTTCAAATCTTTGACCACTAATATACATAAAAGTATTTGGATTTATCATGTGAAAATAATAATACTATATTTGTAATAGTTGCAAAGATCCGACTTCCAGGCTCCAATCATCCAACATTTTGAAAAATATTCAGTCAACTCATAGGATTATGCAATTCAACAAACATAAATGAACACCCAAGATCACGACAACAATTTGCACTGTCTTAACTCTAGCTCGTGGCCTACTCCATACATTTAACATTGTTAAAGCAAACTACACTATATAAACAAACTCTTGCTACACCAAGAGACTCTAGTACTAGAAGGCGAGTACACAAAACCACTACACATAATTGGAACAGGCGCTGCATTCCACGAAGCTTAAGAGTAGATTAATGGATAGCACTGTTAGATCCAACGCGCCTTCAGTTCAGAAGTTCAAAAATGCAGTGTTCATGCTTAGACTTGTAATGACAAAATAGCATTCAGAATTGCAATGAAGAATCACAATGAACATTGTACTTCGTGAAAGCTGAGTTTAAGTGATATCATATACAGAAGCAATGGACAACAATCTTTATTTATATTCTTTCTGTTGGAACATGGAACCGCCTTCTACAAACTACAAACTTTCTTCTATTCGGCATTTCAACAAATATCTTATGGCATAGCTGATTCCCTAAAAGCTGAAGGCTACAAACCGCAACCTCCATCTTTATGAACAAGACAATTTACCCTTTCATGTATAAATCCAAGAACACCATCCTCATTCCAGTATAGCCAAAAAAGGAAAAAATTGCAGTTTTATGTTCTACAATCACCAATTGGAACACATTCACCAATCCGTTCTACAATCACCAATCACCAATCTATAATCACACATTCTTGTAAAACAAAAACAAAAAAAAATCATAGAGGGAGACCGGTTCTTACCTCAATCCAATACAACAAAAAATTCCAAAGATACAGGTCGGCGCAGGGAGCCGCGGGGCCGCTGAGGGGGCCGCCGAGACTAGTGAGGGGGCGCAGGGAGGAGCCCGCCGAAGGAAAAGCAGGTCGGCGTAGGCAGGAGGACTGCAGCAGGAAGGAGGACATGGAGGAGGGTGACGTGGGAGCAGAGGACGGGGCCTGTGGGAGACACGACGACAACGACAGATTTGGGGAGGAGAGAGGAGGCTCGGGAGGAAGAATGAATTTTGGGGAAAATGACGAACTAGATGGGTGATGGCACCTAAGTCACCACTATCACGCCACGCAAGCTGGCGTGACAAGGCAAGCTTGTCACGCCATGAGTGCGAGCATGACAACGGCCACACAAGCCCTCCACGCTGGTACAACGCGTGGACAAGGACTTGCGTGGCAGGTTTGGCCACACCGAGGACAACAACATGACAGAATGTTTTGCCCACGCCGCACGGCTTGGCGTGACCAAAGTGGTCAAAATTGGAAATAAAGTTAGCGAGGGTTAACTTTAGAATATTATTTAGAAAAGGATTAAATAAAAAAACCAGTTGTTAGTGAGGTTCAAATTGAACAATTTTCGCAGATTGCCAACTTCTATCGGAACATGTCCATCAAATCCTCGATCAAGACAATTGCTCTATGCTTGGCGGTATTGCTCCAACAATATTGTTGTTTGAGATGCATAGCATAGTAAGATTGTAGCACTCACCCAGCGTTGAAATAATTGACCCACTAGTTTATTTGAGCTCATGTTAATATTGGCAAGATTCGGGTAAACTCCGAACGTAGAGATAAATTGCATCGAAAAAAAAACTTTGGCGTGTGCAATTTAGCAAGCTTATTGGCAAGGGTCCAAACAAATTGTTGTTTTCAGCGGTAAGACTCTGCAGCCGTACTCCAGCACAAAGATCTGGTGGTAAGGTACGGGAAAGATTGTTGTTGGCTAAATCAAGATTGATGAGATTTCTTATTCCTACAGGAATTGGTCCATGAAGTTGATTATTTGCTAAAACCAGGTTATTTAGCCTTTCCAAGTATCAACAGTGTAGCTAGAAAATTTGTGTTGTGGGTGCACATTGATGCTTAAAGATGAGGTAAAATGACGTCGGTTAAGTGATTATGAGCCGATTCGAATGTTAGAGCCGTGTAAACCATGCATGATGATGGATATTGTATTCGCATGATACTTAATGTTTCTATATAATTAGTTGTGCTTTCTTTCCAATTAATTGGCTACTTTACATAATTAGTTATGAAAACAACCTATTTTATGAAGTGATAATGTGTGAAAATATTATTAAAAATGTATAGAAATTTCATAATTTTTTATTAGTATGTCACATGGCCCGTATGGTCACAACGGCGCAAACATATAGAGCATCAGACACTTGATTTTTTTTCGTTAGAAACTAAAGAAATTACTAAGAGCTAAATAAAATAAAGTACTTTCGTACTATTCACATGATGCCATGCACATAGGTAGAGAAAAAAAAGGTGTTCTACAAAGGATATGAAATACAATTTGCATATAATTCCTTCAAGTATTATAAAATTGTAACAAAATCCAAACTCAATTGAAACCTATAGCTAGCAAGGGTATATACATAAATGTCAAAAACTTTGAGGGTGCCTGTGCATACCGTGCACCTTAGCTACCCCTACCAAGTATTTAATGTGCCTAGGATGGAATGTGTTAGTTCATTATCACTGAGTTCCAAGTACTCCAAATTCACCAAGTTCCCAATTTTTTGAGGAATACATCCAGAAAGTTGATTACCGGAAAGATACAATGTTTTGAGTCTAGTCAAATTCTTAATTGGAATGGAATATGTTAGTCTGTTACCATCAAGTTCCAAGTATTCTAGGTTCAATAAATTACCAATATGTTGAGGAATGCCTTCAGGAAGTTGATTATTGTGAAGTATCAATTTGATGAGTTTGGTCAAATTCCCTAAGTTGCTTGGAATTGAACCTGTTAGTTTGTTATTGTCGAGTTCCAAATACCGCAAGTTCACTAAGTTCCTAATCTATAGAGGAATGTGTCGAGAAAGTTAGTTATTGAAAAGATACAATTTGATGAGTGTCGACGAATTGCTATCGATTTTACAAAGTAAATGCGAAGACGTGACCTAGGGGGTTAAAATGAGGAGACATGGATTTTAGACACGTTCAGGCCTTCTACGAAGAGAATAATAACCCTACTTCTTGTGTGTTGTATTGAATGAGATTACAATGGGGGTACACCGTGCTCAAGATGAACATGGTGCAACTACGACTATGCTCCTCTTTTCCGTCGTCTGACTCCGCTCCTTATATAGTGTCAAAGGGGTGAAAGTTATTGCTTACAGAGATGCACCTTGTTGGTTCCTCGATCTCCCACGTGGACAATGGTTGTTGTCAGTGAATCTCCTTCCTACACACAATCATCGAGTGGTTATTATCAAAGACAGGAAGCGAGGATGTATGGTTATGTCAAAGAGACAAGGGCACATGTTTCCTTTTAATGATATATTGTGGTGGATATACTATCCGGTCAGATAGTTGGGTCCACATGTCTGGTAGTGGTACTTGCCTGACTAGGGGGTGGTCGATGCTCGAGTAGACTTAAGCATGTTCTCCCTGGCCAGGGGTATATGTAGAGGCTACTGACTAAGTCTTTCTTCCAACAATCACTGTAGTAGATCAATTCATTTATTAATAATTATTTTATCATCGTTATCTAGCCCCCCCCCCCCAACATCAAGTAAAAATGACTTACTTGAGAAAAGGTTTAGGGGAAATTTTGTCAAAATAAAACTTCCTAACCAAGTTATCTCTTGATCGGATTTGGACTTGGCCAAGGAATTTATTTTAATTGGGGTTGTAAAATTATTTCACTTAACTACTATGCAAAAGGAAAAGAAAGCAAATGATCATGAGGGTTTTCTGCCCGTTGAGAGCAGTTTTCGAAGAATTTGAATTGTTGTTTGTTCCTTGATCTTTACACCACAGGCGAGCGGTTATAAATATGTCTTGAGGGGTAACTCAAGATTTTAAACATCTCATCCAAACCGGTTCAACTCCTCCGAGCTTTCTTTCTCTTCAACTCGCTTTCAATTTAGAATCATTTGCAACAAAAAAAAATTCTAGATCTAGACCAGATCTGAAGCAATGGTGGTGGATCAGTCCAACTTTGCTAAATCCGAGATGAACAACAAGAATATACATGCTCTGGTGGTGAAGAGTTTGATCCCAAATCAAAGGTTGGTGGCGTGGAAGGAAGTAGCGGGGCAACACTTCCCGTTGGGCGAAGAAGGCGAGATAGCCGTCTTCCAAGCCTACTACGAGTGTGGCTTCCAGTTGCCGTGGCAACCCTTCTTGGCGGCGGTGCTAGAATACTTTGAGGTGGAGTTGGTGAATCGACACACAACTCCATCACGATGCTGAGCATATTTGTGTACCTTAGTGAGGCATATTTGGGGATTCCAGCCAATCTGGAGCTGTTTAAATACTACTACGGTATGTCGAAGATCCCCAGATCGATCGTTGGAAGTGCTTCTTTATGCCTCCACGATGGGAAGGCGAAGGAGTATATCCCCATGTATACCAAGTCTTCTTGGTCTACATGGAAGAGGAAATGGTTCTACATCGTTGTTACCAATGACGAACGACTACACTTCCAGGGGAAGGTAGCGGCGAAGACCAAGTCGTGGGACGTGGTATTGAAGGGGAGCGATCAGATCGCTCCCTTCATTAAGGGAATCAACCTCCTTAGGGAGCAGGGGTTGACAGGATGGCATGTGGTGAATGATTTCATCACACATCGCATTAATCCCCTAAAGAAATGGGCCCATCCATGTGGGCGTACAAGGGGGTTAATGACCCGACCAGAGACTACGTAGATGGTAAATATTTTTAGCTAAATTTACTTGAATTATTTAATTTTTCGAGCAGATTAAACTTATGTTTTCATGTGCAGACTTGCCCTCGAATGAAATTACTGAGCGGGTTAAGAACATTTGCAAGAAGGAGCTTGCGAATAAGGAGGGATCTTCCCAAATTTTGGTCGTCACTCCTAACGACGAGAGAAAAGCCCGATTGAAGGTAAGCTTATGATTAAATTAAGCGACCGGTAGTCAGAGTTTTGACCACTAATCAGTTTGATTTTTTTTTGTAGCTCATGGGCATGCAAGAGTCCCTAGACGACAATGATGTTGATCTGGCTTTTGCAGAAGAGGACTCGGAAGAGGATACACGTGCCCCTTTGAGTAAAAAATGTCGATTGATCAAGAAGGTGTATAGGAAGACAGGTGAAGGACCGTCTGCTCCTACACCTCCCACTTCTCCGCTTACTTGTTCCCGTGCTTTAGTAGTAGGGGGAAAGGAGAAGGAAAAGACGGTGGTGGAACCTAAAAGAGAGGTTCCACACTCGAAGCTACCTTTCTATTATGATGCCACAACTTTTTTTAGTTTCCCCTTCTCCTGCCCTTGTAAAGAAAGTGCAAATAGAGAACTAGGAAGATTTTATTTCCTTTGTGAAAGCTACTATGATATCGTTGGAAATAATTGAAGTCAATAGCTCGAGCCCCTGGACGGTTGAAGAAATCAGTTTCGACCAGCCAGAGACAAGACCAACAGAGGAAAGACCTCTATTGATAGAAGGTACTCAACCTATCGAGGTTGAGCACAGTCTAGCTACCCCTACTACTGAAATTAGAAGCCACGCGAAGGTCAAAGGCTTTTAGCTGTGTCGATGATCGAGTCACTGATCTTACGAAATGAAAAGAGGAAAATGGCAGAGAATTCTTGGGACTGCTCTTTATTGCTATGAACTGGCTATTACAGGGGGTGCCTTCGACAAGGCAGTGGACTAATCCTAATTATACTGAGCGTAATGCTTGCTATGCTATTGAAATCCAATTGTCTGTTGATCTTCTGAATTGGATTCGATCTCCCCTTTCTACCGCTTGTGTTTTTCTTTAAGTAGTTGACGAAGTAGCGGCAGTTACTCCTAGAAATGGTGCCTGTTGGGAAGTGACGCGTCCGATCGGAGCAAGGTAGTGGTTGACAAAGTATCAACCGTTTGGCGGTTGTGCATTTGTGAGACACACAACCGTAGGGTGGTTGTTGTCAGTGTCTTTAGATTATGAAACATCGCATGGTATGGACTAAATATGACATGTGTTCCATTCATCACACGGTATGGAATATACCTGGAATCAGATCCGGATGCCATTTCAATGCTTCTACAAGTGGTCATCTGGTCGGGGACTAGGTACAGGCCCTCATCCGACCAGGGTATCCTCGAAATAATGTCTTGAATCCTTACGACCACGGAGGTCGTGAACCTTAGGGGTTACGACCATGAAGACATATGGTCTTTTATTATGTATTAAAGTAATACATCGAGATTTTAATCCTCATTAGCTAGCCCCTAACTTTAAGTGAATTGGTCATGCAAACACTATCTCCCGACGAAGTCGTACTGGGCAGACCCTCATTTAATGTCGTGGCACTCGAGGTGGCCTGTATTCACTTTAAAGTTGAGAAACTGTCTTGGGATCCGAAGAGTTTTTCTGTTTGTTGGATAAAAGGTTTTGTCTGTTGGATTCTTGGGTAACTCCCGATTACAGTTAAAGAATTGTGGCTATAAAATCCCTTAGCACGGGGCTTAAGGCATTTACGCCTTCTACTTTTCGTTCGACCCTTTTCATCTTCTTACTTAGAGTCTCTTCCAACCCCCTTTGTTCTTTTCCCCCAAATCCTTTTTCGACCACTGTTCTAAACCCAACCATGTCAGATTAAATCACTAAGTGGCTGGTTTCTGATCTGAGCGACAAGAAGCTCAGGGCTCTAGAGGAGATCGGGATGCTTGCAAATAGGAATTTAATCAAATAGAGGTCAGCGGCTGGAGAACACTTTTCGAGCCGTGAGGTAGGGAAAATCCCTATTTTCCTCGCCTACATCGAGTGTGGACTCATGTTGCTAGCTCACAAATTCATTTCTTGGGTCCTAAAGTATTATGGAGTTGAGTTGGTGAACTTGGCTCCAAACTCCATCGCCAACATCAGTATTTTCGCCTACCTATGCGAGGCGTGCCTGGGGATCCAACCAAATCTAAAGGTCTTCAGGTATTTCTACCAGATGGCGAAGTCGGGGAAGTCGGCGGCCGGACCTAGGGAGTGCTCGCTGCACCTCCATGATGGGAAAGCTGATGAGTACATCCAGATATACTCAAAATCTTCATGGTCGTCATGGAAGAAGAATTGGTTTTATATGACAGTCACGGAAGACTGGCCTATACTTCATTGGCAAGAGGGCGAGTGAGAACATAAAGTGGAGGTCGACCGAGAAGAAGGAAGGATGGGTCGGTAGGGTGGTCGATGCCATTCAAGACCTTAGTGCCAAGAGATTGACTTCTTGGCACATAGTTAGGGACTTTTCCTTACGCCTAGATTAGTCCCTTGAAGCTCCGAGAGCATTCATTGCTCTCGTACATTGGTTGTGATAAAGCGATCAAAGACTCAAAAGATAGTAAGTCTTTGGAAGGCTCCGACTAGTATATTTTATTTATTTGATTATTATGTTGTAACCCTGAAATCTCCCTATCTTCTTGAAGTCCTCCCTTCTGATGAAGTCAGAGAGTGGATCACGATGATTTGTGCTAGGGAGCCTGATACCAAGGCTGCTTTCCTGGGCATTTTGGCTATTGTCTCTGATGAGGAGAGACTAAGAAGACTCAAGGTAAATAATCACTTTTTCTTCATCTATTATATATCCCCTGATGTGTATACACTTTTGCTCTAATATGTAGGCAATCGGATTGAAGCATACCAAATCGGACAAGGATTCCTTTTATACTACTGTTCCGACCGATTTTTGCTCAAAGACCGCACAAGACAATGGTCTTCTGGAGGTAAAAAAGAGCATTTACAGGAAAAGAACATATAATTTAGATGGAAAATCACATCGTCTGATAAAAATTTTGAATTGTAATTCAGACGGGAGAGAAAGAGTGCCCACAGATCGAAACAGCTCCAAGACGACCATTCAAGATCTCACAGTTGCTACCATGGCAACCATTCTGGAGACCGAAGAGTCCACACCCTCTGACCCGATGGTCAGGGATCTCGTTCTCGACCAGTTGGTCGAGAACATTTCTTTCGACCATCGGTTGGAGGATGTAGTGGATCTAACCAACCCCACCGGATCAAAACCGGTGAAGTTGGTTGAAAAGAAGAGGAAGGCAAGCGCGATGGATTTTGCGTCGGCGCGCTTCAAAATTAAGACCAAGAAGACGACCAGGTATGTAAACACAAAATAAAAACTTATGTAAATAATTACCTCTGATGTTTTTTAGTCTTGAACTTCTTTTTCTTCTTGTCGTTGTAGATCCTCTGGTATTCCGGTCGAAGACGACCAGAGCACCCTTCAGGAGGAAGCTCCTCAAGAGGTCGAGCCAGCCCCTGATCAGGTGGTAGCACCAGCTCAGGAACCCGTGGTGGCTCCGACCACACCTACTGAAGTGGTGGTTCCAAACCTACCTGTGGAGGTAGTGGTGCCAACCCCACCTGTGAAGGTGGTGGTCCTTGAGGAACCTCAGCAGGTTCCAACCCCTAATGAGAGTTCTTCTCACAAAGCCACTTTTCCTCATCGCTTCCGAATCTTTAAGGATGATGAGCTTAACGAAGCATGGGGAAGAATTTCGGACCGTTAAGCAAAGACGAGTGCCAACTCAAATTTTGCCGAATATAATGACATAGCAATTGAGGTAATCTTCCACGACCACTTTTAAGAATTTTGTTCCCTTGGAAAATAATTAAAGGAGTTTTGCTGTCTTTTGTAGCATTTTGTGGAGAATTTCGCTGTGGTCGGAGGGCTGACCCAGCGAATAAAGCTCTTGGAGAAGAGGAACTCTGAATTAGTGTCAAACCTAGGAACGAAAGATCCCGAATCCTCTGTGTTCATACACCAGTCTAGGATTTTCGGTGTACACAGTCACAAAAATGATATCATAAACATATCACGCATTTCATTAATAATAAATCAGAGTTTAATACAAAGGGGCATAAGGCCAAATAAAGTAAAACATAGCGGAAGCAGAACAGTAGTAGTACGCCAAAACGATCCGCCACAAGCAATCGTTTGGGGAGCGTAGCCCATCGGTGTCCTCACCGTCTGGGTAGAAGTATTCTCCTGAATAAAGATATTCAGCAAGAGTGAGCACAACTACCGTGCTCGCAAGTTACACCCAATATGGAGTTATGATGCATGCATAAAGTAGACAAGTGATATTGGCAGGGTTTATTTGCATAAAGCATCATTTTCAGTTTAAATACTCATACTAATTTTCAAAGGCCATTTTAATACTATATTTAAAATCAGATTTTAAATGAAAGTTTTATAGTGTGGATAACCTCCATAATGAATGGTGAAGGATACCCTCCTATCACATGGCTAACCGCCCAATTTTACCCACAGGATTAACCATCCTGAAAACATTTGTTGGAATCATTTTTAAAACCAAAAACAAGTCTAACTCAAAGTGGCTTTGCTAGCATGTCCATGACCGCGGACGCGGCTATTTGAATAATTTCCACTCTGCAGAGTTTATACAGCTTTACCCACACGAGATAATTTGCTCTTTGAGTCGGCCAATCCACGCTTCCTAAGGCGTGTGACAAAGCAATTATCACAAGGCTGTTACAATGATCTACCTCAAAATACTCATGCCCGCTAAGGTTTCGCTTCCATTGGACTGACCATCCTCCGAGAGCCCCCTCTTGCGCCAGGTGGGACTACTGTCTAACCAACACCCACACATACAACATGGCACAAATATCTATGAGGTATCCCAAATTATTAAGCTGTGTCCCCGCCCATACAGGCCATGTGGTGGTACGGTAAGGCATAGCAAAGGAACGCTCAAAGGCCGGTCCTTAATTGACTTGGGCATCTTTCAACTCAAACCCTGGGCTTTAATCCTAACCAGATTAAACCCGTGCATAAACCTGCACCCACCATTCATCCGTTTCGCCCAAGTCCAAACCATTTTTAATTTTATTTGAATAAAACCATATTTAACAACTCTCTATGGTAAAACAATACCATAGAGTCAAATTTAAACCAATTTGAAATGATTTGGCTAAATCCTCCCAAAAATCAAACTCAAGGTCTAAGCATTTGCTAAGCATGTGAATAAATTTCCATACTAATTTATCTATTGGTGACAAAGGAATGACATTTCAATATTCAAAATTGGCCATACAATAGCAATTGGAATATCTAATTATTTAAACAGGGACTTGAAATAATTGAATAAAAGTAAGCATGCATTTAAAAATTTTAAAAACTGAATTAAATAGCTTTAAAATACTGGGAGCAATATGGTCAAGGGTATAACTTGCCTTCGCTGAAGTCTTGAAATTCTAAGTCTTCGAAAGAATCAAATTCCCCAGAATCGTCGAAGTCTAAATGTGAAAATACGACAAATCAATTGAAATTCAAATAAATTCAAAAAGACAATTTAAACTAACTCCAAATGAAATAATTTTATTTTATTTGGCTAGATAATAATTTTCTAAAATTTTAGCAATTTGAAACACCCAATTTGGAGTTTGGATGCAAAAGATATGAATTTTACAAGTTTTAATCCTAAATCTGCCATTTAAACAATTTCCTGATTTATTTTTCTAAAGGAAAATCTATTTATTGCGCAATGCTGACATCAGCCCTGAGGTTTTTCGGGATTTTAAAAAATAAACTAAATTTTGACAGGTCGGCCCCACGTGTCATAGATACGGTCCATATGGACTAGGCCCACGGGGTTTTGGCTCGGGGGGTTTGATGTGGCGCGGGTTTGGTGCCATGTCGGTCCACGTAGGATCCGACGCTGAGGTGGCGCATACGGTGGCGCATGCGTGGCAAGGCCACACCGGCGAGGACGGCACTCGCTGGGATCAAGGTCGCCATTCTGATCTTGTGGCAAGGCGGCGGCGATGTGTGCAAAAGAGGGAGGAGGGGACGGCGATCATGATGCTCTCACCCACTCAACGAGACAAGGACGAAGGTGGCCGGCGGCGAGGAAGAAGCGGCGACGAGGTTCGGGCGATGTCGAAGTAGCGGCTCCCGTGGTGCTTTGGCGTGACAGAGGTGCGCACCGGCTTCGCGGCGTCACGGAGAATCCAACGGTGGTGGTGGCGAGGACGCGGCGTCGACGGTGGCGGCGCTAGGGGAGGCGGTGTGCTCACGACTGGTGGCGACGAGATCTTCGATTGCGGCGAGCACATGGCGAGAGAGAGGGAGTGAGTGGCGACGTTGGGATGGGTGAAGAGAGGGGCGCCCGGGGCTGCCTTTTATAGGGGCCGAGGTTGTCCGAGGCGGCGTCCCAACGTGGGGGACGTGGCGGCGATGGTTGCGGGATCGTGGCGCACGCACGCGGAGAAGGGGGAAAGGAGGTGGGGGTCGTGCGGAGGTGGGCGCGGTCGTGTGCGATCGCGCGGGAGAAGCGGGGTGGTTTGAGGCGGCCCGTTGGCGAGCTCAGCGTTGACCGCCCATGGCGGTTTTGGCGCAGGCGTGGCGCGTTGGAGACGAAGGTGGTGGGGATGAAGCATCGCGGGCCCACGCAGCAGAGAGAGGAGAGGGTTGGCAAGTAGGGTCGCGCAGAGAGAGAGAGAGAGAGAAAGAGCGATTCTTGGCGTCGGATTTCAATTCGACGGTCATGATCTTGAGGGTCAGGCGGAATTGGGCTGGTTAAGGGCAAAAAGGAAAAGGGGCTGACAGTTGTAGTTTCGGGCCAAAGCTGTTTTAGAGTTTTGAATTGATTTCTTAATTCAAATAATCAGATTAATTCAAATAGGCTTTAGAAAATAGCAAATAAATTCCAAAAATTCTAGAAAAATTCACAGAAGTCTCTAGAATTGTTTTGGACTTAAATAAAATAATTCTAACTTAAAGTTGGTAATAGGTTTTGAAATTAAATTTACTTTGGCTTTAAATTAATTAAGGAACGGCTTTTAAAATTCCAGAAAATTCCAGAAATTAATTAAAATTTTATTTTTCAACTTTAACTCAAATAAAACTTCAAGAACTTTAATAAATTTTATTTTTTTGACTTTTTAAAACTTCAGAAATTCAAATCAGACAAAAACACTTTCAAATTTCAGGAAATCCAAAATAACAACTTTCATTAAATTTTTAAATTGGTAACAGAACTTTGGGCTGTTACAATTAGAAAGTAAGGACCCTTTTAGTATCTTCTTCTCTCCTTTTTTACTATTTGGCTCTTTTTCTTTTAACTAGTTCTCCAGTTTATCCTATTTGATAGATTCGAAGAAGCTTAAAGAAGTTGTGGCTAAAGAAGCCATAATTATCAAGCTTAAAGAAGATTGTCAGAACAAGGACCGGTCGATCAAATATCTGACGACCAGGCATAAGGAAGTTCTTGACACCTTTGAGAAGAAGAACGAAGGTAACCGGTCGTAAACTCGATCAGTTTGCTTCCTTTTTCTACTCGTATGTATTTATCTTTTGGTTTAGTCGTACTGAGCAAACTCAAGCATTGAGGCGAGCAGAAAAGGCTCTTGAGTTCGAGTGTGGCAAGGAGGCAGCCTTTGGGCAAAGTCTTGAAGAAAAAGTCAAAGCCTTCAACAAGATGCTCTTCGATATGGGATCGGGAACGCAACTGTCCGATCTAGGAGATCCCACGGAGACGATCAACTACCTTGGCCAACAGCTCGAGGACCTCAAGGGTGTCCTTAAGATAACTTGGGGAACCATGCACAGACCATGTTCAATGCTATCAAGAATGGAGTTAGTTTTGCTTTGGCAAAACTAAAAATCTCCGACCGTTCCATAAATCTCGAAGCTGTTGAGGAAGACTTCAACTGCACGGGAGAAGAAGCAACCAAAATGTTCGAAGAAATGGCACCTTTCGGACATAAGGTCGCAAAAGAAATGGAGGTCGGGTCTCCACGCAGCGATCAGTCTAGTGGCTCTGAGAAGTAAAAGAATGTAATATTTTGACTGTTGTAAATAAAACTTACCCTTTATCATCAATTCTTTGTTTTGTCTTCCTAAATTCGCCAATTACTCATATATTCTCTAGCCTCGGACTACTTGAATAGTAGGAGAACTTTATTAAAGAAGTAGTAGACTAAGAAAATAAGCAATAGCTACGACCACGGTACAGAGCATATGCCGATTATGTTATAAACATGATCTAAGTGTCACTAGGAAATCAATGTGGTCAGAAGCAGCTTGTGATTTCAAATAGTCTTATGTTATTTCCATAATCGAAATACTGTGAAGTACCTTGTGTGGATAGAAGATGTTTAAGACTTGTATTGATTGATAAGATAGTATACAAATCTGTATGCAAAAATCGACAAGTGAACTTGTTTGTATATCTTATCCAAAACTGATCATAAGGGTTGCTAAGAACTAGAGACTAAAAGAAACACTTTGCGAAAAGTGCCCTTGCTCGAGTTCCGACTGGCAGCGAGGATCATAAGAAATGGACCGTCACTAGAAACTCCTTCTAGTGGGTAGGACCACATGCGGAGAAGGAGAGACTTCGACTAGGAGGATTTTCGTGTCCCGACCAGTAGCCAAAACATGAGTAGAACATATTGTTGAAGGTAAGAAATGTAGTCCCCGAAATCTATAGCATGTATAGTACTATATTTAGTTGCCTGTGTGATGTTCCCGTTAAGGGTTTTTGACTTGCATGTCATAGCCATAGAGTAATAGAGATCCTTAGAAAGGATATCGGAGAGAATTTGGTCTTCTCCGACCAATGAGGCAACAATAGTATGCAAACCAAATGAAAAGACAGATATATAGACAAAATCATTCATCGGAAAGTAAAGGAAATGCATCTTTATTAATAAATTAAAATAATAAAAAATACAATTATACAAAAACTTATAAAGCTGGTCAATATTCCAAGAGTTGGACAAAACTCATCCATTTGACATAGCTAGTCGTACTGAACCAGGTTAGGTGACTTCGACTACAGTGTATGAACCTTCCCATTTGGGAGAAAGTTTATTGTGATTAGTCTGATTTTGAATCCGCCGTAGAACCAGATCACCTACAGCTAGACTGCGAGGTTGCACCTTACGACTGTGGTACCTTCGCATGGCTTGTTGGTAAACTACTGATTGTATGAGGGCTTGGTTTCGTCGTTCTTTAAGGAAATTGACGTCATCGAGCCTTCGTTGAATCTGACCGTTCTCATTGAAATAATCAGTACGAACAGAGCCTATTTTTAGTTCTGGAGAAAGCATTGCTTCAGCACCATAAACCAGAAAAAATAGAGTTTCACCAGTCGCACGACTGGTCGTAGTGCGAACAGCCCATAACACAGAAGGAAGTTCTTGAACCCAAGCTCTTGACTGTTTGATTAACTAGTCGAACACTCTACGCTTTATTCCTTGTATTATGATACCATTGGCCCACTCTACTGCTCCATTGCTCTGCGGATGAGCAACATAAGCGAAATGTACTTTGATACCTAGATCGTCGCAGAATTCCTGAAAATTTCCGCTAGAGAACTGGGTACTGTTGTTTGTGATTATACGACTTGTTATGCCAAATTGTGTGATCATATTTTTTGTGAGGAACCTCTTAGCGGCTTCAGTTGTTGTTTTAACAACTGGCTCAGCTTCTATCTATTTTGTAAACGTGTCGATCATGACGAAAATGAATTCGAAGCCCCCGAGTGCTCTTGGGAAAGGTATCAGAATGTCTAGTCCCTAGGTTGCAAAAGGCCAAGAAAGAGGTATGGTTTGCAAACCTTGTGTCTACTGATGTACTTGTCGACTATGAAATTAACATTGTACGCGCTTTGTCATGAGCTCTTTTGTATCATGAAGGGCAGTTGGCCAATAGTATCCTTGCCTGAAGGCTTTACCGACCAACGTTCTGTAGGAATGATGTGCTCCACAGACTCCTCTATGAATGTCGGATAGCATCTTAATGCCATCCGTTTGAGATATGCATCTCATCAACACTCCGTGAGATCCTCATTTACACAAGGTACTTTCGATTAGAGTATATGATTTGGCTTTTGTGCTATACGATCAACCTCTACATCATCGTCAAGAATAATGTCATGCTGAAGATAATTGTAGATCGACGTCATCCATTCTCTACTATGATCGCGATGGCGCCAACCATCAACGATCTGTGGAGCATCCATGTTCTTAGGATCGATTTGTACGACCTCTAGTGGAACATCTATGTCCTCGGAAAGCTCAACCACCGGGGTTGAATCGAGTTGCTCAAGAAAAATTCCAGGCGGGACAGGTGACCTGGTGGAGGCCATCCATGCCAACTGGTCTGCCAAAAAGTTTTCCTTTCTAGGAATGTATTGGATCTGAAAACCAAAGAAGTGCTTTTCGAGTTTCCGTACTTCTGCCAGATAAGATGACATCTTGGTACTTGAGCATTGATACTCTTTCCCGATTTGATTCGCTACTAGTTGAGAATCGTCTTTCACTAGTAATCTACGAATCCCGAGCGAACGAGCTGCTCGGAGTCCTACCAGTAAACCTTCGTATTCTGCCACATTGTTTGTAGCAGGCAAGTTCAACTGGATGGCATAATTGATGTGTTCACCAGTAGAGGATATCAAGACAACTCCCGCCCCCGAGCCTTTGAGCATCAAGGAACTGTCAAAGTACATTGTCCACTCATCGTGGTGTTCGTACTCGGGCCCTTGGGTGGGTTCATGGTTTGTCCATTCGGCAATGAATTCTACTATTGCCTGGGACATGATTGTTGTTCGTGAGATGAAATGGAGATCGAACGCTCCAAGCTCGACTGCCCATTTTGCTATTCGTCCTGATGATTCTCTGTTTCTAAGGACTTGACCCAAGGGATATCCGATTGGTATGACCACTTTGTGGGCCTGAAAGTAATGCCTTAGTTTTCTTGAAGCCATAAGGAGACTATAGAGCAGATTTTGTACCTGTGGATATCGTTTCTTTGGTCCATATAAGACTTCTCTTACGTAATATACAGGTCGTTGGATGTTTTCACGTTCGACAACCAGCACACCACTGACTGTATGTGGTGTTGCAGCTCACGTAAATCAGCAATGTTTCCCCTCATCTCGGAGAGACTAAGATCGGGGCACTTGTAAGGTACTTTTTAACTTCTTCAAATGCGTCGTCTGCCTCTTTAGTCCACTCGAAACTTCCATGTTTCCGAAGGAGTTTGAAGAAAGGGGATCCTTTTTCTCCTAACCATGCTATGAAATGACTTAGTGCTGCCATACAGCCAGGTTAGTTTTTGGACTTCTTTCCTCGTGGTCGGAGGATGCATCTGGTCGATGGCCAAAATTTTTGCTAGATTTGCCTCAATACCTCTAACTGAAACTAGGAACCCAAGAAGCTTTCCAAACGAAACTCCAAACACACACTTCTCTGAATTTAACTTAAGGTTATGTCTTCTTAAGTTATTGAAAGTCTCGTGTAGGTCGTAAATATAATCGCCAGCGTTGATGCTTTTTACAACCAAGTCATCAACATAGGCTTCCAGATTTCGACCTATCAGAGGATTAAAGGTTTTCTGCATCAATCTCTGGAAAGTTGCACCAGCGTTTTTTAGACCAAACGGCATCTTAACATAGCAGTAAGTGCCATATGGTGTGATGAAGTAAGTTTTCTCTTCATCTTCTTTACTCATGTTAATCTGGTGGTACCCTAAGTATGCATCTAAAAAACTTAACAACTCACACCCTGAAGTGGAGTCTACAAGCTGATCAATGCGTGGAAGGGGAAAGTCATCATTCGGACAAGCTTTATTAAGATCTGTGAAGTCAATACACATTCGTCATTTCCCATTGCTTTTTCTAACCGTTACAGGATAGGCGAACCACTCTGGGTGGTTGACTTTACGAATAAACCCAGCCTTGAGGAGCTTATCAATCTCTAACTGGATTGCCTCCTTTCGATCAGGTGCGAAACGCCAGAGCTTCTGCTTGACCGGTTTTTTGTCAAGCTGCAGAGCTAGCATGTGCTCGATCACCTCCCTGGGGACTCTGGGCATGTTGGACGCCTGCCAGGCGAATACGTCTTGATTTGCTCGGAGGAAGGAGACGAGCGGCTCTTCCTATTTGAGGTTGAGTCCTGCCCCGACCAGTACCTTTTGGTTGGACGCATCAGCATTTTTTGACCTAGACGGAGTGTTGACGCCTCCTAGAGGAGCGCCTTTGATGAGTGGTACCTCCTTAGTCTAGTTGGAAGGCTTCGGTGCCATCTTTGGCCTCAAGTGCTTGACTTGCATAGGTGACAGGTTAGTTTCGCTGGTCGGAAGCTCATCGACCAGTTCTAAGGACTTCCGATCACATGCATATGCCATTTTGCGGTCTCCTCGAACCGCGATAACACCTTTCGGTCCTGGCATCTTTAGACTATGGTAACCGTAGTGCGTGGCTATCAGGAATTTTGCTGGAGCCGGATGACCTAGGATTCCGTTGTATGCGGTTTCGAAATAAACCACATCAAACAGAACCTTTTCTGTTCGAAAGTTCTGGCCGCCTTCCGAACGTAACCAGTAGGGACAGTTGTTCTATCTGTTTAGCGGTAGAACCAGGAACTATGCTGTGAAAGTCATACTTCACAAGTTTTACCTTGGACCATGGGATTTGCATCTCTTCCAATGCTCCCGCAAACAAAATATTTAAAGAACTACCTCCATCTATTAAAACTCGATTAACTTTACAATTGTTAATAGCAGGTTCAACTACGATAGGAAACCTACCTGGTCAAGTCGACGGGATGGGGCAGTCTTCTTTGCTGAAGGAGATTACAGTTTCTAACCACCTGGACGGCTTGATGGTGATTGGAGACTCGGCAAGGTTGACCTCTCTCTCCACGGCCTTTAGATGACGTCTGGAATCGTACGAGGAGGATCCTCCGAAGATCATATCCACCATATGTTGTGGCTCTTGGTAGTCCATCTCTTCATCGCCATCTTTATCCTTCTTGGAGCTTGATTCTCCGAGATCCGTTATGGAGGGAAGGGTCCTTTGCCTGAATAGTAATCTTCCAGCTTACTTTGCCAGGCTCAGCAGGTGCGTAGATCATGCCCTATCGCTTTGTGAAGTGGACACCACTTCTTACTTTTCTTGAAGTCACTGGTCGGAGCTTTACCTTTGTTCCGACCGGTGAAATCTTTCTTGCCCTTGGTATATTTCTCTGGAATCGCAAGGACTTCCTTGGTGTTAGGCTTGCGATTCTTCTTATTCTTGAGAGACTTCTTGCCTTTCTTCTCTTGCTTTTCCAGATCCGACTGGGATTTTTGTCCTTCCGATCACTGGCTTCATACCATTCAACCGATTCGCTAGCGGTCGCGTATTTGTCTGCCATGTCGAAAAGCTCGACGGTTGTTCGTGGAGGATTCATTGCAATATCCTTCATAAACTGGCGATTCCTCAACCCTGCTTTGAAGGCCTGGATGACAGAAGATTCTGCGATCTCTGGGATGGAATTTCGAACCTGACTGAATCTCTTGATATACTGTCAAAGAGTTTCATTGGTCTTCTGCTTCATCCGATGAAGATCATCCTCCTTTCCAGAGCGATCATATGTCCCTTGAAAGTTGGCGATCAGAGTATCACAGAGTTGCTCCTAAGTATAGATAGATCCGACTGGTAGGTTAAGCAACCATGACTAGGCAGATCCTTCAAGGACCGTGGGCAAATAATTTACCATCACGTTATCATTACCACCAGCGGCCTTGATGGCGGTAGAATAAATCTAAAGAAATTCTAATGGGTTCTGAGTCCCATTGAACTTCTCTATATTGGCTGGTCAGAACCTGTCCGGCCAACAAACAGCTTCGAGACCTGTCAAAAATGCTCAGCATCCCGTAATGGAGTCGTGGCGCCTTCTTTGAAAAGGAGCCGAATTATAGTCAATCGGGGATCGGTTCCTCAGATTTGTATATCTAAGATCCAGTGTCCCAACCCGGTCATGGATGTTATGATAACACCTCTGACCACCTACCTAGTTCAGATGATGCCTGAGATCGCCTAAATCAAGTAGTTGTTCCTCTTGGCGAGGAGGAGGAGTGGCTGTTATGAAGAGCCGTCTTCCTTGTGATTTCTTGGTTTGAACCTACGAGGGGGTCTTGGTGTTGCTTGATTCTTTGCACGACCATGTTGTCCTCTATTGAAAGGGGAGCGCTGGGATGAGGTCATCGTGTGACTTTGTGAATTCCTTTGCTCCCGGAACATTTCTGTATGCCGCATAGTTTGTTGGAGGATCTCCGATACCTGACTTGCAAGCTGAACATAACCTGGAGTTCCTATTAAAGCAGGGTCTGGATTATTCAAGATATCCCGAACTCGTTGCAGGTTTTGTATAGTTACTAAAGGTCGTGGTAAACTTCCACTTGTAGTGGGCGTCCAATGAGTCGAGTTATCCCTCGACCTCCCGGATGGCCCTGCCTGATTCCTTACTCGCGAGGGGATAGGAACAGATGAATTAACTGATGCATGTCCATCAATTTGGTTGCCTAATGTAGTTGGTGCTTGAGCGCCCGTACCATTTCCACCAGTAGGTGGTGGCAAGTTAACCCGTGGAGGACTGTGCATGGTATCCGAATTGGTATCTCTGATTGTGTTAACTTCGTGGCGCCAATAGTAATCTTCCAAGGAACTCCCATCGTAGCTAAGGGAGAGCCTTCCAGCGCTTCTACAAGGAGCTTCCACGATGGAGAGCGGTCGGAGATTACTGCCTTTGGTGGGCTCTATGGTGGATTTATCCTGATCCAGCGGACCGCCGATCGTATGCTAAGTTTCACCATGCCCACTTGGCCAGTGATCAATGATAACTTCATCGATACCCTTACCATGTGTCGTTTGGCCCTAGAATACGTAGGAGCCGTTGGCGAATACTAGTCGCCCATGACAATTGTTAGACCATGTGGCTTGGTCTAGTTTATTTTAGTTGATGAATAATTGACAATGTTGGGTACTGATATTATTTGAGGCGTGTGGTGTGTGGACTTATGTCGGTCAAGTTAGGAAGAACTTGTGCCGGGAAAATATGTTTGTTTGGTCTTTGCATGTGCAGGGTAACTCGGAGGCGAACGTGGTCTACGGCGGTGACCGGGAGATGGCTTGGTGCGAAGTCATGGTCCAGAGGGTCGAGGATGCTGGAGGAGATGGTCGTGCTCGAGTTAGGGTGCATGGAGATCAAAGATGGATGATGTGTGTTGGAGCTACGGAGGTGCGGTCTGAAGGCTGCGACACGTAACAATTTTGGGGTGTCCAAAATTGAAAACCGAGAAAAATCCCTTAATTGTTGGGATTAGATAGGATTACGTGTCCGTGTTGGATGAGGACACGTTTTGGGTTTGGAGTCTACTGTTGTACTGTGGGGGTGCAGGTGCTAGCATGGATATATACATATATATGGTGGTGTAGCGGCGTGATCTCCAAGAGATATTAGGGCCGGCGCTCTTAGTTTATGCAGGAGCTTCGACGTCGCGTTTTTGCTCATGCATCCATGGGATTCTTGCCTTGCGTAACATGATTGATTGATGTGCATGTTGTCCAGGTTTGAGTTTCTTGGTAGATCACTTTTTGCATTGAGTTATTCTGGCCATGAGAGTTTTTGGTTGTGCGGCGGCTTGATGCATGCAGCGGTTTTGGTAGACAAAAAAAAAGGAGAGCCGGCGGTCAGAGATGACCTTTGCTTGTGCGAAATGGGCGACTTTGGATTTCGTGCGGCTGTGACTTTTGTTGGTGCTTGTAGCTGCTATGTTAGCAGGAAAAAGAAAGCTAATTGGTTTTTGTTCTCACATATTGCAAGCAGCTCTTGCGTTTTTAATCGATTGGTTCTGCTTTCACATAGTGCAAGCAAGATTTATGCTTCTAATCGCTACAAGAATATCGCCTAGCTACTGAAGACGCGATCGCATAAAGATTAAGGAAAATTTCAGTATTCGGGTTGAACAAACAGAATATAGTTAATTTGGAGAAAAAAATTTTGCTGTGGATTGCAATCATTCACCCCCCCTCTGATTGTCATTAACGATCATACAAGTGGTATCAGAGCCAAGTTGCTATGGCGTCAGAGAGGTATGTGAATCGTCCCCCCATGCTAGATGTACTGACTTTGCTTTTTGGAAGTGTCGTATGCAAGCATATATTGAGGCTCAAGGTAGTGATGTATGGAATAAGGTTTCTAGTCCTTATGTGGTTCCTCTCATCACACTAATTTAAATAAAGTAGATGTTGATCTGAATGCTCAAGCTCAGAACTTGTTGTTTCAAGGAATCTCTCGCAAAGAATTTGATCGTGTAGCTCATATTAGCTCTGCCCACTTAATATGGAAGACTCTTTGTGATTATCATGAGGGAACTACTAAAATTAAGAAAGTGCGTAAGAATCTTTATCAAAAAGAGTATTCTGATTTTGCTATGAAGCCTGGTGAATCTATTGATGATCTTTTTGCTCGTTTTGAAAAGATATTGAGTAGTTTGTGTGGTGTTGGTGTTATTCCGACTGATGAAGATAATGCAACTAAGATATTGAGATCTTTAAGTTCTGAGTGGTTGATGGTTGTCACAACTATCAATTAGACTATCGATCTAGATACTTTAACCATGGATGATCTCTACTCTAGATTGAAAACCTATGAGATGGAAGCTGTGCCATCTAAAAGTGATAAATCTTCATCTTTAGCTCTTATGGCTAACCCCATGCAGGCTGCTTCTTCGAGCTCTTGTCTTGTGTCTGTTTTGTCTTCTTCCACAGATGAACAGTTAGAGGAGATTCCAGAAGAGCAGCTTGTACTCTTCTCCAAGAGGGTGACCAAGGCAATTAACAACATCAGATCAAGGCGGAGAGGTGGTCCAATCAGATGCTATGAATGTGGTGAGCTAAACCACATGAAGATGAATTATCCCAAACTGAGGAGTAAGGAGGTCAAAGATGACAAAGTACCAACTCGTCGCTCTAAATCCAAGATTGACTCAAGTAAGAAGCACAATTATCGTAAGGCAGTCAAAAAGATACTCTCAGCACTTGATGAGATTGAATTAAGTGATGTTGATTCCGAAGCGATGAGGACAATGGCAAGAAGGCAAAGGAGGTGGATTTCACAGGATGTGTTTTATGGCGAGCAGTGAGGAGCTTAACTATGATGATCTCTACAGTGATCCTAATGAGGTAAAACCCTCTTATACAGATTTATCTCGTGATGTGCTTAGGTTGACAGATGAGCTCAAAAAGTATAAAAAGAAAATAAAAAAACATGATCTTGTTGTTGAGAACTTAAATTATGAAATTGATAGACTTAAAGCTTCTATTCCTGATGATGAATCTTGTGAGTCTTGCCAAGTTTTATTTTCTGAATTGGAGACTGCTAGGTCAATACATACTAAATTTGATGAATTAAGACTAGCACATGACTCTTGTGACAAAAAGTTAAAACTTGCATATGATGAAATTGAAAAGCTCAAGTCTAGTTCTACTTGTTTAGAGTTAAGTATATCAAATGCTCAAACTAAAACTTGCTCTAATTGTGAATTATTAGAAGCTAGACTCAATACTTCTCAGGAAACAATTCAACAGATGCTTTATCATGAGATAGCTTCTTGCTCTAACTGTCCTAAACTTACAATAGAGATAGAAGCTTTAACCAGACAACTAAATGAGTTTGCTGAAAAAGAGAGATTGGCTTAGCCTAGTGCTTCTAAGAAAACTGTGAATGAATCTGTTAAGTGCGCAACTTGTCTTACTTTAGCTAAAGAAAATGAGTATCTTAAGGACACTCTAGAGATATTTTCCTTTGGCAAGAAAATTTTGAATATGATTCTAGACAAGTCTAAACTGAGTGTCAAAAACACTGGTATAGGATTTAATGCTGCTAATTATGCCAAGAATAATCCACCTAAAATAGTTAAGGTCATTGGAAGTGGGTTAATTGAAACAAAAAAGTGAGCCTCATAAAACTGTGTTTAAATCTGCTGGTTTTGTGCAAAGCTCTTCTGCTAATGCTGTAGGTGCTGGCTCATCATCTCAAAAGAATTCTAATTATGTTAAATTTCATTGCACCTATTGTGGTAGAGATGGGCACTTGCATGAATTTTGCTTTAGGCGTGTTAAGAAAGAGAAAAAGGAAAGATTAAATGCATTAAAACAAAAACGTGCATCCACTTTTGTTGTTCGTAGAACTAATGCGAAAGCTAGGTTTTTAGAGAACTTTTATGATGATTTTAAATCTGATTCACGTGCTGGTTTGGGCTATCATTCAAATAAATCTTGTTCAGCATTGCCTGCATTTCAAGGAGTAGTTAGACAGGCCTCTTTTTGGCATTCTAATCGCTCACGCACACATGGTTCTTGTTCTAGTTTTGTTGCTCCTGTTCATCGTGTATCTCAGTATTGGATCCCTAAATCTTATCTCACTAACTCTAGTACTATGAGACCGATGTTTCTTGTGCTGTAAGAACAGCTGACGTGGTTGAAGAACATGAGCTTGATTTGGTTCCAGTCTTTTACATCATTGCTTGATTGGATCACTTGATGGTTCTTCATTTTCTTTGATGGCTTCCAAGAGATTTCATTTTATGAGAGACCATGTGGAAAAGGTGATGTTGCTCTTCACCTTGTTGAGTTTTAGTTGCTGTTTCTTTCTCAAAACTGTTTGATTCTGCATGGTCTGCTATTTTGCGAAATAAGTTGGGTGTGTTGCATCCTATGGGCTTATTCTGAGGGGGAGCTTGTTTCTAAAAGTTCAAAAGCTTTGTTGATTCTTGTAAATCAAATTATCAAGTTCAAGCCATTGCAATCAAATGAGTTGTAGAGCTTTCTTTATCATATTTATTCATGTGCTGTGTAGCTTTGATCTTGACTGGTTTTAATAAACTTGCTACATTAGAACCAAAGCATGACATGGCTAAACACTTTGACTAGATTGATTATTGTTATCACTTTGTGATGTCTATTGAAAAGGATGAGCATGTTTGTGTGTCTTATTTTAAATCTTGGATTTACAGCAAGTATGTCTCTTATTGCAATCCTGTTATGCTCACTCAATTTGGCATGTCATATGAAAAAATAAAGGGTTGAGAAAAGGAAAATGAAAAGATGTATGCTTCAAGCATGCTATACATAGCTATGTATATTCAAAAGAACAAAAATATGCATACAAAAGTGCTCAAATGAAAAGAAGTATGCTTCAAACATGCCATACATAGCTGTGTATATTCCAAAGAAAAAATATTCACACAAAAGTGCTCATTTGAAAAGAAGTATGCTTCAAGCATGCCACCCTTGAAAAGAAGTATGCTGCAAGCATGCCACATGCAAATAAGAATTGAATGTGAAGCAATAGGGTGTTTTATGAGACTGCTAGCTCATCTAGATTTAACTTTTGCCTCACTGTTAGGCTTTAACTTTTTGGTGATATCTCTTTGTGGTGTTTATAATCTGCTTAGTCATTGTTTGAGATGCCTGTCATGAATTTAAATTGCATAATCATTCTAAAAGACTTGTCTTGACTTTGCTATATGGTATATGATTTTATATGATCTAGATAGCTCTACTCAACAAGATGGCTTGGTTAATCTCTTAAAACCATGCGAAGTGTCTTGAATAATCTACAAAGCTTCTTGATTTTTACTCTCCTTGCTCCCTTGTTTTAGAATTACTCTTCCTCTGAAGTTCTTGATGATTACATTGCCAAAGGGGAAGAAAAATGGGAGAAATTATAATTTGCTTCCCTTGTGTTGAGGGGGAGTTTTTCAGCTGTGGTTTTGAAGTTTGCTTTGCAGCTTTGAAACTTTCTTTTTGCAAATTTCTTTTCTTTCAAAAATTCAACTCACACTATTTTGAAGTATTGTCAATGTGGAGATTGTTAGACCATGTGGCTTGGTCTAGTTTATTTTAGTTGATGAATAATTGACAATGTTGGGTACTAATATTATTTGAGGCGTGTGGTGTGTGGACTTATGTCGGTCAAGTTGGGAAGAACTTGTGCTGGAAAAATATGTTGGTTTGGTCTTTGCATGTGCAGGGTAACTAGGAGGCGATCGTGGTCTACGGCGGTGACCGGGAGATGGCTTGGTGCGAAGTCATGGTCCAGAGGGTCGAGGATGCTGGAGGAGACGGTCATGCTCAAGTTAGGGTGCATGGAGATCAAAGATGGATGATGTGTGTTGGAGCTACGGAGGTGTGGTCCGAAGGCTGTGACACGTAACAATTTTGGGGTGTCCAAAATTGGAAAACTGAGAAAAATCCCTTAATTGTTGGGATTAGATAGGATTACGTGTCTGTGTTGGATGAGGACACGTTTTGGGTTTGGAGTCTACTGTTGTACCGTGGGGGTGCAGGTGCTACCATATATGGTGGTGTAGCGGCGTGATCTCCAAGAGATATTAGGTCCGGCGCTCTTAGTTTATGCAGGAGCTTCGACGCCGCGTTTTTGCTCATGCATCCATGGGATTCTTGCCTTGTGTGACATGATTGATTGATGTGCATGTTGTCCAGGTTTGAGTTTCTTGGTAGATTACTTTTTGCATTGAGTTATTCTGGCCATGAGAGTTTCTGGTTGTGCGGCGGCTTGATGCATGCAGCGGTTTTGGTAGACAAAAAAAAAGGGAGAGCCGGCGGCTGTAAATAGCCTTTGCTTGTGCGAGCTGGAAGCTTTGGATTTCGTGCGGCTGTGACTTTTGTTGGTGCTTGTAGCTGCTATGTTAGCAGGAAAAAAAAACTAATTGGTTTTTGTTCTCACATATTGCAAGCAGCTCTTGCGTTTTTTTAATCGATTGGTTCTGCTTTCACATAGTGCAAGCAATACTTGCGTTTCTAATCGCTACAAGAATATCGATAGTTACAATGCGCTGCGTATCCGCTCTAATACCAAGGAAAATTTCAGACACGGGTTGAACAAACAGAATATAGTTAATTTGGAGAAAAAGTTTTTGTTGTGGATTACAATCATTCACCCCCCCTCTGATTATCATTAACGATCCTAAAACAATATTGAGAGTACTTGGACTCTCTGGTCACCGCGTTGGGCTCCCATTGTCATTTCTGTCGATCGGATTGGCCGGGCTTGTAGAGGCGTTCGGACGTTCCAAACTAGTCAGAACGAGCGGTTCCTCTGAGAGCGCCATTGTTGGTGGCGGTGTATCCTCATCCATCCGGTTGATTCCGTCAATCTCTGCGATTGGCGAACCGGTGGAGGAGGAAGAGGACGATGACATCTCGTTTTCTTCCATAGCGTGGATGTATGCGTCCATGTCGAGGTTGGAGTAGTCTGCCAGGTCGAACCAGTTTTCCTTATCCCAAGTCCCTGCCATATTCGCATGAGCGATAATGGAACAAAGGAAGTGGATGAGAAATGCTTGAGCGAAGTGATCTTCAAGAACTCAACGCCTTTCTCCCCACGGACGGCGCCAGCTGTCTACAATCGAGTCGCCGATCTTACAAAATGAAAAGAGAAAAATAGCAGAGAATTCTTGGGACTGCTCTTTATTGCTATGAACTGGCTATTACAGGGGGTGCCTTCGACAAGGCAGTGGACTAATCCTAATTACACTCAGTGTAATGCTTGCTATGCTATTGAAATCCAATCATCTATTGATCTTCTGAATTGGATTCGATCTCCCCTTTCTGCCGCTTGCGTTCTTCTTTAAGTAGTTGACGAAGTGGCGGCAGTTACTTTTGGAAGTGGCGCCTATTGGAAAGTGATGCGTTCGGTCGGAGCGAGGCAGTGGTTGATAAACTATCAACCGTTTGGCGGTTGTGCATCTGTGAGACACACAACCGTAGGGTGGTTGTTGTCAGTGTCTTTAGATTATGAAATATCGCGTGGTATGGACCAAATATGACATGTGTTCCATTCATCACACGGTATGGAATATACTCGGAATTAGATCCAGATGCCAGTTCAATGCTTCTATGAGCGGTCATCTGGCCGGGGATTGGGTACAGGCCCACGTTTGACCAGGATATCCTCGAAATAACCTCTGGAATCCTTACGACCACGGAGGTCGTGAGCCTTAGGGGTTACGACCATGAAGACATATGGTATTTTATTACGACCATGAAGACATGTGCTCTGGGCTTGATGCCCTCAAAATTCAAGGTCAAGGTGAAGAAGCCTAGGTATATGAAAACAACTAATAAAATTCTAACTTATCCTTCTCCCTTCTTTGGTTTTTGACCTTTGGTTTTTGCTTGTTGTCCTGCCATGCACTCGGAGGAAATCCCAGAGAGTACTGAGGTTAGTCACTCGGAAGGAAACCTCCTGAGTGATCCTGCAATCGCAACTCCTCACTTGGAAGGTCAACTTCTGAGTGATTCTGCTATTACAGCTCTTGAGCGGGCCTCAGGAGAGAAGACTGCTTCTTCCAAGCAGGCTCCAACCACCAAAACCTCAGTTGTTTCAGTGGTGGTTGAGTCTGAATCAAAGGCAGTGGAAGACTCGGCTACTCGGGTGATTGATGACGTCGTGGAAAATATTCAAACCATAGACTCAACTATTCGATCACCTAGAGTGTCCGAGAAGGAGATCACGAGGAGTTCTGACCAGGCCCCCGAGCGGGAGAAGAGGAGAATGTCAATCCTCCTCAAATTGCCTTGCAAGACCCTCAATCTTTAGAAGTTGTTGAAGAAGAAGAGGAAGCTAACGTTTTCTTCCCAGAATTCTTCGGAGTTCCGAAAGTTGGGACTTATTCCTAGAGGTCACATGACCATGCCCCCCACCCCAAGGACATTCCCATGCGATGACATGTCTTTGATGATGAGTGCTTAGAGAAGAAGTGGTAGGACAAGGTCACCTTCCTCGAGAAGTTCCAAAATTTTGAGGACTTGTACAGGACAATAGCCCATCAAGTGGTAGATGTAAGTATATATTGAGTACTTCATTTATTTTATTTTTGTTTTCTCATTTCTTTCTCCCCTTCCTCTCTCCAAAGATCGGTTGAGACCGTCACCATGGTCAGAGAATTGACTAGGCGATTGATCAAATTGAAGAAGGAAAGAGACTTCCTCTGTGGAGTGGTAAGTAACTTCTCCGAGTGCCTTATTTTTCTTCAAAGATTGCAATATCTTAATATGTGAGTACCTTGTAGGTTAAAAAGCGATGCCAAGGCTCTTGTAGACGAACTTACCGCGGAGAAGGACGTATGTACATTATTGACATAGGAAAAATAAAACCTCCTAAATTTGTTTGGAGGAGTCTAACTCTGTAGCTTGCGAGCTACAAAAGGCTATCAAATGTAAATGACATCTTTGACATTTATTTTATTTGGATTGGTTCTTTTCTCTTTTCTTACTTCTTGTTTTGTTCATGAAGAGAAAGACCAGGAAATGGTAAAGCTTCGATCAGAGCTTGAGTCGAAAGGCTTAGTGATCGGAGAGCTTAACCGAGTGGCAAAAGGAAAAGATAAGAGCATCAAGCCGTGGGAGGAGCATTACATGAAGAGTGTTGCCAACCATCAAGATGAAAAGCAGATGCTCGAGAGTCGCATTCAAGGTAAGGAGATTTTCTCGGACCAATTATTTTCGTACTAGTCGATCTCCCTTAGTTTGCTAACTCCTTTGCAAGCTCGTACAGAACAAGCTGCAGAAAACCAAAGACTCCGGGAGGAGCTTGCGACCATCAGGGAGGAGACAAGGGTAGAAATAGCAACCTTACAAGACAACGCCTCCCTCCTGAATAGCATGCTTTGTGACCTTCATTCTAAGGAGGTTTGACCACCGAGTGATGACTTGGTCGAGCATGTTAATTGCCTTGGCCGGCAAGTCGAGAGCCTCCAGGAGCTGGTATCCACTCTGAAGAGCAACCAACACAAGTCGATGAAGGATGCAGTCGAGAACGGCGTGTGTTTTTCCTTGGCAAAACTCAAGGCCATCGACCGCATTCTCAACTTTCTGCCAATCGAAGTGTATTTTGACTATACTGAAGAGGAGGCTGAAAGATTCATTAAAGAAGCTAGGCCGACCTTAAGAAAAGTTGTTGGAGACATGCAAGCCAGATCTCCTTCGACCAGCAACCAGTCTGGTGGCTCCGAGGAATAGTTTATTTTGTAAAAGCCCTTTATGTAAAGAACCTTGTAAGACTTTAATTAATGTAATTTAAGTCTTTGTATTCCTACAAATTTCTTGTTTTCGACCGGTCAGTAATTTCTAGAAAATAAAAAAATACCACAATTATAAAGTGACTAAGGTAAAAAGGTCATAAGTATAACTTCTCCTTGTAACAGCCCAAGATCCATAAGTTGGATTAGTTAAGCATCTAACGTGCATTTTTGAAATTTTAGATTTTTTAAAACTTTTTTGTTGCAAAGCAAGTAGGTTGAAACCTGGTTTCTAAAACCTAGAAATCCAATACTCCTTCTCCAATTCAAAAGCTCAAATTGAAGTCGGGGAAAAACTAAAAAGGTTTCAAGTGTGGGAATATTTTAGTTGGATTCTATCTTCCCTAACATGCTTGTTTGAAATTTTTCTGGAATTTTTGGAGGTTATTTGGTTCCCTATTTAAATTGCATGTTCAATTTTGAATTTGAATTTAAAACACAAACTTAATAGATAAATAAAACAAATGGAAATGAAAGTTGATAATTAAAAATCTAAACTCAGCATAATTATTCTAAATATAAATTGATGAATTAATTAAACCAAGTTTTGCAATTATTCTCACATCAAGTAATAATAATCAATACTAAATCGAATGGTTTGAAAGACAACATTTAAATTTAATTAGTTTGGTTTCTTGCTTTCGCATGCATATCAAAAATCATGTCATTATGCAAGCATTAGTATTGTCATTTTCTTTTCCGGTTCGACCGATCGCAGATGAAATGCCTGTGCGACCCATCCCTATTTCTTTTTTCTCCTCAACACATCCATTCGTTTCAACCACCCTCCTCACTCCTATTTTTTTTCCACAACCGAATGACTCCCTACCCATCTCTTTTATTCATGGCCATTTCATCATGTCACCCTCACTGCCATATCATCATTTTTTCCCAACACCCCACCTTCCCAATTCTTTATTCCCAACCGAGTGGCTCCTAGCCATTTCCTTCCCCCAACTATCCCCACCAACAAAGCTTCACACCAAAGCCACAACGAATGCCATTTTTCTTCACTGTCCAGCCGAATCATCCCCTTATCCCACTGCCATTCTTACACCCACTCACATTTTCTCTTCTCCCAGCAGAGCATCCCCACTGCCCTTCTTCTTCCCAGAGCAACAACAGAGAACATGAACACCCTCCATGCACCTTCTCTCTTCCCAATCACCACCAAGAACCACAAATCCCTCCATGCATGCTATACCATTGCGATCACCATCGCAAGTGCAACCCATTTTAGTGATTAGATTACGCATGCATTGCCATTTGAGCGTTCTTGAGAAGAGGGGAGGAAGAAGAAGTAGAAGCTTTCGGTGGCTCTTGTGGTCATGGCTTGTTGGCCAGCAGCACAACATGCAGCCAGCGGTGTGGAGCAACCGAGCTGTGGGCACAACTACTGGTGCATGGCACGACCAAGGCACATGCGACAAGCCTGGGCGGGAGTGGCCAGTGGAGCCGTAGCTCGGCAAGGCGGCCGAGGAAGCCCGAGCGCCGGTAGCAGCGCATGAAGGCCAGTGGCGACGCAGCTCACGCGAGGCGACCGAGGAAGCCCAAGGCCAGCATGGTGGCATGGCGCCGAGGTAGTGGCGCGGCAGCCATGGGCATGGTCGAAGGTGGCAGTCCGAGGTGCAGTGTGGTGCTGTGGCCCTTGTATACATGCGATGGGCGAAGGTGAGGCTGGCACGGCGCACGATCGCGGCTTGGCGGGGAGCTGCGCGGCGACATCGCGGCGCTGCACACGCATGCACCTCGGTGGACATGCATGCATGTGACATGACCAAACCGAGGGAGACAGCGGCTCGGTGGAGCAGCGGCATCCACGGCACCGAGGCGGAGCCGGCATGGCGTGTCGCGCAAGGGCGCGACGATGGCATGGCCATGCATGCATGCGGCATGGCAACCCCGGACGACACGGCATGGGCCAGTAGCAACTCATGGACGCGGTGTCAAGGGAGAGTAGCGACGGAGGATGGCATAGCGCATGCAGCGCCGAGGGCGCGGTGCATACGGCGGCACCGAGATGGCAAACAAGGACACGGACTAGTTCGATGACGGCTATGGCGAACGTGGACGAGTGGCTGAGAAGACGACGCTCGGTTGCGATTCGCACGCCTAGTGCCACAGTAAAAATCTTTAGTGTCAAATCGTGTTACCCCGTTTATGATAATTAGTGGTCCATGTTGCATACTCATCAAAAGCATGGCATTGTTTCTACTGTTACATGTTTAAATGTAATTAACAAATGGATGATTGAATGAAGTGAGGAAAATTATTTAACAACACCTCAATTCCACAAACTTCTTTTGGATGAAATGTTTGATCAGAGAATGATCTGGGGATAATTAGGAGTAACAGAAAGCTACTAACAATTTCTAATACAAGTACTTAGAAAGTATTAATTCAGTTAGCCTTTGGACCTTAATCTAACAGAGGCAAACTAAGATGAAAAACAAGCTTTGATATGATCATCCAAAACTAACCGTGAGCTACCAAATGGTTCAAGAAAAGAATGTATAGTAAACTAATTAATCAAAGAATGCTTTGATTAGGCAAAGATGTAATCAAATAGAAAATTTTGAGTAAAACAGTTTGACAGAACCAGGAGGAATGAAAAAATAATTGGTTAGAGAGTATGAAGAATTAGTTAGTCATTAACATTTAATCTTATAGAGCAAAACTAATTAGGAGTCAAGATTTAGAATGTGGTTAGCTTAACAACAGTAGGTCCTAGGCCTTGGTTATGATAATAGCAATAGTGGCACTAGGTCAATGAGATAGTTGATAAAAATTGGTAGAGCAATTAGAGATTGAAAATCATTAGTATATACTTAAAATAAATTCATAACTAATTCAAATCAACTCTAAATTGAGTGGAACCAATTTTGTTGGTTTCCATTTTTAATGTACTTTAACTTGGAATAGGTTTTAAACATGTTAATGTCCCAAAAAATTTGAAGTTCGAATTAATATCTGAAATGAATTATTTTTACACTAAAAATTGAATTAAATTAAAAAAATCCATAAGAAATTCATTTGAACTCCAATTGGGGTGATTCAAATTTTTATGTTCATAACATTTTATTCTCTTCCAAGCCATGTAAAATCCATCTCCACCACAACTCTAGAATTTTTTGCGAAAAGAATTAATTTCGGATTGGAGCAACAACAAGCAATTGTTTTTTTTTTATTTTTCCTCCCAGCAGAAATCGTTTAGGGCATAACTCTCACATAAAAGTTCCAAAATCAAATAATTTTTATTTATAAATTGATATAAAATCATAATCTATCTTCTATATTAATTTCATAATTTTTAGAGATTTCTGGAATTTTGGTGTTTATTCGATTCTTTTGCTTTGTCGATTCTTTTCGTTAGATGACGGTGATTCGGGAGTGCAATTGAGATGTTCATGATAATGTCCAGAGTCCCAGCAAGCAAAGGCAAGCACCCATATTTTGATCATGTGATCCTATTATATTCAAAATTATTATCTTGTTTTGCAACTATATGTATGTATGTTTTATTTGTCAATTTATTTTTGTCGATTAGCGGTAGCGAATCCTATTGCATGAATTCTCTAAAATTGTTCATCCCCTACCACTAGCCTAAGTTAATATTTTTGCTGGTGTATTAAAGCCCGGTGGATGTTATTTGGTCTATTTATGCTTATTCGATGTGATGTTTAGCAATGCTTAGCTTCTGATAGATTAGGCAGTTGTCGACTTTGTCGATAACTTTGATCACATAAATCATTTTTATTATGCTATGTTCAGTACCCTGTGCTATCATATTTGGAAAACTAAAACTAAAACTAAAATGATTTGGACTTGGGCAAATGGTTGAATGGTGTGTTTGTCGGGTGTGTGGTTTGTGCCCAAGTCAACAAGGACCGAACATCTTGTCTCACACTATCCAAGCATTATTGCGTGCATCCACATGAGGGCATATGGGACCTCTCTTAACTTAGTACTTTATTGTGCATTGACTCTGAGTCGCATGTTGTAGTTGTTAGGGAGAAAAATATTCTATTGTTGTTGGGAATGTGCAGGGTGGGATCTGGGTAAGTTCCCTCGCCTGAGGAGCATCGGTAGTTACTGAGGCTTTACCGGTGACTCCGGCACAACATATGAGTGCTCCGTGGGGCCCCGTCTGCACACACAAGGGCGGTTCACGAAGGGTTTCACCCATATGGGTGGCTCCTAGTTGATGCATTGCATTGGAAAATGTCTCGTAGGACTTAGCTCTACTAGCATACCTTAGGAAGTGTGCTATATAGCTTGGCAAAGGAGCGGTCCAGTATGTGGGTAAAGTTGTACACCCCTACAGAGTTTAATCTACTCGAGTAGCCATATTCTTGGTTATGACACGCTTGGTTAGGTTTTGCAAGAGTTAGACTTAACATTTTGGAATTTAAACTTAAAACTTAATCGGGTGGTATTGAGAGTGGGTTCTCATGCTATGTTTGTGTGCTACAGGGGCAGCCCCTGTTGATGTTAGTTGTTGTCTAATGTTAATTACTCACTGTTATTTGAAGTAATAAAAATGTTTGCTCACTTGCAATTTAAATCTACTACTTGTGTTTCAATTGAAATATTGCTTTGTACTGAAAATGAACCCTATAGCCTTCTCCATTGAATAGAGCTTGCATATAGCTATGTATAGGCTTGGTAAAATCTTGTAGAGTACATTCGTACACTCACTGTTTGCTTTTATCCACTAATCTGGACAGCAAGTGCTGAGCTCGAATCGTAAGAAAAGATGTGCAGGAAACGTCGATTTGCTAAGGTTTAACCCCAGTCGGTTGCCCTGTGGGTTATGGCAAGCCATTGGGACCCTAATGTTGGTTACTTCATGGTTTTATTTCAGTTTATTCATTGTTTTCCATTGCGTACTTGATATTTTATCATGCTATTTGGCCAGTTGGCCCTACGTATGAAACTAAACTTTGTACGTTCATTATGTCATGAATTATGAAGATTTCAGTATTGTAATATTTGTGTGTGGCTTGATTGTTTGTGAAGGTGTATGTGTACCGCTCCTAGGAGGTACATAATACACCGAGAGCCGGAATTTATCTTGTGATGATAGGACTGTTGGGATGGTTAGGCATTACAAGTTAAATCCCCGGGGGCTCTCACACTCCTAGCCCCTGATTGTTTGCTTAGTTAAGAGGAAAGTATTAAGGAAACAATAAAAGAATTGGTCTAAGAATTTCTCGATCACTATTTGGACGTTGTGTTCCTTGTATTTGGTAACATACATTAGAGATGGATCAACGCTAGGAAGCTCCTTCTAGTGGGCAAGACCACATGCCGAGAGGAGAGATTTTCACTAGGTGATGTTACCCTTTTACAACCAGTTTAAGGCACACCACATGTTCAAAGTGATCGGAGAAAGAACTCGCATGTCACTCATAAAATAAAAATGATAACAACAAACAATGGGAAACAATCAATAACTTTATTGATAATAATTAATTGCTTACACATATAATTTCCTTAGCTGGTCTATGTTCCAAGAGTTATATAGAACTCTACCATCCTCCATAGCTAATCGTACCGAGTCCGGTTGAGTTACTTCGACCACTGTGTAAGAACATTAGAATCCTGCTTGCCTTTGCAGCTTCTAAGGGTTTCAAGCTTTACCAGATGGACGTGAAGAGTGCCTTCCTCAATGGCCTTATTGAGGAGGAAGTCTACGTCCGATGACCTCCGTGTTTCGAGAACCCCAAATACCTAACCATGTCTTCAAGCTTTCAAAAGCCTTTGTATGGACTTAAGCGTGCTCCCGAGCTTGGTATGAGAGGCTTAAGTCCTACTTGATAAGTCATGGTTTTGAGATGGGTAAAGTTGACAAGACCTTGTTCATCCGCCGCATGGCATCGACCTTCTGCTCGTCGGATCTATGTCGATGACATTATCTTTGGCGGCTCTTCCCATACTGTGGTTTCCGCCTTCTCGGATGTCATGAGCACCGAGTTTGAGATGAGTATGATGGGTGAGTTGACCTTCTTCCTTGGTTTCCAAATCAAGCGGACTCGGGAGGTACATTTCTTCATCAAGGAAAGTACACTCGTGACCTCCCAAGCGCTTCGACATGAGTGATGGGAAGCCCGTGTCGACTCCCATGGCTTCTACAAATTTATCTTGATCCGAGATGAGGATGGCGAACCAGTTGATCAAAAGGAGTTTCGCGAAGATGATTGGCTCCTCTTGTACCTCACTACCTCGAGACCGGACATACATTTTTCTCGTGTGTTTGTGCGCTGTTTTGAGCTTCTCCTCGCGTTTCTCACGCCAAAGCGGTGAAGCGCATCTTCGCACTGCGAGCTACCATTGACTATGGTATCTGGTACTCTTCCTCATCCTGTCTTTCCTTGAGAGCCTTCTGATGCGGACTTACCGGTCAGAGGATAGATAGGAAGAGCACTTCCGACACCGCCAATTTCTTGGCACTTCTCTTGTTTCTGGTTCGAGGAAGCGGTCCGGTGTTGCACATATCCACCGCAGAGGCCGAGCACGTTCTTTGCAGCCCGATTCTTTGTAGCCAAGTGCTCGATGACTTCGACCTGCGGGACTTTGGGTTAGTTATCGCATGTTGTTCCACTCTTTTGTGATAACACTTCTGCGATTAACATCGCCAAGAACCCAGTGCAGCATTCCCGGACCAAGCACATCGATATCCGCTTCCACTTTCTTAGAGACCATGTAGAGAAGGGCGATATAGTGCTCCAGTTTGTGGAGAGTGACCACCAGTTGGCTGACATTTTCACCAAGCCATTGGATAGTTCGAGGTTTTCAGCTCTGCGGGGAGAGCTTGGGGTGGTTTGTCCTTATGGACTGTAGTGAGGGGGAGCTTTGGGTTTTACTGCTCTACTATATTATTTATGCTCTTGCTCCTTGCTGTTGCATTGCATTTTGGGTGCATTTGGGATTAGTCCTCCTAGCATAGATTAGAGTGCTTCTTTTGTCTAGTTGTTTAGATTTAGCTCTTATCTTGTGATTCTAGGATGTCGCTTATTAGTCATTACTTATCTCACTAGGTTGAGCTCACTCACTTCTTGTAGGTTCTAGCGAGGGTTGGGCCACCCTGCAGACAGTAGGCACGATTTGCTCCTAGGTGTGTTAAGTGGGCGCTTGATAGTCCTAGAGTCATATGGGGTAGATGAGAGTCGATCTGAGCCATAGTATTCTCTATATCTTATCTATGCTTTAAGGACTTTGCTTTTATGTTTTCTTTGCCTTCTCGATTTATTGTTTTGGTTCAAGGGAGTTCATTTGGGAGCTTCGGAGCTTAATATTGAGTTAACTCAACTTGAACTAAAAGTTGCATCTAATGTTGAGGGGAGCCGGATCTTCTCGTGATTTCTAGCATTCTCGCATTGTAATATAACTACATTGAGCCTTGATTATTATCCTGCTATGACATGTTTACAATGCTTTACACCTTGCCATGACTTGTGCTTATTTGCTAGATTTATCATGACTTCATATGTGTAGCCTAGCTTTTGCCATGATAAGTTAATTAAAATTGCTCAACTTAAACTAAAATTTGTCATGTTAGCACTCGAGATTAGTCTTTCTTGAGCTATCCTTTTATGATTCATGCCATGTCAAATAGGTTTGGGTAGAGTGATGAATCTATATTGAGCCTTAGAAAGAGCTGTTTTAGTCTCTTGGTGATGCATGAGTTAGTACAACTTGTTAAAAGGCAAAAGATCTCTTTTGTGCGAAAAAACCGATCTCACCAATTCTCTCCTATGAGACGGCTTGCCATTGCACTTGGCATGAACTTAGGGGGAGTTTTGGGTGACCTAGACTATCTTCTTAAGCTTCTCGCTTGGAGTAGTCGCATAAGGCTTGAGACCTAGCACATGATAAAACAAAAATCTGGTTGGAAACCACCATGAATTTCAAAAGAAAATATGTTTCATGTGTTCAATGTGCTTAAAGCCACAAAAAGTATCATGTACTTTAACCAATGTTTCAATCTTGAGCATAGCACTCTATTTGGTCTCAATTTAAGCTTCTTAGTTCCGCTTAGCTTATTGACATGGCCTGCATCATCCTTGGATATCTCTAGCGAGACTTTGCTCATTGATGACTTGACTTGCTCACATAATGTACCTCATTTTCAGATTGTCATCTATGTGTTCTAGCTAGCTTATACATATCTTGTCATGATCTAGATAGCCTTTTTATTAAGTTATGGCTTGGTGTATTACATTATGGTCATATTGGATAATTCTCATGGCTCTAACTGCTTAGAATAATCAAACTTCAGCCATTTCATCCATTGACATGTCATATTCTCTCTTGAGCATTCTTGATGCGTTTATTGCCAAAAGGGGGAGAATAGAGAAGAAAAAGTCTGTTGGGAACTGTTTAGAGCTTTGGAGATCAATTTGCTCTTTCAGTTGTTGCTCTAGCGTTCCTTCTGTCGACATGGTCATTCGCTTCATTTTATTTCTTGGACCATGTTGGTTTCTTCAAACTCAAACTCTTCTTAAAAGCTTTTTCTGAGTTTGTCAATATTCTCATCAAGGGGGGAGATTGAGAGACCATGTGGTCGTGTCTCCATGAGAGTGATGAGTAATTGACAAAGGTTTTAGGTCAGTCGAGTTTGGTTTGTGTGGTCGGACCATGTCGCTCTGCGGTTCACGCGTTTTAGTGAAGTCAATCGTATCGCCAGATAATCGAACGACCGGCGTGTTATATATGATGACGACCATGAGGCGGTTGTACCGATTGGTAAATGGCGGTTGAAGAATTCCAGAGAAGTTGTTTTTTCGAGTTCGGTCTTCATTGGAAATCGAACGCATCCGCAGTATTGGAGCAAGACGACCGAGTGCGGTTGATCCGCCGGTAACATGGCGGTTGTACCGATTGTATTGTGAGGTTCGCCATTTTGGTGATTTGAGTTTTGGGATAGGTCATATCCAAGTGTGTTCATGCATGTGTGTTGCATATTGCATGTTTGAGCTAACGTTAGGTCAAGTTGTGAAGAACTTGTTCCTGCTTCGTGTTTCTTGTCCGTGTGGTCGCAGGACGCCGAGTGGAGTCGTGGCGAGACACGGTGGACGGACTAGGCGCAGTGGCGCCGAGGTCGAACGGTCGATGTGTCAAGACGACGTGGACTCGAGGTGGTTGCGAGGCGTCTTGAGACAAGGAGCGCTGAAGCTTCCGGAAGGTGCGTAAAGGGCGAATCGAAATTCGCAAGGCCGCACAAGCGGGCGGCTCCGTTGGACTTAGCGGGCATAACGGGCGGAGACCCGTTAGCCAAAGCGCTATAAAAGGAGAGGAGGGCTGCATGCCCTCCTGAGCACTTGGGTGGAATTAGGGTTTTAGAGTCAAAAGAGGCTTTGTGAGGTTGTTTCTCTTTTGCTCTTTAGTTGTTGAGAGTGGAGGTGTAGGCGAGTAGTGCTCCCCGCTTGTCCCTTCTTGGCTTTGTGTTCATCTCCCTCAAGAATGGATGAGTGTTTGTTCTTGAGTTGTGAGAGTGAGGAGATGGATTGAGCTTACATGTAATCATCCCTCTGGTTCTAATGTCCATGCGTATGGGGATGTATCTATGTGTTTTTCGCTTTTGATTCAATGAATGAAATCAAGTTTGTCTCTCGAACTCTTGTTCTGCTTCTTCGTGACTCCCATTTGATGATTTCTTGATTTTGTGAGTCTCTTGTTGTTTCTTGTTGGGAAGCCTCAAAACGAGTTGTTCTATGATGGGTTAGTGCCACAAGATCATTTGATCGATTTCCAAGAGCAAACTTGGTTTAAATCTAAGATTTCAGTTTTGGGTTGTCTCTGCTTCTTCGTTCTTCCGCTTTTGGTTGATTCCTGAGATTTTGTGGATGGATCTACTCAATCGCTTTCTTGAATAGGTTCCTAACATCCTTAGGAAGGTGTGTTCCAAATTTGGTCAAGTTTGGCCGTAGATCAAAAGTTACGTTGATTTTCGCTTTTGAAACCCGAGCGGATTTTGCTGTTCCAGACAATCGGATGAACTGGCTTAACATCTGCGGTTGTACGGATCGCGTACAACCGCCGCTTGTTCATGGTTGTCTAGCCGATCATGCAGTACAACCGCCATTTGCCCGTGGTTGTACCGATTGTCCCGATTTGTTCGGCTCTTCCTCGCTTTTTGTTTGTCGAGCTTTGGGGGTGAGGAGTGGATTCAACATAAGACTTCCTCTGTGCTTAATCATTGATCTTCATAGCTCTCATAGCTATTGGAGTGATTTATAAGTTGAATCCATTCTTTGCGAAAAAGATTCGGTGCTCCTATTCACCCCCCCTCTAGTCGCCTTTCCGGTCCTTCAATTGGTATCAGAGTCGGTTAGCTCTTTTCAATAGATCTTAACCGGTCTCAAGAGCCGTGGCGATGGACAAGTACTCGACCAAGCCGCCTGCTTTCGATGGCATCGACACCCTTCCGAAGAGCCGAATGGAGACATACATCCAGCCTGGGGTATGCCATCCGGCGAAAGGTCAAGGTTCGATTCATTGTTCTGCCGATGAGAACATCAATGTCGGAATATGGTTGATGTTGAGGCAAATGCAAAGGCAAGGAACATCATCATCCGTGGTTTGAGTCGAGCGAGTTTGACAAGATATCTCACTCCGTCCGCCTCGACATCCGGGTGACCTCGACGATACCATGAGGGCACCACCCAGATCAAGACGGCACGACAGACCAGCTCAAACGAGAATACAACAAATTTGAGATGCTTGCTGGTGAGTCCCTAGATGAGTGCTTCAGACGCTTTCACAAGATCTTGAGCAACCTCCGAGCGGTCGGTCTCACATACCCCGACTTCGGACAACGCTCGTCGATACTTACAAGACTCGATCTGCGTGTGGGGGAGATGAAAGTGACTACCATCAAAGACACCACAGACTTCTCGACCTTGACTCTTGATGCGGCAGACTCAGATCTCAAGACTCACGAGATTGACGTTGTCTCTCGAAAGTCGAAGTCACAATCGATGGCCTTAGTCACCGATCCCGCCGCTTCGTTCTCTTGATTCGATTCAGTGGTTTCTCCTTGTCGCTCTCTCAGACGAATCGATGATCGCTAGAGCACTTCGAGGATGAGCAACTTGCCCTCCTAGCTCGGAAGTTTTCTCATGCTTACAAGAGGAGGAGGGACAGAAGAGAGGAGGACCTGTGATTTGCTTCGAGTGTGGTGGCCCCAACCACATTCCGAGCAAACCCCCTAAGCCGAGAAGGGCAAGAACGACTACGGCGGTTCGGCAAGAACGACTACACCGACAAGAACCGCAACAAGAAGCCTCCACCAGACGCCCAAAGAAGAAGAAGTTCCAAACTTCGGCAAAGCCAAGAAGCTCTTCCATCAAGCGTCCTCACCGCCTTCGACGACCTCGACCTCGGCGAGGTGGAGGGATGGAGCGACGATGACGGGACGGGTGACCAAGAGCCCAAGGATGGCGGCGACGACTTCTCCCAAGATGTGCTTCATGGCCTCGAGGGCGAACTCAATGACAATGAGTCAGACCCGACTGGGACGAGGTAGATCCCACCTCGAACAGCTCAATCATGCTTTTCTTAAGCTAGGAGGTTTTCATGCTAAAGCTAAGGCTAGGTGTGCTTTGAGTTAGAGAAGGAAATAGATAGACCGTCACTAGAGATTATTGCTCTTACATCCGCTCCTTCTAGTGATGATTGTGATACATGCTCGCTTTGTTTGGTTGATATGGAGAAGTTAAGGACCTCACATGATAGTGTGTCCTCCAAACTTGATAGTGTTAAGGTGGAGAATGTTAGTCCGCTTGCCGAGTTAGAGTTGAGTAGGATGGTCATACCCTACTTATTATTGATGAGACTACTTCTCCCACCTCATGTGAGGGTAAGGACATTGTCGCTAGAGGATCTTATGCCATGCTCCTTGATCTCGCCCAAGTCTTGTGAAAATTGCAATAACTTGAAGATGAACTTAAAACAGGCGGATCATAAAATTGTCGAACTACAAGCTTCTTTACTTGAGCCGATTGTTTCATGCTTGAACTGTCCCTAAGTTAATCTGCGAACTTGAGGTCGTCTCCAAACAGCTTCAAGATATGATTGATCATGAAAGGAAGTTGGCTCGCTTTGCTTCTAAGGACCTCGTTAGCTCACCATGCATTAAGTGTAACAAACTAAAATCTGACTTGATTGCTTTGGATGAGAAATGTGTGAAGCTAACTAAGGATCTTCTAGAGAAGTCACATTGTGCTTGCAATATGATTGTGGAGAAGGGAGAGAAGCCCCAGGGTAAGGATGAGACGCTTAGCAACGTTAACCAACCGGCTAGCGAGAGGATCCCCTTCAGAGTCTACCAGGCGTGCACAAGCCATTCTTCCCTCTCGTCCGGTTCTTCTTTTGCTCCTTACCTTCTGCCTGCCTCTTCTTCCCCTGCTCTTCTTGCACCTCTCTCTTTCGGGAGTGTCAGTACCTTATGAACACTCTCGAGAGATTTGTAGGAGGCAAGAAGAAGCTCAATCTTATTCTAGACCAATCTAAGATCTGCAGATTTAATCATGGTCTAGGATATGACTTCTTTGAGGACATGAGGAAGCATCCACCGCCGTGCTCGCACCCATAGCACTGTGTGTGATCGAGATCGAGCCAGTGACCGAGAAAGTCCATTTCAAGTCGGCGGGCTATGTCCAGGATTTCGACAAGAAGGTAATTTCACATGTCGCTTCTACCTCTCGAAGGTGAAGTATCACCGCACCTTCGCCGAAGGATGGACACACAATCGATCGATGCTTCAGCGCCAAGATCGCGTAGAGACCATGTTGAGTCTCTTAGGCGATTCGTGGTCGCCCTGACCTTGAGTGCACCTAAGACCAACACGAGGTCTAGGCTTGTTTCTTCGATGGGTTTGTGCAAGATCGAGGACTTGGTTTTTCCGAAGTTTTCGGTTTTCATCCTCATGTTTGCTTTCAATCGTGACTTCCGCCGTCCCGAGGGTAGATCTCGCTTTCCCCATCGAGATAGCTACTCATGGCGTGTTCAAAGATGTTGCGTGTGTTCGACTCGCTTCCTTCAGAGCGATCGAACCCAAAGAACGACCGGTCTACTCTTAGACCTTCGCTTTGAGTTACAGAGAGCGAGGGTAGATAGAGGTCATCGTGCTTGACTACTTCATCCGCCGACGTGTTATTCAAGATTGGGTGCCAAAATCATTGTTGATTTATCCCAAGATCGAGACTTTACTCTCTGCTTGACTCAGTTCGCCGGTAGGGAAGGAGAAGGTTTGGCTTGTAGACTCGGTTGTTCTCGCTCATATGACCGGAGACTCCGCTGGTTCTCTTCCTAGCCCGCGCCCGGTGATGAGACGATCACCTTCGAGACGCTTCGTCTGGGCGTCATCGCCAAAGGTACTGTCGCGATTAATGCTTTTTTATTCTTAAGGATGTTGCCTTGGTTAGTAAGCTGCGGTACAATTTGCTTTCCGCTTCTCACCACCGATGACGGTTTCGAGGTGAGCTTCAAGAAAAACAATTGCAAAATTCTTGATTCTTGGTAGTCCGGTTTATGGATTTCTCGTTATGGGAGGATCTTTCGTGCTGATTTTTCCGATTCTCCGTGATCCTCTCCGGTGTTTGGTTGCTTCGAGTCCCGCGATCTCTTTTCGGCATAGGAGACTTGGTCATATTGATTTGACCATTTGACCCGAAAGTTAGCGACCATGATCTCATTCGTGGTCCGCCAAACTCAAGATGGTCAAAGATCTTGTTTGCACTCCATGCCGCACGGCAAGATGGTTGCCGCTTCTCATCCTCCCACACGATTATTATGACCGATGACAGGACACCGCTCCACATGGACACAGCTTGGACCAAATGAGTCTTGATCAACAGGAGGGAAGTGGTATGTTCTTGTTGTGGTTGATGACTTCTCGAGGTACTCTTGGTGTTTTTCTTAGCCTCGAAGGACGAGACATTTACACATTTCCGAGGTCTTTTAGTAGGTCATCTGCTGAGCTCCGGGTGCCTTACGAGCGATCCGCAGATGACAATGGCACGGAGTTCAAGAATTCCTACTTTGAGAGTTTCTCATGTGAGACAGTGTAGAGCACCGCCTCTCTTCTCCATACGCCCCTCAAAGAAATGGCGCTAGGAGAGGAAGAACCGCACCTTGGTCGAGATGGCGGTGACGATGCTTGATGAGTACTCTACACCGAGGAAGTTTTGGTGAGGCCATTGCATCACCGCGTGCCATGTTTGAATCGAGTTTTTCTTGAACTCCTACACCAAGACTTCTTATGAGTCGAGATACTGCTAAAGCCCAACGCCTCTCATTTTCGTGTGTTTGGTTGCAAGTGTTTTATCTTGAAGTCCGGGAACCTAGATAAGTTCGAGTCACGCCCTGTGATTTATCTTTCTAGGCTACTCGACTTCTTCGCGGGCTTATAGGGTCAGGAATCTGCGAGTCTAGCAAAATGGTAGAGACTCTGCGAGGTGACCTTCGAGGCGGCCACCGGGACTAGGCCGATATCTCGTGTTCTTTAGAGCGATCCGAGACCATCTTTGTGGATGATGAGGACGATGGAGATGACGGTTGTCACCCGATCCTGTCCCTCATCCACTCCTTGAGGTGCCGCCTTCCACCGCACCTCGAGGTGATCGACCTTGCCTTCGCTTCCTCCGAGCTAGTGGCTCTGCTCCTACCTCGTCGGCTCATGAGGTAGAGGCCACTTCTTCATCTCTCCCAGACCTCCAAGACACATCCAAAGTTCATCCTTCAGAGCGGATCATTGAGATCTTTTCGAGCGTGTTACCCGCTCAAAATCGCTTATCTCAATTCTGTCTCCATTCTCGCCTTCATTGCCTCTTTTGAGCCCAAAGATGTTTCTCATGCTTTATCCGATGAGTCATGGGTCAATGCCATGCATGAGGAGCTAGAAAATTTCGAGAGGAACAAGGTCTGTCGCTTGTTGAGCCCCCACGAGGCCACAATATCATTGGAACCAAGTGGGTGTTCAAGAACAAGCAGAGCGAGGATGGGGTAATCATCCCAAACAAGGCGAGATTGGTAGCTCGTGGTTTTCCTGTGTTGAGGGTCTAGACTTTGAGGAGACCTTTGCCCTCAGAGGCTCGACTTGAAGCCATTAGAATCTCGCTTGCCTTTGCAATTTCTAAGGGTTTCAAGCTTTACCAGATGGACGTGAAGAGTGCCTTCCTCAATGGCCTTATTGAGGAGGAAGTCTCGTCCGACTGACCTCCGTTTTCGAGAACCCCAAATACCCTAACCATGTCTTCAAGCTTTCAAAGAGCAGATGGACTTAAGCAGTCTCCAGAGCTTGGTATGAGAGGCTTAAGTCCTACTTGATAAGTCATGGTTTTGAGATGGGTAAAGTTGACAAGACCTTGTTCATCCGCCAAGCATGGCATCGACCTTCCGCTCGTCAGATCTATGTCGATGACATTATCTTTGGCGGCTCTTCCCATACTCTGTTTCCCGCCTCGGATGTCATGAGCACCGAGTTTGAGATGAGTATGATGGGTGAGTTGACCTTCTTCCTTGGTTTCCAAATCAAGCGGACTCGGAGGGTACATTTCTTCATCAAGGAAAGTACACTCGTGACCTCTGGCGCTTCGACATGAGTGATGGGAAGCTTTGTGTCGACTCCATGGCTTCTCTGATTTATCTTGATCCAGATGAGGATGGCGAGCCGCTTGATCAAAAGGAGTTTCGCAAAGATGATTGGCTCCCTCTTGTACCTCAACGCCTCGAGACCGGACATACATTTTTACGTGTGTTTGTGCGCTGCTTTCGAGCTTCTCCTCGCGTTTCTCACCGCCAAAGCGGTGAAGCGATCTTCGGTACTGCGAGCTACCATTGACTATGGTATCTGGTACTCTTCCTCATCCCGCTTTCCTTGAGAGCCTTCTCGGATGCGCACTTCATTTGTCAGAGGATAGATAGGAAGAGCACTTCCGCACCGCCAATTTCTTGGCACTTCTCTTGTTTCTGGTCTTGGAAGCGATCCGTGTTGCATGACCCACCGCAGAGGTCGAGTACGTTGTCGCGGCCGATTGTTTGAGCAAGTGCTCGATGACTTCGACCTGCGGGACTTTGGGTTAGTTATCGACGTTGTTCCACTCTTTTGTGATAACACTTCTGCGATTAACATTGCCAAGAACCCAAAGCAAAGATTCCCACCAAGCACATCGATATCCGCTTCCACTTCCTTAGAGACCATGTAGAGAAGGGCGATATAGTGCTCCAGCCAGGAGAGTGACCACCGCTTGGTGACATTTTCACCAAGCCATTGGATAGTTCGAGGTTTTCACTCTGGGGAGAGCTTGGGGTGGTTTGTCCTTATGGATTTGAGTGAGGGAGCTTTGGGTTTCTTGCTCTACTATATTATTTATGCTCTTGCTCCTTGTCATTGCATTGCATTTTGGGTGCATTTGGGATTAGTCCTCCTAGCATAGATTAGAGTGCTTCTTTTGTCTAGTTGTTTAGATTTACTTCTTATCTTGTGATTCTAGGATGTCGCTTATTAGTCATTACTTATCTCACTAGGTTGAGCTCACTCACTTCTTGTAGGTTCTAGCGAGGTTGGGCCACCCTCAGACAGGTAGGCACGTGTTTGCTCCTAGGTGTGTTAAGTGGGCGGTTGATAGTCCTAGAGTCATATGGGGTAGATGAGAGTCATCTGAGCCATAGTATTCTCTATATCTTATCTATGCTTTAAGGATTTTGCTTTATGTTTTCTTTGCCGCCTTCTCGATTTATTGTTTTGGTTCAAGGGAGTTCATTTGGGAGCTTCGAGCTTAATATTGAGTTAACTCAACTTGAACTAAAAGTTGCATCTAATGTTGAGGGGAGCCGGATCTTACATTTCTAGCATTCTCGCATTGTAATATAACTACATTGAGCCTTGATTATTATCCTGCTATGACATGTTTACAATGCTTTACACCTTGCCATGACTTGTGCTTATTTGCTAGATTTATCATGACTTCATATGTGTAGCCTAGCTTTTGCCATGATAAGTTAATTAAAATTGCTCAACTTAAACTAAAACTTGTCATGTTAGCACTCGAGATTAGTCTTTCTTGAGCTATCCTTTTATGATTCATGCCATGTCAAATAGGTTTGGGTAGAGTGATGAATCTATATTGAGCCTTAGAAAGAGTCGTTTTAGTCTCTTGGTGATGCATGAGTTAGTACAACTTGTTAAAAGGCAAAAGATCTCTTTTGTGCGAAAAAACCGATCTCACCAATTCTCTCCTATGAGACGGCTTGCCATTGCACTTGGCATGAACTTAGGGGAGTTTTGGGTGACCTAGACTATCTTCTTAAGCTTCTCGCTTGGAGTAGTCGATAAGGCTTGAGACCTAGCACATGATAAAACAAAAATCTGGTTGGAAACCACCATGAATTTCAAAAGAAAATATGTTTCATGTGTTCAATGTGCTTAAAGCCACAAAAAGTATCATGTACTTTAACCAATGTTTCAATCTTGAGCATAGCACTCTATTTGGTCTCAATTTAAGCTTCTTAGTTCCGCTTAGCTTATTGACATGGCTGCATCATCCTTGGATATCTCTAGCGAGACTTTGCTCATTGATGACTTGACTTGCTCACATAATGTACCTCATTTTCAGATTGTCATCTATGTGTTCTAGCTAGCTTATACATATCTTGTCATGATCTAGATAGCCTTTTTATTAAGTTATGGCTTGGTGTATTACATTATGGTCATATTGGATAATTCTCATGGCTCTAATGCTTAGAATAATCAAACTTCACCATTTCATCCATTGACATGTCATATTCTCTCTTGAGCATTCTTGATCGTTTATTGCCAAAAGGGGAGAATAGAGAAGAAAAGTCTGTTGGGAACTGTTTAGAGCTTTGGAGATCAATTTGCTCTTTCGGTTGTTGCTCTAGCGTTCATTCATCGACATGGTCATTAGCTTCATTTTATTTCTTGGACCATGTTGGTTTCTTCAAACTCAAACTCTTCTTAAAAGCTTTTTTCGAGTTTGTCAATATTCTCATCAAGGGGAGATTGAGAGACCATGTGGTCGTGTCTCCATGAGAGTGATGAGTAATTGACAAAGGTTTTAGGTCATCGAGTTTGGTTTGTGTGGTCGGACCATGTCGTTCTGGCGCTGTTCACGCGTTTTAAATGAAGTCAATCGTATTGTCGGGATAATCGAACGACCGGCGTGTTATGGGCGGATGATCCAGGCGGTTGTACCGATTGGTAAATGGCGGTTGAAGAATTCGGAGAAGTTGTTTTTTCGAGTTCGGTCTTCATTGGAAATCGAACGACCGCAGTATTGGAGCCAGATTAACGAGTGCGGTTGATCCGCCGGTAACATGGCGGTTGTACCGATTGTATTGTGAGGTTCGCCATTTTGGTGATTTGAGTTTTGGGATAGGTCATATCCAAGTGTGTTCATGCATGTGTGTTGCATATTGCATGTTTGAGCTAACGTTAGGTCAAGTTGTGAAGAACTTGTTCCTGTTTCGTGTTTCTTGTCTCAGTGGTCACAGGACGCCGAGTGGAGTCGTGGCGAGACACGGTGGATCGGACTAGGCGCAGTGGCGCCGAGGTCGAACGGTCGATGTGTCAAGACGACGTGGACTCGAGGTGGTTGCGGCGTCTTGAGACAAGGAGCTTCGGAAGCTTCCTTGAAGGTGTCGGAAGTCGCAAAATTCGCAAGGTCGCACAAGCGGGCTCCGTTGGACTTAGCGGGCATAACGGGCGGAGACCCGTTAGCCAAGCGCTATAAAAGGAGAGGAGGGCTGCATGCCCTCAGGAGCACTTGGGTGGAATTAGGGTTTTAGAGTCAAAAGAGGCTTTGTGAGGTTGTTTCTCTTTTGCTCTTTAGTTGTTGAGAGTGGAGGTGTAGGCGAGTAGTGCTCCTGCTTGTCCCTTCTTGGCTTTGTGTTCATCTCCCTCAAGAATGGATGAGTGTTTGTTCTTGAGTTGTGAGAGTGAGGAGATGGATTGAGCTTACATGTAATCATCCCTCTGGTTCTAATGTCCATGCGTATGGGGATGTATCTATGTGTTTTTCGCTTTTGATTCAATGAATGAAATCAAGTTTGTCTCTCGAACTCTTGTTACGTTCTTCGTGACTCCCATTTGATGATTTCTTGATTTTGTGAGTCTCTTGTTGTTTCTTGTTGGGAAGCCTCAAAACGAGTTGTTCTATGATGGGTTAGTGCCACAAGATCATTTGATCGATTTCAAAGAGCAAACTTGGTTTAAATCTAAGATTTCAGTTTTGGGTTGTCTCTGTTCTTCGTTCTTCCGTTTTTGGTTGATTCCTGAGATTTTGTGGATGGATCTACTCAATCGTTTCTTGGAATAGGTTCCTAACATCCTTAGGAAGGTGTGTTCCAAATTTGGTCAAGTTTGGCCGCGTAGATCAAAAGTTACGTTGATTTTCGTTTTGAAACCCGAAGCGGATTTTGCTGTTCCAGACAATCGGATGAACAAGGCTTAACATCGCGGGTTAGACGATCGCGGTACAACCGCCGCTTGTTCATGGTTGTCTTGCCGATCACAGTACAACCGCCATTTGCTGTGGTTGTACCGATTGTCCTGATTTGTTCGGCTCTTCCTCGTTTTTTGTTTGCTGAGCTTTGGGGGTGAGGAGTGGATTCAACATAAGACTTCCTCTGTGCTTAATCATTGATCTTCATAGCTCTCATAGCTATTGGAGTGATTTATAAGTTGAATCCATTCTTTGCGAAAAAGATTCGGTGCTCCTATTCACCCCCCCTCTAGTCGCCTTTCCGGTCCTTCAAATTAGGGCTTGGTTCCTCCTTTCTTTGAGCAGGTTGATGTCATCAGCTCGGCGTTGTTCTTGATCATTATCGTTGAAGGTTTCAACCCTTGTCGATTTGATATTTAATTATGGTGGAAGCATAGCTTCTACACCGAAGACTGGGAGAAAGGGTGTTTTGCTTGTTGCTCGAATAGCAGTAGTATGAATTGCCCAGAGTATAAAGGGTAACTCTTTCACCCAAGCCCCCGAGCGCCTTATAAGCTAGTCAAAGACTCGAGTCTTTATCCCCTACATGATTTGATCATTTGCCCTTTTGACTGCCCCATTACTTTGAGGATGGGTGACATAGGCATACCATAGTTTGGTACCTAATTATTCACAAAATTTCTAAAATTTGTGCTAGCAAACTGGGTACCGTTGTCAGTGATGATACAATTCGGAACTCTGAATCGTGTGATTACACTTTCATTGTGAATTTCTTGGCATCTTCAGAAGTTATCTAGTGACAGGTTCAACTTTGATCCACTTAGTGAATGTGTCAAATTGCCACAAATAAGAATTCGAAGCTACTTGGTGCCTTTGGGAAAGGTCCTAGTATATCCAGACCTCAAGTTGCAAAAGGCCAAGATAAAGTGATTGTTTGTAAAACTTGAGATGGTCGGTGTATTTGCCTCCTATAGAACTGGCATTGTACACATTTAGTGACAAGCTCTTTAGTATCAGGGAGGGCAGTTGGCTAATAAAAACCTTGTCGGGAGGCTTTTACAAGGAATGCCCTATACGAGGGGTGAGCCCCACAAATGCCTCTGTGTATTTCATTAAGAAGGTTCAATCCTTCCTTTTGTGGTATACACTGCATGAGTACACCTTGAGTGCCTCCTTTATAGAAGACTCCTTCGACCAATGTATACATTTTGGCTTTTTGGGATAGACGTTTTTTTAGCTTATACATCATCATCATGTATCTTTGTATTCTAAAGATAAGTTCTCACTCAGAGATGTCTTTGATTCTTTGACCAAAGACGACTTTTGGAGTTGTTCCAAGAAAACCTCTTGTGGAACGGGTGATTGAGAAGAAGACATTTGGGTCAACTGATCAGCGAGAAAATTATCCTTCCGAGAAATGAATTGTACCTCAAGACTAAAAAAGTGTCTTTCAAGCTTTCGCACTTCTGATAGATATTGAGACATTGTAGGATTAGCATTTGTACACTTTTCCAACTTGATTCGCGACTAACTGAGAATCACTTTCACGAGTAGTTAACAAATCCCGAGCGCTTTTGCTGCTCGGAGGCCAGCCAATAAACCTTCGTACTATGCAACATTATTTGTTGTAGGGAAACTTAACTAGATATGGTATTTTAAGGTTTCTCCAACAGGTTAAACCAATACCACCCTAGCTCCTGAGCCATTATTGTTAAAGATCAGTCAAAGTACATAGTCTATTGATCGTGAGACTCGTAATCGAGACCTTGAATTGGCTTAGGATTTATCCATTCGGCGATAAGGTCTATCAAGATTTGGGATTTGATGGACGATCCGGACATAAAATGGAGGTCAAACTCTCCAAGCTCGACCGCCCACTTGGTAATGCGCCCTGCTGATTCCCTGTTCAGGCGGACCTCTCCTAATGGAAATCCAGATGTCACTGTAATCTTATGCACCTGGAAATAATGCCTTAACTTCCTCGAAGACATGAGGATAGCATAAAGAAGTTTTTGAAACTAAGGGTAACGCTCCTCCAATCCGTGTAAAACTTCACTTATATAGTATACTGGACGTTGAACATTATCACATTCAGCGATCAGTACTGCTAGGGTTCGCACGTGAGAGAGGGGAGCGGGTGAGGTGGCTGGGAGTGGGAAGTGGGCTATGGGTAGAGGTGGTCAAATGGGCGGCCCGACCCGGTACGGCATGGGCCCATATAGGCACGGCCCATTTAGGCATGGGCTTGTTTGGTCCATAACTTAGACGAGCCGGCTCGAGCACGGTTAGCCCGTCGAGGTGGTGTCAGCCCATTTGACATGAAAATTTGATAAAAATGTAAAAACATCCTAGAACATATATGATTTTTTAAAATACAGAATAAATCTATATATACTTACAAAATGAAATATATAAAATTTTAAAACTATAAAATAAGGTCATATAAATATTTAAAAAAATAAATGGGTCTAACGGGTTGGGCTGGACCTAGGCCATGTTGTGCCGGGTCGAGGTCTCGACCCAAGCAGGTTGTCAGGTGGACCAGCATGGTCCATTTAGGTGGTGGGTCGTGTCATTTCTGGACCGGACCAACAGTAGCATGCTCCGCGCCGACCCAACTAGCACGGTCCATTTGATCCCCTCTAGTACTAGGGTGGTAGGGTTTCAGGTTGGACCACACGATCTGAGCCACTCGCCCCCATACCACGCGATCGAACGGCTGGGACCGGACGCCCCACCGTTTCACCCCTTCTCCGCTCGCGCGGGCGCCACGGTTGCGAAGGGCTTGCCTCCATGTCGCCCCGGAAACACCCGAGCGCTGTGGTGCCAGCACTTCAAGTGGAGATTGTATATACCTATCTCTGTTTCGTTAATGAAATTGGGGTAAGCCTCCTGATTCAAAAAAAACAAATGTTTCTCGTGCACCTTGGAGAAAGGTCGTTGTCGAGTTACCAACTAGTAAGATGCACATCTCCAAAAAGAAAGAAAAAAGAAAAACTAGAAGATGCAGGAATACTCTATCTGCCACCGGCCAGGAGACTGAATCCTTCTACACGTTACCAACTAGCAAGATGCAGGAGCTCTTACAGAAAAGGTCACACGCTGGGACCTTCAGAAAATTACTGAGTATTGCCGGGGGGGAAAATGATTGCTGGTGCGGTTCCTTCGGAGAACTTGTTCAGATTCTGGAGCATCCAAGATAATATCTGTTACATGTCAGGACCTCAGAATGCCTTGCACGTTGGAATATGTACAATTATATTTCAGAAATAGAAGCAGTTTCAAGATGTCACTGATGATCTGATGGGAACTTACTGTGAAAAGCAATGGATGGTTGTGTCGTAAATAACAAGCTGTCATTCTTCTAACCTCCTATTTGTTCCTATTGTTTTATCATATTTTCTTAGGTCCAGATGACTACATAAATCCCTTTCGTTCCGGTCTACTATGCTTCGTTTAGCGGGTGTAGACGTGTAGTGACTAGTGAGTAGTAACCCTCCTACGTCAGTGAGTGACAACTATGGTACTCTAATATCTAGAAAATGCAAAGCTACGAGCGGTCGCCACTACAAGAGCTCTCAAGACCATTAATTTGCTCGGAGATTCGAGCACCTTCTCCCCTCTCTCGGTTCGATGCGATGCGGGCGGCCCGTGAGGAGGAGGTCGAGGACGACATCAGCAGCTCGGCTCTGGTGCGGGCTTGTGCCGCGCCGACGACCGGAGGAGGCGGCGGCGGCGGCATGGCTCGCAGCGGGAGGAGGAAGAAAGAGGCCGGTGGCGGCTCGGGCCATTGTAGGGAGAGGCTAGGGATGAGGAGCTGCACAAGTCTCGATGAACATTTTGGACCTTTGGATAGTGGTGGTAGCTACAACCACTGGTAGAGAAACCACTCTCGATCATATGCTTGCAAATATGTTCGGAAAAGTTCAAAAGAACTGCAAAATAATTGTAGCGGCCGAAACATCTTCGGCTAATGGCTCTAATCCTGTGTCACAACTCAGAATCTCACATTTATTGTTGGCAGAGCATGGATGGTTAAGTGGCTCTGGCATAAGTCTGACAAAAACTTGCTGACGGCCCTAATCCTAGACTTTTACGAGGCATAGTTGTACATCATTTGTTATTTCCGAAAGATGTCTAGTGGAAAAGGAGAGGGGGGCATGGAACATGCCCGTAGTGTATTCCAAATTTCCTATGAGCTTAGAGAACTTGACACGGCTAGAAAATATACCTCTTTTGTCTAAAATCACCAATCAGTTCTTCAGGCAACAAGTTTTGGAACAAAGGGAGTAATAGTCTAGATTCTCATTTTACTCCGGTTGATTATCATGCCAACAGTTCAGAACAAAGCAAAGACGCCTCGACGACCTGATGGTCACATATGGAGCGCATAACTGCATAGTAACGAGTACGATCCATCAATAGCATGGCGTTACATCCAACGTTTGACTGCAATACGGATAACTAGCAAGGTGGGTAGCAACACAGATTTTCTGTCTTCTCAAATAGCTAATCTACATGCCAACCAACAGGCAACGAAATAAACGATTCTCTCCTGACAATCCATTGAACATGGTTGGATGCTTGGCTTGAGTTTCTCATTCAGTACTTTCGTGCTGGCTGTTGAGTTGGCAGCAATCCAAATCTCTTCTTCAACAGGTACCGCTGGCGGGAGTACTTGTCATCAGGAGAGAAGCGAGCTGCACCACAAGCAGCGATGTAAGTATTCTTTTTACGCAAGAGCACATTCAAATCACTGAATACCACAGGATGCAGCTAAAAAAAGGGCACAATTCACTACATCTCGCCTATGCACACGAGCTATGACATTTCAAAGTTTCTTCTTTTCTGGTGATATCAACAATATTGGTGTTCTACTCGACAGAAATAAAATAGCAGTCTCTCAATTAGGGCTGTACAAACTGGTTTTTCTCGACCTGTGTCAACCCGTTCTTCTATGCATGCATGCAGGTGTACCTCCTTGCAGCTGCGGAAGGCTGCAGCAAAGTTGCTGGTTTGCCAACCCATATAACCCGAATTGTACAACCCTACTCTCAACAGCCTTAAGGAAAGTATATTTATATCAGCATTTATATAATGGAGCTCTAATATGGCAAGCAGCTCTAACATCACCAGCTTCAGGACAGGATTCTAGTTTGCTATGTCTCAGAAGATCCATAGGAGTATATTGCTGTGAATAGGCAACAGGCTTCATCACCCCAAAAGAAAGAGCGATTCGAGGTTTTGACAAATAGGTTCCACTGTAATTCTGTCCTCAAGAAGATTTGGATATGCAATTTCTGCGCTCAAAATTTTCAGCATCAACCACAACGGAACCACAAAAGAAATAAAAGATCTAACATAGCGATGGAGTCAACAACAAAAACAATTTCGCATTGGCATTTCCAACAAAAACAATTTCGCATTGGCATTTCTATTCTTGTTCTGGCCCCTGGGCAATAAAATCCGATTATATAAAAACGTGGATTTAACTATCTATGTGCTTGGTATCCTATCCCCACAATATTACTTAACACTATGAAGAAAGTATCATCAAGCAGTGGTGGCTAGCAGCCGTCTCCAAGCAGCAGTTCCTAAGCCCAAAACAATAATAATAGAAAGCAGACCAACCGAGCTAAAAATCTTCCCAGAAAGGATTCAACACTGCTACCCTAATTATCCTTTGAATAAGTTCTTGAATAAATGAACCAACAAATCATGCCTTTCTACGTGCAAAATGCTAAGGCTAGGAAAACAACAAGACCAACAATACAATCTGTACAATTTCTCCTAAAAGATTTATAGCACGCATTCAAGCCTAAGGTTTGAAAACAAGCAGCTTGGTGCTGCACCCGGATTTAACAAATAGGCCATGACACCAAGGTTGGACACCAATCAAATGTTATATCCTCCATTTGCAGTACAAGAAGCTAGCATACTATGTCCAAACACATAGTACATATTTACAAGCAAGATGATCTAACAGAAGAGACAAATAAATCAGGGGAACGACGGGGGTATACCTGGGTGAGCAGACTGCGTCGGCACCCCGAGAGGCGACTCCTTCTGCAGCGCAAGAACACGATACACTTCAGCATATGCTAACAACTCAAAATCATACACTAATCAACCACAAGTAAGCGTAAGGGCAAGCGCACAAGACCTTTGTGGTGTACACCTTGTCTCCCTTCTCGTTGATGTAGTACTGGAGATACATCTTGGATCGACGCGGCGGGATCAGCCCTGAAAAATCCGTCGAAACGGGATCACCGAGAGTTGCAATCGTCAAGAGCAAGAGGGATTTCGGCGCGTGGGGGGTATGGAGAAGTTACCAGGAGGTTCGCGGAGGCGGGAGGGGAAGCGAGGGTATAAGCGCGAGAGAGGGGGGAAGGGGAGCGTGTGCGAGGGAGAGAGTAGCTCGGGCTAGGGTTCGCGCGTGAGAGAGGGGAGCGGGTGAGGCGGCTGGGAGTGGGAGGTGGCCGATGGGTAGAGGCGGTCAGGACCTCAGAATGCCTTGCAGTTGCACGTCGGAATATTTCAGAAATAGAAGCAGTTTCAAGATGTCACTGATCTGATGGGAACGTACTGTGAAAAGCAATGGATGGTTGTGTCGTAATTCGTAAATAACAAGCTGCTGCTGAATTCTTCTAACTACCTATTGTGAAGGTTGGAGAAGCGTATAATCTCCGTCGATGCTGCATGGTGTATATTTATAGGAACCGAACCAATCGTCGGTTAGGATTTACAATAAGATTTGTTACAATGGTGGTGTACCTGGCTTTATCTCATTGCCACACATATTTTGACTACACGCGCATATCTACAAGAATAGCTATCTATTGTTGGATTCTAACAGCCTCCCTCAATCATAACTTTGCTAAGTTGAGATTGCGTCTGAATTCTTCTAACTTCTGAATAGGCAGCGGCTTGGTGAATCCATCTGCAACTTGGTCCTTTGTTGATATAAACCGGATCTCCAGTAGCTTGCAACTCTTTCTCTTACAAAATGAAAGTCTATTTCTATATGTTTGGTTTTAGCATGAAATTTAGGATTCTCTGAGAGATAAGTTGCACCTAGATTGTCACACTAGAGACGAGGTGGTTGATCCTGAGAGACACCTAACTCCTTAAGTATAGATTGCATCCATATAATCTCTGCTGTTGCATTAGCCAAGGCCTTGTATTCTACCTCAGTGCTTGACCTTGACACAGTAGCTTGTTTTTTGGCACTCCAAGATATCAGGTTTGGTCCCAAGAATACTGCAAATCCTCCAGTCGACTTCCTGTCATCCACACAACCTGCCCAGTCTACATCAGAGAAGGCACTAACCACCAGGGACTGTGATCTTCTTAATGCTAAACCAGTCCTTAGGGTGTTCTTGATATATCTCAGAATTCTTTTAGCTACACTCCAGTTTATTGTAGTAGGTGCATGTAAATACTGACATACCTTGTTGACCGAGAATGCTATATCAGGTCTTGTGATTGTCAAGTATTGAAGTGCACCCACTATGCTCCTGTACTTTGTACTATCATATGGACCCATGGGATCTCCTTCAAAGGCCGAAAGTTTCTCTAAAGTTGACAAGGGAGTCGATGATGGTTTGCATTTACTCATGCCCACACGATCTAACAGGTCAGATGCATACTTCTCTTGAGACAGCAATATACCACTTTGCACTTTCTTAACTTCTATACCCAAGAAATAATGTAGGTCTCCTAAATCCTTAAGCGCAAAATCAGCGCTCAAGTCTCATAATAATGCTGAAACTGCGTCCTGTGACGAGCTAGTAACAATTATGTCATCCACATATATGAGCACAAATATTGTTATTCCTGACTTGTTACAGATGAACAGAGATGTATCTGACTTGGATGGCACAAACCCAACTTGCTGTAGTTTTGAACTCAATCGAGAATACCATGCTCTAGGCACTTGTTTTAATCCATAAATTGACTTATTTAACTTACAGACAAGTTGCGGGGAATGGTTGTCTTCATAGCCTAGTGGGTGCCACATGTAAACCTCCTCCTCCAGAACACCATGCAGAAACGCGTTCTGTACATCCAGCTGCCTCAGATTCCAACCCCTGGATATAGCAATGGCCAAAACAAGTCGAATAGTAGCAACTTTGACGACAGGACTAAAGGTATCTTCATAATCTATACCATACCGTTGTTTAAAGTCTTTTGCAACTAAACGAGCTTTATACCTTTCTATAGTGCCATCTGCCTTTCTTTTGATTTTGTACACCCATTTGCAATCAATAGTATTTTTACCTTGTTGTGATGGAACCAGATTCCATGTCTTGTTTTTCATAAGTGCCAAATATTCAATATCCATTGTGTGTTTCCACCTTGAGTTTGCAAGCGCTTCTTGAAGCGTCTCTAGTTCTCCTGTGGAACACATGAAACCATACCTTATCGTGACGTCTGTATACTGTCTTGGTTTAGAAATCCCGCTTTGGAGTCGAGTCCGCGGTCGAGGTAATCCTAGAGAGTTGTCCGGCGATGACACAGGGTTGCCTGGCGCAGAAGATTTGCCAGACTGCGACGACGAGGTGATCGGAGAAAGCGTGGGGAAAGACGCAAGAGAGGACACGGCGCCCAATCCAGTCAGCGGTCCTTCTCTAGGCAAATCTCTGTGGTTTCCTGTGCCCACCGAGGTGATAGGTGTGACGGTCACCGAGCTGACAGGCGTGGCAGGCTCGAGCTCACCCTGTCCTCCATGGATTTCAGCGCCTGGATCAACTCCGATTCTGGCGCTATGCATGTCCATATTCGTCCCTTCATCTACATAGCTTCCTATGCCAATTCCTACTTCGTTTTCTTCTCCAATTGGATGCTTTGTTTCCTGTATATTCTCAAAAACAGGATGATCAGTAGTACGGGCATGGATCACTTGGTCATTACATCATTCTCCCCCATGATCCAGACCAGGACAAGTTTGGAGATGGGAAGGGAGAAGTGGAATCTCTTGGTGGAGACGGGCTCCAGCATTTGGATGAAGGCGCTCGAATGGAATATCGATTCATCAAAAACCACATCACGAGATATGTAAACACGACCACTGGAGATGTCTAGGCACTTGAAGCCTTTATGAAGAGAGCTATAGCCAAGAAAAGTGCATTGTTTAGATCGGAAAGCTAGCTTTCGAGAGTTATATGGTCTGAGATTCGGCCAACAAGCACACCAAAAAATGCGTAAAGAGGAGTAATTGGGTTTTGAATGAAGGAGCCGTTCTGTAGGGGTTTGATAGTCAATGACTTTGCTTGGTAGAAGATTTATAAGATAAGTGGCCGTAAGAAAAGCTTCATCCCAAAATTTGAGAGGCATGGAGGCATGGGCTAGAATGGCTAGACCAATTTCGACAATGTGGCGGTGCTTGCGTTCAGTACATCCATTTTGCTGATGTGTATGTGGACATGACACATGATGGGCTATTCCTATCTTTTGAAAAAAGGAATTTAATTTTTCATATTCACCGCCCCAGTCGGTTGCATTGTGATTATCTTTTTGCCAAACTGTCTCTCAACAAAATTTTGGAAATTGTGGAACACTTGGAATACATCAGACTTTTTCTTAAGCAAATAAATCCAGGTATACTTGCTATAATCATCAATGAAGCTTATATAATATGTATGTCGCCCGACAGAGCTAGGAGCAGGACCCCATACATATGAGAATATAAGCTCTAATGGAACTATAGATATACTAGTAGACTTGGAGTAGGGTAGCTGATGACTCTTAGCTTTTTGACAAGCATCACAAACTAACTCATTCCTAGACTCATTAGAACGAGGAAGATTATTATTTCTAAGGACATGTTCCACAATTTGAAAAGAGGGATGACCTAGGTGACTGTGCCACCGTGTCGAGGACGGTTTGCTAACAGTGTGCACTTGTTTATTTGGTTGCTGACTTGAGGGTTGCGGCAATAGAGGATATAGACCTCTCTCACATCTTCCGCGAAGAGGAGTTTTCTTGGATACCTGATCCTTGATCAAAAAGAAATTTGGATGAAATTCAAGAAATGCTTTATTATCAGTGGCTAAACGATGAACTGAAACAGGATTCTTTTGAGCATTAGGAACATGAAGAACATTTTTTAGGTGAAGATCACGATCAGGGGTATGAACAAATCTATGACCAATGTGACTTATTTCCATACATGTACCACTTGCTGTATGAACTTGATCATGTCCCTTATACTTGTCATGCATTGTTAGCTTCTCAAGTTCTCCAGTAATATGATCTGTAGCCCCTGTATCAGCATACCAGTTTGTATCTATACCATAAGATGTAGTGGTGGCTCCTGCAATCTTTTCTTCCTGCTGAAAGTTGGGATCTGTCGGTGTTTTAGAACCGAACTTACGTAAAGATTGTTTGATTCGGGGGGTCTCCTAGAATGGAATCACGTAGAGATTGACACGGGATTTTATATGAGTTCAGCCTTCTCCGAGAGAATAACAACCCTACTCCTGTGTGTGTGTGGTATTGAGTGTATTCTCGAACAATCGGGGAAAAACTAAGACTATTACAGATAGTGCTTGTATTCCTGATGGCCCGATTCCCCCTTTCCTTTCTCGATTGCCGCCTTTTATAGTACGTGAAGGAGCGCGATTACTCGAGATAAAGCGGCGCCTCATTACCTCCGTGAATTCGCGACGTTGGTAATAATCACCGGTGTATTAACTCCTCCACGCCGCTCAATGACTATATACCGAGAGATAATGGAGTATTACGTGTCATTACTCATGAGAATAACAACAGATGATGATCGTTTGAATCCCTTAATCAATAAGACCCACTTGTCTGTAGGTTTATTTGATCATAAGGTGGTCGTAGCTGACCTTACGACTATGAGGTAGTCGTAGAAGAACTTACGACTATGAGGTAGTCGTAGTAAGACTTACGACTATTGGGGTAGTCGTAGCATAACTTACGACTATGGGGGTGGTCGTAGCAGAACTTACGACCACCTATTAGGCTCTTCCCTCATAACATTAAGGGGTATACTCAGGGTCCACATGACGTCATATTTACCTATAATAAGAATTATAGATAAAAGATAAAATGAGGATTATTATATCCTCGTCATCTAGCCCCCCAACTTCAAGTGAAAGGAAGTTACTTGGTAAAGGAGTTATAGATTGCCTTACGACCACGAGAGGATCGTAGAAAGATAGTCGAAGGAAAAACTCTTCGATTGTATACTACTTTGACCAGAAATATGCTTGGTCAAGAAAATTACCTACGACTATCAAGTAGTCATAAAAGCATTCCTACGATCACGAGGTGGTCGTAGTATAATGATCGGAAGAAAGAACTTTCCGATTATCATTTCCTTTGGTTGAAAAGATCTAACCAAGGAAGTAATTTCGCTTGAGGTGTAAACGCATAAACTGATTTTCTCGAATCGGACACACTGGGAATCTCAAACGATGCCCGTTAGCTTTGTCTCATGAAGCGGTTCCCTAGACGGTGGCGACCCTTGGAATGTCACGCCTCCGGCTCAAGGTACGTGATTATAAATACCTACCGGGGGGTAAAACCTAAGATCTTACCTTTCCCCAAATCATTCTACTGTTCATCAAGTTCTTGTCTTCTCCGCCACCAACTCGACCGAAAATCTCCTCTTTACGAGAAAAATGGCCGGAGAGTTTCGAATGGGCGAGTCGAGATGGATACGGCGAAGATGCAAACCCTTGTCAATGCTGGGAAGATTCCAGAGAAAGTTCTTGTGGAGTGGTTCCCAGCGCATAAGCAGCAATGGCCGTCGGGGGAGGAAGGACAAATCCCCATCTTCCAAAGTACAGAGTGTGGTCTTCGACACTGCTCACCCTTTCACATTGATACTCGAGCATTTTGGAGTGGAATTGGTGAACCTTGGTCCTAATTCCATCACCATGCTGAGCGTATTCGTATATCTATGTGAGGCGTACCTGGGAATTCCAACGGATCTTGAGCTTTTTCAGTATTTCTACGGAATGGCTCGACAATCTGGAATAGCTGGAAGTTGTGGTTTGAAGCTCCATGACGGGAAGTCGAAGGAGTATATTCAGATGTTCACTCGGTCTTCATGGCCGTTGTGGAGGAAGAGGTGGTTTTACTGGAAAGTCACCTCAAGAAGGCGCTCTTTCCTTCAAGGAAGGTCATTGCAAAAAAAAGCTTCTCGATTCGACTCCCGGGATATCAATCAAATTGCCCCTATATTCAAGCCATCAAGGATTTGAAAGCGAGAGGGTTGATTGGATGGCATGTGGTGAAGGATTTCATCACACGTCAATTAGTCCTTTAAAGAAACGAGTGTCTCCTATGTGGAGGTACACGGGCCAAAAGACCCACCGGGGACTACGAGGGAGGTAAGTGGTTTTTCGACTTAGCTCTCGTTTGGTCTTTCGCAAAGTTGTTTAAAGAATGCCTTTATCTGTTTTTATACAGATCTTTCACAAGCGAGATTGACGCTCGAGTCAAACTTATTTGTGAGAAGCCCCGCCACCTAGTGTGGCGGTTCCTCAAATTATTGCGGTTTTATCCGCAGAAGAAAAGGTTGAGCGCCTAAAGGTAATCAAAAGTTGATTTCATCCTTAGGAACTTATAATCGTAGAAAGAACTTACGATTAGAGAAATGTTGTAGAAAAACTTACAACTTAGTAGTGACCATAGAAAATCTTACTATCGAAGAAAGGTAGAAAAACTTACGACTTGATATTTGGTCGAGAAGGTCTTACGACTAGTTAGTAATTCTTCTTTTTCTGCTTTTGCTTTACGAAAAGTAGGTATGGAAAATCGCTTGACGACGAAGAAGTCATCTTGATAACCATCGGTGCAGAGTTGACAAAAGACAAAGGCTCGGCTCCTCCGCCCAAGAGACGCCGACTTACAAGAGCGGCGACAAGGGAGGAGCAAGCTCGAGTTCTAGCCCTTGACCGGATCCTCTATAAAGCCCGTGGGTGACATAGCCGCAGATTGAAGCCGAGGCTAAAGCAAATGAAGCCGAGGAGGTCAAGCAATTAACCTCTTAAGCGCAAACCTCGCAAGGCCAAGGTACCTTTTATTATGACAAGAAAGCTTTCACGGTTTACGCCACTTCTAGATTTGTCAAGCAACTAGAAAAGGAGAACGGAAGGAGTTTATGTCTTTTGTGAAGGACAATCTTGATCCAAATGAGACTACTGTTGAGGGTAGCGCTGCTCTTGGAGTGATCGAGACCGATCTCGGTCCTCCGAAAGTCAAGAGACCATAGAGATGGTCCTGTTCAAGACTCACGACGAGACGTGGTCATGGTGAACCTATTCCCCATCTTGAACTACGACCGGGCGTGGTCGAGAAAAGAAGTCAAAGAATTCTTCCATCGGAAGATGGCTCCAAAGTTTCGATTAAGTCCAGACGCAGAGGTATGTGAAACAAGCTAAAGTGTAAGAACAACATTTACCTTTTGCTTTCCACAATTTGACTTGCTATCCTTTTGTTGTTTTAGCCCGACTCCTTAAATTTCGAGAATGCTTCCGTTGAGAAGCCTATTGCTACCTCTCCAAGCTGCCGGAGAGACAACAAGGAAGTGGTTGAGGATCATCCTCGCCCGTGATAGAAAAAGTCATGGCTCCCGGCGGTTGTCACGATCACCGAAGTCAGAACTATGGCCACCGAGGCAATGCCATAGTTCTTGAGTGGCATCTACAACCACCGAGGTAACCGCTATGACCACTGAGGTTGCAGCTACTACTACTGAGGTAGCGGCTACACCTATTGAGGCAGCGGTTACGACGACTGAGATAGTCGCCATGACCACTAACGTGGTCGTAGGACCAGCAGAGGAAGTCGTAGAAGCCTCTGCCCAAGGTGGTGATGTGCACGACCACCGTGCGGGAAGGAAATCGTTGCACCTCCTTCCCGTACCCAAAGAGAAACTACAATTTCAGAATCGGAAGATGAAGAATACTTCAATTTCTGTTCTGATTTCTTTGGCCCTGCTTCCATAGTGGGGTCTTCTGCCTTTAGATCTCGCCACCGAGTCCCCCATCCCAAAGACATTCCCAATAGAGGGAACACTTTTGATAATGAGCGCCTTGAGAAGGTTTGGTGGGACCAAGTTGAGAGAGTGGACGAGCTGAAGCACCCAGAGCTGGTGTACTCAATATTTGCTCGATCAACCATGACTGTAAGTATTTGATGATACTTATACATACAGGTATAATCTTCTCTTATTTCTCACTGTCTTGTCTTTTGCAGAAAGCCATAGAGCAAATCGCTGTTGTCGGTGAATATCATCGACAACTTTTAGAGCTCTGACAGAAAGAGAGAACTCGCAAACAGTGAGAGAGTGGTAAGTCACTATTTTTCATAATCATTTTTGACTACTTATATAGTGCTTACGTGGTTTGTCATGGAAAAACTCACGAGTAGGTACCGGTCGTTAAAGATTTACTGACCGAAGGCTTTGTTCGTAGAAGAACTTACGAATAGGTGATGGTCGTAGAAGAACTTACGACCATGAGATTTTGTCGAGAAAAACTTACGACTAGGTCGATGGTTGTAGAAGAACTTACAACCGATTGACCAATGCTTATGTTCACTTTTATCCTTTGCGGGTTGAGCAAAGGACGAAAGACCTTAGCCGACTCGCCGATTATGAAAAAGAGGAGTCAAAAAGCTATGGGAAAAAGTAGAATTCCTTTTGGGGAAACTTAAAGAAGCCAACTCGCAAACGCCAAATTGCGGAAGGAATAAACGATGAAGTGTTGAACTTAAGACGCTATTTACTTTGATCTTTATCTAACTCTCGCTTCTTTTCGTAAAAGAAGATGAGATGAGAAAGCTCGAGAATGAAGTCAAAGAAAACTTGACCATTCACGAGCTTACTCATATGTCCAAAAATAAAGATCAAGATCTTGAGACGCTGAGAACTCGAATATCAGGTAAGTAATTCGTTATCTGCAGTCCTTTACGAGTTATTTCCCTTTTCTTACTCCCACTCCTTTTCTAGGAATGGATCTTGAATTGGGAAGACTCGAGACTGAAATCACGGAAAAAACCATGATTTATAACCAGACCGTCCTTATTGCAAAGAAGAATGCAGAGGACATTAGATCAAGGGAGAAAAAGCATGCCGAGACCATTGCTTCCCATAATGAAGAGGTCAAGAAGTTGGATTCTCGACTAGTGGGTAAGAAATTCTTTTACTCGTGATTATTTTTCTTTTCTTTTCCTCTAGAAGTTTATCTTTGTTTGACCAATCTTATTCTTTTCAGAACAAGTGGTCGAAAACAAAAAGCTTCGCGAGGCTTCGACTTGTACCCAACAGGAGATGGAAGCAATGAAGATTAAACTTCAAGGCAACATCACGCCTCTGAACAATGTGCTTGGTGAGCTACATAGTGAGGAAAGACTCTCAAGATGATACGATAACCGCCACATAAGTACTATTGGGGATCAAATCGGGACTTTGCAAGATCTGGTGACTACTCAAGGCCAACCAAGTTTGAATCGATAAAGGAAGCGGTCGAAATCGCAGAAGTTATGCATTAGCAAAACTTAAAGCTCATGACCCCAACCTTAATGTGCAACCTCTCGGCCGACTTCGATCGCTCCAGCGAAGGAAGACGTCGATGGAGGAAATGCAATCAGTTGGCCGGAAAGTTTCAGAGGAGATGCAATTGGGATCTCCCTCTTCAGAGTAGCTTGTAATAAACCTGTGAAAAACAAGCTTTTGTTGACGTAATATACGATCCATCTTGTTTCCTGCAAATTATCTTATCGAGTAGTTAGTAACTCAAAAGATAATTAACGAATTTTAAAGACTAAAAAAAGAAGTCAAATTAATGACTTTATCTAGCCCCCGACTATTTGCTTAGTTTGTTGAAACTAAGTAAATAGTCTTGTCTCCTGCAAATCATCTTGTCGAGTAGTTAGTAACTCAAAAGATAATTAACGAATTTAAAGACTAAGAATTGAAATCAAATTATCCTAGCCCCCGACTATTTGCGGAGTTTGTTTAGACAAACTAAGTAAATAGTCTTTAGAAAGGGTTTCTGAAAACAGAGAGGTTTGTTTAACTTGTAGTATTTGGCCCCAATTGTCATGCACTGGTCGAAAGAGTGATAACGAATTGACACTAGGAAGTTCCTTCTAGTGGGCAGGACCACGTGCAGAGAGGAGAGGCTTCGACTAGGTAATGTTAACATCTCCGACTAGATTAATTAAATCGAGAACAAAGAACTTGAGTTAAACAAACATCCAGAGAACTTCAAAAAATTCGTTCGCCCTTCTTTGGAGGATTCAATAAGTCTTCCCTGTTATCAAGAGTTGGAAACTGAACGATGCTAGGAAGTTCCTTCTAGTGGGCAGGACCACGTGCAGAGAGGAGAGACTTCGACTAGATGTGTTTCTTCCTCCGACTTAGTTAAGGCAATTGAATACACCAAAGGTAGTGAATAAATCTTAAAAGTGCACTCGCTTAGAATATTTTTCAAAAATGAAGTGAAGAAATAATCTAAGGTGAAAGGAGTTGGCCTTCAAAAAAATTCAACTAAATAAAACCCGAGTTCTTTGTGTTGGCAACAAAAGCGAGTAACGAGTTGACACTAGGAAGCTCCTTCTAGTGGGCAGGACCACATGCAGAGAGGAGAGGCTTCGACTAGGTGGTGTTATCTGCCTTGCAACCAGTGTAAAGAAAACTGGGTGTTTGAAACATAGTCGAAAGATTATGAAAGCACTACTCAAAAGTAAGACAATAGAGATAGAGAAAACCTGAGTCTTTATTGTCCGAATGATTGGTTACACGTAGAACTTGCGTAACTGGTCGATGTTCCAAGAATTCGAGAGAACATGGCCGTCTTCCATTGCCAATCGTGCATCGACTCGACGAGTAACCCGACCATCGTGTAAGGACCTTCTCACTTGGGAGAAAGTTTGTTCGATTAGACTTGGATTGGCAAAGCCTCAATACTAAGTCACCTCTGACAAAGGTCTGCGAGGTTGGACCTTCGATCGTAGTATCTTCGCAGGCTTGTTGGTAGACCGCCGAACTAATTAGGGCCTGGTTTCTCCTTTCTTCAAGTAGATTAATATCATCTGCTCGAATTTGTTCTGGTTGGAGTCTATGAATGTTTCACTGTGTTGACCGTAGCTTTAGTTCCGAGGAAGCATGGCTTCAAAGACCAAGACTAGAAAGAAAGGTGTTTCTCCTGAGTCTTGATCGGTAGTTGTACGAATCGCCCATATCTGAGGGTAACTCTTGTACCCAAGCCCCGAGCGCTTGACGAGCTGGTCGAAAACTCGAGTTTTAATTCCTCTCATTATTTGGCCGCTTGCACGTTCGACGCCCCATTACTCGGGGATGGGCCATGAAGCATAACACAACTTGGTACCCAACTCGTCATAAAATTCTTGAAATTTTGCGCCAAAAATTGCTTACCATTATCTGTAATTATTCGACTCGGTACTCCAAATCGAGTAATTACGCATCTCATCATAAACCGCTTTGCCGCTTCGTTGTTATCGATCCGAGTTCGGCTTCAATCCATTTTGTGAACGTATCAATAGCCACAAAAAGGAACTCGAAACCTCCTGGAGCTTTGGGGAACGGTCCCAGGATATCAAGACCCCAGGTTGCAAAAGGCCAAGATAGAGGTATTGTTTGTAATGCCTGAGTTGGTTGGTGTATTTGCCTGCTATGAAACTGGCACTGGATACACTTTTTAACCAACTCTTTAGCATCATATAGGGTTGTTGGCCAGTAAAAACCTTGTCGAAAAGCCTTGCCGACCAACGTTCTGTAGGAAGCATGATTTCCACAGATGCCACCATGTATGTCGTGAAGGAGTGTTAATCCTTCGCTCTGCGGAATGCATCACATGAGCACCCCTTGAGTACCCCTTTTATAGAGAACTCCTTCGATCAAAGTATACATTTTGGCTTTTCGGGATAAGCGATCTGCCTCGAGATCGTCTTCGGGTACAGAACCCTTCTGAAGATAATCATAGATGGGCGCCATCCATGTATCCTCGTACTCTAGAGAGGCTGTCTCAATAGGAGGTGTCTCTGGCTCGTCGACCAGAGAAGGCTTCTGGAGTTGTTCCAAGAAGACTCCTTTTGGTACTTCAGATCGGGAAGAAGCTATTCGAGCAAGCTGGTTTGCGAGGAAATTATCCTTTCGAGGGATGAATTGTGCCTCGAAACCTAAAAATGCTTTTCTAGCTTACGATTCGATAAATACCGAGACATTGTCGGGTTAGAAACCTTTGGTACTTTTGCCGACTTGATTCACGACTAGTTGAGAGTCTCCTCTCACGAGCGGTCGGCGAATCGAGAGCGCTTCGCTGCTCGTATACCAACTAGCAAACCTTCAGATACCCCACGTTATTAGTGGCCCGAAAGTTTAATTGTATGGCATACTTTAAGGTCTCTCCAGAGGAGATACCAGACCACCCCAATTTCGAGCCACTTAAAGTAAGCGATCCGTCAAAGTACATAAATCCATCGGTCGTGGGAATCGTCTCGGGATCTGAATGAGTTCAGATTTGTCCATTCGGCGACAAAGTCCGCCAAGATCTGGATTTAATGGCCGTTCGGGACACGAAATGGATGTCGAACTCCCCAAGTTCGACCGACCATTTTGCCATCGCCCCTGCTTCCCTATTCGGAGGATCGCTCCCAAAGGAAACTCGGACAAGACAAACTAGTTTGTGCGCTGAAAATAATACCGCAGCTTCTCGAAGACATGAGGAGGGCATATAGAAGCTTTTGGACCCGAGGGTAACGCTCCTTAGGTCCGTAAAACTTCATCGACGTAGTAGACCGGTCGTTGTACATTTCCACGTTCTCGACCACTCTGCGCTTCTTGCTGTGGGCGTGGCGGCTAGGTAAACCAAGAGCGTTTCTTACGGCCTCGGAGAGACCGTAATAGGAGCACTCAGAAGGTACCTCTTGACATCCTCAAAGGCAGATTTGCCTCTTTCGACCACTCAAAACCTTCGTGTTTCCTTAGAAGTTTAAAGAAAGGTAGTCCCTTTTCTCCCGATCGTGCGATGAAACGACTTAAAGCCGCCATGCACCCAAAGTGAGTTTCGACTTCTTTCCGTAGTTGGGGCGATTTCTAAAATGGCTTTTATCTTTTGAGATTTGCTTGATTCCTCGTATTGATACTAGGAATCCAAGCAATTTCAAAAGAGATTCCAAATACACACTTCTCAGGATTAAGTTTTAAGCGATGTTTTCTAAGATTGTCGAACGTTTCTTGCAGGTCAGTAATATGATTAAGTCTCTTGATTCTTTTGACAACTAGATCATCAACATAGGCTTCTAGATTTCGGCCTAATTGAGATGAAAAAGTTGCCTGCATCAAGCGTTGAAAAGAAGCACCGGCATTTTTTAGACCAAATGGCATTTTGACATAGCAAAATATACCAAATGGTGTAATAAATGCGGTCTTTTCTTCATCGTCTAGACACATATTGATCTGGTGGTATCCAGAATATGCGTCTAAAAAACTTAACATTTCACAACCTGCAGTAGAGTCAACCAACCGATCGTCTGAGGTAAAGGAAAATCGTCTTTTGGACAAGCTTTATTAAGATCAAGAAAGTCTCACGCACATACGCCATTTGCCGTTTGACTTTCTAACCATTACAGGTTAGCCAACCATTCGGATGGTTGACCTCTTATAAAGCCCGCTTTAAGTAGCTTATCCAATTCGATTTAATAGCATCTCGTCGATCGGGGCAAATCTCCGCAATTTTTGTTTTACGGTACTTTGTCGGTAGTAAGCTAGCTCAGGCTCGATCACCTCCCCGAGGACTCCGGGCATGTCGGATGCTTGCCACGCTAATACATCTGCGTTAGCTCGGAGGAAGGTGATGAGGCGTTTTCCTATTTGGGGTCGGAAGTATCCCGTCGATGAAGCGATCTTGAGGGCTCCCTGCGTCGGAGGAACCTCTTTGACTTTGTCGTTCGGCTTTGGTGCGGCTTTTAGGCTTCGACTTGCTAGTCGAAGTCGACTTTCTTCTCGAGTTGGTATTTGTCCTACCATTTCGAGGATCGACGATCGCAGTATCGCCATCTTCTTGTCACAATGGATTGTGATTACTCCTATGGGACTGGCATCTTAATACATTGATATCCATAATGAGTAGCCATTAAGAATTTTGCCAAAGTTGGTCGTCCGAGTATGGCGTTATATGTCAGATCGAAATCGACCACATCAAAGGAGATTTTCTCGTCTCGAAATTACTTGGTGAACCAAATGTTAAAGGAAGAGAAACTTGACCAATTGGTTTGGTCAAGATCGATGCGATCCCATGGAAAGAGTATCGTCTCGGTCTTACTTTGGTCCCGGTACTTGCATGTCATCGAGAGCACTCGTAAATAAAATATTTAACGAGCTTCCACCATCAACCAAAACTCGATTGACCCGACAATTGTTGATGGTGGGTTCGACCACGATTGGGTATCGACACGTCGAGTCAAAGAATCGGCGATCACTCTTCTTGAAAGAGATAGTGACTTCCGACCACTTCGGTAATTTATTGACGAGAGGAGGATCTATGGAGTTTACCTCACGTTCAGCAGCCTTAAGTTGTCGCTTTGATTCATATGCCGATGATCCCCCGTAGATGTGTTCGATGGTGTGTTGCGGATCCTGGAATGGCATCTCCTCTTCGTCATCTGAAGATTTATGACCACTTGTTTGACCTACCTGTTCGAGAGTGGGAAGTGGTCCTTTGCCATTGTAGTAGTCTTCAAGCTTTCGTTGAAAGACCCGATTCTTGAAGATCATGCCCTTCCTTTTATGGAAAGGACACCACCTAGGCTTATCATTTTTCCGATCGTATGCTTACCTTTGCCTCTGTCGGTGCGGCTTGGATGTGCGTGGTTCTTTATCATTCACACCAATACCTCCTTGGAACCGCCGGTTTGGAGTTTTGACCCTTCGCCTTGTTCTTGGACTTTTTTGCTTTTTATCCTTCTTCTTACCAATGTCGCCTGGCTCTCGAGAGGTATTGTCTTCTCGATCTATTGTATTGTTCCACTCGACCGCCTCAGAAGCAGTGGCATATCGATCAGCCATCTCGAAGAGTTCGCACCTTGTAAGTAGGTGGGTTTAAAGCAATGTCCTCTGTTATTCTCCTACTACGGACTCTCTGCTTGAATGCTCTGATGACAGATGAATCAGAAACTTCCGGAATTGAGTTACTGAACTTTGATGAAGCGCTTGATGAATTGGCGCAAGGTCTCGTTGTCATTCTGTCTCATCCGGTGCAAGTCATCCTCCTTTCTAGGGCGATTGTAAGTGCCTTGAAAATTTGCCAATAGAAGGTCGCAGAGGTGTTGCCAAGAGTAAATCGACTCGAGTGGTTGATTCAGTAACCACGATCGAGCGGATCCTTCGAGCACAGTTGGAAGATAATTTGCCATTACATGCTCTCCTCCTCCTGCTGCTCGGACAGCTGTTGTGTAGATTTGAAGGAATTCGATGGGATTTTGGGAACCATCAAACTTCTCCATGTTCACTGGTCGAAAACGAGGTGGCCAGCGAACAGCTCGGAGATCAGGCGAGAATGCCCGACATCCAGTAATGACTTCTTGACGCCTCCTTTGCAGGAAAGAAGGGTTGATATCATCAGGTGGTCGTACTCGGCGATACCCGATAATAGGTTGACCGGACCTATGATAGATCTCGATCTTCGAGGGAATACTCCTCGTAGTTTATCTCTTCTTCAGATTCCCATGTTGGAATGGTGGCGATCACCTCTCAGGGGTTTCTTGATCATCGATCGCTCGAAAGACATTTCTCGAATAGGTGATCGACGCGACTTCTTCATTGCGTCGATTCCTCCGTGGCGATATGTTCGATCGACCGTAGCCAAAAAGTTGTATTGCTATGACTTCTGAATGATGTCGTGCGAGGCGCTTCGGCCTTGCCATCGTGTTCGGTTTTGTGCGATCTCTTCAACGAAGAGGTCGAGTGGTGCTCGAGCTAGCTCTTGAGTTGGATTCTCGAGCAAGTCATTGATATACTGAAGTTCTTGAGCTTCCTTCGATCGATATTGGATGCGCCCAGACAGATTCTTCTGGGCTTCAATTTTCTTCCGTCGAATAGCCTCAAGAGCTTCTATGTCGGACTCTTGAGACTGCCTCAATGAAGTGCGAGAATGTCGAGGATTTCCCTTGCGTTCATGAAGGTGTTGGTCGTGTCCACCAGTGGTGGCGTCCTTGCCAACGTCACGAGGGGGCGCAGTGTGTGATTTTCTGGAAGAGTCTCCATCTCGGTCTCTAGAAGAGTGATCTTGATCTGAGGGAAGGACGAAGACCTCCCGTTGACGATTCTCACTTGCGCTCGAGGCCTCTCCGCTTGAGGAGTCGTCGAGAGACACCATCTGGCGACTTGGAGTAATCCCCTCCAGGTAGGGGAAGTCTGGTTATAACTTAGTCTCCGTCGGCAGTGTGATCTCATGGAGAGATGGTCGAATTTGTAGAAAAAGCATGCTTGATCCCGCTCTCTGGCGTCATCCGGAGAGAGGATCACCAGATGCCGATGAAGTCCTGCATTGTGGCTTCCAGAGCTTGCCTCACCAAGTCGGATCGCCTTAGGGGGACTTGGACACTTCGAGGAAAAACTCTCGTCGTGTCGTGAGTCCACAGGTGCGATCTGGTCGATTGACCCTTGTCCTTTGAGAGGGTAGATCCTCTCTTGGACGTCTTGTTATGGGGATAAGGATCTCTCCTCAACTCCGCCGGCGACATTGTCTCTGGATCTGTGGGAAGATCCCGAGGCAAGAATGCCATAGGATGAGTCATCACTTGGTTCGTGTCGAATCCGGCATCCATGTCGACGTCTGCGTGACCGCCAAGTCGAACCAATTCTCCTCGTTCCATTCTCCGCCATGAGTGCATGAGATTTGGAAAACAGAGAGTATGTTGACAAGAGATTACCGAAGATCCCCACAATCGGCGCCAACCGCTTGTGTTTAGAACCGAACTTACGTAAAGATTGTTTGATTCGGGGGGTCTCCTAGAATGGAATCACGCAGAGAGATTGACACGGGGATTTTTATACAGGTTCAGGCCTTCTCCGGAGAGAATAACAACCCTACTCCTGTGTGTGTGTGGTATTGAGTGTATTCTGAACAATCAGGGGAAAAACTAAGACTATTACAGATAGTGCTTGTATTCCTGATGGCCCGATTCCCCTTTCCTTTCTCTGATTGCCGCCTTTTATAGTACGTGAAGGAGCGGCAGTTACTCCAGATAAAGCGGCGCCTCATTACCTCCCGTGAATTCAAGACGTTAGTAATAATCACCGTGTATTAACTCCTCCACGCCGCTCAACACTATATACCGAGATAATGGAGTATTACGTGCCATTACTCCAGAGAATAACAACAGATGATGATCGTTTGAATCCCTTAATCAATAAGACCCACTTGTCTCAGAGGTTTATTTGATCATAAGGTGGTCGAGCTGACCTAGTCGTAGAAGAACTTACGATTATGAGGTAGTCGTAGTAAGACTTACGACTATTGGGGTAGTCGTAGCATAACTTACGATTATGGGGGTGGTCGATGGCGAACTTACGACCACCTATTAGGCTCTTCCTCATAACATTAAGGGGTATACTCGGGGTCCACATGACGCCATATTTACCTATAATAAGAATTATAGATAAAAGATAAAATGAGGATTATTATATCCTCGTCAGGATCAAATCTGTTCCAACAATTGAAGGCTGTATGACCACTCTTGTCGCACAACTGACATACGGGTCTCTGTATGTTGGACTGACTTGGGCCTCCCTGTCTTGAGCCGCCGCTATTGTTGTAGGTGTGACCACCTCGTCCGTTACCGTGCCCGTTACCACGACCACGGTTTCCTCGTCCTCGTGGGTTGGCATCACCACGACCTCGCATGGCCGCATTAGCAAAGGACTGAAACTGTCCGCCTGCTCCTGATCCCGAAGAAGCTCCATGGGCATATCATAATTTAGCATTTGGGCATAGAGATCACTCAAGGAGATCGGTTCAGTTCTTGCCACAATAGATGAAACTAGCAGATTATATTCTATGTCAAGGCCTGCAAGGATGAAAGACATCATCTCTTCATCGTCCAGACCTTTTCCTGCTGCAACAAGTTCATCTCCTAAGTTCTTCATCTTGGAGAAGTATATCGCCATGCTCATGTTTCCTTTCTAAGCATTGGCAAGCGTGATTCTTAGATTTGTCACCCGGGCTCGAGATTGTGATGAAAACATCTCTTGTACAGCTGTCCAGACTTGAGCTGCGCTTGTCATGGTGACAACTTGCGTCAAAACTTCTTTAGAAAAGGAATTGAGCAAGTAAGACAGAACCTGTTGATCCTGAGCGACCCACTGCGCATACGCAGGATTTGGTGCCGTCTGCATAGTCTTGTCACCTTTGGTAACTTCAATGGTTCTGGGTGGCGCCGGTGTGGATCCATCTAGGTATCCAGTTAGTTGTGCTCCTCGCACAGGAGGAAGAATCTGCGCTCTCCACACAAGGAAATTATCCCTCGTGATTTTTCTTCGAGACCGCGCCCGAGAGGTGAGGTGAAGCAACCATCGAATCTTAATTGGAAGAGGATGGTTACGATACCATGTAAAGATTGGAGATGATAACCTCCGTAGATGCCATCGAATCTTAATTTACAAGAAGAAGAGTATGGTTTATCTCATACCATGACTAAAGATTGGAGAAATAGAGATAACCTCCGTAGATGCCGCGTGGTGTATGTTTATAGAAACCGAACCAAACGTCGGTTAGGATTTACAAGAAGATTTGTTACAATCGTGGTGTACCTGGCTTTATCTCATAGCCGCACATATTTTGACTACACATACATATCTACATGAATAGCTATCTATTGTTGGATTCTAACACCTATTTGTTCCTATTGTTTTATCATATTTTCTTAGGTCCAGATGACGACTACATAAATCCCTTTCGTTCCGGTCTACTATGCTTCGTTTAGCGGGTGTAGACGTGTAGTAAGTAGTAACGCTCCTAAGCTAGTTTGATCCAACTCTTAAGTGAAGATTATATACGAGGGCGTGTTTCGACCAAATAGTAACTATTTTGAGAAGATCTATATGTCCGCAAGAAGCTGACACTATAATATCTAGAAAATGCAAAGCTACGAGTGGTTGCCACTACAAGAGCTCTCAAGACCATTAATTTGCTCCGAGATTCGTGCACCTTCTCCCCTCTCGCGGTAGAGAAACCACTCTCGATCATATGCTTGCAAATATGTTCGGAAAAGTTCGGAAGAACCGCAAAATAATTGTATCGGCCAAAACATCTTCGGCTAATGGCTCTAATCCTCTGTCACAACTCAGAATCTCACATTTATTGTTGGCAGAGCATGGATGGTCAAGTGGCTCTGGCGTAAGACTAACAAAAACTTGCTGACGGCCCTAATCCTAGACTTTTACGAGGCGTAGTTGTACATCATTTATTATTTTCGAAAGGTGTCCCGTGGAAAAGGAGAGAGACAGGCATGGAACAGGCCCATAGTGTACTCCAAATTTCCTACAAGCTTAGAGAACTTGACACGGCTAGAAAATGTACCTCTTTTATCTAAAATCACCAATCAGTTCTTCAAATACCCTAGCCATCACCAAAGAAACCCCGTCTTCTGCTCCCTTCCTCATCGCCGCTGTTGTCAGTGGCCGCTGGCTGACTTGCGGCGGCGGCGAGCTTTCTTCTCTTCTCGATGGTGACGTTTAATCTACATCGCATTCCCGACCTCTGACATCTGTCTAAAATCACCGATCAGTTGTTCAGGCAACAAGTTTTGGAGCGTCTACGACTCTCATATCTCGATAACTGCAGCGGCAACAATCGGCGGAAAAAATCTAGCCGAACATGGCAACATAACCGGACCCATTGTAGTGACCCCTCACAGTTATGGGCCGGGCCTATCCTGCATCCGCTCGCCGACTCTGGGCTAGAAAATTCGATGCAAACCCACCACCGTCCACGCGCCTGGTTCCACCTTCCACATCCGCACGCGACTACGTGAGTCTTCCAAAAAAAGAAAAGAAAAAGCCGCACCCGCATGCGGCACGGCTGCTCCGGCCGCTCCAATCCACGGCGCGCGGATGCCCACGCCGTCGCGCGTTGCGCGCGCTCGTCCGAAAGATCGAAAGGGGACTGCGCGGCTGGCTGCTAGAGGAACCGCCCGGAGATCCTGTGGCGGGTTTAGCAAGACTATGCGGTACGCGTATGCTTTTGCCTGCGATAAATCTCTGAGAAACATTTTTTTTGGTTCATTCATTATGGTTGGATAACGGCTCACAAAACTGTTGCATGCTGAAAGCGGTTTATTTGGAAATGGCTGATTTGTGCTAACTGCATTATCAGTATTCAGTATGTCACATGAGGATCATTTTTCGGCTTTACGCGAGCGTTTTATTAGGATGCTTACTTCTTAGACTAGGGCAACATTGGAAAAAAGGGCGAATCGAAAAGGAATTTCTATGGATAAGTTGGAAATCAACAAATGTGAAGTTTTCCCTTGCAATTCAGGATATTCAAATCCATGGAATTGCAATATAGGAGCTCGGTGGCTTTGGCAATTATCTTTGTGGCCTGGAAGTTGTGGGAGGAGAGAAATGCGAGGGTATTCAACAACGATGTCTGTCCGGCGACAGAGGTCACTCGTTCCATCAGAGAGGAAGCTTCCCTGTGGCATTTGTTAAGAGTATTGTATATTCTATATTTCTCTCTTTCTCTCTCTTGGCCTATGTGGCCCTTGTAGTCCATGAGGCCCATGTATCTTTGTCTATATATATCTCCTTCATTAATGAATAAGATGCAAAGTTGTGAATAGTAAACCCTAGTTTTATCTAACATGGTATCAGAGCAATTTGGTAACCCTAGCCCCTAGTTCACTCTCACTGTCGCCAAGCTTCGCCTTCGGGCCGCAAGGCAGAGCAGATATCCTTGAGCTCCCGCCTCTCCTCCAAGCGGCGTCATCCCCGAGCTCCGCCTCTGCTCCAAGCCAAGAACCACGCTGCCGCCTGGCCAGATCCGGCGGCAGGCTCTACCTCGCCTCCGACTTACGGATCTCCACCGCCGCCGCTTGGAGCATCCGCCTGGCGCATCCCTGGAGCATCCGCCTGGCGCATCCGCCGCCGACTTCCGAATCTCCACCGCCGCCGCCTGGAGCATCCCTGGAGCATCCGCCTTGGAGCATCCGCCGCCGACTTCCGGATCTCCACCGCCGCCATCCGTGAGCTCTGGAGCAGCTCGGCGGATCTGCGCTTCATCCACGCCTTCTCGATCCAATACTGGATCGGTTTCGCTTCGCTTCTCCGCCGCCGCTGGAGCATCCACTGGAGCATTCGCCGAGAAGCGGCTCGGCGCTATCCGTGTCATAGCGAATCGCCACCTCTGCTCTCCTCTGCTAGACAGTGGTATGTCCTTTGTTTGAGTTTTGATATTGCTATTGCTTGGTGCTGTTGCTCTGCTGCTTACCACTCTGCTGCTAGCTTACCACTCTGCTGCTAACTATTGTTGATTGTGGTCCGTCAAGATGGCTAAGTCCGACTCGATGTTGGGGGGCAGTTCATCTCTAGTGTTTACAGACATCAAGCTCGATGGGTTGAATTACCGAGCATGGGCTTTCTCAGTCAAGACTACTCTTAGGGGTTATGGTTTGGCCTCTCATTTAACTAATGATCCTCCTGATCCGAAGACCGTTGATGTTGAGGTGTTAAAGGCTTGGCGAAAAGAAGATGATCGTGTCATGACCCAGATTGTCTTTGAGTGTTGATGTTTCTCTGGCGATGAGTCTTGAGTATCATACTTGACCAAGCAAATGTGGACATACTTTGAAAAGAGATATGTTCATCGAAAGGTGCTCTTCGCTTCACATTGCTCAAGAACATTCATAGTCTTGATGGCGGCTGATCGATCGGTGGAGGAGTATTACATGCTTTCACTCACATCATCGGGTCCTCTAGAGTCTATGACACCGAAGGTCGTTGTTGCTGTCGATCTTGTCTTTGCTAAAGATGAGTATGCTCAGCGTGACGCTCATGTATCGATTTGTGATGGGGCTTGATCGGAGTTTGAGCTGTTCGCATTCTGATGCTCAACTATCCCACTCCACCGACTTTGATCATGCGGCGCTCTCTAGTTTGATTGCAGAGGAGACACGTCTTCATTCCCTTATGCTGTCTCAGATCCTCACCACATCTTTGCTCGAGTCTCTCACAGCGATCTGGATCTCCCAGAGTGACACCCACAGGAGTGTTGGTTTGTTCCCATTGCAAGAGGACTGGTCATCATGTTGACAAATGTTTCAAGTTACATCCAGATCAGCTTATTGCCTATCGTGCTAGACAGCCATTTGACCGTCGTCATGGAGCACCTACTGGGCCTTCCAGAGCACTCACTGGAGCAGTCACTGCTGACACATCCACATCTCCTGTGACTTCTAGATCAGTGTCTGCTATGACATCAGTTGCACCTTCTGCTTCTAGCGCTGCTCATCCTTGGGTTCTAGGTTTAGGTGCTTCGTTTCATGTCACATCTGACAGCTCTCAGCTTGTTGCTCGTAGGCCCGTGACTGATGCTACCTATGTTCACACTGCTGATGGTACACCTTGCTCTATTACCCATCAGGGCATTCTCTCTACATCTTGCTTCTCTGTTCCTGATGTGTCTTTTGTTCCTCAGCTATCTATGAATCTTCTTTCTGTTGGCCAACTAACTGATATGAACTGTTTCATTGGATTTGATGATTCTTCTTGTTTCATTCAGGATCGTCAGAGTAGAAGAGTGATTGGTTCTGGCCATCGCCGTAGAGGCTCTCCCAGTCTCTATGTGTTGGACACCTTACATCTTCCTTCCACCAGTACGTCGAAGGCCTTGGTGTCTTCTGCTATGTCTTCATCTCAGTCTCCTGTTGGCTCTTCCTTCAGCAAGTGGCATCATCGACTTGGTCATCTTTGTGGAGCTCGTCTCACCACTTTAGTTCACGGGGTTCCTTAGGTCATGTCACCGTTGAGTCTAGTTTTCATTGTCTTGGTTGTAAGTTGGGAAAACAACTACAACTTCCATATCCCATAGAGTACCTCTCGGTCTTGGATCCTTTTGATTTGGTGCATTCAGGATGTATGGGGTCCATCTCCTTTTGTTTCAAGGGTGGTCATAGTTATTATGTCATATTTGTTGATGATCACTCTCGATATACTTGGATCTATTTTATGAAACATCGCTATCGCTTGATTTCCATTTATCGATCTTTTGCTAAGATGGTTCATACACGCTTTCTTCTTCCATTCGTGTTTTCCGCTCGACTCTAGAGGAGAGTATCTTTCCTCGGCCTTTCGCCGATTTCTTTCTTCTGAGGGTACTCTTCCTCAGCTCTCGTGTCCTGGTGCTCATGCTCAGAATGGTGTTGCCGAGTGCAAGCACCGTCACATCATCGAGACTGCTCGCACTCTTCTCATTTCCTCCTTTGTCCCCTCTCACTTACAGGGGAAGCGGTCTCTCAAAGAGCCTATCTTATTAACCGTCAGCCCTCTTCTAAGCTTCAGGGCAAGTGTCCTGGTGAGGTCCTGTACAGAGCACCTGCTCACTATGCTCATCTTCGCGTTTTTGGTTGTGTCTGCTATGTCCTTCTAGCACCTCGTGAGCGCACAAAGCTGAGCCCTCAGTCAGTTGAGTGTGTTTTTCTGGGTTATAGTCCTGAGCATAAGGGTTATCGTTGCTATGATCCCTCAGCACGTCGCATTCGCATCTCTCGTGATGTGACTTTTGATGAGGGACGTCCTTTCTTTCATCATCCTTCTCCACATCCCACTTCTTCTTCCACAGATTCCACTTCCTTTTTGTGTCTACCTCCCATTCATTCTCCAGATACACCTTCTCCACCAGTTTCACCTTCTCGTGTACCTTCTCCACCAGCTCCACCAGTTTCTAACACTTCCACTCTTCCCTTCCACTATAGTCGCCGACAGAGAGTTCCTTCTGATCCTCAGTCCTCCTCTCCTCCACTTGATTCTCTGTCCTCCTCTCCTCCGCTTGATCCTTGGCGGTACCATCGACTCGACGATCGTTCTACTACATCACGATATGCCCTCGTGATCGTTCTTCTATTCAGCACCGAGAGATGGGGTTTTTCTCGTCTTAGCAGTCGATAGTTGAGCCGAGTACCTATCGAGGTCGCAAGGTACCTGAGTGGCGATTGGCTATGACAGAGGAGCTCACAAAGATTAAAGTGCACGGGCACTTGGGATCTTGTTCCGCTACCGTCTGGAGCTGTTCCTATCACTTGCAAGTGGGTGTACAAAATAAAGAACAAATCGATGGGTCAAGAGAGCGATACAAGGCTCGTCTTCTTGCAAGAGGTTTTCAAAGAGCTTATGGTCGAGATTATGATGAGACTTTTGCTCCGAGCTTGCTCATATGACTACAAATCAGTACTCTTATTGCGATTCAAGAATACGCACATGGACTATATCTCGAGATGGATGTCAAGAATGCTTTTCTTCATGGTGATCTACATGAGGAGGTCTATATGCACCACCCCTGTGTTGAGGCTCCTACAGTTATGTTTGTCGCCTTAGGCGTGCTCTATATGGTCTCAAGCAGCTCCTCGTGCTTGGTTCGAAGCGTTCGATTACGTGATTCAATCTTTGGTTTCACTTCAGTGAGCATGACCTGCCTTGTTTGTTCACACTTCTCGGCGAGGTCGTGCTTTGCTTCTTCTTATGTAGATGATATGTCGATCACGGAGATGACATGGACCACGTGGCTTTTGTCAAGAAGAAATTGAGTGAACAATTTATGATGTCCGATTTGGGACCATTGAGCTATTTTCTAGGAATTAAGGTTCATTCGATGGTGATGGCTACTATCTCTCTCGGCAAAGATCGCTATGTTCGGATCCGCTTGCTCACTCTGGGATGATCGATACTCGATCTTCTTTGCCACACCCATGGAGCTTCACTTGCGGCCGACCTACAAGCAGTGTACCCTTGATGATTCTTCTCGCTATCGTCGCCTTTGTTGGGAGCCTTGTCTATCTCACAAGAACCGGGCGACATTGCTCATCTTTGTTCATGTGCTCAGCCAGTTTGTTAGTGCTCCTACCTCAGTTCACTATAGTCATGTTCTTTGTGTACTGAGATACTTGAGAGGAACTGCATCCAGACGTCTGTTCTATGCCAGTTCGAGTCAGCTCCAGCTCCACGCTTACTCTGACTCTACTTGGGCGAGTGACCCTGCTGATCATCGATCTGTCACTGGCTATTGTATCTCTCTTGATACTTCGCTTATTGCCTGGAAGTCCAAGAAGCGGTCGGTGTGTCACGCTCTAGTGCAGAGGCGAGCTTGAGCACTTGCCGCTACAACATCGAGATCGTTTGGCCGATGGCTCTTGACTGATCTTGGTGTCCCTTGTGACAATCCTACCCCTCTCTTTTGTGACAATACAAGTGTCATTCAAATTGCCAATGATCCGGTCAAGCATGAGCTGACAAAACACATTGATGTTGACGCATCCTTCACGCGATCTCATTGTCAGCAGTTGACCATCACCCTCAAGTATATTCTCTCAGAACTCCAAGTTACAGATTTCTTCACTAAAGCTCAGACTAGAGAACATCATCAACTTCATCTACTCAAACTTAGTGCATCAAATCCTCCTGATCCACCTTGAGTTTGAAGGGGGGTGTTAAGAGTATTGTATATTCTATATTTCTCTCCTTCTCTCTCTTGGCCCATGTGGCCCTTGTAGCCCATGAGGCCCATGTATCTTTGTCTATATATATCTCCTTCATTAATGAATAAGATGTAAAGTTATGAATAGTAAACCCTAATTTTATCTAACAGCATCCAGCGGGAGTGTCGCAGATTCAGAACTTGGGTTTCTAGGCTGTGTAGTCGGCTTTTAGGGAACACGCAAAATATTTACACATATTTGTATTGAGAAAAAAACACAACAGTTACAAATCGCAAACTCTGTAACAATCTGCTAAGGGGCCTTTTGATGCCCGCACTTTTTAGGGTGGCTGTACGCCTGTACCTCTGTTGTTGTTCACTTAATGAAAATACACACAAAGCTTTTGTGTGTCCTCGGAAAAAAAACTTTGAATTGACATGCTTGTTCTTGTTGAAAAGCAACCGATGCATTTTTTTACAGTCCCAACTGATGGCAACAGGAAAAAGGCTAAACTTTTAGCATTTGAAATGGCTATAATTAAAGGGCCCCAAAAAAGATGATGTCAATGCGGTCACCCTTAGAAAATCACCTGTTGGAAATTACATATCTGTTAAGAGTTTAAGACAATGGGCTCCCACCTCCTCCAACAGAGATTTTTGTTCACCCATAGAAAATCACCTGGTGAAAATATTTGGAAGTATTAATAACAAATATTTATGTTCTCTGCTTTGCTTACAACCCGATCTGGCATTCCAACCAACTATGAATGATCAACTTCCAAGTATACTTGCACGTTTCACCCACATAGTATAGGGAAAAGCAAAAACGAACCATCACACAAATGATGAACTACAGTCTGTAAATATAAATTGCAACAGAAGAAATAGCAATGTGCTAAGAACATTCACCGGTGGTGGGAAGGGATGACGATGTCAGTGTGTAGATAATCAAGTTTACCGAGTCCTTCAGTTGTAGAGAACACATGGATTACATGTTGCATTGTTGGACAGCGTGATGGGTTAGGTTCTATGCACTGAACAGCCACCGTAATCACTTTGAATATTTCACTTGCAATCCCAGCTTCAGGAAGTTGGAGCCGGCTGTCCAACAAATTCTTCATTGATGTACTGTTGTTGTCCATGGACGAGAGGGACAAAATAAAACCTCCTGGATGATGTCCCATAAACAACTCAAGCACAAGCACTCCAAAGCTATAGACGTCGCGCTTCTCTGTCACTCTTGTTGTATGTGCAAGCTCTGCTACATCAAAATATGCAGTTGATTGATTCATTCTTCATTGTCCCCGGCGGCGATGCGGGGAGAAGGGAGGGAGGTGGAGGCCGGCAAGGAGGGGGAGCCGGGGAGGAGGTGGAGGTGGAGACCGGGGAGGGAGGGGGAGCCGGGGAGGGAAGAGGTGGAGGTGGAGGCCGGGAGGGAGGGGATGGAGCAAACCTGGATCTGGAGCGGAGAGGGTGACACCGCGATGGGGATAGAGGCGGGACGGTGGCGCAGCAGATGGTCGCCGGTGCGCTCCTTCAGGGATGGAGGCCGCAATGGGGATGGAGGCGGCGCTAGGGCTTCCGGCTTCAGTCGTTCGGCTTCTTCACGCACGCGGGTACACGACTGGTTTTTCCCCGCCTGGCCCCCTCATCCCATCTCTTTTATCTCCTCCACCCCTTCTTATGGCGTCCGCCTCAGTGCTTCCCTACGCCATATTCAGCCTAATGGACGCCATGGCAACGCCTTGTCCTTGAGGCGGACGCCTTAGGCATCCTTGGCAAGGCGACGACGAGGTGACGTGCTCCCGACCGCCTTACCGCGTAAAGCGACGCTTAGGCGACACCTTAATATCCATGGATATATGCAAAAATTACGAACAAAATAGATAATAATGCATTGATTTAACCGACGTAGATACAATTTTACCTGAGGCAAGATAACCTTTTGTCCCAGCAAGCCTTGTGCAACTTGATGCATCTACATCTAGAATTTTGGCTATACCAAAATCAGATATGCAAGCTCTGAATTCCAGATCAAGCAAAATGTTGAAAAAAAATTTAAATAATATTTTTTAAAACAAAATTACAAAAATATATAATCGCCCCAAAAATTACAAATGAGTTCACATGCCAGTTGAAATGGCGGCAGAACCTCTCGCCATTTCAATGGCGATAGGGACCTGACCGCTCTCATCGCCGGTCCAACAACCTATCGCCCGATTGAAATGGCGATAGGTCCTGTCGCCATTTCAACTAGCGATAGGTTTACATGCCCGATTGAAATGGCGGCAGTTTCCTCTCAACCTAATTTGCAAGTCCACTTTACATACTTATGATTTTTATAAATTTTTAACGATACAAAATCTATTAGTCTACAAAATAACAATTTATAATGATGGTATGTTGTTCTAGTGCGGTGAATTTACGTAGAATTTTACGATGGCGTTTGAGATATTAATTATTAAGTAAGTCTGAAGCTAAGTGATATTACAATGATGCGAATAACACGGAAGAATGGAATGCGAAACATGGTACTAAAAAGAGATTTCGAAACATGAGACTGTAGTTTTAAAAAGTGATATTAATTTTTGTAATTTTGTTTTAAAAAAATATTATTTAAAAAAATTTCCAATTAACACTATATTTAGTGCTTTTGAGTATAGATGAATTCAACCACATATGCAATCTCTAGAGTGGGTGTCAGGGCAAGATGCACTCTGACTCAAACGACTTATCTCTAACTAAATAACTTATCCCTAATTAACGATCTAATGCAAACTGATTTAAAAGCCATTTAAAAGAGATTTGAAACATGAGACTAGCATAATAAGAGTTGTTCATATATTAATATTTACATGGTATGGTGATATTTGAAATCTCTTTTTAGTACCATGTTTCAGCATTCCATTCTTCCGTGTTATTCGCATCATCGTAATATCACTTAGCTTCGTGCTACGAATAATTAATATCTCAAACGTCCTCGTAAAATTCTCTGTAAATTCACCGCACTAGAACAAAATACGATCATTATAAATTGTTATTAAGAGAGATTAATAGATTTTGTACCGTTAAAATTTATAAAAATCATAAGTATGTAAAGTGGACTTGCAAATTAGGGTTGGAGAGGAACCTATCGCCATTTCAACTGGCGATAGGTAGTTGGACCGGCGACAGGAGCGGTCAGGGTCCCTATCGCCAGTTGAAATGGCGATAGGTTCCTGTCGCCATTTCAACTGGCGACAGGAACTCATTTCTGTAATTTTTTGGGGCGATTATATATTTTTGTAATTTTGTTTTAAAAAAATATTATTTAAAAAAATCGCAAAATGTTGTTGCTTGTTATATCTCGATGGACTATCGGTGCAAAGCAATCATGATGCATGTAAGACGAAGCATAAGCAACATCCTTTACAATATTTAACCTCCTCGTCCAACCCAATTCAACTGGAATTTTTTTTATTAAATAATCTTTTTTTAACTTTTATTTTAAAGTTAACCTCCGGCGTACTTTATTTTTAAAAATAACCCCTTTGGTCACGCCACCACCCATGGCGTGACCAAACAACATCACGTCGGTCGTTTACGGGCAAACTCTTGTCACGCCATGGGTGGTGGCGTGGCGGTGTTGTTTGGTCACGTCATGGGTGGTGGCGTGACCAAAGAGGTTTTTTTGCGGACTTATCCTATGGCGTGACAAGAGTTTGCCCTAGTATGACAGTGTTATTTAGTCACGCCATGGGTGGTGGCGTGACCAAAGGGGTTATTTTTAAAAATAAAGTGTGCCGGAGATTAATTTTAAAATAAAAGTTAAAAAAAGATTATTTAATAAAAAAAAGTTCATTCAACTGCAGTTTCCTTGGTCTTTATAGATGCTGCTAAGCTTTCTCTATCCATGTATTCGTAAACAAGAAATCTGCCATGAGTAGCAGAACAGTACCCAAAGAACTTCACAATGTTGCGATGCCAAATATGCATTAAAACATCTATTTCACGATTAAATAGCTTGCCATCTTCCATCATATGAATATTCTTTACTGCAAATATTTCACCTGTTGGTAATTGAGCTCGATAGACAGATCCGTTTCCTCCTGTTCCAATGCAATGAGTGTTGCTGAAATTTTGTGTGGCTTTAACAATTTGCTTGAACACATCCCCTCGACGAAAATTCCAGACAGAGAACAATATTGTTTGTTGCACTTCATTTGCACTTGAGCTTTGGATCTCTTCCTTTTACATTGCCAAGCTACTAGTGTGTTCACAAAAACAAAAGATATAACAGCAGGCATCATAACTGGTAAAATAGCTTTGTATGACCTTCCTTGTCTACCACTTTGAGTACTGTCGCAAGGGGGCAAGCCATTCACTGTACCACACAGTTGATTATTGTGCACGAACCACTCAACTGGAGCTTCTTTGAAGAGCCTACTTTGTGGCACTGGCCCTTCCAGTTTGTTGTATGACACATCCATGGATGACAGGCTGATCATGCTCTGAAATGATGGTGGAATGCAGCCGCTCAATGCATTATGTGAAAGATTTGAAGCTTCTAGCCTGCTCAAACCACTCAGCTGACTTGCTATGGGTCCATTGATTGAATTATCACTTAAATCCAACAATTCTTTCAGATTTACCAACATCCCAAGTTCGACAGGAATGCTGCCATTGAAGTGATTGTGGCTCAACTTTAGAAATCTAAGCTTCAAACAGTACTTAATTGATCCTTGTATTGGTCCACTTAGGTTGTTTGATGATAAATCCAAATATTCCAAATTGTGTAGCCACCCAACTTCTTCTGGTATGCTTCCCTGGAGCAAGTTGTTTGCAAGGCTCAAATTGAACAGCACCATTAGATTGCCAACTTCTGGTGGAACCTATCCTTCAATTTTATTTGATGAAACATCAAGTCTCCTCAACTGAGATAATTTCCCTATGCTTGGTGGTATGACTCCAGTAATTTGGTTGTTTGAGGTACGTAGCATGGTAAGTTTGCTGCACTCACCCCAGCGATGAGATAATTGTCCATATAGCTTATTTGAGCTCATGTCAACATAGACAAGATTTGGATAAACTCCCATCTCGGAGATATCTCCTTCGAGTTAATTTCGTTCAAGACGAAGTCTGACTAGGCTTTTGTAGTTTAGCAAGCTTATTGGCAATGGTCCAACCAAGTTGTTGTCATGAATGGTAAAATTCTGTAGCCGGCCTCCCGCACACTGGTCCGGCGGCAAGGCACCGGAGAGATTGTTACTGCTTAGTTCCAACATAACAATATTCGTTATGCTGCCAATTTCTCGGGGAATGTTTCCAGAAAGTCGGTTAATGAAAAGGTACAAGGCTGTGAGTTTAGTCAAATTTCCTAAGCTGTTTGGAATAGAACCTTTGAGCCTGTTGATCTGAAGCCCTAAGTTTTTTAAGTTCACCAAGTTACCTAGTTCTTCAGGAATATACCCAGAAAGTTGGTTATTGCCTAAGTACAAGATAGTGAGTTTAGTCAAGTTCCGCAAGCTCTTTGGAATGAAACCTGTCAATTTGTTGATGCCAAGATGCAAGTCTTCTAGATTCATTAAGTTTCCTAATTCCCAAGGAACGTGTCCAGAGAGTTGATTTCTGTGAAGGCACAAGGTAGTGATTTTGGTCAAATTCCCTATGTTACTTGGAATAGAACCTGCGATTTTATTAGACTCAAGTTTTAAGGACTTCAATTTTACCAAGTTCCCAATTGTTGAGGAATATGTCTAGAGAGGTTATTTTCCGAAAGACATAATATAATGAGTTTTGTTAAATTATTGATGTTGGCAGGAATGGAACCAACAAAATTGTTTTGACTAAGATCGAGGTATTCTAGGTTCACCAAGTTCCCAAACTCTTGGGGAATTGGACCAGTTAAGTTGTTTCTTGATAGTGCTAGAACTTTCAAATTTGCTAAATGGTTCATAATCTTACTGTTGGACTGAGATGACCGAATTTTGCAATTATCTAACTTATTTTGCATCGGCAGGTTATCTAGCCTGGAGGAAACGGGACCAGTAAAGCTGTTATTGGACAAATCCAGTCTAACCAAGTTGTTAAGGTACCATACTTCACAAGGGATAGGACCAGACAAGTGATTAATCGCCAAATTTAGGATGATAAGACTCTCTAATTTACCTATTTCTTTTGGTACTTCATTCGAAAGCAAATTGTTGTTTAGCGTTAAGAAGCCAAGTTTAGTCAAAGTTGCTAATACAGGCGGAATGGAGCCTCTTATCTGATTGCCGAGCAGATACAAAGAGCGAAGCACTCGCTCGGAGGAATCCTCCCGGTAAGCCCGTTGTGCAAGAGCTCGAGACTCGTCAAGGTTGTCAGGATGGAGAAGTTGAGAGGCTCAAGCGTCCCTCTCAGCCGCATCCCCGGCAGAGAGATCTTGGTGATCACCCGTGCCTTGCTTGTGTTTGTGTACAGCACCTGATGCCCCGCCAACTGCAAGGCCCTGACATGTTTCCCCAGGATTGCAGGACATGTTGACTTCGCAGGCTGGCTTTCCAGGCAAGGAGTGCTCCGGCCTGTTCTTCGATGGATGGCGTTGCCATGCCAATGGCAGGGACAAGTGCGGCGGTGGCCATTAGTATGGTGAGCGAGGCAAACTTTGTGAACGATAAGGAGGGCTCCATGGTTGGGCTAGGAATTAGTTCTAGTTCTACGCCTTTTTGTGAGAGTTCATGGCAGATTGCCAGCAGCTTAAATAGCCACCACCTACAATACTGCTGTTCGGTCGATTAATCATCTGGTCTCCTCTAAGCAAACACCAACGAACTTAAGCGTGAAGTTAGTGTCATATATACGAGTATACGACTGTATATTATTGGAATATTTCAATTTAGGTTCCAGCGGAATTAGGGCCGGAGACAGGAATTAGGCATGGGGTGACAAAAACCAAGTAGACAACAATCGCAAAAGAAAAATATGCCATCACAATTTCTCTAGTCTCTGTCATTGCATGGACAACAAAACAAATGAACGTATGCTTGGTCAATATAAAAGAAAATTGCATACACCCTCTATTCTTTTCTACTCGTCGTTTTGGACATCGAGGTCGTTTAGGGCCTCAAAACTGCATTCGAAGTTTTAGCATCTGTTTTCGCCGTTCGTTCGCCGTCCAGTTTGAGTTTTCTTTCATTCCAGATTGTGTAATCAACCATATGCAGATACTCTAGTCCAACTGTACAGCTATTGATTGGTTTGGCTTAAAATTTGAATTTTTTTTGCAATAGAAAAAACTATCACAGACGATTCTAAACAATATCCATCTGTAAAAAAAATTATCACAGACGGTTCTGAACAATAACCGTCTGTTATAGCTTTTTTTCACATATGATTCAAAAACCGTCTGTGATAACCTCATGTCATTACTGACCTATAAAGTCAGACAGTTCAAAAAACCGTTGGGTGTTTGGTGCAAACAAATTTTTTTACTTTGGCTACACACCAATATTGAATTGCATGTCTAAGTTGGTGAGGAAAGACGTACAATTGACTTACCGACACCCTCCTTACGTGTAGGATTTCTAAGGCCTACGACGTGAAATAGAAGTGGACTGCAATTATATTTTTCTTTAATTGCGCCAGCCAGGTCTTGAGCTCAAGACCTCTTAGCTCTGATATTATATTGAATAACATGCATCAACCAGCTCATCCAAAAACTTAATGACAAGGAAAGACGGATAATTCACTAGTCGTTAAACAATCACAACGTTGTCATGACAAACTAAGGATCAGCAACGTAAATGTTTGCTTTACAAGCGCGGTTGGGTGGCTTTTTCAACTAGCTTATGAAAAACTTAAGCCATGTTAAACCTAAACGCCAAAAGCCATGGGTGAAATATTTTTTTGGCTTTTACGGATTAGAATATCCCTTTACCACTAAAGTTCGATAAAATTACCCACCAAATACAATTTTCACTTCTTTCCTCCTCCCCCACCTCATTTTATTTTCCCCTTCCCCTTCCCCTTCGGCTCCCGCACCATCTCCCTCTCCCGAGCGACTCGGGCATTAGGTCTCCCGAGCGACTCACCCCGACACCACCATTCTCCCCCCGCGGCGCCCGACACCGCTGTCCCCGCGCCCCAGCTCCGCCGGCCTCCCGCGAGAACCGTCGGGCCCCGTCCTCCCTCGATGGTTGCCGGTCTCCATCGACACCCGCCGTCCTCCCTCTTCCCCGCACCCGTCGCCGCCATCCTCCCTTTCCCCTCACCCGACGCCGCCTCCCCTCGACCTCTATCGGTTGTCGTCCTCCCTCTACCTCCACCGACCTCCATAATTCACAGAGCCAAACTGCTAGATCAAGGTGAGTCCTACTTCTTTTTTGTGTACCCAACTATTTTTTTGTGTGTGTGCCCTATGTTCTACCTTTCGTGGAGTATTCTTGTTGGCACTATGTGATTGCTTGTTTTTATCATCGTTCTAGTTTGATCTCCTAATTCGAAATTCCGGTCGTTTTTTTAGGGATGCCATGTGCTCTGGTGCTATTTTTGTGTGCTCTGGTGCTAGTCTCTAAGCAAACTGGTACCTCAAAACTGGCCGGCTAAGATATCTACTTTAATTGCCTGTTACTGCTGGAATTAGGAATATCTGTTACGATTGGTAAACACTAATGGATTGAGCCTGCCGACGGTCATGTGTTGGACGATAGTCTATGAGGGTTGATGCACTTTTGTATTATTCAATCTAGCCGGGGCATACCTGTGAGAATTTTTTTATTAATTAATTATTTTTAAATTTTATTTTAAAGTTAATCTTCGGCGCATTTTATTTCCAGTTCTGACCTCTTTGGTCACATCACCGCCTGTGGCGTAACAAAACAACGCTGTCACGTCAGCCCGTATCTGTGACAAGCTTGTCACGTCACCACCCATGACGTAACAGTGTTGTTTGGTCACACCACAACGAGTGACGTGATCAAAAGTGCTATTTAGCGGACTTATCCTATGGCGTGACAGTGTTGATTTGTCACGCTACGGGTGGTGGCGTGATCAAAGGGGTCAGAATTGAAAATAAAGTGCGCCGAGAGTTAACTATAAAATAAAAATTAAAAATGGGTTAAGTAATTAAAAAAAGTTCTACCTGTGACGGTTATTTAGTGTGTGTGGGGGGTGGGGGGTGTTGAGAGACACATCAAATGGAGAAATATTCAGCTAATAATTCTAGGATGTTGTATTTAGCACACCTGTGAGAGCTACAAGTGCACCATTCAAGTCTACGTATGTGTATTACCACTGTTTTTCTTCCATACTTGGCCTATTGATCATGCAAGTAGTGCCTATGACATGAGTCCTCGTCTGCGCAATACTGCAATGCTCCTTTGGACTAACAGTTGGGCTATTCTAATACTGATTTATGAATTGAAAAGAAAATATGAATTATAGCTTGGTCTGTTTGCTCCTATAGATTCTTGGTCGTCTACCTCACCTATTGCCAGGTACTTACTAGGATGTTTGTTGGCTTCCTTTGCAGGCACGGCTACCACGTCATCCCCTGCGAAGGGAGGAAGAACTGATCTCTGAAATGGAAGCACCTCAGGCTATATGAGATGCAAGTGCCTCATGTCTCCTCATGTATTCCGTGCTTAGCTATTCTCATGCAGTCATGCTGTCCCAAAAGATTTACCAAAAAACTGTGCTTGCTGTAAGTTACCTGCGATGCCCGATACAACATATCTATTTGGGATAAGTTCGGATTCAGCATTTCTGTTTGTCTTTTAGATCGCCATGGTACTCATTTCAGCGATGATACTCTTCTCCATTTGCTGAGCGATGTGTTGCCCTTACCCGTAGAATAGTCTATCGAATATTTGAATGATTGCTCTCGTGACAAACTGACAATCCAGGCCGAGAGGCAGATTGATGTAGCTTCCTACACTCTTGAGAGGTAACGTAACACGACATTTGTTTGTCCGATCGTTAGACGGTGGATCATGATGTGGCGGAGCCACAGTTGATGCATGGGGGTGCAGTTGCACCCCTAGATTTTTTTGTAAAAAATTTGATATATACACCCCTTAAATACATAAAGTATATAATACATATACTAATATCATCTTGTCATTCAGCATTTAGGATTTAGCATTAGGCCCAACTAGTCCAGAGGTTTCTTTCAGTTGTATCTCCCCTGGTGGGTGGTGCCTGGTGCTCCCTTTTTGCTTTGCCTTTCTCCTCTTATCTCTATCTCCATTTATTTCTCTTTGTGATGGTCTTCAAGTCTTAGGCTCTTGGCCGAAGGGTTGTACAAAGCGTCAGCCACCATCATTGCATGTCCTCTCACGACGTCTGCGCCTCGCCGCCTCCCGTCGGCCTCGGCTTCGGCCGCTTATGGTGGCTCGCTTCTATGGCCGCCGTGTGCTCGTGTGCTATCTGTGATCATTCTGGGGTGATGCTCACGATGCCACGTAATAGGTACTACTATCAAACCCTCTCCATCCTGCTCCCTTCTCTCGTGATGTGGATCTTGTCTTGAGGCTATTGTCCTATGCTTTGGACCCTTTGGTAGTGCTCTATGAATGCTGAATGGGTGATGTTATTGTTTGGCTCACTGAGTTGATTGATGTATGGTTACAATGTCTAATTCTTAAAATTTAGAGTTTAGTTCTTAGTTATGGACTTATGGTCAAATGACAAATGTTGTTCTATTGTAAATGTAGGTTTGTAGAGCACTAAAATATTTTGTGACGTTGGTTATAGTGCGAACATGTAATTTGACACATTTGAACTTGTGTTTGGAACGGATGTGTCTTAAGTTCGCACCCTCATCGTTAAAATCCTGGCTCCGCCACTGGGATCATCCGGTCCATATATCATTGCAATGCAGAGGGTACACCATATCTCGGTGTTCTATTCCCTTGTTGACTTTCGCTCTTGCATGTTCCATCTTTTCATGTCCTTCTGCCTTTCTATTCTCGAGCTTCGTGTTGATGCCAAGGAACCCAAGCGGGATGATATGTACATGTTGCAGTGATAAGATAATTGTATTATATATGATAGAACAATTTTTATTTCTTTCAGATTATGTTAATATTTGTCTTTCTATATAAATTTCTTTCATTACGTAATATCCAAAATTTATACATACATGCACTTTCAAATTTGCAATTTATTTGATTAGGCCTTGGTACACACAAGCATGCACTTAGAAAGGATATCTATTTTATTTCATATGTACATTTGTATGTATCGCAATATTTTCAATTCCTATATAAAAATAGGTTTAAATACATAGATAAACAGGTCATGCTCAAATGTGGCAAGTTGAACCGGAACATTTGAACTCGAAAGACTATAAATGGGGTCCGAAAATTCAGACTCACATAAATTTGGTGCTCGGGACTACATATTTGCTGCGGGGTGAGAACATCAAAAGAGATGTACTTGCAGTGGCGGAGCTAGGATTTTAACGATAAAGGTGTGAACTTAAGACACATCCGTTCCAAACACAAGTTCAAATGACATAGTACATAAGTTCAAATGTGTCAAATTACATGTTCGCACTATAACCAACATCACAAAATATTTTAGTGCTCTACAAACCTACATTTACAATAGAACAACATTTGTCATTTGACCATAAGTCCATAACTAAGAACTAAGCTCTAAATTTTAAGAATTAGACATTGTAACCATACATCAATCAACTCAGTGAGCTAAACAATAACATCACCCATTCAGGCATTCATAGAGCACTACCAAAGGGTCCAAAGCATAGGACAATAGCCTCAGTACAGTATCCACATCACAGAGAAGGGGAGGGAGCAGGATGGAGAGAGGGTCGGATAGTAGTACCTCGGTACACGTGGCATCAGTAGCATCACCCCAGAATCCCGGCGACGCGCCAGACGAAGGAGCACACGTCTGACGCTGGACGGCTGGGGCCGAGCCGCCATAGGCGGGCTGAGTCGCTGAGGCCGACGGGAGGCGGCGAGGCGTGCAGGCAGGGAGGCGGCGTCGGCGGCGGTAGAGGACATGCAGCCGATGGCCGGTGGCGACGCCCCTTGTACAACCCTTCGGCCAAGAGCCTAAGACCTGAAGACCATCACAAAGAGAAATAAATGAAGAGAGAGATAAGAGGAGAAAGGCAAAGCAAAAAGGGAGCACCAGGCACCACCCACCAGGGGAGATACAACTGAAAGAAACCTCTGGACTAGTTGGACCTAATGCTAAATCCTAAATAGGCTGCCAGGAGTATGACAGTATGTATATTAGTATATGTATCATATACTTTATGTATTTAAGGGGTGTATATATCAAATTTTTTGCAAAAAAAATCTGGAGGTGCAACTGCACCCCATGCATCAACTGTGGCTCCGCCACTGTGTACTTGTGACATGTCATGTGTAAATTAGGCTGGACCCTACAGAGAGAGGAAAAATGAAATACGTTATTATTTGGATGCAAAAATCAAGCAATACACATCCCACTTCATGTACGGTGTGAATCTCAATGCAAAGCGGGCGGTGGATGAAGTAAGGGGACAGCCCCTACGGGTATAAATGTTTTTTTCGCGTGTGCTGTGCTAGTACTTCGGGGCGCCCTGGATAATCGGACTCCATCCTTGCCCGACCTGGCTAGAGCGCTGGTTAGACTAAGATGTGCCGGAGTCGAACTCAGACGTCGGCCCCACCTGTCAGCGGAAGGCGGCTGGTGCACTAACCGACCTGCGCTTCCGTTCCGAGCCCAAGGGACGCCTTCAAATCCCAGCCTTGGCGCCCAAGTGTAGCATTCCCGTTTTCGGATATAAATAGTATTTACCATTTGGCTATTGATTTGCAAACCTTAATTCAAATTATCGTATATTTTTCAAATCTCTGGCTTCTACCTAAGTTCAAATTTGAGTTTCGAACCTCATTGCAATTCCCGGACTCAAATTCAAATTCGAATTCATCTTTTCAAATTTGGGCCTCTTCTCATTTTGCCCTCCTCTTCTTTGGGCTTAGCCCCAATTCTCCCCTTGGGCCTAGCCCACTCCCCTCCTCCATTTTGGCTCGTCCGGCCCAGCAGCTCCCCCCTGCCTGCCCCTTCTTCCCCACCCGGCCAGGTCACGCCCACGTCGCCTGGTCAGGAGCTCTACCATGCCCACGCCACCTCCTGGCTCCTTGCCACTCGCATGCTCCCACCTGCCCCCTTTGCAGCCTAAGACTCCGGCACCCTCCCTTCGCATGGTCCGCGCCAGGGCGCCATGGCCGCCTCGGGACCAAGCTTCCCCAACAGCTCCCAGCTCCTTGCGCGACTATAAGAGGCCCCCTCTTCTCCCCTAGTCCTCCCCACATCGCCCCATCTCAAGAATCTCCCCAAAAAGCGCCACGCCTGAGCCTTTGGTGCACACACCTCCAGTGAGCCTCATCTCTGCAACCCGTCACCATGTGTCTCGAAGGCCGAGGAAGCCACCCCCTACCTCCCTTTCTTCCTTCCCACCGCCGTGGCGTCCCGCCACCCCCTCCTTCTCTTGCGCCGCCGCCGCCGCCGCCACGTCGGGCCGCTTAAGCCTCCCTTCGACTCGCGTCTCCCAGAGTCACAAGACAAATTTCGCAAGACGCTATCTTCGCCATTGCCGCTCAGACGCCTGCACCGCCACCGCCTTCAACCCCGCCATCATCAGATTCACCTTCTCGGTCCGCCACCATCGCCGTGGGTGATTTAAGGCAAAGCGGCGATTAGCCGCGTTAATGATGCCCTAACCAATCATTATCCATTAAGTGTTGTCCTAAAGCCCCTTTTGACTCACTGACCGGCGGGCCCTTGAATAGTAACGACCCTTTTAATACCCGGTTCTTCCTCCCCCTTTTGACTGACAGGTGGGCCCGCACAGTAACGCCCCCCATGGACCGTGCGCATGCACTGGTGGTCCTGGTCCATGCGCTGTGTGGTGGACCAGGCCACTGTGCAGTCGAGCCCACATGTCAGAGAGAATTCTCTCTATCTCCTTTTTATTTTCCCGATTTAATTCAATTTCGAACTTCGGAAGCTCCGTTCTCCTCCGTTATTGTAAGATCGAGGAGGCCGACTAGAGGGGGGTGAATAGGCGGTTTTAAAAACTTATTTGGATAAAACCGGGTTTTATGCGGAATTGTAAATCAATTCGGTTTTGCACAATTAAAGCCTAAATCAACTAGTCATTACTAAGTGCACCAACAATATGAGACTATAAAAATGATAGCAATCATACACATACAAGTAAGCAATTTAATATAAGGAATGTAAATAGCAATATAGTAAAACACAAGAAATCAAACCACAATGACACGATGATGTTTTACCGTGGTGATCGGAGACTTGCCGGTCTCCCTAATCCACGTTGAGGTAAGCCCAACCAAGTTGGACCGGCTCCACGAATTAAGCCAACACCTCCGAGGTAAGTCCAACCACTTGGACCGGTTCCAAACCGAACCAACACCTTGATCCACTAGGGTTGCTCTTCCTCCACTCCGGAGATGGCGAGCACCAAACCACTCACAAACGCCTGGGTCTTCTCACAACCTTCTTTGAGAAGATCACCGAACCACGACGCCTCCACGCCGTCTAGGTGTCGGCAAACACCAAGAGTAACAAGTCGAAGACTCTCACTTGAATTAATCAAGTGTCTAAGCTCAAGTGGATACTCAATCCACTACCTAATGCAACACATGCAATTAGGGTTTGCCTCTCAAAGCTCACTAAGTGCAACACATGCATAAATGAGAGTAGAGGGCTTGCTCTTAGCTCAATGAAAATGAATATGGCACCAGCAACACTCCCACAACAGGCCAAGGTGGGTATTTATAGCCCACACACAAAAACTAGCCGTTGGAGAGAAAGCTGCTGAAAAATCAGCACGAGTGGTACTACCGCCAACTAGGTCGCGGTACTACCGCACAACGGCTCAACGGTTGGATCAGCTGCACACAGCGCTCTGAACTAGCCGTTGAAAAAGCAGCGCGGTACTACCGCCAACCAACACGCGGTACTACCACTGAGGCCAGTCATACCGCTCAAGTAGCGCGGTACTACCGTTCGCAGGGTTTCCAACTCAAGCCGAAAAGTCACTTCTCTGGAAATTACGTACCGCCATTTGGAAAACGGAACAACCATGGAGCGGTAGTTCTGCTTCGAAACCGCGGTACTACCGCACCTCAAGAGAGCAACTCATGCTCAGAAGGCACGTTCTGTAAAAAACGTACCGCCAACAAAACATCGGAACAACCGGGTTGCGTTCATACCGCACCACGAGCCGGTCGTACCGCTGAGCGGTAGTACAGTAGACAACATGCCGGTACTACCTATTTTCTTGAGAAAACAGCAGATTGCATCCAAACCAAATTCAATTTGCAAAACACATTTGCCAATTGAAAAGTGATGCAATCAAGGGTTAAAGGCAAGATTCTCAATAAGTTGCAAAACACATTTGTCAACTTTTAGAATCAATGCCACAAGGAATAAGGTACATAGACTTAAACCATTTGCAAAACACATTCGCAAACTAAAGTCACATGCTATAAGGATTATGCATGAACCTCAACTATTTGCAAAACACATTTGCAAACAATAGTATCATGCCACAAGGAGAAGGTGCATGGACTTCAACCATTTGCAAAACACATTTGCAAAGTATAGTCTAATGCTACAACGATTATGCATGAGCTTCATCTATTTGCAAAACACATTCGCAAATAATAGCAACATGCTAAAGAGAGCTAGAGTAAACACAATGAGCTATCAACACATGACTAACTCAAGCTACTAGTCAAAGACCCCTCTTAATAGTACGGCAACCTATACTAGCAATCCGGTCTTCCAACCAAACACCAAGACTGGTAAAAGACTAGGAACACATCATTAGCCCTATCTAGTCATACCTTTGCCTTGCACAAAAGCTTGATGACACACATCTTTACTTCAAGTCCGGGTCCTTGACTTGGTATGCATCAACCCATGATGCATTCTTTACTTGACCTCCATCAACACATGATGGGTCTTCTTTTGACTTGATGATCAACTCATGATCATCTCCTTTTCTTGAACACCATCGACCAACGATGATTTCCCTTTTTCAAGTTCTTGATGTACATCAACACATGATGCATCCTTTACTCTTGAACCTTGACTAGATGAAGATCAACACATGAAGTCATCCAAAGTCTCTTTCATCATGGGACATAACCTATTTATCAAACTCATGGAAAACATTAGTCCCACAACATGATTGTCATTAATTACCACAACAAGCCATTATCTCATAATGGTGGGACAAGATATTCCAATCTTTCCCTCTTTGGTAATTGATGATAACCATTACAATTGCAAGTGATTGAATGTAGATAAATATGAGTATGTATAAACTACACAAGTTTTGTATACTCACATGATATGTTTCAAAGTAAAGATCCTTAATATTTGTGGATAAAAGAATATGGATCAATACTAATGAAACCACAAAACATATAGTGAACGCCCCCTAGATGTGTGCATACATGAATGTATAATGAGAACATATGCACATATTCAAGTTATACTATTTGTGGAGTTCAACCTATATTTTTGATTTGAGGAATGCAACAAGATAGGAATATAATGTTGAATGCATACCTCTTTGATTTTTACCTTTATATCCAATTGAGACTAAGCAATAGGTATATCAATAAACATGTTAGTCTCACAAATAGATTTTTCATTAATCACCAAAATACTCCATTAACATATAATGGCGGATCTAGATTCTTTAGTTATAACTCCAAAAATTATGAAATTTGTTTCTAAAATTTTGTATATTCAAGATCTTACTAATGGCACTGGTCTTGTTTAATTTGGAGTCCATTTATTTTTTTTTCTTTAGTATTTATTTGCTCTCTTTGCTTGCTTGTTCCTTTCTTCGGTACGTTCATCCGAATAGGGTTCGAAGACGCGGGAGATCTCCACTTCGATCAAGCACAAGATTGTCAAGACTCTCTTTCCCTTAACCAAGGCGAGTCGATACTTTGATCATTTTGAACCTACATTTTATGTAAATTATATTCGTTTAAATTACCAAAATTGCATGCTTTAATTCTTTAATCAAATTTATATTAAATCTTAAGGTAATTAAATACCCATTTGATGATTAATTAATTATTATGTCATCCTTTGACAATTGAATCTAATATTCTATGTCACCCTAGTAAGTATGTGGTAAATACTAATATAGGTTTTACTTAAGCGACATGCTAGTCTTTCTTAAGTACCGGGGTATTAAATACCCCAATCATCATCTCTTCAAACATGAAAGAGGTTCATGACTGAAGTAAATGAGATAATTTGGTTTTACTCCTCAAAACCCTAATAACTTGCTATTACCACATCTGGGCGGATGGAATGCTGGTGGGTGCTAAAGGAGCACGAGAGTGGTTGGTATGTGGTATGAACCACCCGAATGGATTAAGAACTTAATTTTTTTCATGACCTCCCTTGTAAAATATGTGCAACCACAAGTATGCAAAGTGTAACTTGACTTGGTAAAATTATTAAACCCTGGATGTCAACTCGCTGGATGGATGGCGGGGATTTGCAAGCGCGGGATACGTCCGGCTTGAAAGGGAGACCGATACAAGGTGAAGTTGCCAGTCGCCGTGGTGTAGTCCAACTACGCTAGACGCTGAGGTGAACATCCCACACAACGTATGGGCGTAACCCATATGGGTGAGATGACGGAAGGGGCGAGGTGATTTGAAAAGTTACTGCGATGGTCGCTCAACTACATGACTAAGGAATCATGTGGGGCAACGAGTATGATCGTCTCTTGTGGGTACAATGTACAACCTCTACAGAGTCTAAACTATTTAAATAGTCGTGCCTACGGTCAAAGGCGGACATGGAAAATTACTAGAGTTAGTTCTAATTCAAAAACTTTGTGGGTGGAATAAAAAACAGGTCGGGCTCCCCTATGAAAGCATCTAGGCCCTAAAAATTATTTTGGTAATTAATGACAATATGTGAATATGGGACTAACATGTTTATTGAGTATTTACAAGGTTAAGTCCCAGTGATGAATATGACAACTTGGAGATGCATGCTAAAGGTCAACATGAAGATCAATATGGTTCAAAGACAAGGTACAACTAGTCTAGGATCCTTTTTGGTTTTACCGGTCTTAGGAGAAAAGGATGGAAGACCAGATTTTAGGTTAAATGCCGTACTATTAAGAAGCATCATGACTAGTAACTTGATAGCATATTCTTGTGCCTTTGGATCAATATAGGATCATGCATGCACTTAGAATTTATTTTGGAAACCAACTATGCTTTTTCTCAGGAAAAGCGGTAGTACCGGCGTGTTGTTGGCGGTACTACCGCACAGCGGTATGACCGGGATAGTGGTGTGGTACTACCGCAACCCGGTCGTACCGAAGATTAGTTAGCGGTACGTATTTTCCAGAGTGACACCCTTTTGGGTTTGGTTGCTCACTTGGTGAGCGGTAGTACCGGAGTTATGTGGCAGAACTACCGCGTCGCAGTAGTACTGCATTTACTTGGTGGAACTACCTTACCCCGGTGTAACCGATTAGTGAGCGCTACATTTTTTTCCAGTGAGTGCCCTTTTGGACCTCAAGTGAAGCGGTAGTGCCGCCTTTATTTTTCGGTATGACTGGAGAGCGGAACTACCGTGTGATCAATGGCGGTAGTACCGCTCTGCATTTCCAACGGCTATTTAAGAAGCATTAACTGCTCCTGCGCTAGCCGTTACTGTGCTCTTTTGGAGGTGCGGTAGTACCAGCCATTGTACGATGGTACTACCGCTCAAGCTGAAAGTTTCTAGTATTTGCCTCCAACGGTCGTATTTGTTTGTGGGGGGTATAAATACCCCTCCACCAGCTCAAGGACAGGGAGAGAGACTTCATTTAACATCCTTTGAGACTTGAGCATTCTCTCTACACCTCTAATACACTTGTTGCATTCATTGTGAGGTGGTTGAGCCAAATTCAAGTGCATTCATTCTAAATTGATACTTAGCACTTGATTGTCATCAAGCGAAGATTGTGGTTCTTTACTCTTGGTGTTTGCCAAACACCTAGACGGCTTAGTGGGAGCTCGCGCGTTGATCTCTTCAAGGAGATTGTGAAGAGGCCCGGCGCCCAATTGTGAGTGGTTCGGTGTTCGCCATCTCCAGAGCGGAGGAAAAACAACCACTAGTGATCGAGGGAAGGCTTAATTTGTGGAGCCGGCTTGATTAGTTGAAGTTTCCTCGACGTGGACTAGTGAAGACCGGCAAGTCTTCGATGCCACGGGAAAAACTTCGTTATCTTCATTATGGTTTATTCTTGTCTTTACTATTTCCACATTTACATTTCTAGCAATTATCTTGTGTAGAATTGCTTAGCTAAAATTGTATCTAGTTTAGACTTAGTCCATAATTATCTTAAATTATTAATTAATAAAAAATTAAAACCTCCTATTCACCCCCTCTAGTCGGTTATCCTTGATCCTACACCCTAGCCCTGAGATTGGATTTTTCCTAGGTTTTCGAACTCAGTAGTGTTAATAAATGGAGGTAGCTCCAATCAAATTAAGCATAAGGTATAGGTAACCTCTGTTATTATAAATATTGCACAATTACTCTCTTTAATAAAATGCAATTTGGTAAAAATGCTAAGTGATATGAATTTGTAATTATGATAATTAAAAACATTGCTTTAAGCAAATAAAAGAACCCAAGCCATCCTTGTTAAAGCCTGCATGTATATTATTGCATCTTGTGTGTTGGCTCGCGAGTACAGAAGTTGTGCTCATTCTCGCTCCCCCCCCAAACCCTTCAAATCATGTGGATCAAAGTGACTATGCATATTACGAAGACCCAGAAGCCGATGGACAAGGAAACAATGAAGAATAGTCTAGTTCTGTAGTCTAGGTCTCGCCTCAGTCTAGCTGGCTCGTTCGGTACTTGTGTACAACCGATATTATCCAAATCCTTGGTTAATATCAGTCGTACACAGGTTACCCCAGTCGCTTGCCTGTGGAGAGATGAGCTCTACCATTTTGCTTCCGCTACTGCTTTCGCTACTTTTGTAATGTAAACATTTGGCATGTTTGGCCTTATTGTAAAACTCGTCTCGACGTAGCCTATGTCACTTTGATGTTTGTAATATATTAAATGTCTTAGTTCACACCATGTATAAAATGATTCAGCAATGTGCCTGTGAGTGCTATCTATTGATCTAGGGAATAGCATAGTGTTTTCACAGATGATTTGGATTTATGAAATCCGGGTCTAATAGAGCTGGTATCAGAGCATACAACTGTAGAATACTTAATTACATTGGTCGTTACCTTAGGACTTGGGTCTTATTTCCAAAAGATAAGAAAAAAATTGACAAAATATAGAATACTTATTGCTTTTGCTCATCACTCCTAGTTATATACTTGACTCTACTTTCATTAAGTTTTTACTGATCTTTCTCCTGTTTCAAAATTTGTAGATGGCTACCCCATCGTCCGCTGGCCCATGGGACCATTGCTCTCATGGAGAGAATGAAGGAGGGTTCACGGACATCCTTCGCGAGCTGATGCAGTACCTAGGTTACTCCCACCCTCCTATCTTCAAGCATCGGATGACGAAGATTATGACCCACGAGTCTTGGACCATGGAGGTTTACCTCTATGCCAGGGTTGGCAAGTTTGTTCCCCACACCTTCAAGGCTGAGGCACCCCGACGCAACTGTCTTGATGCAATTCAGGATGCAACCCGCTTCGCCTCCACCCGCGTGTGCTGGATGCACAAGGATTTCCTGTTGAGATCACCTTTCTGCTTCTACCTGTATCTCCCCGATGGAGAGCGTGTTCTGGAGGTCTTCAATGTTAGAGACGACAATCCCCGCCTGACCCACCAAGTGCAGCTCACGCAGGAGATGACAGCTAACATCAACACCGCCATGGACGAGATCAGGCAACTTCAGATGCTTCTCGCTGGTAGCTACGCCCACTCTGACACCCTCCGCAACAACATGGCCAGGAGCGATGAGGCCCACTTTGTTGTAGTCCGGGAGATAGATGCTGCCGTCGCAGAGTTGGCATGCCTCACAGCTGCCGTTGCGATCACCGCTCTAGCTCCAGTTCCTCCTCCACCAGCCATTGCCTCCAGCGACAGGACGCTTGATTGACCACTCCGACCCAAAGGAGCCAGCACCAGGAGCGTGCGACGCCCCAATCCACAGCCCTTCATCAACCTTGGAGAATCCAGTTGTGGACGCAGTCTCAGTCGTCCTCACTCCTGCTCCCGCTCGCCGAGCTTCAGTCAGAGTCGTTCCCACTCCCGCTCCCCGATGGAGTAGTTAGGCTAGTCTAGGTTAGCTAGCAGTGCATGTTAGGCAGTCTTTTGGGTTGCAAGCACTTTCTATTTCCTTCTGTTATAGGCGTTGTATTTGTATCCTGTGTCGCGACTTAGCTTAGCCTATATGCTATGTTTCAGGAGTCATGTAACACCTAATCCCCTTAATATAATGCAGCCATTCTAGTCTTTGAATTGTAATCATTTGATATTCTTGTTGGTTTGAAGTTCTTCTGTGTGTGCCTTAGAGGGCTAGTAAACTCTCATATACTCCCTCTAGTTCTAAGCCTCAACTTTTCTTCAGATGCTGCCTAGGAGAGCCGCTGCCCCAAGATGAGGTGCTTTTGTAGCATGCCAAGGAAGAGGCCGTGGCAATGGCTGTGGTCGTGGCCAAGGACAAGATCTGCCTCCCCCGCCACCAGCAAACCCAACAATGGCACAAGTCATGTTCTAGCAGACTCACATTCTTTAGGCTTTGCTAAACAATCAGTAGACTTGTCGATGATTGAGTCGTCGATCTTACGAAATAAATAGAGAAAAATGGCAAAGAGTTCTTGGAAGATAATGGGACTGCTTTTTATTGCTATGAACTGGCTATTACAGGGGATGCCTTCGACAAGGCAGTGGACTAATCCTAATTATACTGAGCGTAATGCTTGCTATCTTACGGAATCAGACTTGAAACATGAATCTAATACCGATTGTCGTGCTTCAATCTGATGTCATCTGTCCTCCACGCTCCATCTTTAAGTAATCGTCGAGGAGGTGGCAGTTGCTCCCTGAAGAGGCGCCTGTTGGAAGTGTCGCGACTGGTTGGAGCGAGGAAACGGTTTATAAATGTGGAGATCATGTGGATATGATCCTAATCTTAGTGCGTTGAACAATTGGCAATAACGTCGAGGTGTTTGGAGAAATCCTCGTTTTCGGTAAAGTCCTGCTGCTATCAGGCTGTAGGCAGTCAGACCGACCGAGGCGGCAGTCAGACCGGCCTGTGTGGCGGTCTGACCGGCCACCTTTGGCGGTCATACCGGCCTTGGCTTTGGCCAAGAGGCTGGCGGTCTGACTGGCCAGGAGGCGGCGGTCTAACCGGCCGTAAAGGCTTTGTTGAATTTTGGATCGGGCCAAAAATAGAGGGTGTAGTCAAGAGAGAGGATTCTTCTGCACTTGGTCTTATAATTTTTTGAGCTTTGAGCCAAAAGTTCTATTCATTTTAAATTTCCAGAGAGGGTTCGGATTTTCAGGGCTGGAAATTTGGCTAAGCGTTGGGGCGGTCTGGCCGGTCATTTGCTAGCGGCCAGACCGACTGGCTAGCGGTCAGACCGGCCATGGGCGGCGGTCTGACCGGCTAGGAAGTGTTCATGCGACGGGAAGGCGGTGAACTTTGAGGGTTAGGTCATATTCATGAGTTTCATTGCATAGATGTTGCATGATGCATGTTTTGACTAACATGGGTCAAGTTGTGAAGAACTTGTGTCCGAAAATAGTTGCTTGGTATATTGTTGTGCAGGTGGCTTGGAGTCAACTATAGTCAACGACGAGGAGGACCGGGACTTGGTTAGGAGAACCAAGGTCCAGAACAGTCGTGGATATCAAGTGACATGGCTGGACTCAAGCAAGGCGCAAGATGGACTAGAACCATAGAAGACGAAGTTTGAGCAAAGGTCTTTGTGAAGGTATGTGCTCATGCCTCATCAATTATGTGAATTGATGATTGCGCGTATCGTGCGGTGCTACGTAACGGTTTGCTTGTTTGTGATGGTTGTAGGACACCGGAGCAAGGTCATGATGAGGCGGACTAGATCGGGACTAGGTTAGGAGAACCGAGGTCCAGAACGACCGAGGTGGTGTTGGAAGATGACTGAGGCTAGCGGAGTGCTTACAAACCAAGAAGACAAGGAACCGAAGTAGAAGCTACCGGTGATGAACATGACGGGCAACGGCAAGGTGGACCAGGACTAGACTCAGGGAGGAGTTGAGGTACGGACTAGGCTCAGGGAGGAGCTGAGGTCTTGAACGGTCAAGGAAGCCGGGTGCAGTTATGGTGAGACATGTGGTGCGCCAAGTGACTTGGTCCCAGTTGCAAGCGAGGACGGTTTGGTGGGACCCAGACGCGTGAGAGGCTTAGCGGGAAGTCATTGGAACCACACGGATGATGACGGAGCATGGGAGATGCTTCGAGGCGAAGTAATCGCTAAAGGTTGGTAGAGAGGCATTTTGGGAAATTGCCCTATACTGAAAAAGTGGTAGGTGATAGTGTGTGAAACCACATTCTTAGCCTTGGAGAAACTGCGGCGTAAGACGGCGCAAGTAGAGGCGATCTAGGTCGAGAGAAGATGAAGACGACGCTTTGAGAAGCGTGCGTGAGTTGGACCCATTTGTGTGTGGGCTTAACGGGTGCCCATTTGGGTTTTATCTCATAGCCTAGCCTTCACTATAAAAGGGAAGGGTGCTAGTTGTGCACCTCCTAACCCTTGTATTCTACAAACCCTAATTTGTGATTTAGAGATAGGAGAGGAAAGTGGAGAGGCTAGGGTTCATGAGATATGGATTGATTGAGTGATCAAGTGTTGAGCTTTTGTCCTCCATGGTGGAGTGGCTGTAAACATACAATCTCTCTAATCAATCTATGCAAGATTTGCCCCAAGTTGTGTTCTATTATTCTTGCTCTCTCTTTAATGCCTTTGGGATTTTTGGTGTTTCTTAGGCTTTTATTTGGGATCTTGCTATGATCTTACTTGCTGGGACATGTGGGATATGATCTAAGGTCATGTTGATCATCATCGACCCACGAGCAAACTTTTGGATCTAAGTTTGATTTTGTCAGGTTTTGGTGAAAGAAATGGTGATTTTAGGGGTTTTGCTCTTGAGGGCTTTTGGCTTGATTCTTTTTGTGATTGAGGGGGCTAGGACGTATGGAAGACCATCCTTAGCCATCTTGGATTGATTCCTCCCACGATATCATCTCAATCACCGTTTTCGTATTTGGTCCGGTTTTTGAGCAACCTTCACTCAAACAGAAAAGGTCGGAACTTTGGTAATGATCTTCACGATATTTGATTGGAATAGGTTCCTGACATCCTAGAGAAGGTATGTTTCAAGTTTCATGAAGTTTGGAGTTGTGGATCAAAAGTTGGATCAATTTGCGATTTTGAAATCCTGTTGAAATTCAGTTTCTATGCTGATTTTACTGTTCACCGATCTGACCACACTGTTCACCAGTCTGACCACCACTATTCACTGGTCTGACCGGCCTGTGGGGATTTCAGCGAGTTTTGATCCTTTTGTTGCCTGGTTCTTATTTGAATGATTATCTCTGATCTTCATAGCTCCACATAGCTATTGGAGTGAAAGAACCTTGAACGTCTTGAGGCAAAAGATTTCGAAAAGAGGTCGTTTTTGTGTGGCGCCTATTCAACCCCCCTTCTAGTCGCCCCTTCGGTCCAACATAAAGTATCAACCATTCGGCGGTTGTGTATTAGAGAGATACTCAACCGTGGGGTGGTTGTTGTCAGTGTCCTAGGACCATGAAACGTCGCGTGGTATGGAGATAATATGGCATGTGTTCTATTGATCACACGGTAAGGAATATACTCAGAGTTAGATCCGAGTGCCAGTTCATTGCTTCTACGAGCAATTATCTGGTCGGGGACTGGGTATAGGACCTCATCCGACCAGTATACTTATTATGTAACCTCTGAAGTCCTTATTAGCCTTAGAGGTTACGACCACGAAGACATATGGTATTTTATTATGTATTAAGAAATACATAGAGATTTTAATCCTCGTCAAGACTGGAGTAGCCGGTCGTAACTCCAAGCTTGCAGACTTCCTCAGGACAAGACCCCTCACCTTTGCTGAGCCAATGAGCCCTTGAAGTCAAGACGGCTCGGAGATCTTGAAAAGAAGCTTGACTACTTTCTTTGCTCAAGCGAAGACGAGGTGGACTTTGCCACCCATCAGCTGAAAGGAGCCACCGCCATTTGGTGGGAGAACTACCTCACTGCCCGAGGTGGTGATAGTCCAGTGTCCGAAGAAGAAGAAGAAGAGGCAGATAGCGGCGTCTGCATGATCGGAGATCAACAGACCCAGCATGCAGAAGAGATTGTTGAAGTACAACTAGATGAAGCTGAACCCGCATGGGAGTCAATTCCCTGGGCTGAATTCAAAGCCGCTTTCAGGACCAATTTCGTACCAGCCAGTACCATGAGAATGAAGAAGAATGAGTTTAGAGCTCTAAAATAGGGTCATATGTCAGTTAATGAATATCTAACAAAGTTCAACTAGCTTGCCAGCTACGCTCCCAATGACGTAGCTGATGAAGAAGAAAAAATCGATAGCTTTGTGGAAGGGATGTGGGAAGACATGAGAGTCCAACTTATCCTCCACAATTTTTCTAGCTTCCACCACATAGTCAACAAAGCCCTAGTGCTGGAAAATAAGAAAAAGACTGCAGAATTCAGTCGCAAAAGAAAGATGGCATTTCAGAGGCCACAAGGCAACTTTCCGCAGAAATCAATCTTCCATGGCAGCTCATCATTAAGATCATCTATAGCCTTGCTGCAAAGAACTTCAGCACCAGCCCCACGTCCCCCAAGGGAGTGGTTTCCGCACTCTTCACCCTGCTGGGAAAACTACAGCAATCAAACCAGCAGCCAACTTTCACTACTTCAACTGTGGAGAGAAAGGACACTTCACCAATAGGTGCCCTCAACGTCAGAATGCTGCCACAAATTTCAACTGAGGAGCCGCTCCCACTCAAGGCCAGGCATGAAATCAAAGCAAGAGTCATCAGACTTCGCAAGCTTCAAGGTCTACCCCGACACCAAGCCATGGCCGTGTGAACCATGTCACCGCCGAGGAAGCCCATGATGCCACAGGAGTGCTAATCGGTATGTTCTTTGTTAGTTCAGTTCCCGCACAAGTTTTGTTTGATTCTGGAGCTTCACACTTTTTGTTTTGAGAAAGTTTGTTGAAAGGCTTAAGTTGCCGACTTATAAGTTAAAGAAACCTGTGGTACTTAATTCACCTGGGGGACCCCTATATGCTACCTCAGTAAGTCCCAGAATAGAGATTGCTTTGAAAAATTCTGGATTCCTAGCAACCCTCCTAGTGCTAGAATCTCAAACTCTGGATATCATCCTAGGGATGGATTGGTTGGCCGAAAATCAAGGATTAATAGACTGTGCCAACAGAAAAGTGGTGCTCACCAAGAACCCAGAAACCACAATAAAGGTTAGTGTGGATCGTTCCTCTCCCTTGGACCGGGAAATCCACCACCTTGAAGAGTTGTCCCTAGAGACAACATCTGTAGTCCAAGCTTACCCCGATGTCTTTCCAAAAGAATTGCCAAGCATGCCATCAGACAGAGATGTTGAGTTTGTAATCAACTTAAAACTAAGGACAGCCTCAATTGCCAGGAGACCATACAGGATGGCCGTCGAAGAGCTTGAGGAGCTTAAAACTCAAATAGAAGACTTACAAGAAAAGGGATTTATTAGACCTAGTTCCTCTCCCTGAGGTTCACCAGTACTTTTTGTGAAGAAGAAGGATGGCATCGCCAGATTATATGTAGATTACAGAGCACTCAATGATATAACCATCAAGAACAAGTATCCCTTGCCTCGCATTGATGACCTGTTCGATCAATTGTCTGGAGCAGCAGTTTTCTCCAAGATAGACTTAAAGTCAGGATACCATCAACTCAAGATTAGGAATGAGGATATTCCTAAAATGACTTTTACCACCCAGTATGGCCTGTATGAGTTCACAGTTATATCGTTTGGCTTGACCAATGCGCCGGCCTACTTCATGAACCTCATGAACAAGGTATTCATGGAATCCTTGGACAAGTTTGTAGTCGTGTTCATAGACAACATCTTGATCTATTCAAAGACCAATGAAGAACATGTTGAACATCTGCATTTGGTCCTAGAAAAGCTTAAAGAGCACCAGCTTTATGCCAAGTACAGTAAATGTGAATTTTGGGTTCAAGAGATCAGTTTCCTCGGACACATTGTATCCACTAGAGGAATCGCAGTTGATCCATCCAAAGTAGAAGCTGTGATGGAATAGAAATAGCCTACATCAGTAACTGAAGTGCATAGTTTTCTCGGTTTGGCCGGATATTATAGACGCTTCATTGAAGGATTCTCTAAGCTCTCCAAACCAATGACCCATTTGCTTAAAAAGGAAAAGAAGTATGAATGGACAGAAGCCTGTGAAAAGAGTTTCCAAGAGTTAAAGAAGAAGTTAACTTCTGCACCAGTGTTGATCCTGTCGGACATACACCAGGACTTTGAAGTCTATTGTGATGCTTCACGCCAAGATCTTGGCTGCGTACTCATGCAAGGAGGAAAAGTTGTAGCTCATGCGTCTAGACAACTCCGCCCTCACGAAGACAACTACCCAACTCATAATTTGGAGTTAGCAACACTAGTGCATGCTCTAAAAATTTGGCGACATTACTTGATTGGAAATCATTGTGATATCTACACAGACCACAAAAGTTTCAAGTACATTTTCACACAAGCAGATCCAACCTCCGACAAAAAAGATGGTTAGAACTAATAAAATATTACAATTTGGATGTCCATTACTATCCTGGAAAGGTTAATGTAGTTTCCGATGCATTAAGCCGTAAGTCTTACTGAAGTAATGTCATGATTTAAGAGCATCAATCTGAGCTCTACATGGAATTTTAAGCACTCAACCTTGGTTTAATAGAACAAGGCACCCTAGACGCTGTGGAAGCGCATCCAACTCTAGAAGAGCATATCAAGACCGCTCAAGAAGGACATCCTGGGGTCCAAACATTCAAACATCTCATGGCCAAAGGAAAAGCCCCCAAGATGATAGAAGATTAGTAAGGAGTCCTATGATATGGAAAATGTCTCTTTGTTCCTCACCAGAAGGAACTCAAGGATTTAATACTAAAGTAAGCGCACAGCTCAGCGTATACCCTGCACCCAGGTAGCACCAAGATGTATCAAGACATGAAGATTCTATATTGGTGGCCGCGAATGAAAAGAGACATCGCCGACTTTGTAGCTTGTTGTGATGCATGCCAACGAATCAAAGCCGAACATCAGTGACCATGTCGAACCCGGGAATGAAGGATCCCGAATTCTCTGTGTTCATACACTAGTCCAGGATAGCTAGTGTACACAGTCGTACAAAAGTGACAACACAGTCATATCACACATTTATTTAATGTAATTCAGAGTTTATTACAAGTGGGGCCTGAGGCCAAATAAATAAAATTACAGCGGAAACAAATAGGTAGTTGGCCACATAATGGACCACAGGCAATCGTCTAGGGGCATAGGCCTAAACGTTTGGATACTCACCGTCTTGGTAAAAGTCTTCTCCTGAATAAACATTATCCAGCAAGAGTGAGCATAACTTCCGTGCTCGGAAGTTACACCCAATAAAGAATTATGATGCATGCATAAGTAAACAAGTGGGACTGGTAGGGTCTATTTTGCATAAAACAACATTTTCAGTTTAAATATTCATAATAATTTTCAAGGCCATTTTTAATCTATAACTAAAATCAGATTTTAAATTGATAGCTTTATAGTGGATAACCACCATGAATGAATGGTAAAGGATACCCTCCTCTCACATAGCTAACCGCCCAATTTTTTTACTACAAGGATTTACCATCCTAAAATCATTTGCTAAACATTTTTGAAACCAAAAACAAAGTCTAACTTAGAGTGGCTTTGCTCAGCATGTCCATGACCGTGGACACGGCTATTTGAATAGTTTTCTACTCTACAGAGTGTGTACAGCTTTACCCACAAGAGATAATTTGCTTTTAATGTCAGCAAATACACGCTTCCGAAGGCGTGTGACTAAGCAATTATTATGAGACCTTTACAATGCTCTATCTTAATGTATTCATGCCCCCTAAGGTTTCGCTTCCATTAGGTTAACCACCCTCCGAAATCCCCTCTTGCGCCAAGTGGGACTACTGTCTAACCAACACCCACACAACAACATGACACAAATAACATTAAGGTATTACAAATTATTGAGCCAAATCTGTCCCATTCCAGACATGTGGTGGTACGGTAAAGCGCAGAAAAATATGCTTAAAGACCGGTCCTTAACAGACACTGGGTGACTTCCAAAATAACCTCTGGGCCTCAACCCTACCCGGATTGAGCCCGTGCATAAACCTGCACCCACCAACTATCCATTTCACCCAAGTCCAACTCATCTTTTGATTTTATTTTTCAAGTGAAATCATTCTATAAGCTTTCTATGGTAAGACAATACCATAGACTCAATTTAAAACAAGTTTGAATAATTTGGCTAAAACCTCTCAAATACACAGTTCTGATATAAGCATTGGCTAAGCATATAATTATTTTCAATTTTATTTTGTTTAATGGTGACAAGGGAATGATAATACAAGAATCAAAATTGGCTAAACAAAGGAATTGGAATAACTAGGGATTGAAACAGGAATTAAAATAGCTGAATAAAATTATGCATGCAATAATAATTTTAAAAACAGAATTAAATAAATTTAAAATATTAGGACCAACATGATCAATGGTATAGCTTGCCTTGCTCAAATCCTGGTACTCTAAATCCTCAGAAGGGTCGAGCTCTCCGGAGTCATCGAAATCTATTCGTGAAAGTACGACAAATTCAAATAAAACTCAAATAAATTCAAAAGACAAATCAAATTAACTCCAAATCAAATAATTTTAGTTTAGATAGCTAGATATTGAATGTATGCAAATTTAGAAATTTGAATCACCTAAATCGGAGTTCGTATGAAGAAATACGAGCTCTTGGAAGTTTTAATTCTAAAGAAACCCTAATTTCAGATTTTATTGATTTTTCCGAATTATTTTTCTAAAGAAAATTTGAGTTATTGCGCACGCTGAGTCGCTGACATCAGCCCTCAGAAAATTCAATTTTTGGCCGATTTATTTTCCAAAGGAAAATGTTTGAGTCTATGACAGGTGGGCCCCCTGGTCAAAGACCAGGTCCATGGTCCGATCAATGGACCACGGTGGGCGCGGTTCACCAATACAGTGCAAGGGGGGTGTGGTGCTAGTGCAACTGCTGATGTGGGAGCCACATGGTGTTGACTCGGATGCATGCGCTGATATGGCATCGACGTGGCGCCTACGTGGAAGAGCGACGTGAGTCCGATGAGCGACGGTGCTCCGATGAGGGGCTCGCCGGCGCTCTGCGCCATGGCGAGCTAGGCAGATAGGTGCAAAAGGGAGAGAGGGTGACGCTGAATATGATGCTCACTTGAGATGCAAGAGGGTGCGGTGTTTTGGTCATCGGCGACGAGCTTTGGCGGCGGCGAGATTAGGTCGTCGGCGAAGATGGAGCTGCGGGGATCCTCCGACGAAGTGGGTGCGCACACCGGGTTCATGGCGACATCGCGAAGCCGAAGGTGTGGATGAAGCGGGTAGAGCGGGCTCAATGGCGGAATCGAAGATTGAAGAAGCTTCGGTCGACGGCGAAGATCTTCAAAATCTGGCGAGCTGAGGGAGGGAGAGGCTATGTGGGTGGCGACGTTGGGATGAGCGGACAGAGGCGCACTCGAGGCTCCTATTTATAGGGCGAGGGTGGTCACGAGGCTTCGTGCGGCGCAAGAAGGTCCGCGTGGCACAGTGGCGAGATTTCGGGGATTCAAGGCGAAAGGAAGGAAAGCGATGGCCAGAACGGGCGCGGAGAAGATCAAGGGATTAAATGCGCGCGAAAAATCAGTGATGCGATGAGGATCTCGCCGAATATGGAAGCTTTCAAATTGTGTCCATGGCGGACGACGGTGAGAAAGGAAAGTGTCGCGGAGAAGAAAGGGAAGAGGAAGACGACGGTGTAGCGTGGGCCCCACATGGCAGCGACGTTAAGAATAGGAAAGTAACGGTGGTGTTTGGGCCGTTCGATTTAGATCGAACGATCCACACTGATGGAAACGTTTGGGCCACCGAAACTCCATCTGAACGTTCAATTTCAATCGGACGGTCCATAATGGTTGGAAAGTTCGGACCATCCGAACATGCCACTGAGATCTGATCGTTCAACTTTGATCCAACGGTCGAGATTGGTTGAAGGGGAAATACGCAGGAGAAAGCGAGCCGCGTGGGCCACACATGCGCGAGGGAAAACTCGAGCCGAGGAAGATTCGGCCCAAGCACTGTGTTGGGATTTTTAATTGATTTAATGATTAAAACAATTCTGGTAATTAAAAAGGGCTTTAGAAAATAGCAAATAAAATCCAAAAATCATGAGAAAATTCACATAAATTCTCTAAGACATTTTGGATTTAAATAAAATAATTCAACTTATATTTTGTAATATATTTTGTAATTAATTTATTTTGCCTTTGAAATAAATAAGGAAAAGCTTTTAAAATTTCGAAAATTCCACAAAAATAATTAAGTTTTTAAATTTTAACTGAAATTTGAAATTTGGGCTATTACAAACCTACCCCCCTTAAAGGGAATCTCGACCCCGAGATTCAGACTTGGTTAACAAAAAGGTGGAGATACTAGGCTTTCAAATCTTCTTCTCGCTCCCAGGTGGTCTTCTTCGGAATGATTACTCCACTGGACCTTGCACGAATGGATAACTTTGCTCCTAGTGATTCATTCTGTCATATCGAGAATCTTGACTGGCTGCTCCACATAGGTGAGATCTTCCTGAAGGTCGATGTTCTCAAGCGGTGTTTCTTCTGTTGGCACTGTAAGACACTTCTTCAGTTGAGAAACATGGAAGACGTCATGCACTGCAGACAAAGATACTGGTAGCTCCAACTGGTAAGCAACTTCACCTCCTTTGCCAAAATCTTGTAAGGTCCCACAAATCTGGGTGCGTGCAAGTTTTCCTTTTGTCCAAAATCTTCTTACTCCTCTAAGTGGAGTAACTCTGAGATAGACAAAATCTCCTATCTCAAAGGACAATTCTCTCTGATGGTTATCAGCGTAACTCTTTTGTCGGAACTAAGCCACTTTCAGGCGTTCCTTTATTGCTTTAACCTTACTTTTAGCTTCTTTGATCAACTCTGGTCCAAAGAACTGATGCTCTCCTACTTGATCCCAAAGGAGAGGAGTTCTACACTTTCTGCCGTACAAAGCTTCGAATGGAGACATCTGTAAACTCGCTTGATGGCTGTTGTTGTACGAGAATTCTGCATATGGCAGATTCTTGTCACAACTTCTTCCATAATCTATGGAACATGCTCAAGCATGTCTTCTAGAATTTGATTAACACGTTCTGTCTGGCCATCTGTCTAAGGATGATACGTTGTGCTGAAGTTGAGTATGGTCCACAAGGCTTCATGTAGACTTTTCAAAACCGGGAAGTGAACTGGGAACCTCTGTCGGACACTATCTTGTTAGGTACTCCATGTAGACATACGATCCTGGCCATATACAATTCTGCTAACTTACCTGCTCTAGTAGGTGGTCTTGAGTGGAATAAAGTAGGCCACTTTAGTCAACCGATCAATCGTCACCCAAATTGAATCACATCTTGTTTGGGTCCTAGGAAGTCCGGTAATGAAGTCAATACCAATTTTCTCCCACTTCCATTTGGGAATCGGTAATGGTTGCAACAAACCAACGAGTCTTTGATGTTCTGCTTTGACTCGCTGACATACATCACAACGGGCAACAAACTCAGCAATTTCCCTCTTCATGCTGACCCACCAATATTTTTCCTTCAGATTCTGGTACATCTTAGTGCTCCCGGGATGGATGGAGTAAGGTGATTCGTGTGCCTCCTTCAGAATCAGTTGCTTTGTTTCCTGATGATTAGGTACACAGATGCGGTTTCCAAACCACACGATTCCTTGCTCATCTTTAGAAAATCCTGGGGCTTTGCCTCTTCTCATGTTCTTCTTGATTTCTTTGATGTCTTCGTCTTCTATTTGCTTTTCTCTGATTTGACTCTGAATGATTGGTTGAACTTCTAATGCATTCACACAACCCTGGTTGACAATCTCCAAGTTCAAGTGTTTCAATTCTTCATACAACTCTGGCTGATTCTCTTGAACTAACAGGGTATTGCAATACGTCTTTCTGCTCAGGGCATCTGCAATAACATTTGCTTTGCCCGGATGATAATGGATTCGAAGGTCATAATCCTTTATCAGCTCCAACCATCTTCTCTGTCGGAGATTGAGCTCTCACTGGGTGAAGATGTATTTCAAACTCTTATGATCCGTGAAAATCTCACAGCGGTTACCAATGAGATAATGCCGCTAGATTTTCAAAGCATGCACAATTGCTGCTAAATCTAGATCATAAGTCAGATAATTTCCTTCGTGTGGCCTCAACTGACGAGATGCATAAACCACGACTTTGCCTTTCGGCATCACCACACATCCAAGACCTTGACGGGATGCGTCACAAAAATCTCAAAGTCCTTATGAATATCTGGTAAGACTAGCACAGGTGCGAAAACTAGTCTTTTCTTCAACTCTTGGAAATTATGCTCACAGCATCTGTCCATTCAAATTTCTTCTCCTTCTTCAGAAGTTGAGTCATGGTCTTGCGGTCTTGGAGAAACCTTCAATGAATTTGCAGTAATAATCAGCTAGACCAAGAAAACTTCTCACTTCCACGACAGATCTAGGTTGTTTCCAATCCATTATTGCCTCAACTTTGGCTAGGTCTACTGCGACTCCTCCCGCTGACACAATATGTCCAAGGAATGCCACTTGACTAAGCCAAAATTCGCTTTTGCTGAATTTGGCATAAAGCTGATGTTCTCTGAGCTTCTCCAAAATTACCCTGAGGTGCTTCTCATGCTCTTCTTCATCTTTGGAGTAAATGAGAATATCATCGATAAAAACAACCACAAATTTATCCAAGAATTCTATGAACACTTTGTTAATCATATTCATGAAATAAGCAGGGGCGTTTGTCAAACCGAAGGACATTACTATAAATTCATACAGTCCATATCTGGTTGTGAAGGCAGTCTTGGGAATGTCTTCTGGTCTGATCTTCAGTTGGTGATAGTCGGATCTTAGATCAATCTTCGAGAAGACGCTTGCTCCCTTCAGCTGATCAAACAGATCATCAATCCTGGGTAACGGGTACTTGTTCTTGATCGTCACCTCATTGAGCGATCTGTAGTCTACACATTCTCATAATATTGTCTTTCTTCTTGACGAATAGTACTGGAACTCCCCAAGGTGATGAACTTGGTTGAATATAACATTTGCTCTGCAATTCTTCAATCTGCTTCTTCAGTTCTGCTAACTCATTGGCCGTCATTCTGTAGGGTCGCTTCGAGATTGGGGCGGTCCCTGAGACTAAGTCAATTAAGAACATTATGTTCCTATCCGGTGGCATGCTGGGTAACTCATCAAGAAAGACATCTGGGTATTCTTGCACCACTGGTATATCTTCAAGCTTTACTTCCTTCAAACTGATCAACAGGGAACTTCCTCCGGTAGAAGTCTTGGCTCTGAATTCTACTGTAATCCCTTGTTCATTGGTGAGGGTGGTAGACCTATTGGCACAATCTATCTGTCCTTGATTCTTGACTAGCCAGTCCATTCCAAGAATCACATCCAAACATTGAGAGTGTAAGACTATCAAGTCTGCCAGGAAAGATACTCCGGATATTTCTAGGGTAAGGTTTGGGCATAGAGAACTGGTCCTCATTTCTGAGCCCGGGGAATGGATTATCATAGGATTAACTAAGGAAGAGATAGGTAACCCATATTTTTCCACAAACTTATTTGAGACAAAAGAATGTGAAGCTCCAGAATCAAATAAGACTGAAGCTGGTATCAAATTAACAAGAAACGTACCAAGAACAACATCCGGTGCTGCCTGGGCTTCCTCTGCGGTGACGTGATCCACACGTCCCATCATGTACTGAACCGTCAGCTTTGGGGTGCCGTCGGTGGCTGGAACTTCTGATGCTGGCCTGGCTGGAGCTGCGGGTTGCTGCTTCTTCGGACATCTGTTGGCATAATGCCCTGTCTCGTTGTAATGGAAACAGGTCATTCCTGCAGCTGAGGAAGTCGGGTTCTTCTGCTGAAATTGGCCTTCGAATGAACTACTGCGAAAGCCAAAAGTGTTGGGACGCTGAGCTTGAGCTGGGGTTCGAGACGTAGACGACTGGAACCTTCCACGCTGAGGTGGCTGGGGAGAGCAAAGCGAGGCTTGGGAAGACCTCCAGAATTGAACTTTTGAGCAGCCATCCTCCGCTTGCGGTTCTCCATTTCTTGATGTTTGCCTTCTTGATGAATAGCCTTGTTCACTAATGGTTGAAAGTCAGTGAAATCTTGAAAAATCAGGCGAACTGAGAGTTCATCGTTCAGCCCTTCCAGGAATCGCTCCTGCCCGTCCTCATCTCTGGCCACATCTTCTGGTGCATAACGAACAAGTTGATTAAACTTATGCAGATACTCGCTCACTGAGCGGTTGCCTTGGCGAAGTGAGCGGAACTTCTTCTTCTTCAAAGTCATCATCCCTGCAGGGATGTGTGCATGGCGGAAAGCCTGCACAAACTCATTCCAAGAGATTGCTTGTGCATTAGCATGCGAGATGCTGAAGTTGTCCCGCCATTCAGAAGCGGGTCCATTCAGCTAGTGAGAGGCAAACAAGACCCTCTCACGGTCCGTGCATTGAGCAATGTCTAATTTCTTCCCAATAGCACGGAGCCAATCATTAGTGTCCACTGGTTCTGTACTGCTAGAGAAAGTTGGTGGACGTATCCTCATGAACTCTGACATTGTTGCTCTTGGCGGGGGTGGAGGAGCCTGATTTGCTGCTGCTTGCTGCTGTTTGGGTATTCTAGTTGTTGTTGAGGGATTGTGCCAAAAGATCAATCAAATGGGTTTGATTGGCCATCATCTGGCGCCAATCTGCTCCTTCTGCCGGTGGGGGTGGTGGTTGCTGAACTGGGTTCTCTTGATAGTCAGCATTCTCATTCCCTTATTTCCTATTGCCACTTCTGTGCGGTGTGAGTAAGCCATCTCTTTGGATCCTCCAAAGATTTAGAAGAGAGAGAAAGATAGCACTAAGGGAGATAAATCCAAATAGCCCAAGAACACAAAAACACAAGGCAAAGCACAATTTTTTTAAATAGTTCTTTTATTAATTTATTTTATTAATTGATTATGGCCATCACAAAGGGTATTGATAGCTCATAATTCGTAACTAATGAACGGACTAAGGATAACCTCTAAGGGGTATCTGGGGTGTAGTCTGGCTCGCTAGAACTAGCCTCGCCCGCCTTGTAGCGAGCCAGCTCCTCTTCTGCGGCTTGCAGTTTCTCTTCTGTGGTATGTAGCAGCTCCTGGGTGGTATGCAACTCATCCAGGGTATACCTGTAGGCATAATCCATAGCCTTCGCCAGAGTCACTTGGCGCGTGAGATCTGAGGAGTCTTCATCTCGAGCTGAGCGGAAGGTACTATCGAGCCGGGTTGGGATGTGCATCGGGTGGTAGTGAAACCCAGGTGCCATGGAGGCGGTGATTATAAATGTATCAGAGTCGATGGACTGCCTCTCTGGCCGCGTCCTGGATGCCCTTAGAGAAAGAAGCACGCCTCATCGGAGTGTCGAAGACGTGGAATTCTGTGTTTGGATGTAGGTTGGAGTAGAGTATCACCTCTACCCTCCAGCGGTCTTGACTTCCCACCTTGTACTTGTATCCTTGGTATGTTGGCCTCTCGTTGAAATCCAAGTGTCGCATCATCTTCCAGAGAACTTCAGCCCAACGTCCAGCGAAAATTCTGTGAGAAATGGCGTTCGATGCTTCGGCCATCTACAATTTTTGAGAGAGAGGTGAGTTAGTAACCATTTTTAAAGAGAAGGGTTGAGAAAGGACACCAGAAAGACTCAAAATATTTTTAGTTTTCAAAAATAAGTCCTTAAGGATTTTATCCATTCTAGGCCATGACCTACAGTCGATATGGCTCTGATACCACTCTTGTCGAACCCAGGAACAACGGATCCCAAATTCTTTGTGTTCATACACTAGTCCAGGATAACTAGTGTACATAGTCGTACAAAAGTGACATCATAATCATATCACGCATTTATTTAATGTAATTCAGAGTTTATTATAAGTGGGGCCTACGGCCAAATAAAGAAAATCACAGCGGAAACAAATAGGTAGTAGGCTACACGATGCGCCACAGGCAATCGTCTGGGGGCGTAGGCCTAAACGTCTGGATCCTCACCGTCCTGGTAAAAGTCTTCTCCTGAATAAATATTATTCAGCAAGAGTGAGCACAACTTCCGCGCTCGCAAGTTACACCCAAGAAGAATTATGATACATGCATAAGTAAATAAGTGGGACTGGTAGGGTCTATTTTGCATAAATCAGCATTTTCAGTTTAAATATTCATAATAATTTTCAAGGCCATTTTTAATCTATAACTAAAATCAGATTTTAAATTGACAACTTTATAGTGGATAACCTCCATGAATGAATGGTGAAGGATAGCCTCCTATCACATGGCTAACCACCCAATTTTTTTACCACAAGGATTTACCATCCTAAAATCATTTGCTAAACATTTTTGAAACCAAAAAAGAAAGTCTAACTTAGAGTGGCTTTGCTCAGCATGTCCATGACCGTGGACACGGCTATTCGAATAGTTTTCTACTCTACAGAGTGTGTACAGCCTTACCCAAAAGACATAGTTTGCTTTTAATGTCGGCCAATACGCGCTTCCGAAGGCGCGTGACTAAGCAATTATCATGAGGCCTTTATAAATGCTCTACCTTAATGTATTTATGTCCGCTAAGGTTTCGCTTTCATTGGGTTAACCACCCTCCGGAAGCCCCTTCTTGCGCCAAGTAGGACAACTGTCTAACCGACACCCACACAACAACATGACACAAATAACATTAAGGTATTACAAACTATTAAGCCAAATCTATCCCATTCCAGACATGTGGTGGTACGATAAGGCATAGCAAAATACGCTCAAAGACTAGTCCTTAACTGACTTGGGCGACTTCCAAAATAACCCGTGGGCCTCAACCCTACCTGGATTGAGCTCGTGCATAAACCTGCACACACCAATTATCCATTTCACCCAAGTCCAAGCCATCTTTTGATTTTATTTTTCAAGTGAAATCATTCTATAAGTTTTCTATAATAAGACAATACCATAGACTCAATTTAAAACAAGTTTGAATAATTTGGCTAAAACCTCCCAAATACACAGTTCTGATCTAAGCATCATTAAAGCATATAATTATTTTTTATTTTATTTTATCTAATGGTGAGAAGGGAATTATAATACAATAATCAAAATTGGCTAAACAAAGGAATGGGCATAACTAAGGATTGAAACATGAATTAAAATAGCTGAATAAAATTATGCACACGATAATAATTTGAAAAATAGAATTAAATAAATTTAAAATATTGGAATCAACATGATCATTGGTATAACATGCCTTACTCGAAGTCCTAGTACTCTAAATCCTTAGAAGGGTTGAGCTCTCCGGAGTCGTCGAAATCTATTCGTGAAAGTACGTCAAATTCAAAAGATAAATCAAATTAACTCCAAATCAAATAATTTTAGTTTAGTTAGCTAGATCTTGAATTTATACAAATTTTGAAATTTGAATCACCTAAATCGGAGTTCGTATCAAGAAATACGAGCTCCTGGAAGTTTCAATTCTAAAGAAACCCTAATTTCAGTTTTTATTGATTTTTCCGAATTATTTTTCTAAAGAAAATTCAAGTTATTGCGCACGCTGACGTCAGCCCTCAGAAAATTCAATTTTATGCCGATTTATTTTCCAAAGGAAAATGTTTTACTCTATGACAGGTGTGCCCCCTGGTCAAAGACCAGGTCCATGGTCGATCCAGCGGACCACGGTGGCGCGATTCACCGAGCGAGTATAAGGGGATGTGGTCTTTGGAGCAAGCTGCGATGTGGTAGCCACATGGCGCCGACTCGGACACATGCGCTGATATGGCATCGACGTGGCGTCTACGTGGAAGAGCCACGTGAGTCCGATGAGCGGCGGTGCTCCGATGAGGGGCTCGCCGGCGCTCTGCACCATGGAAAGCTACGCGGATAGGCGCAAAAGAGAGAGAGGGTGACACTGAACATGATGCTCACCGGAGATGTGAGAGGGTGCAGTGTTTTGTTCATCGGCGACGAGCTTTGGCGGCGGCGAGATTAGGTCGTCGGTGAAGATGGCACTACGGGGATCCTCCGGCAAAGTGGGTGTGTGCATCGGGTTCACAGCGACATCGCAAAGCTGAAGGTGTGGATGAAGGGGGCGGAGTGGGCTCGACGGCGGTGGAATCGAAGATTGAAGAAGCTTGGGTCGACGGCGAAGATCTTTAAAATTCGGCGAGCTGAGGGAGGGAGAGGCTATGTGGGTGGCTGCGTTGGGATGAGTGGAGAGAGGCACACCCGGGGCTCCTATTTATAGGGCGAGGGCAGCGACGAGGCTTCGTGTGGCGCAAGAAGGTCCGCGCGGCACGGCGGCGAGATTTTGGGGATTCAAGGCGAAAGGAAGGAAAGCGATGGCTGGAACGGGCGCGGAGAAGATCAAGGGATTAAATGCACACGAAAAATCAGTGATGTGATGAGGATCTCGCTGAATATGGAAGCTTCCAAATCGTGTCCGTGGCGGATGGCGCTGCGAGAAAGGAAAATGTCGCGGAGAAGAAAGGAAAGAGAAAGACGACGGTGTATGGCCCCACATGGCAACGACGGAAAGAATAGAAAAGTAATGGGTGGTGTTTGGGCCGTTCAATTTAGATCGGACGGTCCACACTTATGGAAACGTCAGAGCCAATGCCGCGCTCGCCTTGTCCCGTCGTGGAGCTGCCCGCCTGCAGCGCCACCTGCTCCTTGACCCCGGCGCCCAGCTCCCGCCCTGGCGCGTCCGCTCTAGAGCCATGGCCGCCTCGGGACCAAGCTTCCCCAACGGCTCCCAGCTCCTTGCGTGGCTATAAGAGGCCCCCTCTTCTCCCCTAGACCTCCCCACATCGCCCCTATCTCGGTAAGTCTTCCCAAAAAACTGCCGCGCCCGAGCCCCTTTGGCTGCGCCGCCTTCCGCCGCGCCCCACCGCTGCGCCACCACTTCGGTGAGCCTATGCCCCGGGCAACCCCATCGTCGTGCGTCTCAAAGGCCGAGGAAGCCATCCCCCACCTCCTTTCTTCCTCCCCGCCACCGTCGACGTCCGTCGCCGCCACCCCTCCTTCTCCGTTGCAGGCCGCCGCCGCCCCACCACCTCAGGCCGCCTCAAGCCTCCCCGCCCAGCTCCGCGTCTCCCCCGTAGCCGCGCACAGCCCATGTGTGTGCTATCTCCATCGCTACGCCACCGCATCAACCGTCGCCGTGCGACATCACCGCCTTCAACCCTGCCACCGCTGCACCTGACCTTCTCCGGTGCCGCCGCCACCGCCCGTGGGTCCACCACCTTCCAAAGACCCTATTTCGCCCACTTCATGAAGTGCTTCGCTGCTTCGCTCACGCCAAGAAGGTTCTCAAGCCCAAGCCTCTCCCTTGTGTCCTAATTGAGGACCGCGCTGTAGCGCCTTAATGACCAAATCCCGATCGGGATTTAAGGCAAAGTGGCGATTAGCCATGTTAATGATGCCCTAACCAATCATTAACCATTAAGTGTTGTCCTAAAGCCCCTTTTAACGCACTCACCGGTGGGCCCTTGAACAGTAACGACCCTTTTAATACCCGGTTCTTCCTCCCCCTTTTGACCGAGGTGGGCTTGCAATAGTAACCCCCCATGGACCGTGCGCATGCACCGGTAGTCCTAGTCCATGCGCTGTGTGGTGGATCGGGCCACTGTGCAGTCGGGCCCACATGTCAAAGAGATTTCTCTCTCTCTCCTTTTTATTTTCCTGATTTAATTCAATTTCGAACTTCGAAAGTCTCGTTCTCCTTCATTATAACTCCAAAAATTATGAAACTTGTTTCTAAAATTTTGTAAATTTAAGATATTCTTAATGGCACTAGTCTTGTTTAATTTGGAGTTCATTTATGATTTCTTTAGTATTTATTTGCACTCTTTGCTTGTTTGTTCTTTTTTCCGGTACGTTCATCCGAATAGAGTTCGAAGACGTGGGAGATCTCCACTTCGATCAAGCACAAAATTGTCAAGGCTCTCTTACCCTTAACCAAGAGGAGTTGATACTTTGATCATTTTGAGCCTACATTTTATGTAAATTATATTCATTTAAACTACCAAAATTGCATGCTTTAATTCTTTAATCAAATGTATATTAAATCTTAAGATTGTTAAATACACATTTGATGATTAAATAATTATTATGTCTTCCTTTGACAATTGAATCCAATATTCCATGTCACCCTAGTAACTATGTAATAAATACTAGTATAGGTTGTACTTAAGCGACATGCTAGTCTTGCTTAAGTACCGGTGTATTAAATACCCCAATCATCATCTCTTCAAACATAAAATAGTTTTGGGCAGTCATTGGAGGTCCATAACTGAAGCAAATGAGATAATTCGGTTTTACTCCTCAAAGCCCTAATAACTTGCTATTACCACATCTGGACAGATGGAATGGTGGTGAGTGCTAAAGGAGCATGAGAGTGGTTGGTATGTGGTATGAACCGTCCGGATAGATTAAGGACTTAATCTTGTCATGACCTCCCTTTTGAGAGATGAGCTCTACCCTTTTGCTTCCGCTATCGCTTTCGCTACTTTTGTAATGTAAACATTTGGCCTGTTCAGCCTTATTGTAAAACTCGACCCGACGTGGTCTATATCACTCTGATGTTTGTAATATATTAAATGTCTTAGTTCATGCCATGTATGAAATGATTCAGTAATGTGCCTCTGAGTGCTATCTACTGATCTAGGGAATAGCACCGTGCTTTCACATAGGATTTGGATTTGCGAAATCCGGGTCCGACACCAAGCTAACGCTCGCAGCAAACACCTCTCTTCTTTCTCATCCTCTCCCTCTACACAGCGCCAAGAAACCAAGAACCCACTCACACCTAGACCTGGGCACTAGGACCGGGCTTTTCGCAGGGCCGGCAAACGCGCAGCAGCAACGCGGCCGAAATCTTTAGAGGGCGTGCTATGCAGCTACGACTCTAGGGTTGTCTTTGGGCACAGCTCTCCGACCTTGCGGCCACGCCGCCGTTGTGGGCTGTGCTTGGACCGACACGGCATGTTAGGGCTCGGAAGGCCGAAGCGGACGCGGTCTTGCGACGAACCGGCACTGCGGCGAGCGTCTTCTTTGCCTGCCGCTCTCTGATAGTCCGGCACCAGCGGGCAAGCGGCGGCGCCTCGGCCTCGGTCATGGCGCTGAAACGCCGCCGCCTCCGCCTCGGCAGTGTTCATTCAAAGTTGGAAAGGCAAAAATGCATCATTCACTAATTCACACATCTGAATGGAAACCACACACAAAAAATCGAACGAAAAAACGAATCAAACCACACACAAAAATTGCTCATCAGTCATCAGTTTATCACTCATCACCATTCACCACTCCAATCCCAAATCAAACACAAAAACCGAATCATCCTCCAAATTGTTCATCACCAGTCCACCACTCCAATCCCAATTCCCAAATCAAGCATTGCAAAAAAAGAAATAGACGGAAGGGCATCCTTGGCGTGGAAGAGGGCATCGTGGCGAAGCGTTAGGCGGAGACGAAGCGAGGAGAAGCGGCAAAGCGCGATCATGGGATTCAGCGGCGTGTTCACGCCGCCGTCGTGCCAATAGTAGGCACTCGAGAGCGCCTTGGCGAGGCCGAATCTCGCCGCCACACATGGCACCGAGGCACTTTGCGCCACCATGTCTGACAATCTGCGCACAAGGACACCTTGCGCTAGGAAGAGGCCGACGTCATGGGCTCACGCCTCGGCCGGGTTGATGTGGTCCCCCTGCTTGCGGGCCCCCTCAGCGGAGTGGAGGGAGGCAAGAGGGAGGAGGCGGTCGGAGGAGGAGGGAGGGGCGTGGGGAGTGGAGGAGGGGTCGGAGGGAGGGGGAGGGCATAGGGGGAGTGGAGGGAGGCGTGGGAGGGAGGAGGAGGCGGGGGGGGCGTGGGGAGTGGAGGAGATGGCCGAGGAGGGGAGGGGAGGCGTCGGGGAGTGGAGTGGGAGGCGGCCGGAGAGGGGAGGGAGGCGGCCGGAGGAGAAGGAGGCGTGGGGGAGTGGAGAGGGAGGTGGCCGAATGGGGATTGGGGAGGGGCGGAGGGCCGGAGGGGAGATGGAGAGGCGTGTGGGAGTGGGACTGTAAGACGTTGGTAATGGAGTAATGGATTAATGGTTGGCAACGACACTTACAGACTGTAGTGGGAGGAGATGTCGAGTCTCATCACGAGAGACGTTGGGTTGGCTACTGTCAATGGCTCAGGCGCTCAGCACTTTTACAGTGATAAGATGTGGGAGGACGAGAGACGTTGTGGTCTTTGATATGAGAGAGACGTTGTGTGTGTGATAGACAACGTTCGCATTTCTTCCTCCCTATAAATTCCCTCCTCCCTCCTCATTTGTTCACCGCACAATACAATATGTTCGTGCTTTCTAGTTGCTCCCCTCCTTGTTTGTTCATCACACCGCATAATACAACCATTTCATCTTCTATCTGTGCTTTCTATTTGCTCTCTCTTTGCTCTCTAAATTATAGTCTTCTAGTATATTTGGAAAGAAGAAAATAGCAGGGCAGAGCAGGAGAGCTCGCCCTCGCACTCCTAGTCCTCCTCCCCAAAAGAAGTGCAAGAGCAAGAGATCGATCCTCGCCAATTCTCCCTGGGCATGGGAGACTATGGTATCGATGATCAACATATGGACGGAACAGAGGGATCTGAGGATGCCCACGTCTCCACCCCGGACGTTGGGGCTAGTGCAACGGTGCATGCAATGGGTAGAAGCTCTGGCGGCCAACGTGCATGGTGTTGGCTGCATATCTCTACTACTTAAATATTGAAGTTGGTGGTGGTCGTCCGTCCTCCTTCAACGATGGAGATGCTCTCAGTAGTGCTCTTGACCATCGCTAGATCGCGCTGAAGGCCACGACACTGCTCCCACGCAGCCATGCCCCATGCCCACGCCTACCTCCCTCCCTCCCTCTCCTCTCCTCACTCTCAATATGTCCCCACCCACGCCGCCCTCTTCTCCACGATCACTCTCTTCCTCCCTCGCTGCGGCCTAGCCCCCTACCATATCTGCGGATCTGGTCACTTAAACCTCACCAAGCCTTGCCATGCATCGCCCTCACCCCTCTGCATCGCCCTCACCCCTCTGCGGTGTCAGGGTCCTCGACTCCTGTGGCCCGATCCACGCCAAGGAGGCGGCCAGCGTCGAGGCGTCTGGTGGGATTACTTCCCTTGGCGTCGTCGTCGGGCGGGTGAGAACCGCATCGCTCCTTCCTTTGTGTTGTGGGCCAGACAGAGCAGCCCGATTGCGTCGTGCAGTGTTGTTAAGAGACATTTAAATCGGCGAGTGGCGCCGCGTGTGCTCTTGGTTTTTCATGAATGGATTAGTGGTAGTACCCTCATTCGTTAGAGGCATTTAAATCGACCGAATGGCGTCTTGATCTTTGTATTCATGAATGTATTATTTACAAGGCCATTGCTTTGTTCCTTTTATTCGGTTTTTAGTGTTGAGATAGTTTGAATGATTATAGTAGCATGGCTTAGAGTAGTTTTGGAGCATCCATGGAGAAATAACAACGTTGTTTGAGTTGGTTTGAACTGCGCCAGTAACAATGGTTTAAGTTTTCCCCATTGTTTCTGCGGCGAGTAGTATGAACTCGAACCGTCGTTTTTTGTTGTAACTTGTTAATTTCTTGTGGCCGTCCAGGATGCAATTAAAACAGCTCTGTTGCTTGGGGGCAATCGATCGTGAGATTGGAGGCATTGCCATCTTAGGGAAGTGTGGAACGGCAAAGACGGTGATAGCGCGCGGCTTGCATGCTATGCTTCCACCCATTGAAGTGGTTGTAGGCTCAATTGCAAATGCTGACCCTAGCTTCCCAGAAGCGTATGTCCTCAAATGCTCTATACAACAATGCTTCTAGGATTTCTGCTTTCAGCATTCAAATTCTTCCTTTCACCCCAATATGTTTCACATACCAAGTTTTCTTACTCTATTTTTGAGTTGCGTCACAACCTATTGTGAGATTGTTTACTTTTTGTTTTTGAAATATTTGTTAGCTCACTTGATTGAGTTCCTCTTATGGCAGGTGGGAGGATGGTTTAGAATATGATGCTGATGGCAATGTCAAAACTGAGATTAGCAAAACACCTTTTGTGCAGGTATATCACACCAACTTTAATGTGATGATATTTCTACATACCATCATTAGTTTAACTATACGTAGGTTTCCCCTTGACAGATTCCACTTGGTGTCACAGAGGATAGGCTCATTAGATCAGTTGACGTTGAAGCATCTGTGAAATCAGGAACTTCTGTATTTCAACCTGGTCTTCTTGCTGAAGCACATAGAGGTGTTCTTTATGTTGATGAGATAAATCTATTGTATGAGGGCATAAGCAATCTACTTCTAAATGTCTTGATAGAGGGAGTTAATATTATGGAAAGAGAAGGCATTAGCTTTCGTCATCCATGCAAACCACTTCTAATTGCTACTTATAACACGGAGGAAGGATCTGTACGTGAACACTTACTTGATCGTATTGCAATTAATTTAAGGTGCTTTAGACTATGAAGGATTGCTTGATTACTCATTTTCTTATAGCCATTTACAGAGTGCTTCTTTTTATTTATTAGGGATTAGTGTACTGTGGTCTAACATATGGAAATCTTCACTACATTTTTTAACTACCGCAGTTTGCTCATTGCCATAAATGTTTCTTGCTGCAGTGTGGATCTCCCAATGAGTTTTGATGACCGTGTTACAGCTGTGGACATTGCAACACGGTTTCAGGAGTCTAGCAAAGAGGTTTTTTAAATGGTGGAAGAGGAGACTGAGGTTGCAAGAACTCAGGTACTACTGATGAAGTTAGTTAACTAGGGCTGTAATGTAAGATACCTCTTTTGTTGAATCAGCATTTCTCTATCTCTACGACTTAAAAGAAGCAATTGGTGGTCATTTGTCCTTCTTCAACGGTGGAGATGCTCTCAGTTCATAAATTTGGTTTTAGTTGTCATCAATAAATGTGTTCAACTAAATTTACTGTAATGTAATTTTGAGGTCATATTTTCTGTTTATGTCAAATTTTTCTCAGATATGATGTTGCCCCTGAAGTTCAATGGTTATCAAAAGACAAATATAAGAGCCTCAAAGTGGTTGTTGAAATAGATGAAATTGTTGACACCGAAAAGGCGGCCGAGATAGAGCTTAAGCATCGTCATAAAGCTCTGGGTTTACTTCGAATAGTGACTGACAGAGGCCTGCATGTAACTTCTTTGAGTTGCTCTAATATGTAATACATATACACTAATGACACCTTTAGTATCAGTTAGTGGTAGTTGTACCTAGGAATCTGATTTCTGCATTGAAGCAATCTCAGGCTCAAATAGATCGCCAGAAACCAGCCAATTTTCTTTTAATTTCCAGCCCACTATCATATTGTTCCCATTTTCTTTATATTCTTCTCATGGAGCTACCATAGTCCATATATGAGAATTGTAGTTTACAATGTTTTATGAGTCATAATTTCTGAAAAAGTGGAATAGAGTTTTCACGGTTCGAGTTGGGAGGGAAATCCATGTTCCTTTTGTACTCCACTGAAAGTCTCTTTGTTGCAATGATAATTCTTGGCTCTGTTGCAAGACATGGAAGTTTTAACTTATGAATGACAATAGAGAGATTAGTAAGCTGCAACAACATATTTTATGCAAAAATTGATTTTCCGCTGTAACGCACGGGCACATGACTAGTGGAGTACAACATAGAAATGGAGGACGGGCGTCAGGTATCTTATGGCATATGTAAATATTGTCATACTAAATTGTCTGCACGCTCAGGTGGAGGAACATGTCATCTCAAGCGACACACGTAGACGTGTTTGAAGAAGATAGCGGTGGGCCGGACGCAAAGGAGAGCGTCGGACACAGCTTAATTTTGGCCTCAATGGTTCGGTAAGTACATGAATGTACAACCCTCAGGTAGCTAGAGGCGAAATTGCTAGATATATAGATTCTTGAGAATCTTGGATTAGAGGCGGTAGCTCTAGTTTCTAAAGAATGATCCAACATGGTTTTGCTGCATAATCTGAGCATGTAAGTAGAGAGAACAAGCTACTTGAGATATAGTAGAACTCTACCAGCGTAAAGCTGTCAAGTTTGAAGAAAACTTTCGAAAGTTACCTTTTCTTTTGCTTTAACCTCCGATATATGGACTTCATCCCACCAAAGGGCAGACTATCTTAGTGTTGTTGCACATTACTTAGATGACGATTATAACTTGAACAAGCGAGTTATAGGGTTCAGGTCTATCAATGAGGCACACACTAGAGATGCCATCGCATAATGCGTATTAGAAGTAATTCAAGATTTTAAAATAGAGAACAAAATTATTGCTATCACTCTTGACAAATGCCTCAGCTAACACGACGGCCATGGAGTTCCTCGCACCGCATCTGGAGTCTTACACTGGTGGTTTCGTCCTCCACCAGAGATGCATGTGCCACATCTTGGAGAAAATTAGCATATCTGAAGAGGGCTTACGAGGGAATTGGGGAGGCAGAAGTCAATCGAGAATAACTGCCTCAACAACATAACAAGACGGTGCAATGTGGCGCTTCCAGCGTCTAGAAGAAGGTGAAAGGCAGGCATCCGGTTCATCTTCTCGTCTTGTGAGCACGGTCTCAATGGAATCCAAGAGTGAGATCAACCGCTACCTCGACATACCTTTTGCGGACAGGAGCTTGACTTAGTGGATGGTAATGATGTCAACCTCCTCTTGTGGTGGAAGAACCACCGGTATTTATCTGTCTTTGTCACATTTTGTATGAGATGTACTTGTGGTTCTGGTGTCGACTGTCTCATCGGAAGCTATTTTCAATACGGTGGGGAGGATCATCGAGCCAAGGAGGTCGTCTCTCACACCTGAGATGGTTGAGGCACTCACATGCCTCAAAGACTGGGAGAGTGTAGATGAACGGACGCAACATCAGCTCGAGGATCCGGAGATCGTGGAGGCGATAGCCGACCTAGAGAATCTCGACGTCAACTAGTCTATCTATGTGTATGTAGTTGCTGCATTCTTTTCCTTACCAGAGGCACCCCACATTGGGGGTAAGGTTTTTAACGAGACATTAAATTTTGTATTTGTACTGTATCAAACAATAAATAAATTTTAGTTATTCTCCTAAATATTTATGTGTTACTGCGTTATAAATATTTTTTATTTCATTCTATATTTCCTTGTAGTATTTTTTGTTTTCTCTATTTTTTCCTAACCCATTTTCTTTTTTCCCTCTTTTTTTCATGAGATAATTTATTATTTGCCACAGTAATAGAGTGCATTTTAGGATTTACCACTGTATATGTGTATGATATCTAGATTCCGAATTCACATGTCATACATACAATAATAGCAAATCCTAAATTACCTAAAAGTACAGTGGCACTTTTTTATTCTCCCTCCTTACAGCCGAGCGCCGAGCCGAGAAGCTTCTCGTTCTCGGTTCTTTTCTCCCCTAATCCCCTTCGTCATCTTCCTATTCGGCTATTTCATTCTTCCCCGTCCTCGTTCCTCATCCGCCGCTGAGCAGCCCCACGCCCGAACGCCCCCACCTCGCCTCTCCACGCGGCCGCGGCGGTGGGCCGGCGGCCAGCCTCTCCCGTCCCCGTCCCCCCACCTCCTCTCCTCCTCCGCTCGGGCTCCGCCGCTACCCTTCAGCTCCCTCGCGTCGCGCGGACCCGGCGCTCTGGCTCCCTCCCTCGGGCTCACCCCTCCCCCCTCCGGCCTCCGCACCCCTCCACCGGCCCTCCGTGAGGCGCATGGGCCCCCTCGCTCCGCCTGCGCGGCCGCGCCTCAAAGTCGCCCTCGGCCCTCGGGTGCGTCAATGCGTGGAGGTTGACGGCGACGGCGGCGGTCCTCCACGGCGATGGCGACGGCGCCCAGGTGAGGTCGCATGTCCTCTCCTCCCTCGCCCCTCGGTGGCTCGGTCCCTGACCCTCCCTCTATTCCGCAGCGCGTCATGCGACGGCGACGGGACCGTGCTTGGGCCGGCACGGCACGACGGCGGCACGGTGGACCTCTGGGCCGTGCTTGGGCTCGCCGGAGACGACTCGGGCCGTGCCGGCACGGCACGGCGTGCTGACCGGGCCGGGCAGGCACGGCACGGTCCGGTCCTGTGGCCCATCGTGCCCGTGCTGTGCCGGCATGGCACGGCCCAGTGCCCAGGTCTCGCACCTCTAGATCTGCAGAAGCAGAAGCAATGGGGATGCTCCACAACGGGCACCACGAGTGGCTGCGGAGCCCCGTCGGCCCGTACCTCCACGCCGACGAGGACGGGCGGGGCGTGTCCCTGCACCCGCGCCGCGCGTCGCAGAACACGGCGTGCGCGGTGCACTTGTTCCACAGCGACGGCCTCTACGTCCTCCCCCACGGCTCCTGCGGCCGGTACCTCGCGGCCGCGGCCTCGGCCTCGGCGGCGCCGACGGGCCACCGCGGCGTCCAGCTCGACTTCGACCAGGCGGAGGTGGAGGCCATCATGTGGCAGGTCGTGATGTCGGAGACAGGGGACGACGTCCTGCTGCGCCACGTCTCCGGGAGGTTCCTCTCAGCCATCGGCAGGTACCAGTGGCACAACGGCTCCATCATCGACAACTCGACCATGGTGGTTGAGGCCATCCCCCGGAGACAGGCGATGCCTAGCCTTCCAGGTTCACCTCTGGTGAGCTCACCATGCCCTCTTCTTGGTAGTTCTGGAATTGGTCAGTGGGACTATGTTCTTGGAACCTATGAATGCGTGAATTGGGTTCTTGGATGGTGATTGCGTGAATTGGGTTCTTGGATGGTGATTGCCTGAATTAGGTTCTTGGATGGTTCTGTTCTTACCAAAAAATTTCCGCTTTATGTTGCGAATTTGTTAATTCTACTTGTTGTTACGAAGCAATTCTTGGTACATTTTGCGCCAAGATGACTGTTTATTTTGCCCAAGTTGTTAATTCAGTAGGTTGCGCTGCCCGGGAGCAGTTCTTGATTCCGCATGTCAGGTTGCCACTTCGGCTTCTTGACTTCTTGCTCTTCCGCATTTGGTTCTCTTTAGGGAGCAGAGGAGCAGTTCATGGGATCAGATTTGCCCTTCTTATGCTATTCCATTTTGGTATCAGTTACCAAAAGTTCATTTCCATTCGAGATATTTGACTTCCTAAGTTAATTTTGGGACACTTCTTGAAAATTTCGCCTCATAAGTCATAATTAAAGGTAGGTTATTTAAAGATTTTGATTTCTTCATGAAGTTCTCTCTATCTCTCTCATTAGTTCATCTGAACGTGCCCTGTTCATTTGGTTTGTATGCATTGTGTCTTAACATCCTCTTAGGCGTATTAGTGAGTCTTGTTATCGTCTGTTGGTCAATTCGCGTCAGATCACAGTTAAGACTGGTTGTCTGGGTCTGAACTCTTTGTCCCCGTTATGTGTATTTGAGATTTGTTCAGTACCTGTATTAATTTCCTAAAAGCTCTGGTTCTTTGCAATTGAACTGTAGCAGCAGATAAGGTTCTATGGACGGATGACCCCTCTGGTCCTCGATTTGCCTCATAGCAATGAGCCCATGGACGTCGTCATTCTCACGGCCAGGTCAAGAGGTGTAGTTCCACTTCCCAGTGATATGTGTTGCACTACTTACGTATATAGTTCCGTGTGATAACAAATGTTCCATAGACAATACTGATGAGAATGGAAACCTTCGTTTACAGTACTGTGTATCATAACTTATTTTCTCATTATTTCTGTAGCTTTGAATTAGCTATATATTATCTTCTTTAGACTCATTTTAGTCAAGTAACCTTCTTGGCCTGGACCTCTACGACGATGAGGCCAATGCAGCCCCGAGCTGCCCTCTTCTCATCGTCAACTTTGCATTGAGGCAGCAGCCGTCGATATCGTTATTGCTCCCTTTACGAGGCACCCAGCCGAGTTAAGTTCTCTCCTCCTGGTTGCTAGCTAACTTCATTTGTGTCGGCGTCTTGATGTTTGATAATTTGGTTAACTTGCAGTTGTGAGGAGAAGCGAGAGGGAGAAGCCCTTCTTGCGGCCGTGACAACGGCTTTCGAGGAATGTGTGCCTTTGGCTATGAAGCGTGAGCCTTGATCGCCGGTCCGTTCTCTCGAACTGGATGAGGTTGAAAGCAGTCATTTTCAAGGTTCGTTTGTGCCCATCGAATCAACGGACGTACATAGTATGTGAGCCCAGAGTAAGCTAGTTGAATGCTGGGTTGGATGTAATTGCAAGTCCTGCATCGCTGGGTGGTACCAAGCATGAAAAGGTTGCTTCCGCTACCTCGCCGGTGCAGTTGGCGGAGAGCTATGGGTGAGCCCATCCCTCAAACCGTCTCTAGTAAGTTTTCCCCATCCAATAGCCTTCTCCCTTTAGTCTTGTGTATGATACTACTGCCTAATAGATGTACTAAACTCTGAATGAGCGAATAAAGCGGGCTCGCTCATACGCGATTGTGCGGTGTGCATTGAGGCACTTCGTCTCGAGTTTGGTTGTATGGGCGAGGGCGTTCTTACGCAAAGTTGCAAATCCAAGGAAGTTGAGAGGCGCGTGCCGCATAAACAAGATATGTCATCCAAAAAAGGAGTTGGATGTCGAACCAGTTCTGAACCTGATAATACTGCAAGGTGGAGTGCCAACAACAAATGCACCCCAAAGAAGCCTTCTGTTACCTCTGTCAGGGTTTGAGTCCTACTATCACTTCGACAACGATCGTTCCAAGAGACTTGTCTGTCGGAAGGAGGCTGTATAGATCATCCATATGCATGGCTCGTGCGCCATGATCTGTTAGTTGAGTCGTCCTATTTCCGCGTCGACAACTATGGCGGCTGACAGCAGCGATCGAGGTGTACCGAGTTCCCTCGGGACAAGCAGCTGAGGTCCAAGCTGAAGGAGAAGGATCCCAATGCAGCGAGTCACGCCGTAGTCTGTTATAGCTATAGGTTCGTGGGCGAGGAACTCCATCCGAGGGTGCTCGACAACCAGACGCCGCAGGGGCCTCGGAGATGGATTTTGAGTTTCTGCCTGAACTTGCAGCCTGCTTGACTCTGGCTGTTTGCATTGTGATCGCTACTCAAGATCGAAAATGTGCTTGATAGAATAGGGCGACTCAGCAGGCGAGCTGCGCAGACCCATCTTGGAATATCTGTCGACTCAGATGATGGACTCATCTGTTAATTGTAGTGGGAGCTCGGATGATTGTGAAGAGAGGCTTCTGCTCCATTCAACTGTTGGAGTTAACCAAATTGTCAAACGGGCTCGATTACTCTAGTTGGCTAGCGATCGGCGAGTTTGGCTGCTGGTGCCGGTGTGGGAACCGTTGAGTCTAGCGATCTCGATGCGTCTGAATTTGAGTTAGCGCCGACTCTGCAGTTAGCAGACTTATCAATGTTACTTGGAGGATAAACTTACTGGGATTAAGCTATGAAACTCGAAACTGCATTTTGATTACAATGTAAGTAGTGCAATTTGGAAATTGGCAACATCCGTGAGAATGCATTCCTATGGGCTGAAACCTCATCGAAGACTAATATGCATACAAACCAAATGAGGCATTTCATCAAACAGAGATAGAACTAATGAGAGATTTGTCCTTATGCTATTCCATTTTGGTATCAGTTACCAAAAGTTCTTTTCCATTCGAGATATTTGACTTACTACGTTAATTTTTGAACACTTAATGAAAATTTTGCCTCATAAGTCATAATTAAAGGTAGGTTATTTAAAGATTTTGATTTCTTCATGAAGTTCTCTCTGTCTCTCAATTTAAAGATTTTGATTTCTTCATGAAGTTCTCTCTGTCTCTCATTAGTTCATCTGTATCGGATGAACGTGCCTTGTTCATTTGGTTTGTATGCATAGTGTCTTAGCATCCTATTAGGCGTATTAGTGAGTTCTTGTTATCGTATGTTTATGTTTGTCAATTCGCGTCAGATCACAGTCAAGACTGGTTGTCTGGGTCTGAACCATTTGTCCTCGTTTTGTGTATTTGAGATTTGTTCAGTACCTGTATCAATTTCCTCAAAGCTCTGGTTCTTTGCAATTGAACTGTAGCAGCAGATAACATGCTATGGATGGATGACCCCTCTGGTCCTCGATTTGCCTCGTAGCAATGAGCCCGTGGGACATCGTCATTCTCACGACCGGGTCAAGAGGTGCAGTTCCCACTTCCCAGTGATATGTGTTGCACTACTTACTTATATAGTTCTATGTGATAACAAACGTTCCATAGACAATACTGATGAGAATGGAAACCTTAGTTTACAGTACTGTGTATCATAGCTTATTTTCTCTTTATTTCTGTAGCTTTGAATTAGCTATATATTATCTTCTTGAGGCTCATTTTAGTCAAGTAACCTTCTTGGCCTGGACCTCTACGACGAGGAGGCCAATGCAGCCCGGAGCTGCCCTCTTCTCATCGTCAAGCGCATCTGAAACAGCAGCGCATCGATATCGTCGTGCTCCTTGCGAGGGCACCGGCGAGTTAAGTTTCTCCCTCAGCGGTTGCTAGGTGACTATTTATGTCGGCGTCACGATGTTTGATAATTTGGTTAACTTGCAGTTGTGAGGAGAAGCGAGGAGGAGAAGCCCTTCTTGGCAAAACGCAACGGCTTCGAGGAATGTGTGCTTAGCTATGAAGCGGAGAACCTGATCCGCGATCCGGTCCGTTCTCTCGAATTGGATGAGGTTGAAAGCGGCCATTTTCAAGGTTCGTTTGTGCCCATCGAATCAACTGCCGTACATAGTATGTGAGCCAAGAGTAAGCTAGTTGAATGCTGGGTTGGATGTAATTGCAGGTCCTGCATCGCTGGGTGGTACCAAGCATGAAAATGTTGCTTCCGCTACCTCGCCGGTGCAGTTGGCGGAGAGCTATGGGTGAGCCCATCCCTCAAACCGTCTCTAGTAAGTTTAACCAATCCAATAGCCTTCTCCCTTTAGTCTTGTGTATAGTACTACTGCCTAATAGATGTACTCGCTACTGAATAAACGAATAAACTGACAGGCTCATGCACAATTGTGCACGGTGTGCATTGAGGCACTTCATCGTCTCGAGTTTCAGAGGCTCTATGGAGCAGGGACGTTCTTCTGCAAGGCTGCAAATCCAAGGAAGTTGAGAGGCGCGTGCCGCATAAACAAGATATGTCACCCAAAAAAAGGAGTCGGATGTTGAACCAGTTTTGAGCCTGATAATGCTTCAAGGTGGAGTGCCAACAGTAAATGCACCCCAAAGAAGCCTTCTGTTACCTCTGTCAGGGTTTGAGTCCTACTACCACTTCGACAACGATCGTTCCAATAGACTTGTCTGTCGGAAGGAGACTGTATAGATCATCCATATGCATGGTTAGGTGCATCATCAGGTGCTTTCCTGTTAGTTAGTCGTCCTATTTCGAACTTCGCTCGACAACTCTGACGGCGGCAGCGATGAGCGATCGAGGTGTACCCGAGGTTCCTCGGGACAAGCGGTTGAGGTCAAGTGAAGACAAACCATAGAAGGATCCCAATGCAGCGAGTCACGTTGTATTTGTCTGTTATAGCTCTGAGGTTAGTGGGCGAGAACTCCATCGAGGTGCTTTCGACAACCCGAGCGCCTTTGAGGGCCTTGGAGATGGATCTGGAGTTTCTCGCCCACGAACCTGTAGCTATAACAGACTACGACTTGACTCGCTGCATTGTGATCCTTTTCCTTCAGCTTGGACCTCAGCTCCTTGTCCCGAGGGAACCCTGGGATCGCTGTCGTCGTCGTAGTTGTCGTAGCAGTAGAAATAGGACGACTCAACGAACAGGGCTGCGATGCACGGGCCATGCATATGGATGATCTATGCAGCCTCCTTCCGACTGACAATTCTCTTGAAATGATCGTTGTCGAAGAGGTAGTAGGACTCAAACCCTGACAGAGATAACAGAAGACTTCTTTGGGGCACCTTTGTTGTTGGCACTCCACCTTGGAGCATTATCAGGCTCAGAACTGGTTCAGCAGCGGCTCCTTTTTTGGGTCCCATATCTTGTTTATGTGGCGCGCCTCTCAACTTCCTTGGTTGTGCAGCCCTGCAGAAGAACATCCCTGCTCCATAGAGCCTCTCAAACTCGAGACGGTGAAGTGCCTCAATGCACACCGTGCATGCAACAATCGTGCATGTGTCTGTTAGTTTATTCGTTTATTCAGTAGTGAGTACATCTATTAGGCAGTAGTACCATGCACAGGACTAAAGGGAGAAGGCTATTGGATGGGGAAAACTTGCCAGAGACGGTTTGAGGGATGAGCTTACCCATAGCTCTCCGCCAACTGCACCGGTGAGGTAGCGGAAGCAACCTTTTCATGCTTGGTACCACCCAGCGATGCAGGACCTGCAATTACAATCAACTAACTTACTCTCGGCTCACAACGGCAGTTGATTCGATGGACACAAACGAACCTTGAAAATGGCCGCTTTCAACCTCATCTAGATCAGCGAGAAGAGCGTCGCGGCTTTGCTAGAAATAGAAGAGCGGATTAATGGTCGGCCCCAGAACTTCCCTCCCTCTGCCCTTCCTAGCTAGACATCCTTATCAATCACGTGTTAGTCATTTGGACTCTTGCACTTGTGATAGCAAGATCCTTCCTCTCATCGGCCCCTCCTCACAACTGCAAGATAACCAAATTATCAATCACTGCGCTGACCTAACCGAGCATAGCATAAGATGCTAGTCTAAGATGCTAGTCAAAAAGCGCTAAGATCTTTGTCCTAGATGCTAGTCAATTCTTTGCGGGACAGCTAGTTAGCTAGCAATCGGTGAGGAGAGGAGGCATACGGACTCCATCCGGTTACTTGCAGCGAAAGCATCGTCGAAGTCGACTCCCTCTCTTGGGCGAAGCCTCGTGCCACGAGCAGCGCCTTGTGTTTGATCACCTCTCGGCCTCGTTTTCTTGAGCTTGAAGACCACTTGAGAGATGGGCGTGGTGGCCGTTGGAAGATCGGCCAGCTCCACGTCTTGTTTAGCTCGGCGGCGTCCATCTCCTCCTGCATCGCGGCACGCCATCTGCGCGTTCTCTCCGCCTCGGCGAAGAGCGAGCTTCTTGCGTAAATCTGTGTCTGGTGCGCGCTACTGCCGAGGTGTGTGCGCCCGATTCGAGGACCGGTTGCTCACCGAAGGTAAATCCATGAATGCTGTAGCCATGAAGGCTACGCGGCCGTGGTAGGCGTCGATCACGATCCTCGTCGTTGAGCGGTAGTGGCGAACTCCACGTGTCTTTGCTCGTCGTGGGCGAAAATCTGCGGTCTTGAAACTGAAGGTAAGCGCCGGTGTGGGAGAAACGGCGTGGCGGCGGTCTTGGCGGTGGACTTCGAGCACTGTGGGCTTCGGAGCTGAGTGGTGGCGGTGGTGAAGGACTTCGCCGGAGGTGGTGGCGAGCAGGGGTTGGCGAGCTTCGGTGATTTGGCTCTGAAGTGGAGCGTAGTCTCGGCGGTGCGTGGTCGGCCGTCATCCACCATCTTGTCCCGTCTAGCCTCGCCCGTCGAACCACGGCGTCCGCAGCGTGATCTTGCCGCAGCGCGTGTCGTGAGGATCGGGGGCGCGGTAGGCCTTGGCGCCCTCCGCGTGGCCGATGAAGACTCTGGCGTGCTCCGTCGCGTCGAGCTTGCCGCGTGGTTGAGCTCCTTGTGAAGGTTAAGCGGCCAAGAACACGGTGGCTCGCGCGAGCTTCGCGCGTGCGAGGGCCTCGTATGGCGTCTTGCCGGTCGAGGGCCTTGGTGGGAAGCGGTTAAGCAAGTGAGCGGCGGTCATCGCTTTCTCACCCGATAGAATGCTCCTCTCTGCTTGAGAAGGGCGTGGGCGGTAGCCTGCCCCGTCTGGTTGCGTCGCTCGACGGCGCCCGTTCTTCTGCTGGGGTGTCTGGCGGCGAGATGGCGATGGATCCCTACGTTGGCCTTGATGCGCGCGAACTTCGGCCGCCGTGAACTCGCGTTGTCGCGTGCGTGGACCCGAAGCTTGCTGAAAAGCGCTTGATGGCGTCGCGCGGATGTCGGCAGGGCGCGCCCACATGTAGCGGGACCGCGTCGTCAGCGAGGAGAAATGGCGCCGGCCTCGGGTGTAGCCGGTGTCACGGGGCCCACCAGAGGTCACCGATGTCTGAACTCAGCTTCTCCTTGGCGAGGCTTCGCTTTGGCGAGGAAGAAGCCTTGCCAGCGGCTTAGGTGAGGCGCAGTGTCATGAAGCACGCCCGTGGTCGGCGTGCGGCATGCCCGCACCATCTCCTTCTTCTTAGAAGCTGTCTTAGGGCCTCAAAGTTGGGTGCCCAGCGCTCGTGCCACCTTAGCAGATGAGCTGCTACCGCCAGCAGTGAGGAGATCCCCAGATAAACAAGCATGAGCACGCAATGCACGCACTTGAAAAGATATATGACCTCTCTGAAATGAAACCTTTGACAACTCCACTGTCAATGTAAATCTCCAACCAAAAAGAGTTTTTATCTCTGGATGCACATAACCTCGCTATCAGCCAGTCAGCCACCGCTACCAAAATCATTGCAGGCCTGTCTACCAATTCTTCTCCTACATCACCAAAAAACAGAAATTCTGCAGTAGGAGCTTCATCATCTTTAAGTTTGTCAGGAGCAACACCATGAGCAGTTATCTTGTACCTGATAGAGAACCTCATATAAGTACCTACCGATAGACCGTTCTAATCCGAACAGCAATGGCTATGTCGGACAATAACAGATATGCAGAACAAAAACATATAGAAACTAAAAACCTTGGTTCAGTAGTTCTGACTCCGCATCTCGGGCACTTCTAGGAATCACCATCTGGATAGTATTTTGTCCAGAAAGAAGTGCATGAAAGGTATCACCATGGTTCAGATGGTGCTGGTCCTTTAATAACAGTCTCAACTTGGTATAACTGGCCCTGCAAACAATCATGTCACGCAGCTAAGGAAGTGGATAATCTATGCTAATTTCATTGCCAACAGCTCCAGTGGTGCAGAGGGAATCCCATGCACTGTTTTTTTTTGTAGAGGGAGAGCACTCACCAAAGCCCATGCACATGCACTTAATGCTGAAGATCTAGAAGCTACCTCTAGAGATATACCGATAATTATACTGTTTGCTGGAGTGGCTGTGGGCAGTTTTCAGGTAAATTACGGGTCTGTGTGTTTTAGGCTTTTAGCATTATTCTGCTCATATATAATCTACAATTCATAAATCACACTCATTGCTCTTCTTTCCTTACAGGTCAGTTGGCTCTGACTAGGACATCCTACCGGGTAAAGGGGCATGCTTTTCTCGGCCTGAGAGGCGTCCACGTCGCCCCTTTTTTTGGCCCCGTTCGATCCCGCGCTGCTTTGTGCCGACGCCGTGCGATTTTTTTTGGTTTCGCGTGCCTTCGCGTCGTTGCTGCTTGTCTTGCTTTCGCTTCTTCTACGCCTGCTGGCCTCTTCTGCTTTTTTTCCCTCTGCGTTGTGAGAGAGAGAGAGAGCGGAGGGACTTTTCATTGGATCCTTCGCTTTTGGGGAGGAAGGAAGGAGAAGGTCTCCGTCTCCGTACTTGGTTGGAGACGAGGAGGTGAGGAGGATATGTTCCCCCCTGGCCTGGTCCACCACCGCCCGGACGGCCCGGCGCCCGACGACGCGCCGCGCTCCGGCAGAGCAAGCGTGGGCGGCGGGCCAAGCCTGGTGCTGATGGTGGACCCCAAGCCCCGGCTCCGATGGATGGTCGACCTCCATGAGCGCTTCGTCAACGCGGTAGCCCAGCTTGGCGGGGTCGAGAGTGAGATGCTCCGCTCCCCCTCTCGCTCTCCCATTTTCTCCAATCTTGATGCTTGATGCTCTCCAGTTCGGGCATAGTGTGGCCATTGGAGGCCCAGCTCGGCGGGGTCGAGAGAGATGCCCCCTCTCATTTTCTCCATGCTTGATGCGCTCCAGTTCGGGCGTAATGTGGCCATTGGAGGGCAATGTGTGGTTGGTTGGTGGGTGGGTTTCTTGGTTGCTAGCTGTGGCGTGTGGCCGCGTGCTTTGCTTCTTGCGAGGACGGATTTGAGCGGCATGTGAGGCTCTTGCTGGTTTCGGAGCAAGGATTTAAGCGGGACTGGGGATGCTTGTGCTAAAATTTTAAGAAATTTTGTATTTTTTGCTCATCATGTTTGGGTCGTGCAGCAGAACCCCTGTGATCTTGCTGGTTTCAGAGCAAAGATATGTAAGCTGGATTGGGGATGCTTGTGCTAAATTTAAGCAAATTTTGTATTTTTTGCCCATCATGTTTGGGTCGTGCAGCAGAAACCTGGTGAAATGCGTCGCGCTGTTGGAAGAAGAGCGTCGTGCATTTGCACTTAGGAAAATAGATTTATCGTGCTCTTGGTTGGTATTGGACTATTGGTGTATGCATGACGGGTTTCGAGGGGAACGTGTGGCCATTGTTTGCTTTGGAGTTGGGAGGAGATGTGTTTTGAGAAGGCTATGTGATTGATTTCTGCTGTGTTTTGGAAGGTTGTGGCCTTTCCTTTCTTAGTGAAGGGGTACCTCAACTGGTGCGGCACGAGCCGGGATGCCAATGAGAAGCTCAAGGACTCCAACGCGCCAGTGATCGGGATGGTGCTGCAGAGGAGCCACATTGTCACCGGGCGAGGCAGGATCATCCCCGGCCGATTGCCGTGCCGCAGAAGCTTGATCTGCCATACATCGTCGCGCTGCCGCTCGTGTTCCAGACGACGGAGGAGTGGCTTAACATCACCTTTGGTCTGCACCCGATTCAGGTGGCGCTGCAGGTTGCGCTCCCGGAGCTTGACGGCGGGATGGAGCCCATCGTGTTCGCCGACTGCGACCCGAGAACAGGCAAGCCACTTCTCCATCCCAATTCCATTCCTCTTGGTCTTGTTTGTTTGCAGGGTAATAGTTGGTAGTTTTGTGCCCATACATCATGTTCTTCAAGCTGACAGGGAAATGTTTCTTCTTGTGTTTGATGCAGGGAAGTCACATGCATTGCACAAGAGGGTGGAACAGCGCTTCACGAGAGCAATCGGGTGGGCAGAATTGAAGAGGAAAAACAAGGTATGTATTTCTACACAGTTGCTGCATATTACTACTGTGCAGCTTGCACTGTTTTTGCTGAAGAGGAAAGGCAACAAAATGTCACATATAAAATGTTCTGACGTCCATCTCTCCTTGAGATTTTTTGGGGGAAATTTATGATTACATGGTAATAAACATATTAGCTCAACTACTTCACTGTCATGCTGAAAACCGGAACTCCTCAGTCAGTTGATCAATTAATTCTTCCATCTTGCGCCCTTCATCCGCTCAAAATTTCCTTACTCATATCCGCAAGCCTGCTATGAGAATCAAATGTCAAATAGATGACAAAAACTTCAATGCATCCCTGTAATGCATACGATCACAGGAAGTTCATTGAAAATTAAGAACAGATTGCAAGGATTAGCTGCCAACTGACTGAAATTATAATCCTTCAAATGAAGCAATAAATCATGTTAGGACAAAATTCAATACTTTGGGTGCATAATCCTAAATTCAGATTATGTGCTACAGTCTGCACTTTCATGACAAATTCCAAATGGATGAATATACTGATACTCATTTCTCAATTGTTCTATGTATCAGTTGGCAGCCTCCTGATAATCCGTACAGGTACTTCCTTTTGCAAATGCATTTTATAGAGGACTATGTGATCTCATATCACCATCTTGGCTGAGCTTATTTAATGCAAATGAATTTAATCAGGTTATTGAAACTGACATTTCCCTTTTTTGATGATACCGAGAATAAATTTGGAATACTGGAACATAAAATTATAATTTCAGATATCAATATTTAAAATCAACTATTTCGAAGTTCACGTATTATGCTAGAATTTTGAAATCATTTTTTTATTTATATAGTACAAATGATTTGAAGTTCAAATTTGAAAATGGGTGCATAGAGCACCATTTCACACGTGTTAAATAAACTAACTTCAATCTGCCAAAAACCCAAACATACAATTAATGTATTTGACAAGTTCTAAAAATACTATGACTGCTGTGTAGTGCATGCTATTCCCACTATCCGTTATCGTAGTTGCAGTTTATTAGCTTGCTTTTGCTCTGTGGTATAGATTTTTAAAAATGGTACCGTGATAGTCCACAATCTACGTATACTGTTCACACAGTTCCAAGTACCTGCTTACACATTGCTTTCTTACAAAACATACATACTGAACATCGTACAAAAGATAGTTACTGCTCCACTTAGAAATATTTTTTTGCTCAAACGTATGAAAAGGAGCCCCAAATGTTGTAAGTACTTACTGTTGTTGGATTCGACGCTGCTATGTACTGTTTTCCCCCATTCTTACTCCATCTTTACTAGCTTCTGTCTCACTGCACTTCCTCATATTTGCTATCTTTGTATGTATTACACTTCAGTTCAGTCCCGTAGCACCCTACCTGTTTAGGACAGTTAGCATAGCCATTTTTTAATATATATATAACATAGGTTGTCTATATCTCACGCAAAATGTTCTTTCATATTTCTAGACATCACACCTCGGCACGTTTTTGCTCTTACATACCTTACTAATTATTTTGGTTAGTTGCTGATCGCATATCAATCTGTACCATCTCACTGTGTATACAGTATTAATAGGCTAATATAGGTTGTCTATATCTCACGCAAAATGTTCTTTCATATTTCTAGACATCACACCGATGGATAAGTCTTTAATGTCGGCTTTGACTAGCATCTTAGCGACTTTAGACTAGCATCTTAGCGACTTTTGACTAGCATCTAGGGACAGACATCTTAGCGACTTTAGACTAGCATCTTAGACTAGCATCTTAGCATATGCTTGGTACGGTTAGCGACCTATAAATTTGTATCCCCAACCCTCGAGTTGGAATGGCATTATCTTGAGAAATAAACAAAGAAAATTGCCTCATCTCCAAGTGTCATCCTCCGATGTAGAGTAAGGATCTTGCTATCACCAAGTGCAAGAATCCCGACTAACAAGTGGTATCATAGCCGTACTATCCTCGCAACTTTGAGCATCTCTGCTCAATCTCTTCTCGGCCTCGCCTCAAATTGCCCAGCACTGAACAAGTAAAGCGCACTCTCTCTCCACGCAGCGGTTCGGTGTACGCCATGTCCGCATGAGGCGATCTCGGCCTTCGATGCGCCTCGAAACCTGTGGCCAAGAAGAAGTCGAATCATTGTAAGGCAGAACGCGAGCAAGCGCAATAAGCCGAACAGTTCTGGCGAAGAAGCGTCGGTGGCGGCAAAGTAGCGTTGAGCTAAGCGGAGGTGGAAGCGGCAAGGCGGCAATGAGGGCGTGTCTTGGCAAATAATGAGGTCGAGGTTCTGGCAGCGAATGACTCAATGACTCCATCTCGCCGATGAGCAGCCGACGCGACCTGGAGCGGCGGAGAAGGAGAGCGTAGCGAGCGAGTGGCGCGATGGAGCAGCCGCGCCGCCACGAACGGCGCGGCGCCAGAACAGTAGGAGCCCTGGAGCTCTGGAGGAGACGTGCAGCGGCGCAGTCTGGTCGACGGAGGCGGCTGCCTTCACAGCGACGACTCTCTCTCCCGGTTGATGCAAGTGGTCACCAGAGTACCAGTTGTCGTCGAGGCGTCGGCCCCGTGGCCGATGGCCTACCCTCACTAAGACCAACTACGAGTGGGGCTGCGGTGATGAGGTAAAGCTCAGTCGCGGCATATGTGGGATCGCGTCCGGTCGGAGGCGTCGACTCGACCCGGGATCGGCGGGCTGGATGCTCTCTCATCTGCAGATCCACTTGAGATGCGATTCTCGCTACCAACAAGCGGATCGCCAAAGAGGCTTGGGACGCCATCGCTGCCTGCCGCGCGCCGGCGGCATCGCGCCGCAAGTCTACATTGCGAGCACTACGCATAGGAGTGGGAGAATCGGCCTTCAAGCCGGTGAGGGCGTTGATGACTTTGCTCTCCGTCTCAACACTCTGTTCTGCGTAGTTGGTGCAATTCGGCGGCGACACCTCTGGCGAGAGAGGCGTGGAAAGCTCTTCCGCTGCGTCCCCGAAGAAGTACAAGCGGATGGCTCGCTCGTCGAGTCTCTGCGGACCTCTCACGATGACGATCGAGGAGGCGTTAGGTCGCCTCAAGGTCGTTGGCGGCGATAAACCTGGCGTCTCGGGACCCGTTACCATTGGCGGAAGCTCCTCCTCGCTCGGGAAGCGGTGGGTTGCTTAAGCCAAGGTGGCAGAAGAAGAAGCCTTCTTCCACGAAAATGATATAAGCGTGTAAGCGGCGGCAAGCAGCGTAAAACGCCAGCGTAGGGCGAGGACGCGCCGAGGTGATGGCCGTGGGCGCCAGTAGCGCGCTGGCAAGCAAAAGCCGCGAGGCGACTCTTGCCTGCCACAATCGGCAAGCTTGGTCATTGGGCGAGGATTGTCGGCAACCACGACGCGGCGAGCCCACGTCACGCGGAAGGAGGAGGAGGTAAAGCTCTGTTCATTGCTCATCACGAGCATCGAACTACCTCGGCGCACCATGGCGGCTCTCCTCCTCCACCTTGACGAGCCAAGCACACGCCTCCGGCGACGATTCCGAACGCGCACAAGACCGATGGGTGGTGCCTCGACCACCGCGCCACCCACTACATGACCCGGCGGCGGGAGTTCTTCTCCGAGCTCGACTCAGCGCTTCGAGGCACCGGATGCCGTGACGCCTCAGCGAAGTGGAGATCATGGGCGTCGGCTCTGTCGTCTTCGTCGCCAAGATGGCGAAAGCACTGCTCGCGGTGTCTACTACATCCCAGCGTTGAGAACTCCATCATCGCTTGGGGCGGCTAGATGAGAACGGATCGCACGTCGAGATTGAGCACGGTGCTGGCGATGTCTGGGATCATAGTCATGGGCTCCTCGTCAAGGTCAGCGAGAACAACCGCCTCTCGTCCTTCACGCGGTGGCGCAACCTCTTTGTCTTCTGACCCGCCGCGGCGACGGCGCTTGGAGGTGTACGGCGCTGGCACCTCAACTTTGAGGCCACGAGCGGCTCGGCAAAGAAGGAGATGGTCGCGGGGCATGCGCGCGTCGACCACGTGGAAGCGATTCTGCGACACTGCCCTCGCCAAGCTGCGGCGGCTCCTTCTCGCCAGGCGAGCTTCGCGCCAAGGAGAAGCTGGAGTCGTACCGCGGTGACCTTTGTGGCCCCGTGACAGCCCGCTACACTCGAGGCGGCGCTACTTCCTCGCCCTCGTCGACGGCGTGTCCCGCTATATGTGGGCTGTCACCTTTCGGCGTCAAGGCATCCGCGGCGGATGCCATCAAGTCCTTCAGCTGCTGCGAGGCGGAGCGCGCAAACCGGGTCCTACGCGGACAACGGCGTGAGTTCACGGCGGCCGAAGTTCGCGTACATCTGCAACGAGGGATCCATCGTCGCTTCTCGCCAGACACCCCGTGAAGAAACAGCGTCGTCGGCAGCGAACCCGACGGAGTGGTGGCCGCCGCGCATCCTCCCAGCGAGAGGATCTGCGGCATTCTCTTGGGGTGGCGATGATGATCGCCGTTCACTTGCTTAACCGCTCCCCACCAAGGCCTCGGCGGCAAGACGCCATCCTGAGGGCGCGGCGGCGCAAGCCCGCAGCCGACCACCTCCGTGTCTTGGTACGCAGCGCGCCGTCAAGAGCTCAACCACATCGGCAAGCTCGGCGGCCGAGCACGCCAGAGTCTTCATCGGCTCGCGGAGGCGCCAAGGCCTACTGCGTCCTCGATCCTCGACACGGCGTGCGCATCACGCGTGGCGTCGTGTTCGACGAAGCGAGGCGGGCGTGGGACAAGATGGTGGATGACGGCTCGACTCCGACGACCGGCGATTCGTTGTCGACTCGTCCACCGAGGCGAAACCAGCGGCTTCGTCTTCACCGAGCTTCCTACCCCACCGTTCGCCGCCTCCGTGACCTCGCCGCGTCCTTCACCACCGCCACCACTCGGCCCGCCAGCGCTAAACCCGCGCACGCCGCTCGTTTTCCCACACGGCGCTTACTCCTTGGGCAGCGCAGCCGGCCTATGACGAAGCGGCAAAGCAGTGGAGTTCGCCGCTCCATTGTCAGCAGCGAGGATCGCGTCGACGCTTACCACGGCGGCGAGCCTGCCTTCTGCATTACCATGGGCGACCTCTCGGTAAATGCGGTCCAACAAGCTGCGCATGCGACCTCGGTGCGTGCGCCTCACACGGAGCGCAGCGAGCCTCGTTCGCCGAGGCGTGAGGAAAGCAGCGGCATGGCGTGCCGCGATGAGGAGAGATGGGCCGTCGAGCCGAAACAAGACGTGGGGTGGCCGATCTTCCAAATAAGCCGCCACGCCATCTCTCTCAAGTGGGTCTTCAAGCTCAAAAGAAAAACGAGGTGGAGAGGTGATCAAGCACAAGGCTCGTCTCGTGGCACGAGGCTTAATCCGGCGGGGAGGAGTCGACCGACGATGCCTTGCTGGCGCTGTGCGCGGATGGAGTCCGTCGTCTCCTCTCGCCTACGCAGCCCAGAGGGTGGTGCGTCCATCACATGGACGTCAAGTCCGCTTTCTCAATCGGCGACTTGAAGGAGGAGGTCTCACGTCACCAGCGGTATGGATTCATCATCCTCGCAAAAAAGCAAGGTCTCACGCTGCGCAAGGCCCTCTACGGCTGCTGGCGAGCACCATGAGCTTGAACGCCAAGGTGGACTCCACCTCAAGCAAATGGGATTCAGCGAGCGCCACGAGGTCGCGGTCTCTGCGGCGAAGCAAGGAGGCAATGCCTACTGGTAGGCGTCTCGTCGACGACCTTGTGATCACCAAGACCAAGGAGAAGGAGATCGAGGTGTTCAAAGGCGGAGATGAAGGCCACCTTCCGCACCCTACCTGTTTAGGACAGTTAGCATAGCCATTTTTAATATATATATAACATAGGTTGTCTATATCTCACATAAAATGTTCTTTCATATTTCTAGACATCACACCTCGGCACGTTTTTGCTCTTACATACCTTACTAATTATTTTGGTTAGTTGCTGATCGCATATCAATTGTACCATCTCACTGTGTATACAGTATTAATAGGCTAATATAGGTTGTCTATATCTCCGCATTGTGCGAAATCAAAGAAAATTGCCCCATCTCCAAGGGCACCTCTCAGGAGAGTAAGGATCTTGCTATCACCCGCAAAAATGTTCTTTTCATATTTCTAGACATCACACCTCGCACGCGTTTTTGCTCTTACGTACCTTGCTAATTATTTCGTTTAGGTGCTGATCGCATATCAGCTGTACCATCTCATTGTGTATACAATGTTAATAGGCTATACATTACACAGGATGTTGCTCAGTTCATTTAGATAGTTTTCTATATTACTTAGATAGTTTCCTATATTACTTGTTTTGCCTTTCAGAAACTGCAGAGTTCATAAGTCATGCAATGATCACCATGCTATAGAATTTTTTGCCGATATACAGTAAAACTAATCGACAAACTCCCATCATTTTCATATGACTGTACCTATGTGGTAGCATCATTATAGCCCAATATATATTCCTACTATCTACATGTTGCTATCACATATGTACATTCATATTATTCAACAGGTATACATCTACTTCAAAACCAATCAGGTCCATACCAGAAAAGTTCTGTAATTGTGCTCTTAGTGACAGCCATGAACATACTATTGCTTTGATTTAACACCCCTCTGTTTTACCTTGTGTATACCATTATAGATTTTGCTGCTTCTTGCAGCTCTCGGTGTACACCATCTGTAGGTATCGCTGATGTTACATCTACAAAGAAGGTATGTTCAGCGAAAAAATACAACTGATTTCCGGTATATTTAATATACTAGCCTATCGAATCGTTTATGATCGTTTCTCTTTCAACATAGATTCATGTCTACAGCCCTCAGGCATCTTATACAGTTATATTTTGCTCTTTTTGCAGCATCTCCTACTCAACATAATGCAAACACATACCTTTTGTTCTTCTCCTATCGCAGACATCTGTGTAGTTTCCGATCTATCGGCATAGCATCTGAAGTGTCTGCTCTATGTTAATGTCTTAGTATCATGTAATATATGTATGACTATGTGGTTGTATCTTCCCTACAAACATGTGTTGTCTGGATTGGTCTGCGCTCAAGATACACGTTCTCTCCTTTTACCAGCTCCAATAAATTATGCTGCTTATTGGTTGATCATCACTCTTTATTTTTCCTTACTGTGGACTGTCTTTGATCATCACTCTTTATTTTTCCTTACTCACTGTGGACTGTCTGCTGTTTTTCTTATCCTACTAGACGCTGCAACATGTCAAGAACCGTCCTCACATAAATTAGTCCAATTCTTCATCCACTCGATTTTCTCTGCGCACAAGGTGTGCACAGGCATCTAGTTAACATTTACATCCTCGAGATAGCGGCGTTCTGTAGCAGTGGCGTACATTTCGTTTAATGTTTCTGAATTTGCTGTCCAATTATACAGCAACCTTGTCTATGTTCATTGGTCCGTCTTCCTGATTTACTTTCTCACATATGTTCTTCCAGCCTTGCGAACCTATTCCTGAACTTGCATCCTCCACTCTGCAGAAAAAAAAAATGCTTGGTGGATTCATGACAGAAAGCTTCTCTGAGGTCGCTGCCGTAAGGGTTTTGATTCTTGTGTAAATCCTCGCTGCTTGGTTCGTATGGAAAGAGAGGAATGACAGGGTTTTCAACGACGTAGAAATGGCACTCAATCAGCTTCTTGTGGCGATACAGGAGGAATGCGGGCAATGGCAGCTAGCCGGAGCAAGATGTCTACAGGAGCTGTTTCAGGGTCGTCCAGGTCGCAATTCCATTCCCGGTGATAGCTAGCCCCAGATCTTAGTGCTTACTTTTTTGGTTCTGTTCCTTTCCTTTTCTTCTCTTTCCTTTGCCTAGAACCTGTTTTCCTTTTGGTTCTTGCTGTTTGGTGGTTGTATCCTTAAACTGGCTTTCTAACTCAATGGAATAACACACAAATCTTCTGCGTGTTCCCGAAAAACACACACACCAGGACTGACAAAACAAAAATGAAAACTCTACAATACCAATTAATTGACCCAAGCAAATAGATTCACCTCCTAAAGTGCTTGTTCCATACCGTCCTAAATTGGCCCAAGCACATAGATAGCTTTGTACCAATATAAACAGGAAATCCAGAAAGGACAGAAATCCTGCTTGCTCCAAGCAACAGCATGGCGTTGGGAAGCGCCACATAGATGACCATTTCATGCACAGATCAACTAGTTCTACCAGCCAAAATAAGGCAACCCTGCAATTTTGATATTTCTAATAAGAGATTGGGTTTTGCCACTCGATCCTCAAGTGCACCTATTTGTAGTGGCAGATCCTCAATTTTCCCTTCTAAAAATCAATATAAAGACAAATATTCCGTAGCAATTCTACTAATTCCGGTTTCCATGCTGAGATCACGGCCGACACACTAGCATTTTCCTCCATGAATCAATAAGAGACACCTTTGCAGGTCCAAACCAATCCAACCCCCAACAACAATTAAAATCACAAACGGAATTCCCGGTTGTTTTCGCTACTCGCCTGCTTCTTCCCGAGGAAGACGGGACACCGGCAAAAGAGCGCCAAATGAGCAGCGCGATGAGATCCGAAAGAAATAGGTGACCGGTCTCGCGGCCTACGCTCGGACGGAAGCACAGTAGTGCGCGGCATCCCAGCCAGCGTCGCCGCCTCCCACACCACAGGGAACCCCAAACAAGCTTTGGCGAGAAGCACCACGTAGCACTGTGCCCACACAACCATACCGCGGGCCTCGCCGAGCAGAGTAAGGGGCCGCAAGAGAAGGAAGATTCCGGCCCAATAAAGCACTGTAGGTCGCATCAACCGGCTACAACACCAAACGCTCGACCGGGCCGGGCCGTATAGGAAGGACGACCGGAGAAGGCCTGTTACTGCACATAAGTCGGCCCATGCACGCGCCACATCAACCCTAGAATCGATCTCAGCCGTAGCGTACGTGATAAGGGGAGTGATCGAAGTATTTGCCGCTGCTCCCCTGCTTCTCTAAATAATGCCGTCTAGCATTGCGACGCGCGCTGGCTGCAAAAAAAAAAAAACTCTCGCTCGATCTATCAATCACCGGATTGATCATCGATGGGATCTCTACTGTCGACGATAGGATCTCTACTGTCGATGGGGAGGGTGACGTCGGAGGAGTATGATCCCCCGCTCGGGCGGCCCTTTCGGCCGCTCTTTCGGCCGTTCTTCCTGTACGACCTGCCCCGCGAGGATCTAGTACGACTGCAACGCCAGGTCGACGACAGGCGATTTCTCTTTCAGCATCGACACCGCCGGCCTCACCGCGGGATTGAGGACCGCCGGCCCGAGATCTCAGAAGAGTACGTGCCCCGATCCCATCCACCATCATGTTGCTCATCGATCGATCTTAATTTCCGAATTTCCGAATCCCCGATTGGAGGAACTTGGACGAAGCGTCTCCTGAGCCGCTCCCAACGAGCGACTCAGGAGGCGATCCACCGCCCACAGAGAGAGTCCCCCTATCCCAGATCTGGTTTGAAGCCTCTCTCCCAGACAGAGACGGATCTAGGATTTGATCACATCTCAGACTAAATTATAATAGGCTAACATCTTAAAACTAACGCTAGTTTCTACTCATACTAAGACATAACAAAAAAATAAGTCACAAATGCTTCATTGATATGAAACTTTACCAAAAATACTTCAACATAAAATATAATAAGAAAAACATGGTAAAACTTAAATAATATAGCATCTAAGTATCTTAGAGATACAAATTGAGTACATAAATAACGACGATTTCATCTTTAATCTAGTCCACTATTTCTATGTCAATAGTTAGACAAGTACCATAATCTACAGAAACAACATAAAAAAATAAATCAAACATACGACAACATAAAAAAGATTATGAATAGAAAAAAAAAATCCACCCAAAACCACATCAAATTCAAATGTACGAATTTCAGCAATTCCATTTTAACACACCCAAATTAAATTTTGGTGTAGAACTTTCAACTGATATAATCTAAATGTGTGTTCAACAATCGTGCTAAAAGAAAAGGAATATCCAAAGGTAATGTCCTAAAACAAGTATAAAATATCATAAAGACGAAACTACGCGAATCTTTCAAAGAAACACATTGCATTACATTACTAGTTCGATATACACGGCCCAATCGACACAAATCAATTTCTCTCTTGATCCTTTGGAATCCCAATGCCCGGGTTGGTGCCTTTACTAATCTCCCATCGATTTGACTAGTGCCGGCACTTGCAGACTCACCTTGGCGGGCATTTTCCCTTTCGCGGCAAGCGAAGCTCTCCGTCGGTTTGTGCCTCCGGCCGCAACCTCCGCCTCCATCCTCACTGACCCTACGGGAAGAAGAAGAAGAAAGAGAGGGTCGAGGCGTAAGAAGCGAGACAAGAAGAGGACTAGAGGCGAGGCCGAGGCGAATGGAGGCGGGAGACGAATCGGGCGGCGGGGGTTTGGCGGCCTCGTGGCCGAGCTGGCTCCTGGTCCACATTACTCGGTACTAGAAAAGTAGCAACAACAATCTTGTCGCTTGGTTATTGCGATTCTTGGCGAAGATAGGAGGAGAGGAGGGAAAAGGTCATGCCAAATCGCCGCGCCATTTGGCGGCAGTTAGGTTTTAATGAAGGGAAGAAGGATGTCGCGTGTTGTTGGTGATGTTCAGTGCAGGTTTTCTTGCTTGCATGGCGATGGTAGTAGGACCTAACCGACCTAGAAGAACGAGGTTTCTTCCCTCCACGCTGGCGTCGGGCGTGAGGGGCTGAAGGAGGCGGGAGGGCGGTGGCGGCCGTGGTGAAGTTCGCGAGAGCCGAGGGCGCCGAGAAAGCCCCAGAGCTGCCGATGGAGTGGGGGAAGCCAGGAAGGGGATTAGGTCTGGTCACTGGCTCACTGCCTCACGCCGCCCTCACTGGTGGCCTGGATGTGGATGGAGTGGCCGAGTGGGGGAAGGAGACGTCAGCGTGTGGGCTGGGCTGGGCGGCTTGGATAGTTGGATGGCTGGGCCTCGGGCTAAATGGCTCCATCTACTGTTTTGGTCTATATGTAAAAAATTTTTTACACTGCTATTTTTTTCTGGACCTCGGGCTATAGCCCACTCTGCCCGAGGCCCAGATCCGCCCCTGCTCCCACATCTGATTTTGGTTGGGGCTCTCCCAACTGTCTGACCCGTGCCGGTGCCGGAGACCGAGGCTCGTCTCCTCCTCGGATCTAGCGCGTCTCTACTGCCTCTGTTAGGTATCTTCTGCTTTGTTTTTCTCTAGTCCACTTAGTTGTTTCGTCTCTTCCAAAGCCGCGTTTGGTATCGGCAAGAGCGGCAACCAGATAACCAGGTCCAGCTGGCTTGATGCGGATGGGCGGCATTGTCGTCCTCGGCTGCTGAGCGGCGGCCGTCGAGCCGGTTGCGTGGCAGGGCCACAAACCAGTGAGTTTTGGTGCTTAACGGTCGCTTGTGGAGCGGAGGTCTTCGTGTCCGACGAACGCTGGCGAGAGTGGTTTACTCGCTGGTCTGAAGCCAGGTTAGCGAGACCTTAGATCCCCTTCCTTCGGTCTCCTCGCTCTCTTGCGGCGCCTTTCGCTCTCCTCCAAGCTCTTTTGTGCTGCTTCTGTTGTATCTTGTTTCTCGTCGCATTCAGTGTAGTTCGCTGCAGCTACACCTGGCTTCCTTGCCCCTTTGCCTTTGTAACTCTTGACCATACGGCTCCTTCACAAGAGCTGTCGATTCAGGTCTTATATTGTCTTTGAGTAATCAACTTAATTTCAAGAGGGGATCTTCCCCTCTGTCGATTCTTCGGGAAAAAATTCCGAATCCCCCACCATACCGAATGGATCGAGTAATATATAGCATTCCACGCATGTATATGTATTAGCTAATATTGAGACTAGTAAGTCGTCACTTGCAATTGCAGGGAACGCGACGCCTCTATCATTCACCTTGTCCGCGACGCTCTCCGCCATTACAATGCCAATACGCACGTAAGAATTAGAGATCGATCAAAGCATGCATGCATCGATGATTTATTTATTAATCCCCTCCGTCGCAAATACACAGATACATGTCGATTTGGAATACATGCAGTCAATTTTTTAAAACTTGATCATTGATATCTTTTTAAATACTTATATTAGATAAACGAAAATCATATATTTAGATTTGACTCAAAAATTACTTTCGTAATATTATAATTTTATTGGGTTTTACAAATATATTACAATAGAAATTAGTGATCAAAGTGGTGTTTTGGAGACCACATCAATCTTCAAAACGATATGTTTTTGTGACCGGGCGGAATATCTACCAACAGAATGCATGTTACTGAAATATCTCTTTCAGGGTGCCGAGTTCGATCTTGTCAAGCCTTTGATGGCTGCCTGCGTAGGTTTCAGACGCGAGATTTGGTGCCATGTCAGCTTTTTGGCTCGCAGGAGGAACACTGGTACTGCGAATGCTAGCCCACCAGCTGAACCAGGTGATTCCAACGTAAAACAAAGCCGCAAACGAAGCTCCCGCAGGCGCAGGAGCAAGGCTGGTTCTCCACCAGAACCAACTGATACCCCCGGCGTCAAGCACTTCTTCGCGGAGCTACACTGTGACCGCTTCCGCACACCAGTTGTTGAAACATGCACCACCATCGGTAAGTTACTGCCATTGTTTGGTAACGTACGTTTTAGCTCTTATATGTGACATGGATCCTAATTGTGCCCTTTTTCTCTCACTATCGACAGAGAAGTCACCGGGCCACTTCAAGACTAGGTGTGCATTTTGCCCCGGTAGCTTTGAGATTTTGCACCCCAGCGACGGGAATTTTGTATGTGGAAAGAAGGGCCAGGAAAAAAAGTATTTCAGGATGATGAATCTACTTGAGAAGCCATTCACATGCCCCAGCGGCGAAGCCGGCAATGGGCCACGTCTGATAGGTGCCGAAACTAAGTTAAGATAGACATACCAAAAATCTTTTGCTATCCAAATGCTTAGTGGTATGGCACTAGATTTGATTACCAGGCAAATTCACCCTATGACTTTTCATATGGATTAAATTTATGTAGAGTCTTCTTTGCTTGAGTTGTGCTCTCTATGGTTCGAGGGTTGCTGCCAGTTGCATTATCTGAGAAATAATTGCGCAAAGCTGGCTTCTCTATTTTTGCAAATATATGAACAAATCAATAATCACTGATCAAACAAAATTGATATTGTCTATTCACTCTATTTGACACATTCACACCTAATTAAAAAAATAGCGAGAAGTAAGAAGCTCACATTTGGAAATAGGAATTGCAATTTGCCCTCCCAGCGGTTGCCGCTGCAGGTCCCGCACTCTTGCCCTCGCCCACTGTTCCAAGCCGTGCTGGTGCGCCCTCCGCCCTCACCATCTGTGGCCCGTGCCTCCCACCTAGTCGTCGCTAGCCGTCACCGCCACCGCCACCGCTAGTCTCTGGGTTTGGACGTGGCAGCGGCTTGGCGCTTCGCCACTTGCCTATGGTGGGCGACTAGGAGTGTGGCTCCCTCAATCCATCTGACTCTTTTCACTAGACAGTAAGGTGCCTCTAAGTAGACCTGTTCAAACCCTGGATTGTGCTGGGCTTCGAACTGGGCCTGAAAAAGCCCAGTCCTAAATGGGTAGGCCCAAGCCTGGCTCGGTCCGACATAGGCTGGCCAGAAGCCCAAATTTCATGTTTTCCCTATGAAATAGTATTATTTTAATTTTTTGGAATAAATATTAATATTTAATTTGTTTCAAGAATACAATTTTTTTTATTTTTACTATCGGACTTTTTCAAGCTTCTGCTGGACTTTCAGACAAAAAAACAAGACTTGAGCCCAACTTCAACTTCGGCCCCAGCCCAGCCCAAGACCAAAAAAATCAGGTTGGGCCACCAGACAGGCTCGGGCTAGGCTGCCTATGAATAGATCTACCTTCTGGGCTTCAACAAGCACTGGAAGGCTAGCAGCCAGCTGGCGAACTCCAGTCTAAGATGGCCCAGCCCGATGGTAGGGGGTCCCAGCCTCCCAGGAGTCCGGAAGGAGACCGGAGAACATACAAACGGACAGTGGCTTCACCATTGCGCCGAAGCACTATGATTGATACACACCGTTCACGGAGTGAGAGCGCTGTTGGAGCTGGATGGCAGAGGCGAGGCGAGGTGAGGCGTGGCGTGGGCACGCAAGGCCTGGATCACACGGCTAACTCGCAAGTGGAACCGACTAAACACACTTGTACACGCACAGACACCAGAGGCGGTTCTACATGGGTCCAAAATCGTTTTGCCTCATCAAAATCCACGTACGCTGATACACATAGGTGTGCACATTACATCCGCACATATGTGATAATATGTATGACGATCCTAGGTCGATTTTATTTTAGATCCGCCACTAACAGTAACAGGTGTCTTCGTCTAGAAAAGGTTTATATTTTTCTTGGATTTCCTATGGCTTTACAAACGAAGCATTGGTTTGAAAATATGGAGTAGAGCTAAGCTATTGTTTTTCTCGGGGTTAAAGCTGAATGAACAACTTTGGAAAGGTACGTGCGGTGTTGCCTCTAATTCGACTGTCATTAACAAACAGAGATCTGCCCGAAATGGTTTCAGAAACAGAACAAATTAGAGGTGGCTAAATGGGTCGTCTCAGCCGGTCTGATCCGAAGCACGCCACTGTTGGTCCAGTTCGGGTACAACACGGCCTACCATCTAAACATGGTGTGCTGGTCCGGTCCGATGCACACTGTCGTGCTTAGGTCGTTTATTTTTAAATATTCATATGATTTTATTTTGTAGTTTTGAATTTTATATAGTTCATTTTATAAGTATATATAACTTTCTTTTGTTTTTTGTTTTATATATTTTCTATGATTTTTTTTTTACATTTTGTTCAAATTGTTACGCTAAATGGGCCGACACCGACCCGACGAGCTAACCGTGCTCGGGAAGGTTCAATACAACCCATGAGGCTATCGTGTCGTGTTTAGGTCGGTGCCTTAATCCATAGGTTGGCATGACACGGTCTATCTAAGTAACAGGCCAAACTTGCTCGTGCTCGGATTAGGCCGCCCATTTGGCCATCTCCTAGAACAAACAAATTGTTTACAAAAAGAATGGACTAGCTGATGGCACTGGAAACGAATATACGTGTGGAAAATAGAGAAAAAGATGAAGGGGCAATGATTAAAAAAAATATTTGCTTCAAATTCAGCTTATTTCTGTCTAGATCAAATAAAATGCTGACCTAATGACACCCAGATCCTTCTCCACGTGAGAACCCTTTCCCTATCACGTGCTACTGATCAGTACACAGAGGAGAGATAAGGAAGGGGAATAGAAAAGGTAGAGGAATTCGTGAACAGAACAACTTGATTAGGCCTGCATATCTGACGTTAGCTGCAACACCGACATTTGAGAAAGAACAAATGCTTTTACTAGGATTTGGTATCTGACGTTGTCACGTGTCCTCTGCCCTACGTCCACCAGCTAATTGTACCTCCTAACAAACCACGGATCAATAGTGAATAGCCTAGTGAGAACAGAATCAAAATGTAAACTTTTTCCCCCCGGTGAAGTGTAACTGCGTGCGAAGAAAAGAAAGCGTTTGACGCTGCAGCGCATGAGTTTTCCACTTTTCAGCTGGAAATAAGTAACTAAAATCCATCAGTTACTCATTCGAAGAAACTGATATTTGTATTATGGGAAATCAGTTGTAAATGTATCTGTACAGCGAATTCTGACATTCTAGATCAGTAGATGCATGGTCCGTTGCATATGCATCGAGTCATATAAAATAAGTTAGTGGGATGGAGTCGGACAAAAGGTTTAATACCAGGAATATTTAAAAAGTTTCTGAAATACATGTGCCAATGACTAATAGTATTTCCAAATTTATCATAAAATAAGGCCAGCATGGGGTGTGTGTGGGCTGACCACAACCTACCCCACTTGCACCACTACTTGAAAGTTACGTGTTGTATTCGTCCGTTGGTAAACCGGATCATTAAGCTCTTCTTCTGTGATTAGGATAGTCATAGTAACTGACCAATCACTGTTAAATGTTAATTACCACAAATCTTATGGGGAGTACCATTTCTTTTTTACCAACTAGCAAGTGACCCTCACATTTGCGTGTTTTAAAGTTTATAGTATAAAATGATATAACTTAGATGTTTGATGATATATTTACCTATCTTGTAGCTTGTTTAGATTTTTAAGACAACACAAACATTGGAAAATGACGATAAAAATTTGAAAGAAAACACAACTTAGGAACATAATTGAAGTATGAGCTTTGATAGAAGAAAGTCATTGACCATAATAAGTTGTTGGGATTGTAAGAAACGTAACCACTCTCCATCATGCATGGATTATGTAGCTGTATACCCCTATTCTTCCTCTATTAGTTACTTTTTTCTCTCCAAAATATATGTATGCATATTTCCCTCTATTTAATCTCAATAAATATATTGATTATGTTTGCAGCAAATTATGTTATTAGTTTACATAGTATCAGAGTACCTTACACATGCATGCACCGATGCACCATGAGCGACCTACCTTCCCTAGTATGCCAGTTGCTTCACCGAACCATGTGTCTTCTATCTTTTCTCGCCTTCACAGCTTTTTTTGCTTCAACTTCCAATAGCACGCCCAATTCTTGATCGATCACTCTTAGCTGCTACCCTCTTTCAATGCAATACTCTACTATATAGTCATCTTCTGTTTCTCTCCAATTATTGCTTGATGCTAACCGTTGCGATATCAAACAAGCATACGTGTGCAACCGTTGTCGATTCCTGCTGGGGACACCCGTCTGTGAGGACCCGCAAAATTAACCTAAATTAACTAACAGTAATCTGTAATTAGCGATAATTAAAATTCTTTTAATCCAGAACAAATATTAATTTCAAAATTAATATCAAGTGCATAGTCGCTACATCTGGCAACAAGAGGGGTATAAAAATAATTTCTCCAACAGCTTTATCAATCAAGAGTCAATCACAAAAATAAATCCATTGTAGGCATAAATACATTATTAATACAAACTCAAAAATATTTCCACATCTCAATGCCATCAAAGACAACATTGCATAAATCATAGTACAACAAAAAGTAATATATTACTGAACCATTGCTCGCTTCAAAATTAATTACACAACCAATTGCAATGCTTACTACAACAACTAATTAAATCATATATCTGCTTCTTGCATCCTTGTAGCATCAGCCATCTTGGTCACCTTGCACCTTGAGCACCAGTCCATCTCTCGATCCGTTCCCGTCGCTCGTTAGAAAATTAGAAAGCGGTTAGTAAGTTAAAACCGTATGGATAATAGAAAATAGAAAGTAAAAGATTAGAAGAGGCCGTCAGAATTTCTCCGAAGCACACTAGGGCTCCCTGATCAACTCAAGTTAGCCAGCCCCTTGTTTGTCAAGGTACCTAGACTAACTAGAGTTAACCGGCACCACCTTGCTTTCGTAGGTCTCATCATCCGGCGTTTACCTTAATCCGACACCCACATATATTAAAGAACTCAACCACAGAAAATCACGCGCATAGTAATCTCCCAACCACAGACCAAAACGCCCCCAACGAATCTTGCCATGAACATAAGAGCAAGGGCAAAATAGTCTTTGTGTTTGGGCAAGAGGGTTTATAACCAAAGCCACCATAATGAGGAGAACCATTCACAAGCCATTTTTCATCCATCCATCAGCCAGCAAGCACAAGCAAAGCACAACAATACATCCCCCCTCCCATTCCTTTTAACCAAAGGCAAGCAATGCCATCGGCCTCACCAAACAAGTGCAACCACAGAAAGTAGAGGAAGGGATCAAGAGGAGGAAGCAAGCCAGGACTTCACCAACAAAGCCGAAGCCTGCAGCCATCAAGCACGCAAGGAGGAGAAGAACACCAGCTTGAAGCCGGCGCTACCATTCCCCTTTCCCAGACCTCAACATCCACAGAAAGTAATCCACAATAGCACCTCAGTAAACACACATACACATTCATCATTCACATAGCTCTCAGTTCATCACATCGCGAGCAAGGAGCAAGAGGAGAGCATTAGCATGACCGAACACGCCATCCTCATTTAAAAGCTAACGGATCGGGTAAACCCCAATTCAACCCACTAGCAATACATCATCAATATCCTCGGCATCCATCCATCATCACTAATCATCTCGAGCAAGAGGAGGATTGGGATTAGAGAGTAAAGGGAGGTTACTGCGAGTTAACCTCGGCACCACCACCACCACCATCATCAGTAAGCACCTCCATCTCCAATCAATCTCGTTAGCATGCATACCTAATTTGAATCATCAAGCAGAACCCACATCAGTAAAATGGAATCAACATAATAAATTGAATCAACCAAATCTGGTAAATCGGAGTTAATCGGAGGGTTAGGGAGGTAAGAAACCGGGCGAGTAGGCGAGGCGGCGGCCGTGGGCGGCAGGCCAGCGAAACCTGGGCAGTGGCGCTGCCTCGGCGCGCCGATGGAGAACGAGGAGGGACCGAGGCAGAGCTGCAGACAATGGCCGCCGGCGCTTCGAGGCGGAGGACCGGGAGCCAGGCGGCGGTCGGGCAGGGCCGACAGCGGCTTGCGAAGCGAGCCAGGCGGCCGGCAGCAAGAACCAGGCCTGCAGGTGGCGGTCTGGACAGTCGGCGGCGACCAGGGAACCGGGAGGCCAGGCGGCGCGCAGTGGAACAAGCAGCGCTGGCGCGCCTAGAGCGCCGTCTTTGTGGCGGCGGCAGCAGCATGCAGCCCATGCCGAGGCAACCACAGGCGGCGGGCTCCATGGCGGGTCGGCTGGAATCACCCGTGGCGGTTTGAGGTAAGAAGAGAGAGAGAGAGAGAGTGAGTTGGGGAAGGTGTTGGGGAAGGAAGAAGGCGATGGGTTGGGGGCTTATGTGTGTGTGTGTGCTTGTGTGTGTGTGTGTGAGAGTCTGGGTGTGTGTGTGTTTGTGTGTGTGCGTGGGTGTGTTTTGAGAGAGAGAGAGAGAGAGAGAGAGAGAGAGAGAGATTAGTGGTGGGTTAAGAAAATTAGAATTTTCGTTAGGGAGTAACTAAGATTTGTTTAGCCTATATTTATTTCTTTGCGATCTTTGCGTTTATTGATAACCACGGTAAGTTAATTAACGGGTAGCTTTAATCCGTACGATTAAATAACTTAACTTGAATCTCGTCTAATTATCTAATTTGCAATTAACACCGTAAGTTAAAATTGCGGATAAGTCGAATAATTATTAATTACAGGGTTATTAAAATAACTAGCTTTGTGTAGCGACTTTGGCGTTGCGATTAGTTATTCGGGTAAATTATGTTATTTGTTACATTAGTTTAGCGATTAAGCGTGAACCTCGGGTTTCTACCTTAGTGCGCATAGAGAATAGAACGACTACTTGGGAAGAACTAACTTAGTGTAGACCTCGAAAAATGTTTATTTAAATTAAAGCTGTGCTAACAATTAGGAGACACTAACTTAGATATTTATTATATCACTCAACAATCCACTATGTATTTATTTATATTACTATTAGGTACCACCGTTTGCTCTGAGAGACCGAACCGGCCGACGAAGCGAAAGAAATCGGCGAGAGATTAAATCGGCGCCAATCTTTCCTACAACTCTCGAGCAAGCTATCCTCTTGACCATAAACATAGTTAATTTAAATGTAAACCGTATATTGCACTATATGTTTATTGCATCAAAATTGTTTCCTCAAAACTTAAATAAATGATTAAAATAAAAATGATTAGGATGAATATGACTAAGATGAATGTGATTAATATGAATATGATTGAGATGAGAATGATTAAGATGATTATGAAAGAAATGAGAATGAGAAGGAAGGAAAGAAATGAGAATAATTTATGGTGGGTAAAGGGGGCCTGGCGGTGAGCAGCGACGATGATGATGATGATGATGATGAGGTAAGAGGTGGGCCCCTTTTTACATATGGTTATAATATAAGGACAAACAAAACTCTTGCTCGGTCTGAAGCCGTAAAATCCGTACCAACCATTTTCCGTTTAGGCGGGCGAAAAATGCTACCCTATTACGTAATTATGATCTCCTAGCGGGTCACATTGGAGTGTTTGGAGTGCGGAAGGCGCCGGCCCAGGAGGAGTGTTGAGCACGGACGTTGGCGCCTCAACCAACATTTACGGAACTTCGGTGTATGGCGAAGTCGGCGTGATTAAATCGGCACCGACGGAAGGTAATGGGTGGAGACTTAATCACGTAACATGGAAAACATACGTATACGAACTCGAACCGCATCTAAGAAATCTTTGGGGACTGGCTCATTTAGAGCTCGAGAATAATTGTGGGTAAAGTGGTACAAAGCTGCGATGCTATATCAAATCATGAATTCATGCCGGTCTCTGGATTGGAGTCTCTGAGGAACCGCCAGGTCTTTCTTCTCTCCGAGTGACAAGTAGTGTTTTCGATATTAAAATCGCCACCTAATGTTTTAATAAATTATTTTCATAATTGAGATGACTTAGAAAATGTGATAACAACTAGAAATAGTCATCGATGCATTCTTTGCTATTAATGCTTCTTGAGTACATTCGTGTACTCAACCTTGTTAGTATTCTCCTTTGTAGATCCTAGCCCGGTAAGAACTTTCCGAGTGGGATAGCGGACATCTGGTACCAGCATTCTTTGGAGGAAAAGGACCGACTACGGAGGCGAGGCGGCGTCTTATCGACTCGTGGGGCGAATAGAAGGCGAGACTTGGTGTTGGCGAAAAAGCGAGCGTTCCTTTTAGTAGCGTGTAATATTTATATTAGAACCATAGCCTTGCGTGGTTATTCTTGGAATAAAATGTCGATTTCTATCTTATTGTTACTAACTGCGTGACTCGGTAAAGGCTTACTATTACGTTGGAGCGGTGTTTTCTTGAGCAAGCGAATAGTAATCCGTATGCCTAAGTGTGATTACCCATGGGGTAATGACACGAGGCGTCACTGAGTGGTATCGAGCAATAAGATCAAGCCACGCTAATAAAATAAAGCTATGCGAGGAACTTAGGTGTGCTTTTCTCGCTTGCTATATTGCACTAATTATTTTCTTAATTCTCATCTCCATATCAATTTACATTTCCATCTCTTTTCAAAAGTATTATGTTAAAAAGCTTATCTTCCTTAGAGAATGACTGCTAACGTAAAACCCTTCCTTCGTAAGAGGTTTAGGTTCGATTTTGGATCAAGGAGTGCGGGGAAGCGTGTATTTAAATCGTAGGACTTGTGTTGTTAATTCTGTTAATTAACTTTGTCGGGCTAGTAATTCAACTTAGGGTAGAATGCTTGAGAATATAGGTGTTGGGGTATCAACATAAGATCTTAAGTTACATGCAGGGGTTAGAGGCATGTAGTAGCAACTCTGGCGTGGACCATGCTTCTCCAATCTCTGGATAAGTTTGGACCATACAGTTAGCTTTCTCATCTTTTCATCTATATCACCAAAAATGACACATCGACAATCAAAGTCACCCATAACTACTTAAAGAAAATAAAGATAATGGTGACGATGTAAAAATATGTCTTATCCCATTTACGCACTTGATTTTCCGGATGAGTGGTCCGTGGCACTCGGCGTGTAGCTCTGGCGTATCGAGGCGAAGTCTGGCGTGCTCGAGAATGAGCCTGGCGTTTCCCAACACGCTTGATTAGGCGGTCTCGAAGCAGGATCTCGGCGTGCACAGGCGCGTGGATCGAGGTAGTGTAGAGTCGCACTCGAGGCAAGCTCGGCGGTCCCAAACACGTGGTTTGGGCGGTCTTGAAGCAGGATCTCAAGCGTGGTGAGCACGAGACTCAGCTAGAATAGGATTTGGATCTTTTTGCATCTCCTTGTTTCTTGGTGTTATTTGACTATCTGTGTATGGCATAATACAACCCACCCGCGAGTTAACTCTGTCAGACAAATACAATCACTCCTTTCCTACCATAAGTTACTGCTGAATTATTAATAACTAATGTAACCAGCAAAAGAATCACCTAAAAATATAAAGTGCTATAATTACAACAATTAATGCAACCATCTCTAAACTCTCCCCTACAGGATGGAAGGACAAGGAAATGAAGAACGAAGATTGGGACTACAATCAGAACTCCCACCCCAGGACCCACCAACAGAAAACCCACCAGTGCACATTCAAGAGACAACCGCGGGCCAACCCATAACTACCGCAATCCCCACAGCTAATCAGTCATCAACCACCAGAGTAGCAGACTCAGTAGAAATAATGATGGAGGTAATCAAATACCTAGACAGCTCCAGAAGGGAAGCCCAAGAAAGTCACAACCGTTTTCTGGAAGCCTTGTTAACCCGAATAGCACCTACTACTTCTCAACCGGAACGCGGAGTGAGTTTGGATGATTCCCTTCAAACTCGCCCTACCCTTTGTTGCTAAACGACCATTCAAGCGCCACCACCACCAACTTGTCACAAGAGAAAGCGGTGGAACAAGAGCAAGATGTTGTAAGGAACTCCAAGGCGTCGTAGTTCAATCTCCACCCATCCAAGCACCAACATCGACTCTTCGTCACGATTTGGGATTAACCCCATGTCCACCGATGAGGCATTTCAAGATAACCTTGGTAGCCCACCCCAAAATAATGAGACCTCAAGGACAAAAGAAAGATGTTACAATTGTCACGATATGGGACATTATGCTGTAAGTGCCCGCGAAACCTAGCAACTACCCTTGACAACTTTCCGAAACTACATTGATCGCAACCATAACACGAAGCGGTGGTAGAAACAATAGAATGTACTTGTCACGATTACAAAGATCTGAAATTTAGGCGTGTCCATGCCTCAAGAAATCATCTGTTTTAAGCTGTCAAAAAGTGAGCCCTTTGTGCCAACAATTGCCCACGGGAGAAGCTAAAACGACCCATGATCCATCACCCAACCATAGACTTCGTTCATACATGCCACCGCAACAACCACCAATATATGGACCATCAAACGCGACCCTTCAATTCATCCTTCCAGAGATCCATAGCCCAAAGACAACCAATGGCATTCACCCTAGATGTGCAAAGTGTAGAAAAGCGCCACTGACGGAGGATTGCACGAGAGGCACAGATGCATGCTATAATTGCCGACAACCCGGACATCGTAAGCTCAACTGCCCTCAACCGCGGAGAGCGTCTGGAACCCCACCACCACGAGCATTTGTGCCAAGACCACCTACTCAAGCACCACCACAGATCACCCATATGAAACCAACGAGGCAACCAACCCGTCAAGAAAGGAGGTGGAAGAGGGCCATACGCCTAACTCACATATTTGTCAAACAAATCGAAGAAGTACAAGATCACGACAACGGTACACTATTCTCTCAATCTTCATGAGCATTATTCTTTTGATGCATTGCTAGTGAAGAGCAATAGAAATGTGGAGCCCTACCGAATCCGACACGAAGACCCAAAGATAAGAAGCAAGACTGCGCCCTCGTACAAGGGCACAAGGGAGGACTCGCTCCATCAGTGAAGCCGCGTCGGAGGACGACGAAGAGCTACAAGAAACCTACCCGAAAACCCCTTCAGGAGAGATTTCAATTTCGAGGACGAAATTTTTCCAAGGGGGGTAGGATGTGAGGACCATAAAATTAACCTAAATTAACTAACGATGTCATAATTAGCGATAATTAAAATTCTTTTAATCGAAACAAATATTAATTTCAGAATTAATATCAAGTGCATAGTCGCTACATCTGGCAACAAGAGGGGTATAAAAATAATTTCTCCAACAGCTTTATCAATCAAGAGTCAATCACAAAAATAAATCCATTGTAGGCATAAATACATTATTAATACAAACTCAAAAATATTTCCACATCTCAATGCCATCAAAGACAACATTGCATAAATCATAGTACAACAAAGAAGTAATATATTACAGAACCATTGCTCGCTTCAAAATTAATTACACAACCAATTGCAATGCTTACTACAACAACTAATTAAATCATATATCTGCTTCTTGCATCCTTGTAGCATCAGCCATCTTGGTCACCTTGCACCTTGAGCACCAGTCCATCTCTCGATCCGTTCCCGTCGCTCGTTAGAAAATTAGAAAGCGGATAGTAAGTTAAAACCGTATGGATAATAGAAAATAGAAAGTAAAAGGATTAGAAGAGGCCGTCGAATTTCTCCGAAGCACACTAGGGCTCACTGATCAACTCAAGTTAGCCGATCCCTTGTTTGTCAAGGTACCTAGACTAACTAGAGTTAACAAGCTTCCACCTTGCTTTAGTAGGTCTCATCATCCGCGTTTACCTTAATCAAACACCCACATATATTAAAGAACTCAACCACGAAAATCACGCGCATAGTAATCTCCCAACCACGACCAAAACGCCCCAACGAATCTTGCCATGAACATAAGAGCAAGGGCAAAATAGTCTTTGTGTTTGGGCAAGAGGGTTTATAACCAAAGCCACCATAATGAGGAGAACCATTCACAAGCCATTTTCATCCATCCATCGACCCGACAAGCACGAGCAAAGCACAACAATACATCCCCCCTCCCATTCCTTTTAACCAAAGGCAAGCAATGCCATCGGCCTCACCAAACAAGTGCAACCACAGAAAGTAGAGGAAGGGATCAAGAGGAGGAAGCAAGCCAGGACTTCACCAACAAAGCCGAAGCCTGCAGCCATCAAGCACGCAAGGAGGAGAAGAACACCAGCTTGAAGCCGGCGCTACCATTCCCCTTTCCCAGACCTCAACATCCACAGAAAGTAATCCACAATAGCACCTCAGTAAACACACATACACATTCATCATTCACATAGCTCTCAGTTCATCACATCGCAGAGCAAGGAGCAAGAGGAGAGCATTAGCATGACCGACACTGCCATCCTCATTAAAAAGCTAACGGATCGGGTAAACCCCAATTCAACCCACTAGCAATACATCATCAATATCCCTCAGCATCCATCCATCATCACTAATCATCTCAGAGCAAGAGGAGGATTGGGATTAGAGAGTAAAGGGAGGTTACCGCGAGTTAAACCTCGGCACCACCACCACCACCATCATCGATGCACCTCCATCTCCAATCAATCTCGTTAGCATGCATACCTAATTTGAATCATCAAGCGAGAACCCACATCGGTAAAATGGAATCAACATAATAAATTGAATCAACCAAATCTGTAAATCGGAGTTAATCGAGAGGGTTAGGGAGGTAAGGAACCGGGCGAGTAGGCGAGGGCGAGGCGTCAGTGGCCGAGGCCGCTCAGCCAATGAGAGGCACGGAAGGTGGTGCCTGCCTCGGCCGCGCCGATGGAGGGAGCCGAGGAGGACCGGAGCCAGAGCAGACAATGGGCAGAGGGCGGCTCGAGGCGGAGGACCCGGAGCCAGGTGCGGCAGGCTGGGGCGGGGGAGGCCGACGGCTGCTTGCGGCGACGCAGGCGAGGCGGCAAGAACAAACAGCAGGCGGCGGTGATCTTGGGCCAGTCGTGCGGCGACCAGGGAACCGGGAGGCAGGCGGCAAGGAGCAGAAACAAGCGCTGGCGCTGGGCAGGCGCCGTCTTTGTGGCGGCGGCAGTGCAGCTGCCGGCCAGGGCGGCCTGGCGGCGGGCTCCATGGCCGGGTCGGCCTGGAATCACCCCATGGCGGTTTGAGGTAAGAAGAGAGAGAGAGAGAGAGAGAGAGAGAGGGAGTGTTGGGGAAGGAAGAAGGCGATGGGTTGGGGGCTTATGTGTGTGTGTGTGCTTGTGTGTGTGTGTGCAGAGTGCTTGGTGTGTGTGTGTTTGTGTGTGTGCGTGGGTGTGTTTTGCCGGCCGAGAGAGAGAGAGAGAGAGAGAGAGAGATTAGTGGTGGGTTAAGAAAATTAGAATTTTCGTTAGGGAGTAACTAAGATTTGTTTAGCCTGTATTTATTTGCTGCAGTGCTGCGTTTATTCAGTAGCTTCTGGTAAGTTAATTAACGGGTAGCTTTAATCCGTACGATTAAATAACTTAACTTGAATCTCGTCTAATTATCTAATTTGCAATTAACCTGTAAGTTAAAATTGCGGATAAGTCGAATAACTATTGAATGCAGGGTTATTAAAATAACTAGCTTTGTGTAGCGACTTTGGCGTTATGATTAGTTATTCGGGTAAATTATGTTATTTGTTACATTAGTTTAGCGATTAAGCGTGAACCTCGGGTTTCTACCTTAGTGCGCATAGAGAATAGAACGACTACTTGGGAAGAACTAACTTAGTGTAGACCTCGAAAAATGTTTATTTAAATTAAACTGTGCTAACAATTAGGAGATACTAACTTAGATATTTATTATATCACTCAACAATCCACTATGTATTTATTTATATTACTATTAGGTACCACCGTTTGCTCTGGAAGAGAACCAAACCAAAGGCGAAGAAATCGGCGCAGAGATTAAATCGGCGCCAATCTTTCCTACAACTCTCTGAGGCAAGCTATCCTCTTGACCATAAACATAGTTAATTTAAATGTAAACCGTATATTGCACTATATGTTTATTGCATCAAAATTGTTTCCTCAAAACTTAAATAAATGATTAAAATAAAAATGATTAGGATGAATATGACTAAGATGAATGTGATTAATATGAATATGATTGAGATGAGAATGATTAAGATGATTATGAAAGAAATGAGAATGAGAAGGAAGGAAAGAAATGAGAATAATTTATGGTGGGTAAAAGGGGGCCCTGGCAGGGGAACGCGACGATGATGATGATGATGATGATGAGGTAAGAGGTGGGCCCCTTTTTACATATGGTTATAATATAAGGACAAACAAAACTCTTGCTCGGTCTGAAGCCGTAAAATCCGTACCAACCATTTTCCCGTTTAGGCGGCGAAAAATGCTACCCTATTACGTAATTATGATCTCCTGGCGGGTCACATTGGAGTGTTTGGAGTGCGAAGAGCGCCCGGCCCAGGAGGAGTGTTGAGCACGGACGTTGGCCGCCTCAACCAACATTTCGGAACTTCGGTGTATGGCGAGGTCGTGGCGTGGTCATCGGCCGACGGAAGGTAATGGGTGGAGACTTAATCACGTAACATGGAAAACATTACGTATTACGAACTCGAACCGCATCTAAGAAATCTTTGGGGACTGGCTCATTTAGAGCTCGAGAATAATTGTGGGTAAAGTGGTACAAAGCTGCATGATGCTATATCAAATCATGAATTCATGCCGGTCTCTGGATTGGAGTCTCTGAGGAACCGCCAGGGTCTTTCTTCTCTCCGAGTGACAAGTAGTGTTTTCAGTATTAAAATCTGCCACCTAATGTTTTAATAAATTATTTTCATAATTGAGATGACTTAGAAAATGTGATAACAACTAGAAATAGTCATCCAGTGCATTCTTTGCTATTAATGCTTGCTGAGTACATTCGTGTACTCAACCTTGTTAGTATTCTCCTTTGTAGATCCTAGCCCAACCGGGAACTTTCCCGAGTGGGATAGCGGACATCTGGTACCAAAGCATTCTTTGGAGGAGAAGGACCGACTACGGAGGCGAGGCGGGGGGCGTCTTATCGACTCGTGGGACGAATAGAAGGCGAGACTTGATGTTGGCGAAAAGCGGAGCGATTCCTTTTAGTAAGCGTGTAATATTTATATTAAGAACCATAGCCTTGCGTGGTTATTCTTGGAATAAAATGTCTGATTTCTATCTTATTGTTCTGCTGCGTGACTCTGGTAAAGGCTTACTATTCGTTGGAGCAGTGTTTTACTGAGCAAACGAATAGTAATCCGTATGCCTAAGTGTGATTACCCATGGGGTAATGACACGGGGCGTCACAGGTGGTATCAGAGCAATAAGATCAAGCCACGCTAATAAAATAGAAACTGTAGCAGGAACTTAGGTGTGCTTTTCTCGCTTGCTATATTGCACTAATTATTTTCTTAATTCTCATCTCCATATCAATTTCTGTTTCCATCTCTTTTCAAAAGTATTATGTTAAAAAGCTTATCTTCCTTAGAGAGACAGCCTGCTAACGTAAAACCCTTCCTTCGTAAGAGGTTTAGGTTCAGTTTTCGGATCAAGGGAGTACGGGGGAAGCGTGTATTTCGTCGTAGGACTCGTGTTGTTAATTCCTGTTAATTAACCTGTCAGGCTAGTAATTCAACTTAGGGTAGAATGCTTGAGAATATAGGTGTTGGGGTATCAACATAAGATCTTAAGTTACATGCAGGGGTTAGAGGCATGTAGTAGCAACTCTGGCGTGGACCATGCTTCTCCAATCTCTGGATAAGTTTGGACCATACCCGTTAGCTTTCTCATCTTTTCATCTATATCACCAAAAATGACCTGTCAGCAATCAAAGTCACCCATAACTACTTAAAGAAAATAAAGATAATGGCTGACAGTGTAAAAAATATGTCTTATCCCATTTCTGCACTTCAGTTTTCCCGGATGAGTGGTCCGTGGCACTCCGAGCGTGTAGCTCTGGCGTATCCAGGAGCGAAGTCCTGGGCGTACTCAGGAATGAGCCCTGAGCGTTTCCCAACACGCGATTAGGCGGTCTCGAAGCAGGATCTCGGCGTGCAGGCGCGTGGATCGAGGTAGTGTAGGTCGCTCTCGAGGCAAGCTCGGCGGTCCCAAACACGTGGTTTGGGCGGTCTTGAAGCAGGATCTCAAGCGTGGTGAGCACGAGAGACTCGGCTAGAATAGGATTTGGATCTTTTTGCATCTCCTTGTTTCTTGGTGTTATTTGACTATCAGTGTATGGCATAATACAACCCACCCGCGAGTTAACTCTGTCAGACAAATACAATCACTCCTTTCCTACCATAAGTTCTTCTTTGAATTATTAATAACTAATGTAACCAGCAAAAGAATCACCTAAAAATATAAAGTGCTATAATTACAACAATTAATGCAACCATCTCTAAACCTCTCCCCTACAGGATGGAAGGACAAGGAAATGAAGAACGAAGATTGGGACTACAATTCGTATATAAATCAATTTGCAAATTTTATTTTATTTAATGCAACCATCTCTAATCCTTTTTTTGGTATTTTACTTTAGAATTAGTATATAAATCAATTTGCAAATTTTATTTTATTTATGTTACGACTTGCATTTTTTGTTAGAATTAGTATACAAATCAATTGCTAATTTATTAATTTCTTTTTTGAATTACATTTATTTAGGATTTTAGTTTAGAAAAAGCAAATTTCTATTTTACTTTATTTTTTATTGAATTTCAGTTCTTTTTTGTTGGAATCAGTGTACAAATACAATTTCTTTTCTTTTATTTTGAATTATATTTATTTATGGATTTTTCTTAGGAATTAGTATGGAAATCAAATTGGTAGTTTTATTTTATTTTTTATCACAAATTTAGTTATTTTCTACCTTGTACTTGACATGTACTCTTTCTTTTAATATCTACTTATAATATAGACCCACCAAAATTGACGATTGAGATCTTTCTCTATTTTCTCTGATTGGCTTGATAATTTCTTGTCCTTGACAGCAAACATTTTTGTCTTTGCCTTAATGAGATAATAATAGATAGATAGATGCTACATGTATTCGATACAAAATTTAAGCAGATGATATAGGTCAAAGGTAAACAGCTAGAATTCACCAGGCGATGAATAATGGAGCGTGGATCGGATCATTTTTTGTAAACCTTTTAGCATGCAGAGGTTTTTCAAATTTATTTTCTTTACATCGAGTTTGACTTAGGAGGCCTTCTGCATTAGAATTGGTGTGAAGAACCTAGATTTTTTTTAAATAATCCATTTTTTATTTGAAATTGCAAAATTATACCTGCGATTTTTTTTACAAAATTATACCTCTGTCGCCGAACCGAAGCTGCAAGACGTAACATGTAGTTAAAAGTCGTGGGTACGAGACGACAGCAAAAACAGGGACATCTATGCCGATTACTCACGCGTGCACGCTGTCGGGCACTGGCCGCCCGACTGGTACTAGAACCACCTACCGTAGGGCGAACTGGTGTATCACACGATGTGCCCCTAGTCCTCGATGAAGACGTCGAACACAAGCGCCCTGTGGGTCAGCCAGTAGTCCTAGTCGCACAAGCACAGCGAGGAAAAGCCGTGAGGAGCGCGGGCCTCTAACTCTTGAGGGGAGTATGGCTCCCGGCGCACGTCGTCCGCTGTGAGCCGGTCGAACTACTCCACGAATGGCTCAGATGCGCGTGTCACTGCATGTCTTGTGACTGTACTGCAAGGAACAAAAAGTCATTAGATAGGATGATCGGTTATATGAAGAAATTAGTCGCACGACAGAGTACATACCCGTCGCCGGCACCAAAGAGAGCCCATTGTCGGCTGGTCCACCTCGTCCGTGTTGTACATCTCCTGCCCGTACGGAGCGTTTTCATCCAACAGGGGGCCGTCCGAGGCTAAAGCGCTCGAACGACCACAGCTGTAGTAGGAGAGGACACCCTGCGAAGACGGAGTTCGGCCTCGACCTGCAGCACGCGTCGCACAAGCCGCGATAGGTGGCGGGAAGTGTGGCCGAACCCCAGCTGATCTGGGGGGCCTCCCCGTTGCCGATGGCTCTGGTGTACACGATGAGCCGCGCGTCGACGGTGTCGCTGTGGCTGCTGGTGAACAGCACCCAACCAAATAGACACAACAAGTAGGCCTCGAGATGGCGTGACACCTGTTGGTCGTCCGCGGCAGGGTCTATCCGCTCAACCTGTGTACAAGGAAAAAGATAGTAAGACCGTAGTACAGAAAGGAGAGCGCAACACTCCCAATGGGACGGCGCCGAACACGTACCCAGAACTGCGACAGCCACTGCAAGAGTGGGCCGTGCCTCTGTGCCTCCGGGAAGACGTAGCATCTGGCCGCGACCGTAGGCAGAAGGACTCCCTGAAACGTAGCCAGAAGGTCGTCGTGCCAGTTGGCTGGGTCCTCCTGCGGGAAGGCAGCACCTCCCGCGATAGGGAGGCCAAGCAGTAGGGAGACATTCTGCAGAGTAGGGGCCATCTCCCCGAATGGGAGATGGAAAGTGTGAGTCTCCGACCGCCACCGGTCCGTAAGAGCTGTCAGCAGGGAGCGGTCGAACGGGAAGCGTTGTGACCGCTGTAGGATCAAGGATAACCGACTAGAGGGGGGTGAATAGTAGGTTTTTAAATTTTTTGACTAATTAACAATTTAAGCCAATTATGAACTAAGTCTAAACTAGATACAATTCTAGCTAAGCAATTCAACACAAGATAAATGCTAGAATTGTAAATGCAGAATAAGTAAAGACAAGAAATAACCACAATAGAGACAATGTTGTTTTTCTCGTGGTATCGAAGACTTGCCGGTCTTCACCAGTCCACGTTGAGGAAGCTTGAACAACTCAAGTCGGCTCCACGAATTAAGCCTTCCCTCGATCACTAGTGGTTGTTTTTCCTCTGCTCCAGAGATGGCGAACACCAAACTACTCACAATGTTGGCACCGGGCCTCTTCACAATCTTCTTGAACAGATCACCGTGCAACCTCCGCCAAGCCGTCTAGGTGTTTGGCAAAACACCAAGAGTAATAAACCGATGATCTTCGCTTGATGGCACTCAACTGCAATGGATCAATCTAGTATGAGTGCACTTGAATTGGCTCAACTACCTCACAATAGATGCACAAGTGTATTTGAGTAGTTGAAAGGATGTTCAAGGCTCTAAGGATGTTAAATGTGGTCTAGCATGCTGTCCTTGAGCAGGTGGAGGGGTATTTATAACCCCCACCAACAAATACGACCGTTGGGAGAGAAATCCCAACTTTTTAGTGATTTGCGGTACTACCGCCAACCATGGCGCGATACTACCGCTCTTCACCTACCACTCCATAACGGCTATAACAGAGGCATTAACTCCCTCTAACATAACCGTTTAAACAGCGGGGCGGTACAACTGCCAACTATCGTGCGGTACTACCGCCGTGGCCGGTCATACCACTCAACAAGAGCGGTACTACCGTTTCTCAAATGACCCAAAAGGGTGCTCTTTGGAAAATACGTACCGCTCCAATTTTCGGAATTATCGGAGTGCGGTAGTACCTTTCAAACAACGGTGGTACTACCATTCATAGGGTTTGCAATTTAAACCAAAAAGGAGCCTCTCTGGAATTTACATACCGCCAACTTGAAATCGGAACAACCGAGTTGCGGTAGTACCGCACCACGAGCCCGGTCGTACCGCTGACTTAACGTCGGTACTACCGATTGTCCTAACAATTGCACAGTTGGCTTTCTAAATGAAATTCAAATGCATGCATGATCCTAAATTGATCCAAATGGCACAAGAACATGCTATCAAGCCACTAGTCATGATCCCTCTTAATAGTACGATATTTAACCTAAAATCCGGTCTTCCAACTATTTCTCCTAAGACCGGTAAAACATAAAAGGATCCTAGACTACTTGTACCTTGTCTTTTAGCCATATTGATCTTCATGTTGTCCTTTAGCATGCATCTTCAAGTTATCAAACTCACCAATGGGACTTAACCTTATAAATACTCAATAACATGTTAATCCCATATTCATATATTATCATTAATTACCAAAATAATTTTTTGGGGCATACTTTCAACCGCATCGGCCCGGCATGGACGTCTCCGTCGTCGTCGACCACAGGTGCTGCTGGTCTGTCCTCGTCCGTGGCCTACACCATCCGAGCGAGAGGTAGTAGACCGGCAGCGCTGAGCCTGCGAAGCAAGAAAAGGTCAGTACGAAAGGTACGTATAGCGAGAAGATAGTGTCGACGTATGCTAACCTGTCTATCCAGCGTAGGTCTAGCCTCCAGGGCACCCGAGGTGTCCGCGTGCGGATCACCCCCAACACAGTCGCGTCGCCCGCGCCCATAGGATGCAGGACACAATGCGACGCGTGATGTAGCTGGTCGATGTGCTCCTCCAGGAGGCTGAAACTCCAATTGGATTCGCGAGGGTCACGAGCCATACCTGCAAAACAACTTCAAGTTAGCAAATACGTGCAAATAAAACATCGAATGTAAAGCAGGAGTAAATTTAACTTGTAAACAAACAAACAAAACAGTACTAGGCTACTAGGACAGTACTTTGAAAAGTAATGAAAATGGGATAGTACTACAACACTTACATAAACATTACGTGCAATATATGATACATGTGCTACGGCAGTACGTACATCAAATGAAAATTGGGTAGTAGCGGAACAGTTACATAAACAATACGAAGTACAGATGACAATATACACTAATTTGCAATTTTGGTCCCACTTTGCACACTCGAAGAAGTGGTACCGCAAACCATGCTGGTGCCTACTCCTCAGCTGGTGCCTTGCATCGTCTGGCTATGTGGCCCTCCTGGCCGCAGCGTCTACCCAACGCCCGGCTTGCGCTTCATCCATATCATTGGTAATACGACGAATCTGCTGACGACCCTTGCCACCCTTCAGCATGTCAACATCCAAAATCCAGGTCCTGTTTACAATATCCAAGTTGGCGAAGTTATCCACAACCCTGAACCCCCTAAGCTCGCCAGTCCACGCCTATGCCACCCTCTCCTTCAAGAAGTACTTGGACACAAAGTTCGAAGGGTCAATGTGCATAATCCCGCATGCAGTGAGGACATGAGAGCATGGCTTGTGTAAGAGTTTCGGCTTGTTGCACGTACAGCTAGGTTCGTTCACATGATCTCCAAGGCATACCTCGTGGGTGACAAGAGAACGAGTTGTTCCAAATCCAGCTCTTTCCCGGAGGAACACGTCGAAACAATGCTCCGTATTGCCCATCACGTACACCATGTGCGACTGGCCCTTCTATGTCTTCGCCTGCATGTATGTCGTAATCTTCGAGCAGTACAGTGTTTGAGGGTTGGCGGCATGAAGTGCGATATTTGCATGCCTCTCCCTGAAATACCCGATTGTGCTATGCAGAACACCTTCCACGATGATGACGAGGGGCTGAGAACGAAGGCCCCTAAGAATCCAGTTGTACATCTCCGCAAGGTTAGTGGTCATTATGTAGTACCTTGCTCTGTCCATGTCGTGCAACAGAGACCACTTGTCAAATAGGCCGGCCTCGATCCAGTAGGAGAAGCACTCGATGTTCCTCGAGGTCCTCCTCCTCGGATCAGCAGGTTCAAACTCTGGTCCCTGGTTCCTCTCATCCACGTGTTTCCTGCTGTGCTCATCCATAAGCGCCCATAAAGCGTCAAATTTGCGCTGCTGGTTCTGCATAGTCAGTCTCTTGAATAGCTTTACCAACGGTTGCTTCGGGAACTTCTTGAAGAAGTTGGCCCCCAAGTGGCGAATGCACCATCTACTCCTCACATCCGACCAAGCAAACGGCTCATCGAGGTCTTGCTGAAGTTTTCTTATGGCCTTCAGCATCCCGGTGTGGCGATCATAGATCACACACACACCAGGACGAGCTCCAACAACTCCCACATCACATGTTGAAGGAACTACAACCAGCTGTTGTAATTCTCACCTTCGACTAATCGATGATATGTGATAGGGTTTGATTGTTCCGTCAACGCCAATGGCGTAAGGATCTGCCCCTTGTATTTCCCGGTCAAAAAGGTCTCGTCAACTGAGATCACGGGCAGCATATGCCTAAAAGCCTCGATGCAGGCACAGAAGGCTACGAAGGCCCTATGTAATATCGCAAAACCTTGTGGCTTTTTAGATAGCTTATCCTTCACAGCAATGTACGTGCTCGGGTTTCTCTTCTGCAACACCCGAAGCATACGAGAAAGGTTATCGTACGCCGCCTAAAAAGACCCGAACCATCTTTACAAAGCCTTCTACTTCGCACGCCATGCCTTCGCGTAGCTGATCTTGTACTTGAATTTCTTCTCAATAGCCACCATGATGTGCTTGGCCTCAACATCCTTCTTCTCCACTATCTCTCTATACATCAAATTGGCTATGAAGGTCGACGTTAGGTTACGATGCCTTGGCAAAACACTGTTGAGCACGCAGGAGTGTGGCTCCACCTTCGAGACAATCCAGTGAGTCTCATACTTCGGTCTATGTGCGTGCACTCGCCAAGGACAATCGGCCTGCTCGCACTTAACGGTGTGCTCCTAGCTAGATTTGACGACCCAAAACGTCCGCTGCATGGACATATAGCCCACAACTTAATGGCATCCTGCAAGGATGTCTTATTAGCAAACATTGAGTGCAACCGAACATCTGTGGCATGGTACTCCCATGGTAATTCGTGCTCGTCATGAGTAGCTACACCCTCAGCGTCAAACCTGTTCCATTCCTGGGGGATGGGAGCTCCGTCCTCATCGGAACTGTCCTCGTCGTCCTCTTGTACAGCTTCCTCTTCAGCCAAGGCCATCTGGTCATCGCTATCCATTTGACACACTATGTACTCCCTATGCTCTCCTTCATCAGCCTGTCCTGTAGGCTCACAATGTGGTGGCCAATCTTCCTCTCTTGCATCTACTGTGTCGGTCTCGTCACGAACAACATCCTCCGAACCCTTCGTAACACCGGCCTCCGGGTCCTCTTTTTCACCAACATGCTGGACGCCCGAGCTGCTCTCACCACCCAGATGATATCCGTCGGCAGGGCCCTGTACAGCTTCTTTTGGGCATGCTTGCACAAGCAGCACATACTCGTATCCACGACGCTGACAGCCTTCTATAAACCCCTTCCACACAGCCGTGCGCATCAATCTTCTCAACTCCCATCTAACATCCGTGGGAGACCGGCTCCAAAGCCCTTGTATGACAACGCTGCACACCTTAGGGTCCAAGGAGAAGCTGTGGGTGAGCCAGTACATCATATCTGCGATTCATGCATTCTCACCGTCCGGGTGTACGAGAGTGGCTTGTGGAAAACTGCTCAAGTGAACACTGTACGGACCTTCACGAACAGTGCCATCACCGTAATGCACTTTCAATGTAGTTGGTACAGGCATGACTGATGTCTGCTTGCAAATATTTCTAATATTGCAACAAGTCAGATCGCAACACACGATATTCAAGTACTGCTACACTGCATTTACATTTGTACGACCCTTCACCTATCATGAACAACTACACTACAGCATGGTCAAGGCGTCATTCATTCCCTAAGGCAGAGGCCATAATAAACGTACAGTACACTATTCTGATTCAACCTGAAAACCGAGCTATTCCATACCAGGCATTTTTTTGATTCTGACGCTAACTTGCAATCCGAAATGCTACAAGTGGCGTTCCATTCTTCTACAGAGCTATACCAAATACCTAAGTCAATTAGTCCACACTAATTACCTGTACTAATTAGTCTATACAAATAATTCATCATCATGCACTCGGCCAGAGTACCCACTACTACTTACCAACTTTCTAATTATTCACCGAATAATAGTCGGTCACGCATGCACCGACACAACTACAATACTTCTTACAAACAGCACTACTTCTCCCTCACGGGCTACTTTTTTCTCTAACTAAAGTTTTCTACCGGTGCTACTTACATATAAATTAACAACATTCCGATTTTCTACTTTTTTTTCTCTAACTTAAATTTCCTACGGGTGCTACTTATACTACTATTTTAACTACAGAAACTATTTACTTACTACAAAGAAATACACTACATGATAAAAAAATTACCTCACGGACGAATCTTTCCTCCTCCTCTTCTCCCTCTCTTTTCCCCCCCCTTTCTTTCCTCTCCTCTCCTCTCCTCTCTTTCTTCCTTCCTATCGCTCAGAGGGGGGGGAGTGGGGCGCCCTTTATATAAGCCATCTAGTCGCCCAACTGTTCGGCGACTGGAGGCTTATGTCGCCTAACGGTTCAGCGATAGAACCTATCGCCCAACCGTTGGGCGACTGCATTAATGTTGCCGAATGGTTGGGCGACCGCATTAATGTCGCTTGGCCATTGGGCAACTGGATCTAGTTGCCCAACGGTTCGGCGACAAATGTATAATTTTGTAAAAAAAAAATCGTAGGTATAATTTTGTAATTTCGAATAAAAAATGGATTCTTTTTTTTAAATTTTTTTTCAAGAACCTATGACATAGCACTTTTAAGAATTAATAGCACATGGATTTACCTAAGTACTACCTAAATCACAAAAACAATGATCCGCTATTGTGCATAGATCAAAATTTCTTAGCTTTCACAGGTCTAAAGTGCTTCACACTATAAAGGAACCGTCGTTGACGAGTCCAATCCGATCGGCAACTCGTACAAGAATCACACAATAATACAAGTATAGAAGGCCATTTACAATGATTAGCACCCCTATTTATAGAATAGAGACCATACTAATGTTTTGGATGGAGCGTCCACCCCATAAACCGGCTGCTAAGCCAAACCTATGGTTTCCCAACCCACACTAGAATATTTTTTTTTATTAATTAACCCTTTTTTAAATTTTATTTTAAAGTTAACTTCCGGTGAAATTTATTTCCAATTCTGACCCCTTTGGTCACGTCACAACCCGTGGTGTGACAAAACAACATTGTCACACCATAGGATAAGTCCGCTAAATAGCACTTTTTATCACGCCACTGGTCGTGGCGTGACGAAACAACACTGTTGGCGTGACAAGTGCTTGCCTAGATACAGGCTGGCATGACAGTGTTGTTTTGTCACGCCATGGGTGGTGGCGTGACCAAAGAGGTCAGAATTGGAAATAAAGTTCGCGGGGGTTAACTTTAAAATAAAATTAAAAAAAAGATTAATTAATAAAAAAATCCCCACACTACTGCTTACCAATAAGGAGATTTGCTAGGCATGCGTGGTAAAAGCGTTCGCATATCACGTCACAAACCTAACCCATACCCTGCGACGTGCCGATGTACCCGTTGTAGTCTTGTAGATAGGTTCCGCCCGTTCGCTCAGCCCCTGAAAAAATAACCCATCCACTCCACAATTTTTTTATTTGGCCCATGATGCCACTGTAAATGCAAAAATAGCCCCTCCATCATCGTATTTGCGAAACTAGCTCCCTGATGAGCGCGGAATCACCGGGGAGCTGACGTGTGTCCCCTTCTGCGGTCGCCGAGCGTGGCAAGTGGGCACGACTTACACGAAGGGCCAAAACCACCGTGTGAAAAGACCCTCCTTGATGGCGAGTCGCGGAAAAAGCGCCACCTCCCACGGTGGCCGACCGCGGAACACCGGCGCTAGGGTTTCGTTCGGACGAACGTTCGGTTAGGGTTTCATTCGGGTTAGCGCTTTTCCGAATACGAATTATTTTTAGCCATTTCAATTAGGGTTTCAGCAATCAGGGAGAAATATCGGCACTAATATTTGTAAAAAAACATTCATGAAGAAATATGGGCACCGAGGTCCGCGGTGGCCGACCGCAGGAACCGGCCGCCCCCTCGTGGGAGAGAAAGGATGATTAATAACATATCAGATGAGGTATAACTTTGAGGATGTCGTGCAAACAAACTTTGTCTGCTGAAACACTTGTTGTCTTTTAGAAGTGGGATAAAAAGGCACTTCTTGATCACATTACTTCACTATGGTGGAGTTAAAGCAAAGTACTTTATGAAGCTTATATAGAATGCAATTGAAGCGGCTGGGAACGCTCGTTGTAATTATGAAGATGGCCTAAAACATCGAGGAGTCGATGTCGGTGCGAATGGTTCTTTCTGGGATTCCACGAGAAGAGGCATACTTGCAATATAGGCTTGCTTTGATGGCTTAGCGGAGGCACGGAACCAAAACTACATTAGAGTCCGCGGATAGAAGCATGTTACACGTGGTTACATGGCATGATGGTTCGGCTAATTGCTTTAGTCATCCTCGCTACTACTATGGTACATTGCGACGGAAGCATTCGGACCATGTAAGTAGGCCTGGTAATGGGTTGGGTTGAAACGGGTGAAATGGGTTGTGTTTCACTTTGGGTTGGCTTTGAGTGGGTTAAAATGGGTTGAGACGATAAATGGGTTGGTTTGGTTTAGGTCTGCACTGAAAACGGATCAGATTGGTTTGGTATGGATTCAAAAAATTTGGGTTCATATGGTTTCAATCCATGGGTTCATATGGTTTGGAAGCCCATTTCATGAGTTCACGAATCGATTGATGGGCTGACGACCTTCTTGACTACACGACCGACGGCCCAACGCGGCTAGGGTTCAGCGTAAACCGTGGTCGTGAGCAGTGAGTGCTATCGCCGTCTTGTGTTGAGGCCGTGAGGGCTAGGGTTCGGCGTGTTCTTGCTTGCCAGTGGACTCGATTCCCTCTGCTGTGTGGATCTCCTCCCTGCATCTCCTTGCCCGTGCCCCTATGCCCTCCTCCTCGACTCTTCCGCGGGCGTCGTGTTCCTCAAATCACCATCTCTCTCTTGTCGCCGTCGTCATCTTCTCCGGCGGTCTTGCGATAAGCCGTTCTCCAAAGATCAAGGTAAGAAGAACAAATCCATAGGATTTCAAAGATTTTTGGAAATTTCCGTCTTGTTTCTTTTTCTTGAGATGGTTCCTTGTGTTGTTTAGAGTTGGAAAGACCGGGTTCCTCAAAGCAAGAAAGGGGCAAGTACCTCACTACCCAGTTGTATCATACTTTCGGTTCCATTCCGAAAGGTAAACTCTGAGTTCTTACTCCACAATATCATTTCGACAGTGAGGAAAGCCTGAGATACCTTTGTCCTTCTTTGGAGAGGATGGTTTAAAATTCAGGATTTAAGGTAGGCATAGACCCTACAAGGAACTGGAATCAATAATTCAAATCTTTGTTCTTACAAAACTATTCTTCGCCACCTATTATTGATATTTTGTATGTGGATATGTCCTCATAGGCTTATCTCAATCCAATTTCTTTCTCTTTTTTGTTAATATTTCATTGAGCACAAGTCCAGTGAATTGAGTTCTCTGTTCTTTACTGTCAAATGAGTAAGCAGCAGGTTTCAATCGAGAAATGCAAACCATAGTTGCAATAAAGTTGGGAATTGATTTAATGTTTTATGCAACCCATGGCTCATCGATCTATATGTATCGTTGGCATGGTAAAGCATTTGTCTTTTTGGGTATGGAACTAATTAGTTCTATTAATTCTTCTGTGTTGTTCTAGTCTTTCAATTTGCACTAATTTACATGTTTTTAACATAAATGCTTTTATGTGCTCATGTACCTTCTATATATATGCAATATTTTCTCCCTTTATTGGAAAGGTCATTAATGTATTACTAGATCATTGATCCGACTTACTACAGCATTGATTGTTGCTAATGGACCAAAGCTAATGTGATTAAATAAAGCCCCATTCTTTCTGACATTATTTTATCGTGGGAGGATTCTTGAATCTTGGCAGATCCTCTTCTATCTTTTTATCTTATCTGGATCTTTTACCCTACAACGACAAGCACCAGATTGCCTAGTGTTTTTGTTGTAGCGGTTCTTCTGCAACATACCTTGTGGTTTTGTTAATCTGATGCTGATTGGCATGGTTTGGCCTTTTTTTCGGTGGTACATAGGACTACAAAGTCTTGATGGATAAGTTCGCTCGTTTCCGGCTTTCTTGGAGCTTGGTCAAGGGTAATTTCTCTTGACTAGTTGCCTTTTTCTGACCTTTTTAGTTAGTACTTTATATTTTGACAACGCAAGGCTTCATATAGATTGGTGTTTTGTCAGAGTCTTAGGGAACACGGCAATTGTTTAGTCAGCACTAATATCATGTATTATGTGTGTATAAATGTACTGCTTATTTCCTTACTTGTATGTCCTAGTTGTCTTTGCTGAAATTTGCTAATGTTGGGTAACTAATAGATTCTAAACATGTCTGCAAACGTGTCAGACTGCTCGGGTACTAGTGATTCCATAGATGATCTGTCACCAATAAATCCACATCGGAGAGCAAAAGTCTGGGAACACTCTGAACAGAATTTGTTAGTTGTTGATGGTGTCCCAAAAGCTGTGTGCAAATACTACCAATTGAGGTTGACATGTAACCCTAAATCTGGAACAAGTAGTCTTAGAAATCATATTCTTTGAATCGTGCCCAACAATTGAGAATTCTGACAGAATGAGGTTTCTGGCAACTATCAAGAAACAACCACCACATGGTTCATTTGTCTTTGATGCCCAAAAAACCTGTGAGCTAATTACTAAGTTTTGTATCCATGCGGAGGTTCCGTTTCAGAAATTTGAGGATCCATACTTTAAGGACTGGATGGCATCCATGCAACCAACCTTTAAAGTCATTGGGCGTCAAACAGTTCGTAGCGATTGCTTTAGTTTGTATGAGCGAATGAAACAAGAGTTACGCATTGAGCTTCAAAGCCTTGATTCCCGGATCTGCCTCACCTCTGACTTGTGGACCTCAGTCCAAAACTTAGGCTACATGTGCGTCACTGCTCATTTTATTGATGCCAACTTCAACCCAAGAAGAAAATAATAGCATTCAAGGATGCCAAGTATCCACATACATGTTTAACTATTGAGGAGGCTATTACCAAGTGCCTCACGGAGTGGGGTATAAACGGTAAACTGTTTACTCTAACCCTAGACAATGCAAGCAACAACAATGCAGCATGTAGATTATTAGAAGAGAACCAAGAACATGACTTGTTGTTTGATGGTCAGTATTTTCATATCAAATGTTGTGCACACATACTAAATATCTTGGTTCAGGATGGAATGAAACAAATACATGTGGCAATTGGAAAGATGCGCCACTTGCTTAGGCGTATTGAGTCTTCACCCTCACGACTTCAAGCATTTAATGGGATTGCTGCTAGGATGGGTCTTCCCGTAAAATCTGGACTAATTCTTGATGTCCCAAATCGTTGGAATTCCACATTCCATATGATTGGAGAAGCTTTAGAGCATAAAATTGTACTGAATAGATACGCCATCGAGAAATCTGAACCTTCACCAGATGATCAAGAGTGGACAAACACTGTGGCAATATGGGACTTCCTCAAAGCTTTTGAAGAGGCTACAAAGGTAGTATCAGCTGATAGGACACCAACCTCACATCTCTTCTTACACATTATCTTATGTATTAGTCATTCTTTAGAAGACAGGGAGTGGCAGATCAATGATGCATTAAAGGCATTGGCTGGTGCTATGCATACAAAGCTTGTCAAGTATTGGGACAACAACTTCAACATTGCCCTTGTTATTGCCACCGTATTAGACCCATAAAAAAACTGGACTACTTGGACTACTTTTATGAGAAGGTGCGTGAAAACGTGGATGACATTGATAGAAATATGGAATCAGCTAAGGATTGGATGAAGATGTACTTCCAAAAATATGAACAACTTGTCACACGAAACAGTGAACACGTAGTGTCTTGTGCCAGCGATACTGGTCGTAGTTTTGGTTCACCGGTTCTTGGGAAAAGAAAAATTGAAGAAGAGTTTGCTCAGTATAGGTCACAGAGGAGAAGATGGCATGAGCCAAGGTGAGAGCTTGACACGTACTTGGAAGATGAGTTTGAGAAGAGCACCGATAAGTTTAATGTTTTGTCTTGGTGGAAGCAACATGCTGAAAAGTACCCAGTGTTATTAGTTATGGTCTAGGATTTTCTTGCAATACCATTGTCCACTGTGTCTTCTGAGTCTGCCTTCAGCTGTAGTGGTAGGATTCTCGGGGACACTCGAAGCTCATCAACGCCTGAAATGCTTGAAGCTTTGGTTTGCAAAAAAGATTGGCTAACCAAAGTTCCAATTAGCGAAGGTATAATTGTTATTTTTCCATAGATGTTCTATGTATCACAAATTTCTATGAACTAACTTGTATTTTCTTATGCAGATGAGAATGGAGCGCGATCACAACAACTAGCAGGTGCCTGACTATTTCCGGGTTAGTTGATGGTAAGTAGTCACAACATGGAGAAATTGATACATTTTCATATTGCTTCACACAAATGCTTACCCTAGCAATTACATTATCACACTGATGAAATGTTATTTCAGGTTCTGGCCAAACAACAAAAGCAGAATGTACATTCTGGATGCTACAGGTATGCATCAACATGAAAGTAGTTAGACGTTGATTGATTGAACTGTCCTATTCTTTTCGTCAGGTGAATTTGTGAAGACACATGGTCTTCAGGCAGGGGACGTCCTCATTATCTACAAAAACTCCGTGCCTGGCAAATTTAAGAGCATGATTAGAACTGGGATTACTTTAGGCATGTAAACCTGTTGCTCATGAACATCACATTTTCTAATTTAATGAGTGCATGTAAACCTGTTGCTCATGAACTAGCTAAGTTATTAGGCATTACTTTAGTTGGTTTTGATCAATCATCATATTGAAAAAAATGAGTGCTTATTGGCTATATTCTTGATTGCTTCTACACTTCACTTGATGTTTACAGTATACTTCTTTGTCAACAATGGGGCTATTCTTGGGTTGCGCCATCGATTGCCAACTTGTCAAGCAATCGACATTTATCCTTCTTTGCTCCTAGTGTTCTTTGTGATCGATGGTGTGGTTAGGCCTATAGGCTTAATTCATGTCGATTGAAGCTAATGATGTCTTGTTTATTATGAAATTATTTTGTGATGTCAATGTGATGCATGTATGTGTATGGCATCTTAAACAAATTGTTATTTGTCTTTGAGTAAATGCTAAATAGGTGGCAAAAACTAGTTGGACAATATTTCTAATTTTGTATGATGCTTAAGGTTTTTATTGTTGAGAAGGATGCTCATTTTTATCATTAATCCCTATTTTATATCCCCCATTTTTTTTTTGAGTTTTCTGGAATTTTATCATTTTCCTGTTTTTTTTTCATTTCTTGGATTTAACTACAATTTTTTCTAGAATTTTCTTAATTTTTGAGAATTTTTTAGATTAAACTATAAATTTTTCGGAATTTTCTTAGTTTTTAGAATTTTTTAGATTAAATACTTTTTTTCATTTCTTGGATTTAACTACAATTTTTTTCGAATTTTCTTAATTTTTCAGAATTTATTTAGATTAAATACTAATTCCCCCTTTTCTTAATGTTCCTAACCTCCTTCAATTAGCAGTCAACTAGTCCTTACGTGAATCCACATCTTCCTTCTAGGCCCAACGTGCGTAGCGCACACCATTCTGACTTTTAAGTATGTTCTAAAACCCATATCTAGAATCGGTTTGGAAATGGGTTGGGATATGGGTTCAACCTATTTCTGTGATTCGGATTGGGTGGGTTTGGGTGGAAGTATTATGTGGGTTAGGTTAGATTTTCAGAGCTACTATTTGGGTTGGGTGGGGTTGGGTTTTCATCATTTTCTTGTGTGGATCGGGTTGGGTTTGGGTTGGGTTCTCACCCATTAGCACCTCTACATGTAAGTATACATGCCTTTAGGGGATAGTAAAAACATGGCGGGTAGGACGAGGGACTATTACGGAATGGCGGGACCTACTGCGTGGACCAGGGCCATTTGCCCTTCCTTCCGAGCTCGGCGTTGTACTACTCGTCGACCGCCTTGGCCTCGATTGCCATTTCCCTCTTTTTTTTTCTCGCACTCCCTCTCGCGAGCCTTGCGATCCCTGCGCCTGCGTCTCCCGCCGGATACGCTGGTTGTGCTCTTCGGTGCGGCGCTCCTCCTCTTGGATCTTGCATGCCCTTTTGGCATCCCACTTGTCGTAGTCGATTTGTCATTGGTCGTGTGGGTGGATCTCTAGGTCGATCCACTTGCGATAGCCATATAGCGGATTCGGGGACTACGGGTAGACGGGAGAGGTTGTTAGTGCGTACTTTGAAAGAAAATTGGTAGGGGAACATAGTGTAACTGGTCCTTACCGGCTGCCGATAGCTGCTCGTATCCCAACAGCAGTCGAGATAGTCACATGAGTAGTTCGCGCAACCCCAGTAACGCATGCCCAGGCTAAGCCACTGCTTGGACTTGAAGAACTTGCATGGATCCCTGCACCAACAGAGGGGCGACGTCTCCCCCTCGGGCGGGTGTTGCGGCAAACGCTCGGTTGGAACGTTCTGGAAGGGGTTGCTGCTACCGGGGGGGGGGGCTTCATTACGGAGAGCTTCCATTCTAGCACACACCTCTTGCCGGACCCAGGCTGCAGCAGCCCTTGCTTGTTCGTCCCGCGCCCTAGCAGCCCTTGCTTGTTCGTGGATCTCGTCCCATTGCTTCTGCCTCTTGTCCATCTTGGTGTGCTGAAGCAAGCTCTGGTGTAGTGTTCGGTTTGGTTGTGTAGTGTTCTCTCCCAGATCTCTTCCACCTCATTTTATAAGCCACCGGGTCGGCATGGTGTGGTTAATTTCATGTGAGTAGCATGCGAGGCAGAGTAGTGTCTTTGTCTTTATGAAAAGTTGATGGTGGCCCCTAAGAGGAATCGTCGGGTCACGTCGCTGTGTAAAGCTATCTCGTCGGGTCACGTCGCTGTGTAAAACTGCCTCGTCGGGTTAGAAAAGCTGGGAAGGCAGAGTGTTGTCACATCTTACTTTGCACAAAGTGGTCACGTTCTGCTTTGCAGAGAGAAGTCATGTCCTGCTTTGCAGAGTGGTGTCTTTTCGGTTAGAAAAGCTGGCGAGACAGAGTGTTGTCACATCTTACTTTGCAGAAAGTGGTCACGTTTTGCTTTGCAGAGATAAGTCATGTCCTGCTTTGCAGAGTGCTGTCTTTTCGGTCAGAAAAACTGGGGAGACGAAGTATTGTCACGCCTTACTTTGGGGAGAGTAGAGTGGTCGTGTTCTACTTTGTAGAATGCTGTCTTTTCGGTCTGAAAAGCTGGCGAGGCAGTGTGTTGTCACGTCTTATACAAAGTATTCATAACGGAATTTGACAGAGGCATACACGATACAGAGGAGTACAACAACGTCGCAAATGCATACATCATGTAATGCAAGGATGCACGGCAGTTGATCCATTCATGCAGGACTTCGATGCATTGGTAAATAGTGGATATTACAATCTCATTATAATTGAACATCTAATTGGTAGGAACAAGAAATAACAGTAGAAGACACTAAAACTCATGGTCCCTGTCTCCGCCGCTTTTCCCGACGCTGTAGCTGCTCCTCAGGGAATGTGAACCTGTCAGGGGAGTGGCGTGCCTCTCGAAAGTCGTAGTGGGACTGCTGCGTGGGAGGTGGTGTCACATAAAACTCATTGTAGGGAGCCGGGCGAGGCTGGAGCATATCGTCCACCCACTGGGGAGACATAGTGGGTGCACATCCTGCAGAAAGCACTGCTGCGTTAGGGCAGAGGTTATGACCTTTGCAATCATAGTCGTGTTAGAAAGCATGTACCTGCGGAGTCGGAAGTGCGGACTGCGATCCTTGGCCTTCATGTCCAAATTGGTCACTCCAGACCTGCAAATTCGGTGGGCTGCGTGAGTTTACCGTAGCATGCAACGGGAAGATTGCATTAAATACGTTACATCGTACTTGTATATGTGGCTGTGCGGACGATGATGCTCCGGGGCAATCGGCGCCGAAATAGTGCACAGTGCTTGATCCGAACGACTGCCCGAACCATGGGTTGCCCTCATACGGGTTTGATTGGACGTCGTGTGCGAACGTGGACAACGCCTCGTCTCGGCGCTAGGGCGAGTCAGGGTCGCTGTCTGCAGTCGCACCTCGTGGACCCAGCAACAAAGTTCGGTCCTACGTCTCCCCCCGTGATCCCGTCCTCTCCACAAATTGGACATACACCATCGGCCTAGCATATATTGCAGCGGCGGGGTTGCACACAACCTCCATGTAGTTGGTCCATGAAGCGTCACTGCTCATATTCACAAGTTGCCTAAAGGTCTCCCCTGCACCACCCGCCGTTGAGACATACAATGCCTCTATGCGTAGCTTCTTCCTTCCGGTGTCCCGATTAAACGCGGAATGCACATACCTCCTTAGCTCGCCTAGGATCATATCCTTCAGGCCTGGTGCCCGGATCTGGGTCCGGTCACAATTTGACAGGTCCGCCCCGTACGGCCCGTTGCGTACGAGACCATCACCATAGAACACGAACAAGTCTTCAATCGACATGTTCATGGAATACTTGCCTTCTGTGGCTGGGTCTCTTGTTGTTGGTTGAGAAGATTTTCGACGGTGTTCGGTTCTATGCGCAAAACAAGAAAAACAAATAAATACATAAATACAAATAAAATCACAAAAGTATAAAATAAATACTGGAAGGAAGATTAGGATTTTAGACGAATTTAGAAACTTGAATCACTGTATTCAGAGTTCGGACGATCGATTGGGCATAAAATGCGGGAAATTGCAAAACAGAGGAATATTCTACGGAATCTTCTTTCTGGGCTGGTTTTGCATCACGTAATGTACATGCCGAATAGAGTGCGTACTGCTAGCTAATAATGTTTCAGATTCCTGAAATTCCTTACATATCAAAATTAACACCCTACACATTGCGTAGTATTTTTTCCCCTAACGCACTAAGTATTTTAATTTCGTGATGTATATGACGAATAATTTGCGTACGAGGGAAATAATGCACACTGTCCTCGGGTCAAATAATTTGTCCATTAACATGGTTTGAAAATGGAGATTTCTACTGCATGAAGGATTACTATATTAATCCCTACGTGCTAATTAACTAACAATGATATCCACATAAACTAAACATTTACGTCAACTAAGCATGGTTACTTAACACATTCTACACAATCAAGAAACCATTACGGTAATAAAAAAATAACTATGCTACTTGCATGTATACTTACGTAATAATGACATGACCACTAAGCTAATTACATGCTAATCAATTACCTAAAAATATAGTCGCATGTCCATGAAAAATACCTTTTCTTCACGCTCGCAAGCCGATCTACAACTTATGCAATTGCAAAACCTTTAGATTCGGATTGAAAACCTCGCTCCTGTGCTCAGCCGCCTTCTCTTCTTCCCTCTCGGTCTCTCCTTCGTGGCTCAAAGAAATGCAAATAAAGTAGGAGCGGCCGAGTGAGCGACGGGCTGTATTTTTGTGCCCACGTCTTGAGGCGAGCCACACGTCGAGGCTTCGTCGGCCGACGCCGGCAAGAAGAAGGAGACGGAGGACCGGCACGCGTGTGCGTGCTACCCGCAGAGCCGAACCAGGCAGGCGGGCGGCGGCGGCCTTGTGATCCATCTGAAGCGCCCAAACCTTCCGCTTGGTGATGCGGAATGGCGCCAACCTTCCGCGCTTGGTGACCGCGGTAAGAGTCTGGCTTGCTCCTGCGCTCGACGACCGTAGAAAGTAGCCGCCCCCACCACCTCTCGCGCCAGTCACCTCGCTCCTACGCTCGGTCGTCCTTCCGCGTGTGGCGCTCGCTTTCCGCGCTCCCCAACCGCAGGATGAGGCAGGTGTCACCGTCCGGTTCTTCCACAGTTAGGATGGGGCTACATTTGAAAATTCCATGCCATAGAGATTATTTTTGCTATTGAGGTGATGGTAGGGGGCCAAATACATAAAAAAAAAGAAAATTCTCCACTGAATCACCCAAATGCACGCCGCTTTCGCGCGATTTAAAAGCCCCTCCAACTCCAACCGTCGGTTGTTTGGCTGTTCCGTTGAGCCAGTCAGCATTCCTTCCCCCGCCGGCCTTCCTAGACCCTCCCACCAAACCCCGTAAGATCAACCCGAAAGCACGCAGAGCAGAAATAAATCCAGCACGCACCTCCCAAACCCCAGAGAGCATCGTGCCCATGTCCCTGTCCGCCTCGCCGGCGCAGCTCCGATTCGCCCAGTGAGTGGCAGCTGCAACCTGCAAGAAGGCGCGTGCGTATGGCGCTATGGCTCAAGCTGCTCCTCTCCGTGGTCCTCCCCATCGGCGCCGTGCTAGCCATCGTCCTGTTCGTGTACCGCCGGCGAAGTTTGCCGCGTAACGCGCCGCCGGAGCTACCGGAAGCTGCTGCTGATGTTGCTGGTGGGGATGCGACGGCGAGCCCGGGGCTCGCCAAGCTCAACATAAGGTACAACGCCACCAGCGACCGCGCGGGGCTCCGGTTCCAGCAGTTGCACCACCAGCACCACAACCATGTGCACGTCGACGTAAGGCACCGGGGGCAGGGCGGCGGCGCGCAGCAGGGGCCGTTCCAGTGGGCGGACCACCCGCGGCTGGTGACGGAGGCGGCGGAGAACGGGTGGGCGCAGTTCGTCTTCGCGGTGGCGCCGCCGCTGGCGAGGTCGGCGTCGTCGTCGCCGCTGTGGGGGCTCTGTCCGGTCTGCGACTCCGGGACCAGCCGCGACATGTCGGACGCCGCGTGGGAGGTCCCGGCGGGCTCGTCCGAGCGGATGCAGGCGGTGCGGCTCAACCCGGCGGTCGCGTCAGCCGCCGCTGCCGCGTCAAGCAAGAAATGGCTCCCGGGGAGCATCCCGAGCCCCCTCCGCAGCGACCAGGACACGGGGAACAACAACGCCCTGTGCCTTGCCAGGATGAGCTTGCCGCTGCCCGGGCCGCCGCTCTCCGGCACGCCGTTCCCGCAGGACGCCTACTTCGAGATCACCATCATATACCTCAACACGCGGCGGCCGGAGTGGTCGGCGTCGAGGGCGAGCAGGCGCGGGAAGGACGGGTCCAACGAGAGCGACCGCGTCAAGCTCATCAGTTTTGCACCGGACGCCAAGAACACGATCCAAGAAACCAGAGACAGGAAGGACGATCAGCAAGAGAAACAGAGGCACTTGGTCATGTCGCTGGGCCTCGCCGGCTCGTCCGCCGCCCCTCTACGGCCGTCGTTGGCCGGAACGTACGCGTCATCCATCGGCTTTCACTCCAACGGCGCGGTCTACCTCGACGGTAATAAGCATACTCTGTTTCGATCGAGAGTTCTTGTGTAGTTGTGTCGCGACCGTGCAAATCATGAACTGAAAGTTCATGGATTTTCAGGGATGAAGCTGGTGTACGAGTCGGAGAAGTCGTCGTGGGCGGGGGTGGACAAGGTTGTCGGCTGCGGCTTCGAGCCGGCGAAGCGGAAGGTGTTCTTCACGGTGGACGGGCAGCTCGTCCACGCGGTGAGTTGCAACGCGGACGCCTTCTCCAGCCCGCTGTACCCGGTCCTGGCCACCAGCTTCGACGTGATGGCGCTGGTCAACCTCGGGCAGGGCAAGTTCCGGTACGCGCGGGCCAACGCGAAGCGCACGGCCAACCCGTGCTTCGTCCGCGCGGCGTCGGTGGGCGACGGCCGGAGCGAGTCGATGGGCCTGGACTTCGACGACAGCGGCGACCTCTTCTCCATGGGCCGGGTTGACTCCGGCTGGCTAGAAGCCTCCCGGATGAGCAAGAGCAAGAAGGAGAACGGCGGCGGCGCGGCGGCCGGCGACCTGGAGGCCGAGTCCGACCTGTTCGAGATCTCGCTGCGAGACTGAGACGGAGAGCGACAGGTGGCCCATTTGTCAAACAGGAATTAGCCATAGTAATGGCGAATGGTCATGTCGATACTGACACATGCTTAGGAGTTAGGACACCACAGCTACAGGTTTTCCATGGCCGTTGTATTTCTCACTGTTGTTATCTAGATGTGAAAAGTAGAATGTTAAAATGATGGAAAGCTTGTCTTATGTAACGAGCTTCTGATTCGGTGTTCTTTTCCTCTCTTTTTTAAGACTTTTCCTTTTTTTGTGCTTTTTGTTCTTTTTTTTTTAGGACTGTCTATCGTAAGGTGACTGAAAATTTCTTAAGTATAAGTCATCTTTTTCATTCATTAGATCAATATCTAATCATATAATATCTATTGGATCAATATACAATCATATGACACACCAATCTCTACACAAATCCAATGGTCACAACAAGTGACTTAAACTTAAGAAAATTTCAGACAACTTAAAACTAACAAAACCATTTCTTTTTAGGATGTAAAGTTGGTAGACTGGAGATAGATTCTGTAACTAGAATTTGGAATAAAGAGGATGAAAGCTGCGGGGAAACACTTTCAATTGGAAAGATAAACTTCTATTTGATACTAGTATGATACACGTTTGCATGGCTAATAGTGGTCTCTTTGTAGTACTGATATTTCAAAATGCATACCACCTTTTCACCTTTGTTATTGGTCACTGAAATAACCTGTTTTTAACAATTTGTGGAAATAATTGTAGTTGCAAGAACAAAACAACCATGTTACAGAAATGATTTTATTCTGGTTGCGAGAACAAAACAGCCACATTACATAAAATCTGAAGAAAAAAAAATGAATTAAAACTTTCAATTCATTTCACCAAACAAGTAATGAAATATTTGTCGAAAAATTGAAATTCATGGACACGACATGCGTGAATTCGCAGCAAAGGCGGGGCAGATGTAATTAGTGTCACGTAGGATAATTATGCAAAGAAAAGAATTTGGAATTTGGATAAGCTGCAGCTCAAGCAAGCAGTAGCCTGAACAGGACCACGAATGCGAGCAACCTGCTGGTGATAAGGAGAACCATATGGGAGCCCCAGTCCCGTTCAAACCAAACGCAGCGGAAAGGATCTGAACCATTCTTCAAGTTGCCATCTGGCTACTCTGCTACACAAGAACTTCAAGAAAGCCTACAAAGATAAGATAGCATAGTCAGCTACACCGCCGAATAACGCTATCCAGCAAAAAGGTTCAAGGCATAGTACAGAACTGGAGAAGTGACAAACAATTGCCGTCAATCTCCTCAAGAACAGAAAATAAACAAAGACGAAAAAGACAAACTTATGCCGTCCCAGGCGTCACCGGAGCCTGGAGACGTTCCTATCCGCCTGAATGATAATCTAATTATTGGAGCAGAGTAGAACTGCATCCGGGTGTCTCCGTAGCCTCAAGGAATATATATAGCTTCGCAAATTTGCAATTGCACGCAGACGCAGTGATGCCCTTTTTCTATTCTACGACACCTAACAGTTCTGCAGACTTTTTATGTTCTTTTTTTTGCAACCGGTCAGCGCCTGAAAACCCAGTGGGCAGTGGTTCCATGCTGTTGCCTTCTATCCGCTCGGCCGCCTTTAAAATGTAGCCGTCCTTTGTATGACTCGGATTTAATTTGAACGACGTTGCTTCTAGAAGGTGAGATCTAGACTTCCTTTTGTTGAGATCAGCTGGGCCAATCATGCTGTAGGTCAGTGTAGGATCACCAAAACGATTAGTACTATCTTTCAACTGCTTACAAAAACTTAAAAAGTAAGAAGATCACCTCCCTCTCAGAAAATCCTTCTTGGGATGAGCACTTGTAGCCTTACGCTACCTAAAGAATCTTGACATGCTTTTTGCATTGAAATGCCTACAGGGCATGCAACTAACAATAGATTTCTACCGTATCAGAAGCACTCTAGCTCTGATAGGTGTATGATTTATTCAAAGCCCTATATTGGAACCACTAAGATACACCAATCTTCTAGTACTTTACATATTTCAAGTGAAAAGAATGATTTTTTTCTTTAATAAATTAACATTTACACAACCATGAAGTCCATAAATACACATAAAAAATATATGGCCAAAAAGGTTGCACCCTTTGAACAGGAATGCACAGATTGAACAAACAGAACAAGCTCCAAATTCACTGGTCACAATATAGTAGTACTAGTTAGATCGCACACTTGCACCAGCACAGTGTATCCACCGGTTCAGCAGTCTAGGAGCTGCCTTCCACTTTCTTTCTGAAGATTATCCTGCCCAGCAAGCTCGGACTCCGCTTCTTCTTCTTAGGATCAGCAGAAATATCATCATGGCGTGGCTCTGGGAACACTGGGTGAACAACGATGTGCGTCGATTCCTCGTCGTCACCGTTGAGGCCAGCGTCAGGATTCAGCTCTTTTGCTATGCTCCTTTCTGGTGCAGCATCAGGCGCATCATGTTCTTTCTTGGAGTGCACTTCTTTGAGTGTAGGAGAACTAGAACCCTCAGTGTTGGCGTCCTCTTCGGCAAGGATGCTTGCGAGTGTCTGGGGCTTGTAGTCAGACTTAGCCGAGCTCGGTCTCGGGTTGGACATTGAGGTATCTGGAGTGCCTGAATTTGCCGGACTCTTCAGAGCCTGCAGCTGTCTGCTTAGATTTGTGATGGTCTCCTGGCACTCTGCAAGCTTATCAGCTGCTGCTGATATCTCCGAGTTCTGCATGAAGTGCAAATTTTGTGAATTCAATTCCTGATGGATAAATAGATGAAAGTAGTGAACTAGTGATAACTATAAATAAAAACCTGATGAAAGTAGTGATGACTGCACATATTTACTGACAAGGGCATGAGAACTTACTCTTGCTAATTGTTTTACCTTCTGTTCTATCAAGTCTTCCACACTTCCATCAGCAGCAGGACTACATGACAAAGAACAATTCAAAAATCTGAACAACAGTTGTTTTTTTTATTGTTTTAAAAAGATACTGTAGGTAGTACCTTTCTATCTCACAGTATGATGGCTTCCTCCCCGGATGGACATTATCATCCTGATCTAGTATAAGTCTTGCAAGTTCTTCATCGAGCTCACTCTCTTGATGATTAACCAAAATGTGATCAGGTATCTGGTCTTCTGCTGACTGAATTGGTTCTTTATGTGCTTCTGTTTGGATATCTAGAGGTGCTGCTAATTTTGCACTTTGCATGTCATGTTCACCGTGTGCGTTTACTGTCCTTAATGACTCATCTCCATCAAAACTCTTTGTATTATTATCCACGGTGTCAGATCGATCTTGGTTTGAGAAGTATTGGCTCACTATATACTCTAGGATCAAGCAAACCTCATCAATGAACTTTTCAAGGTTAGCTTTCCCATGCAGTAGATCATAGCAGACATGAACCAGGTACTCAAGGCGAGAACAAAATTCGGACTTGTCATGCAACAACGGTCCACATTTAGCAACATTGTCTTCCGCAGATCTTCGAATCATGGAAGTGATTTTTTCAATCAGATTGGTCACCATTTTCTCTATTTCGGTTCGGTCGTGCAATACATCTGAAGCGTCTCCATTAGCAAGAATAGCACTCTGATCCAATGCACGCCTTATTTTCTGAAGAATGGTGTCAATACTTTCGCCACCGGCTTCATGCTTATGTATTACGAGTTTCTGAATATTCTGAACCCATTCAGGATGACCGTTGGAGATACTACCATCCTGAGCAAGATCTTTACCATTCGTTTCTGACATAACGGGTCTCGAATCCTCCTTCCTCGGCGGTGCACGTGACGCATTACGCTGCGGCACACCTGAATGCCTCAGTGCTTGATCACCTGATGCCATCTCCAGTTTCTCAATCTCAGCGAAGTCATCGAGCAAGCTCATGTCTGATGCCATGACGGATGCTCCCTGCTTCCCGGCCCTGAAGTGCTCCAGTTCAGAAATCAAAGCGGAAGCCCATGACTCGGACTGACTATTAGCTTCACTCAGCTGCTTGTTCTCTTCTGTTGACTCATTGAGCTGCCTCTGCACCACTGACAGCTTGCAGGCCTCGTCTGCGTACTTCATCTGCACAAACTGCAGCTCAGTGTCCCTCTTGGCCAGCATCTGCTTCAGGACCTTGTTCTCATCCTCGATCGCACGTAACTTCACCATGTAATTTTCAGGCTCTGAAGTACGCCGTGGCGTCATGGGCCGTGGCGACATCGGCTTTACGGACCGTGGCGTCATCGGTGTCACGGACCGTGGCGACATCGGCGTCGCAGAACGCGGCCTTCTCGGACTAGCTCCAGGCTGCTCAACCTCGTCTCTCATCTTAGCCAAGGCTGCCGGCCCGGGAAGCCGCTTTCGCACCATCGTGCGCAGCCGCTGGCACTCGCCTTCCAGCTGAGCGATCTTCTTCAGGTTCTCCGTCTGCTGCCTGTGAGCAGCATCGACTGACTTGAGGTCGTACTCCCTCTCCTGGCTCCTGATCTCAAGCTCCTTCTGAAGCATGCGCACCTCGTACTGGAGTGAGGCGCTTTGCTTCTGCGCCGCATCGAGCTTCGCCTTCGCGTCGGTGAGCCTCTCGTCTGAGACTGATTTGGATTCCTTCAGTTCTCTGATCAGCTTGTCCTTTGCGTCGACGGCCTTGCATAGGCTGTTGTTCTCGGCGGCTAGCTTGGCGGCCTTCTTGTTTGCGTCTTCTAGCTTGTGCTGTAAATCACGTACTTTCTTCTGCTCGGAGGATATCTCGCTGGCTGCTTCGAAGATGATTTGCTCCCGCTCTTCTCTGGCAATGAGCAGCTTTTCCATACAGGATCTCAGAGCATCTTGCATTTCAGTCATTGTTCCTAAATGCTTCTTTTTTTAGTTCTTCCCTTGAAAAGAATCACCAAGTACCTCCCCTGAAAGCAATAGTAATAGCTTATAACTCTTTTCAACCTGGTCATGGGGTAATTTAGTCACAGTCCACTATTTGTGTTAGACCATGTGGCTAGGTCTAGAATAATTTAGTTGATGAATAATTGACAATGTTGTGTACTGATGTTAATTGAGGCGTGTGTTATGCGTGAACTTATGTCAGTCAAGTTGGAAAGAACTTTTGAAAAGATGGTGTTTTAGTCTTTGCATGTGCAGGGTAACTCGGATGCGATCGTGGTCTACGGCGGTGATCGGAAGATGACTTGGTGCGAAGCCATAGTTCAGAGGGTTGAGGATACTAGAAGAGACGGTCGAGGTTGAGTTGGGGCGCATGGAGATCAAAGATGGATGATGCGTGTTGAAGCTACGGAAGTGGGGTTCGGAGGCTACCACTACTAGAAAAAGGCTAATATTGGACAACTCATCACAGACGGTTGACCAAAATCGTCGGTATTACATTCAATCACAGACGGTTTTGGTTTAGAGACCGCTCGTACTCTTAACTGCGCTAAAACCGTCGTGAAGAGGTAATATCACAAAGCGGTTCATGTTAAAAACCGTCTGTGAAGTATCACAGACGGTTCTAAACAAGAACCGTCTGTGATATTAATTAGTATCACAGACGGTTCTTAACAATAACCGTCTGTGATCCACGGTGAGTTTCTTCATCGTCGATGCATCTGTTAAATCGCCATCCGCCCGGCTCCCGATCGTCTCTTCATCGCATCGATCCGCCCGGCTCCCGATCGTCTCTTCATCTCACACTCGAATTTATTCCTTGTTTTATAAAAGGATCATCCGCCATCAAGATGATCATCCCACATACTTATAAAAAAGCGAAATGAGCGCCTTTTCCTTGTCGCCGGCATTGATGGCCTTCTGGCCGCCTTGTCGAGCACCTCTCTCGGTGTAAGTTGAGCCGTCTTTGCGGAAGAACCTTGTTTGATCAACAATGTCTTCACTCCTCTGCCGGCGGAGAATTTGCGGAGCGGTGGCGCCACCTTCCGCCGTCTTGACATCCTCCTCCGCCGTGTCTTCCGAGTGATCTCCGCTTCGGCGAGTTCTTGCATCATCGGCGTAGTCCTCCAAAACGGCGTTGCGTCTCCGGGAGGCTTGCCGTCACTTGGACCGATGTGTCGGTAGGCGAGCGAACAAGTCGACGGTAGAGACCCCTCGAAGCAAGGGAAGAGAGCCTATGGGCTCAATTCTTCTTGGTTCAACGATCTGAGGGTCTTTGGGAGACACTTTCGAGCAGCGCGTCAATGGGTGAACGCATTTGAGCTTCGTTCGTTGATGATCGAGAACCGTCCGATCTGACAACAAAATCGCTATGAAGTATTGCAGATGGAGATAGCGACCTACCTCCGCCACTAGAAAAACCTTGTTTAATTATAGGTTTACGCTTTTTTTAATATAAACATGTAATTTCTTCATCTCATGTAAGTGTATATACAAGATAAATATACTTGAAAAAACCATTTCACGACGGTTTCATTATGGAACCGTCGTGATATAGATATATCACAGACGGTTCCAATGGAACCGTCCGTGATATATACCATATCACGACGGTTCTATTATGGAACCGTCTGTGATAATTATCAGACGGTTCCATAATAGAACCGCAGTGATAAATCTCTTTATAAGTAGGAGCTACCCGGTAGGCCGCTAGGGTTTGCGCTCTAACTCGTCACTCCCAATGACCTTACTCTCGTCCGTTCCTCCCGTCATTCTTGATGCCGCCATTCTTCCGTCGCCGAGCAGTTGTGGCATCTGGTGACACTACAAAAGATCGTGCGATAAGAGTGTCTTTTGTAGCGTCACCATTGTGCCACAACTACGGTGGCGCCCAAACTCATCGCTTCCCAGCTCGCTAGGGTTTGCGCCCATACTAATTCCGTTCCCTCACTACCTCGGCCGCCGCTCGAACCTCGTCGTCGTCGCCGCCGCCCGACCCCTTTGCGCCTCGCTAGGCTCTCGGCCGGACTTTACTTTCCCCGTCCTCCTCTATTCTCCTCTAGATCTGTTAGCTTAATGTCTTTTGTTGAGTTTGATTTTTATGCATGAGCCTTAAGTTGTGTCTGATGTTTGTATGATTTATGCAAGGTAAAGGAAATGGATGAGGGTTGTCTTTGGTGGTGGGAGCCACCGTGGTGGTTCTTGTTGTACTAAGGTCCTCTCTGTCTCTACCCCCTTGCTCTGTGATGAAAATGGCTAGCTAGTGCTCTCGATGGATCTTGAGGGCTACTACTGGTGTGGTGGGTTTGGACACCCTTGGTCTTGTTCTCTTGCTGATGAACTGCTCAATGATGTTAATAGTCTTATGCTGAAATTGAATTGATAATTAGTTCATATTAATAGTCCCTTGCTCTGTGATGTAATGATGTCAATAGTCTTATCTGAAATTGAATTGATAATTAGTTCATATTAATAGTCCTCTTCTTTGTGTGATGTAATGATGTCAATAGTCTTATGCTGAAATTGAATTGATAATTAGTTCATATTAATAGTCCCCTTGCTCTGTGATGTAATGGTGTCAATAGTCTTATGCTGAAATTGAATTGATAATTAGTTCATATTAATAGTCCCCTTGTTCATGCCGGTCAAGTTCTCCTACCTCTTGCGTGCAGTCGTCCTACCATTCCATTCATAATCTCTTCTCTATAAAGTCTCCAGCGTTGGTGCTTGTGCCATTAAACCGGCATCATATATATTATATATATATATTATTAAATGTCCTCGACCACTTTAGGGGTCGTCCACGCATGACATGAGAAGAATGAGGCGGTATCCACGGGCAACCTCATTGAGCCTGTAAGTTTAAAAAGTATGGATGCAAGGAGAGCGTTAGGACATCCAATTACGGATTGGGCGTCGATATGTTGAAAGTGGCGTTGATCTTAACTTCTCCGGTCGGAAGTGGCATCATCTATCGACAACCAACAATTCTTGAGCATGTAATTGTCTTTAAAGCCAACAAGAACACAAGCAACAATTAAAGACGATTACATGCTCAAGAATGGTTGGTTGCTAATACATGATGCCACTTCGGTTGAATACGTCGATCAACGACACTTTCGAACATAGCCACGCCCAATCCGTAATTGGATGTCCTAACACTCTCTTTGCATCCATACTTAAACTGCGGGGGCTCAATAAGGTTGCCGTGGCTACCGCCTCATCCTTCTCATGTCGTGGGACGATCCCCAAAGTGGCCGAGAGACTACTAACAATATATATATAATATATATATGATGCCGATTTAATGGTACAAGCGACCACCGCTGGGGCTTTATAGAGAAAAGTCATCACAGCGGTTCCGGCCACAAGCCGTCGTGATATGTACTCATCACAGACGGTTTGTGGTGAAACCGTATGTGATATTACTTATCATGACGGTTTGAACCACAAACCGTCGTGAAAGTATACATCACGAGAGCGGTTCAAAACCGTGCATGATGACCTCTTGTCATCATCGACCCATAAACTCGGGCGGCTCACGAAACCGCCTCAGTAATGGCGTTTTGAACCGTCGTGAAAGCCTTTTCTGCAGTAATGTACGGCACGTGATAATTTTAGGGTGTCTAAGATTGGATATTTTGTAATCAGATGTTAAATCCACATATTAGGCCCTAGGACTAGTGGACCGTATGTGGGTGATTAGGGTTTGGAGGCTGTACAGGTATAAAAAGGATTAGGAGTTCGGCTGTGCATCGAAGCCGAACAGATCTTGTACGTGAGGATTTTTTGGGTATTAAGTAAGAGCTTGTGACGGCTAGTTTGCTGGCCATGGCTTTTGGTGATTAGTGACAGCGGCGCGTCTCGTTTGTTTCGAGGTCATCGTCGACTTCGTTTTTCTCGGTCGTAGCGGCTGTCGGGCGGAGATAGCCATGCAGCAACGTGCCTCCCGTCCGCACATGCTTTCCCATGTGGGACCACGTGCGTGTCGTCCGGGTGTTGGTTGACATCGCTACACACGTCAATCTCATACGCGTGGAGCCCCGCCAGACTGCTGTCTCGAAGTCTTTGTGGGGAGGCACAAATCGCAGTAGAACAGCAGCGTCACTTACGCCTGTGTGTGTGCCTCGGACCAAGTGCGACGAAATCACTGGACACGCACACGCAGCGCTGGATACACGTACGTGTACAGAGAAAGCAGCAACACCTTTAGAGAGAAGCGAAATTTCCTTGTGTATAGGAGAAGCAAGTCAAACATGCATTGATTAGCTACAGTACCAGGAGAGAGACAAGTAATTCTTTGTTATTATTTGCCCTTTGTTTGCTCTTTGTTTTATTGTTGTGTTGGCAGGTAGCACAATTAGAAAGCAGTAGATTTGAGAAAAAAAAACTTTTGCTGTGGATTACAATCATTCACCCCTCTCTAATTGTTATTAACGGTCCTACAATTTGACTAGTTGAACACATGATTCAATATTCATTCATAAACAAAGAACCCATGGGGAAAAAACAATAATTTACATTGCATGGTTAATAAGTTACATGTGCACAGACCAATATTGGGCAATTTGCTAAAGAGGGCTTTTCTAATAGGGAAAAAATACATACACATGACACATATAACATTTACAGTTTCTACCAATATGACCTACTGATTTCTGAAAGTTGATGTGTCTCAATCTAGGTGGGTTTCTATGCTTTTCTAAAGGAGATTTGTGTGGATTCTAAAGCAACCACGATTACTAGTTGTTTGATGGAACTCAACATCTCAATTGCTTCTAGCTTGAGCTTTTTTTCATAAGCATTGAAGTTTAAAACATTTTCTTAATCCCACATTATGAGACAACCCACAGATATCTAATTAATGTGCTAAGCTCCCAAGGTTAAGAGTGAAGTCTTTTATACTGCAGGACTGATATGATATCATTATACCAAAGGTGAAAATTCATTTCGCGTGAGATTTTGAATTTCCTATCAGCCTATGGATTTGGTACGTGACCTGGAGTGGAACTTTATTGTACCAAGGCTATCTTGTACGACAAATATTAAGAGAAGTAACCTTGCCATTATATTGTGTTCAGGAAAATCACTACGTATCATTGAAACTGTTAAACAGAATAAAAAAAGAAACCTGGGAATCTATATCCAGTATCAACTGAAGTTTGTGAAAGTTCAGTGCAAAACTGAAGCATAATGTTCAACCTAGTGGCTCACGTGACGTCACAACCAAGAACTCAAAAGGATCAATGGACCAGTAAATCGCTGCAAAAAATATATATACAAAAACGAAAATGAGAAATAGTATTCGAGTACCTAACTGAACGAGCTTAAATCCGTCAGACACCACAAGTGTTCATGGCACCTCAGTCTTCACATAGCAGAGAGGCAGAGGAGGAAGTGAGCACACACCCAGCCATCAAAGCACGCTCTTGGTCGCTCGCGGCACTCTTATCTCCAGGCCATCTTGTTGGTAAGGTTTATGCAGTTTGGTCGGCGCGTTGAGGGGTTGGAATGGAGGCGGAAAGCGTCAAGGGTGCAGCGCGAGTGGCCCTTTCGACGAGGCGGGGAGTGGAGGGAAGAAGAAGGCAATGGATCGAGGAGGGTTTGGTGGTTCAAGCAAACATTCTGTCAAACTCACAGCCGGAGCGGTTGGGCTGTTAAATTCTGTCCGACCACACGACCCCACTGGAAAGTGGCTTCTTCCTGCGCAAAATCCCCCTCTAGGCACGGAGGAGCAAGCGACCTGTCGGTATGGAATGTCCGGAATTGCACGTGACTCGGTGGGTACAGACTACAGAGTAGGTTTAGAGGAATGAGCAATGAAGTCATGACTGGGGTGGATACAAATACTTGTTTTATTGAGCTTTTTCTGAAATTGACATAGTTTGGTGTAATATCATTTTATTTATGGTTGCACGTATTTTTAGAACCGAGCTAACGAGCCGAGCCAAGCGAAATCCAATTTCATTTGAAATCGACTCATTTCATTGTTTAACCAATTAATGAGTGTAATTAGAGTAATTTTGAACCGAGCCAACGAGTCCTACTAACGAACTTTTTTTCCACCTATAGTCATGATGAAAGATCAAAATCCCAGCGATTACCGGCCGCCGGTTACCGGAAATCCCAGTGGGGACTGGGATGAGCAGTAACCAACTGGAATTTTTTAAATTCAAATTTATGACTGCATAATGCATTTTCTAGGTTGGTTTAGGCCTTTTTATGCTAGATTACCTATTGTATAAGCTAAATATGCTTGAATTATTGTTCCGGCCAGTTTGCACTTTATATGAGCTAAATATGCACTTCGTTAAACACTTTCTAATTAATATTTGCTTAATTCCAATGGCTAATTATCCATAACCGGTTTTCTCTGTTTTTCGGTTTTTCCAAGCGGTTTTTCCAGTTTTTGGGCGGTAACTAGTTTTCAAAATCCGCAATTCAAAATTCAAAATTCAGCTTTCGAACTTCATCCGTTTTTCCCCCGGGTTTTTCGTTAACGGTCGATTCTTATTCTGAAGCCTCAATTGGGATTTACACCGGTACCAAAATTTTGATCCTTGATCATGACTCATGAGTTCTTTGATATGTCATGACTCATGAGTTCTTTGATATGGAAAATATACAGCCAAGGGAGTTCATAAAATGCTATGCATGATACAGGTAGCACACCCTAAGGCTGCGAAGAGCAACCTAAACTACCTATTATAATAGGTCATGGCTAGTTTTCCACAGGGGACCGATGTGGCACCTCATGGTGTTGGGCTAACGAAGACACTTCGGTGAAAGGACGCTGTCAACTTTTGTGGTCTAAGACCAACTCACTAAACCGTACATGACGTCAGTTGTTACACTGGCAAGGAAGCGAGGGAACTCATAAACCATAGTCCTTGCACAACAGAAATGTGTAGCACAATACACATTCTTTCCAGGATTTAGGTAAGCGCATGTGTCGTAGGGGCGGCCCATCGGTCCTCACGGCACAGGCGATAATTTGAAGGACCTGCGATGCTTCGGGGGGCCCCGCAGAGGACCACGACGAAGGGCCTTCGGATGGGCCCCGAGGCTCCCCCGGAGGAGCGTCAAGAACTCGGAGGTAAACCCGGAGCACCCCCGGGGAGGTGTCCGGAGGTCAGAGGTGGTCCCCGAGGCCGGAGGGTCCCCGGTCTCCGGGGAGACATGGTGAGACACCCCGAAGGAGAGACTCTGAGGGTCCTCGTCACTGACCACCAGAACCTGGCACAATGAGCAGATCCGTCCACCACCCCGGTAGGCTAGGTCCGGAAGGACCACCGTGCTCCGGACCTACTCCTAGGCTTAGAAACTCCCTCTTTGCTCCTCGTTAGTGTACTTCACTAGGGGTACAAGTGTAATTCCATGTACCGCAGGCGGAGGCTATAAGTAGCCCTCCCTCCCTCACGTGTAAAGGATCCTTCTTTTGGCAATAAAAGTGAGAGCATTTCTAGTCCGAACTCCACATCGAGACCCTTCGACCCTTCTTACAGGCGGAGGTCTCTCTCTTGTTTCTTGTCAGTCGCTTTATACCCACGACGATTGGCGCCGTCCGTGGAGTTCGCCAAAAAGTCCTGAGACCGGCGAGGATGGCCCCAAGGCAGCGTCAAGGTCTCCACGGCCAAGCGGCCAGTCGCGGCCCCCAACACACCGAGGGCCAAGAAAGCGGGGCGTCCGTGGCGGCGGCGGCGTACACTTGGCATCGGACGAAGAGGCGAACAACTCCACTCACGGGGGCGTCGTCGGAGGCGACACCCAACTCACCGAAGCATCCTTGCCTAACCCCCAACCTCATGCCGGCCCCGGGCCGTTGAAATAACACAACTAAACTTCTGAGGCCCTCGGCGAACTTGCGGACCTCGTGAGTGCTTAGCTGCGGCGGCCCGCGGAAGGTAACCTCGCCCGCAAGCCTCTGACGGCGGACCCTTCCGGAGTGGCCACAACCCCCAGGCGAATCCCCCGATCCGGGTGGATCCTAGTTCCCCGTTAAGCGCGGACTTGAAGCGGCCGCTGGCCCAAGGACTTCAAAATGCCCGAAGTCACCCCTTTCGAAGGCACCACGGATCCCACAGAGTTCCTCCGAGTCTACGAAACGGCCATAGAGGCAGCGGGGGGGGGGGGACGACACCACGAAGGCAAAAAGCATCTCCCTCGCTCTCAAGGGTGTCGCCCCTCACATGGTTCTTCACCATCCCCGGTCGTCTCGCTTGGGAAGCGATTCTTGGCGACCTCGTCTTAACAACTTCCAAGGAAACTACGTCGAGCCAAAAGGCAGGGACACTGTTACAGTAAGCGAGGCCTCGGCGAATCCTCCACAACTTTTTAGGAGGTTCGCCGAGGTGAAATGCCCGGTGAGGCGTCAGCGAGACACTTGATAATCAACGCGGCAACTGCGAGCTGCGAAGGGCCCGCTCGGAAAGGTGGCTCATAAGCCCATCTCCACCGTCGCCGAACTCTTCGATAAAATGGAGAATGCGCATGCGAAGGAAGACGGTGGCAGAAGAGGCGGAGGTCGCAAGCACCACGACGCCCAAAAAGCGGCAAGCGGGCGAGCAAGCTGCGACAACCAACTCCAAACCGCGCAATAACTACCGCCAGAAGATCACGGAGTCTACCATGTAAGCGCCACCCCGAAACAGAAGGCACGAAAAAAAGGTGGCGAAGGGCGCGGCGGAAGCGAAGGCCGCGGACGGCGTGGCGGGCAACAAGACGCCCGCGACGGCGCAGAAAGGGTCACGTCATACTGTGACCTTCACGGCGAGTGCTCGCATACCACTGCAAATTGCCGCACCATCGCGGCCATGAACGACTACATCAACCGCCGCTAGCAACCAACAGAGGGTGAGGGCCCTAGGGACTCCGGAAATCAACTGCCTGGCCCACCGGCGAGGCCACAAATTGAGGGAGCCCGCGACGAGCCGCGTCAGTGGATAATAAACATGATAGCGGGTGGATCCTCACTAGGCCTCAAATCCAAGAGGCAGCGCCGCGCCTATGCTCGACAAATCCACCACATCGCGGCATGGCCCGCGCACGGGCCGCCCCCGTATACCCAGGTGCCCATCACCTTCGGTCCCGGGGATGCCCAGGGCATCCACTTCCCACACCAAGACCCCCTCGTCATTTCCGCTACCATCACGGACTTCGAAGTCAGACGGGTCCTGGTGGATGGTGGGAGTTCCGCCGACCTTTTGTTTGGAGATGCCTTCGACAAAATGATGATCCTGCGGACCGCTGTCGCCCGAAACATACCCTCGTGAGGCCGGGGAAGGCCGATGACGGCGTCGGAGACAACTTGATCTGGCCGTCACATTCGGCAATGGCCCAGCTAGCGCCTACGAAACCATCACCTTCGGCGTGGTCCACATGCGTGTCGATACAATGCCATTTTAGGCGCATAGCGTTGAGCGCCTTTGGGCGATGCGCCCACCACAACTACATCTGCATGAAGATCCCCACCGAGGGCGTCATCATCGTGCGAAGCGACCAAGACCTCGCAAAGGCAAACCGAGTTGGCCATCGACCCTTCGCGCCATGTGCATCGGTCCGCGCAAATCTGATCGCCCTTTGAGAACCTTTCGGCAAATGGGCCCCAAGGGCCAAGCTGGAGGGCCAGTTGGAGAAATGCGCCTGGAGGATCGTCTCCGGAAAATCAGAGCCACAGGAGCGGAGCTTCCCCACGAGCGCCGACGCCATCCTCGGCGTGCCGGGCCAACTCGATATTTTTGCATGGTGCGGGAGGACATTCGGCGTGGCATGGCCGTGGAGCATCGTCTTGCTCTCGGGACCGGCTACACCGAAGAAGCAAAGTCACGCGCATGATGGCGAGCTGCCTCTGAGCCGCAAGGCGAAATAGCAAAACTCCTCAAGGCGGGGGTTGTCGGGAGATCAAACACTTTCGGGTGGTGGCAAACCCGGTCTTGGTCCAAAAGAGCACGGGCAAATGGCGTATGTGCGTCGACTTCACAGACCTGAACAAGGCCTCTCCCAAGGATGACTTCCCGTTACCTCGCATAGACCAGCTGGTGGATGCTACCTCCTGCTGCGAACTCATGAGTTTCCTCGACGCATACTCCGGGTACCATCAAATCTTCATGGCCAAAGAGGACGAAGCGAAGACGGCCTTTATAACACTGTCGGGACTTTCGCTCGCATGAAATGCCCTTGACCTCAAAAGCGCCGGCAACTTTCACCACGGCTCATCACCAAAGTCTTTGGCGGAGGCGATTGGGGTATGCGTCGAAGCCTCGTCGATGACATCGTGGTGAAAAACAAGCTCACTGCTCTCACGCGAAGACCTCCGAGAGACATTCGGAAACCTCGGGAGGGAGGAATCAAGCTAAACCCGACAAGTGTGCCTTGGGTCAAGGTCGACAAGTTACTAGGCTTCCTCGTTTACGAAAGGGCATCGAGGCCAACCGGAGAAAATCCGGGCCATCCGAGAGATGGGCGCCTCGCGCGCCTTGGTCTAACAGATCGACGGCCGCCTCGTGGCCCTCGGCCGCTCTTGTCGATCGTTTGAGCAGGCTCGCCTTCTTCAAAACCCTTGGCAGGCGAGCTGTTTATTTGGGCCGAGGCACTGCCAGTGCGTTCGAGATCTCAAGGGTGCTTAAACCGGCTCCCAAGCTTAACAAGCCCGAAGCCCAGTGCGACTCTCTTGTACCTCGCCGCCTCAGCGGCGGCGATCAGTATGATGCTTTCGTGCAAGAAGATGATATTAGCGGCGCGTGTACTCGTTTAAAAGCACTCCAAGGCGCGAAGGTTCGTTACACCGAATTGGAAAAGCTCGCCTACGCCCTACTCATGGCCTCACGTAAGCTCCGCCACTACTTCCTGGCACATCCCATTGTTGTACCAACATCCTACCCTCTGGCGTTTATGCTCGCAACAAAGATCGGCCGGCGCGTTGGCAAGTGGCGGCGAACTTCGCACCGCCGACATCACCTTCGCGCCCGCGCGTCCATCAAATCCGGTCCTTGGCGGATTTAAATCGCGAATGGACCCCCAGCGAAGACCACCTCGCGAAGCGGCTTCGACGCACCATGGACCGTCCACCTGAGCGGATCATAGTCTTAGCAGACGAAGCGAGTCTTGGCGGCTATCTTGAGTCGCCCCGGATGGATGGAGCATGTCATCGTATGCGCCTCGACTTCCCCACACTAACAATCTTTGCGGTCGAGGCTCTCTTCTTTGAGACTCCGCAATGCCAAGGCCTTGGGCGCCAAACGCGTCATAGTCAAGAGCGACTCCGCCTCATGGCGAACCGCCGACAAACCGTCACGAGAGACCCGAAATGGCACGATATACGAAGGCACGCAAAGCGCGGCGAGTTACTTCTCGGCATCACCATACAAGCAATCACAGGGCAATAATAAAGCGGCGGATCGACTCGCCAAGGCGGGCGCGAGGATCGCCCAAGCCCGAAGTCTTCTCACGAGTGCTCGCGCCCCCTCGGCTGCGAAGAGCCACTGCGCATCCCCGGAAGCACAAGGGGCTGAGCTCCAAACAGTCGACCTGGCATTAGGCCGAGGGACCCGCGTCTGTCACGCTGGTCGGCAAGCGGTGGCGCGATCATCGCCTACCTCCAAGGTGAAGAGCGAAAGATTAAATCTTGAGGCACGAAGACTCAAGCATCGCTCCCGAAACTACCGCATCATAAACGGCGAATTGTACAAAGGGGGTGTGTGCACCCCATTTCTCCGGTGCGTATCGCACCAGGAAGGAAGGGACCTGCTGAAGCATATCCATGAGGGAGACTGCGGAGCGCACCAAGCTCCTCGAAGCATCGTCGCAAAGGCCTTTCGCCAAGGCCTCTATTAATAACACGCTCGGAACGCCCAGGACCTCGTTCGCCATTGCCAAGGTTGCCAGTGGGCTAGTCACATTCCGAAGGCGCCCGCATTACCCCTCCAGCCGCTACCCCCCGTCTGGCCCTTCGCACGATGGGGACTGGACATCATAGGCCCCTTCCCGGCTGCAAGGGGCAGCCTCCGCTTCGCCTTTGTCGCCATAGAATACTTCTCCAGATGGGTGGAGGCGGAGCCCGTCGCCAAAATCACCGCCGCCGCTGCCCAGAGATTTGCATGGAGGAACATCATCTGCAGGTACGGGGTGCCGCGGGACGTCGTCACCGATAACGGCACCCAGTTTGACTCCGCGGTTTTCAAGGCATTTTGTCATGGCCTCGGTATTACCTGTCGCTTTGCCTCGTGTGGGCCACCGAAAGCCAGCGGAGCGTGGAACGAACCGGCAACAACGATCGCCCGGCCTCAACAAGCGCCTCGTGGGGCTGCCAAGGGGCGCGGCGGAAAGAGCTTCTGAAGGCATTATGGGCCCTCACTTTACAACGCTACTCGAGCCACGGGTTTCTCCCGTTCAAAGCTGTTGTTAGGGGATGAGCGATGACCCACAGGGGAGCTGTTGCAAGGTCTCTGCGGGCAACACAAGACATTGACCCTACCAACATGCGAAGTCTCCTCGACCTCCTAGAGGAAGCGCGTTGAAGCAATCTCAACCATGGCGAAATGCAGCGGGCGGCATGGCAAGATCACTCTAACAAGAAAGTGAGGCTCGCCCGCTCGCACTGGCGACATGGTCCTCAAGCAGTGCCACCCCTTCTGATGAGGGCAGCTCGAGTCCAAGTGGGAGGCCCTACATCATCACCAAGAGCACAAGTGGCGCACACTACACTCGCCGCCACCGGGCATGACTCGACCATACAGGCGCCAAGAGCACTGCAGATTCTACCCCTAGAAGGTTTTTTCTTTTGTATTTTGTACAAAGATCATTGCGCTTGGGACACTAGATCCACCCCAACCCTCCAAATCCACCCAGTGGAGCCTCGGGGCGGCATGTACAAATGTGTAACTTTTGACAACTTGCTGCAGTTACAACGAGCACCACGTAAGGAAGTACCTCGCGGTCAACACACTATAAACTATAGCCACCGCGCATGGCCTAAGGCCCCGGTGCACACCGCCCCCCTTCGCGGGCAGGTGTATAAACTGTAGCCACCGCGCATGGCCTAAGGCCGGTACACCCCGCCGCCAGCGGCGGTGTACAAGGCTTAACCACCGCGCATGGCCTAAGGCCTTCGGTGCACCGCCCCCAGGCAGCGGGTGTATAAGCTGTAACCACCGCGCATAGCCTATAGCCCCGGTGCTGCTTGCCCTTCAGCAGGCGGTGTATAAACTTCTAACCGCCGCGCATGGCCTAAGGCCCGGTGCCTGCCTTGCCTTTCAAGGCGGGCGTATAAACCCAGGGCATCGTGCATGACCCCAGGGGGTGCACATCAGGGCTCCCCGGAGCCCTATCTAAAAAGAATGGGGGACGGCGCGAGGCTTCGCCTCCCCCGAACAAAAATAGAACAGGGCTCCCCGGAGCCCTATCTAAAAAGAATGGGGGATGGCGCGAGGCTTCGCCTCCCCCGAATAAAAATAGATCAGGGCTCCCCGGAGCCCTATCTAAGAATGGGGGCGGACGAGGCCGCCTCCCCGACAGAGAAGGATCGGGGCTCCAGGAGCCTATCTAAGAATAGGGGGCGGTGTGAGGCCCCTCCCCCAGAACAAAAATAGATCGGGGCTCCCGGCCCCTATCTAACAAGAATCTGAGATACTATGAGGCCCCGAAACAAACAAGAGGAACCATCCAAAGGCGGGGCATTCTTTGAAAGTGCAGCGGTATAATCACGTCGATGTTATTAAAAACACTCGATATAGGGTACATCTCATCACGTTACAACACGAAGTACCAGGGAACACAAATCGCCGCTACCCAACCTCGCCCGCGTCACGGGCCGTACATCTTTGGGACAAAGTCCCACTCTTCCCTATGCGTCGCCCAAGCAAACAGTTCCTCCTCAGCGCTTGGCGGCGACTAGGCTGCTCATATTACTGCTGTACAACTTCGTCTTCGGGAGTATCCGGCGAGCTTGTCGAGGCCTCCCGACGTGGAGGGCACCGAGGCCCCCCTTTCGCCTGCGGCCCCCTGCGTGCCCAGAAGGCCCGCATCTCTTCGCGCACCTTCGTGGCCTCTCGCCTCTGAACACGGAAAAACATCTTCATAGAACAGTTCGGATTGGCCCTCTTCCATCGCTGCCACTTCGCGCCATGGCACATGATGTTCCGGTACCAAATCCTCACAGGCCACCTGTCGAGGATCTCGCGCTCCTCGCCGGGCGCTTCATGGCTCATCGTCACGAGCGCGCCCCGTAGGCGGGCCGAGACCCTCGACCGCACACTTAAACAAGCATCGCTCCCCCTGTATAGACCACAACGTCTGACTTAAAACAACAAATTCAGGCACAGATAAAGACGCATCGCCAAGACAAAAGGTTTTCTCATTCAACACTGGCAGGCCATTACACGAGCAAAAGCCCCGAGAAAAAAGTGTTTTTTGCTTGCCCAACATCCAAAAATAAAGGAAAAAGAGATAGAGCAAGCAGAGACCGGTTACGCCCAAGCTACATTTCGCAACAAGAGGCTACATTAGGAGTTTTGAGCCGCTCAAGACAGCGGAGGTCACACCTGTCATCGCGGAGGACCCACTTCTTTGCCTTCGTCGCTACCACTGACCACCTTTCGGCGACGGAGACTTTCCTTGGCCTTCCTCGCTTTCTGCGATCTGGAAGGACTTGGTCGCATCTGCGTGCTCGCATGACGCCCATAGTCCTCGAGAAGGACCTTTCTCGTCTTGCGCTCGTCGTCATTCCACGCCGCCAACTCCTCTCCGGTAGCCCGCAGCTTATCGAAAGCGGGCGGCAAAGCGCATCTATATCGCGCACCTGCCTTGTCTAAAAACGCCAGGTCTCGCACCAGCTGCCTTGTGCGATGGTCTCCGTCGCGTCTGGCGCGAGCACGATAGCCTTCGCGACGTTCTTCAGCCGCCTTGAAGGTGATGTCGTCTCGGTGACGGTGAGTCCTCGCGAGGGGCACTGCGCTAAGCTTCATCCATGCGTCCTCCAAAGATCACCGGCGCCTCGGTGGCGGACCCCATGGTCTCCGACAACTCGCGCGCGCCGCCACCTCCTCCTCGGCGATGCAGAGCCCGCTTTGCGAAACCTCGGCTCGGACCGGAGCCCTGACACTTGCTCCTCCAAAGTTTTTACCCTCACCTCGAGGGAGGCGCACTTGCCTCTAAGGACCTCGCTTTTCGAGTGCTCCTTCTCGACCTCTCGCTGGATTTTGCCGAAACACCGTGCGATGTCATCATCTAGCACCCGTGCCAGCATCATCGTCTGCACACGGATAACACCTGCGTTCTTTTGGACCCACGGAAATGGCAAAAGAACACCGAAGTGGCGCCAAAAAGACAAACCTTCATCGCATTAAACACGCGCTCTCAATCATGTCACTTATGGCCATCTTCTTGAAAAGAGGCGGGGAGGAGGCGAGTGAAACAAAATTCCCACCGCCTGCAAACCTTTGCAACGCCGGGGCTCACGGCGAAGTCTCGCTGACACTGCGGGGGGCGTCTACCTGATCTGCTGACCACGGCCGCCAGAGTCGCCCGAGTAGGGAGTCCTGAGACCTGAGAACGGTGGGGCCTCCTTCGACGTCTTGCCGCGTCGCGCTGTGGGCTCTCCTTCGCCGCCGCTTCGGCATCACCGCCCTGCGGCCACACAAGTGTCAAGGTATGCTACAGCAATCACCAAAACGGACTAGCGTTCGTACCTCGCGGAGACTGTGGAGCGAGTGCCTCCTCCGTAACAATGTCGGCACGCCCCGGAGTGACCGGGGTGCCCAGAGTTACCTCCAACTCCGCGGCGTATACATGCGACGGAGTCTCTTCGTCCAAGACTCTCGATGGTAAATTTGGTCAAGTCGATCGCCCGCCGCCTTGGCCACCTCACAAGCACTACACCCAAGGTCATCCTCCGACACGCCATCATCGGGCGAACGCTAGGCTACGCCGAACGACGCGAACTTCGCCAACCTCGCTAACCTCCGCCGGGACCACCGCTTAACCATGGTCGGTCCGTAGCATCCGCACCCTCCGACGGACCAGCCGCCTCGCAAGGGCCGGCGGTACGCAGCGGCACTACGTCAATCGGTCCCGGTCCGCTGCCCTCGACGGGTCGCGCACGTTTCTTCTTCCCAGCATCCGGGTCCGGACGTTCGGAGAGACGAACGGACGGACCGTACGCCCGGTTGAGCAGCGATCGCGCCACTGCGTGACCGCTTTGAATGTTCCATCGCCGCAGATATCGGCCCAAAGAAGCACCTCGGCCGCCCGAAATATTCGTTGATAGCCTGGCTGCGAAGACAACCGCGAGAACAAAGTCCTGAGCCGTCACGAAGGACAAAAGCGGGCAAGCGGAAGACAACGAGGCGTCGGTCAACATTCATACCTTCATGCCCCTTGAGCGGTCGAAATTGCCGCCCGAACCGCCGCTCTATCTCCACGCTCGATCCGGGCAAGGGCGAATCCGGCGCATAATTCCTCCACCGGATCCGGGTGGAGAATAAACGTCACATCCGTGAAGAAGCTGCAGAGAGCCCTCTTCCGGCGGTCGGGCCCACCGGGATCGCGCGCAAGTCTTATCGCACCGCCCCGCGGCCAAGCCGTCCCTCCGCGACGACCATGGTAAAACCACGACGCGTCCGATCGGTATCCCAATGTTCCGTAGCGCCATACGGGGTGAGCATGTACATCGAGCATCGGTAGGCAGTTTGAAGTTCCGCAGCTGCGAAGTTCGCGTCTCACATTGTTCTTTTTCTTCGGTAGACAAGCGGCCAAACGTCGTGTAGATCTGTGAGCAGTCACCCTCGCCGCTTCTTCGCGACCGGCAACGCAACATCCACTCGAAGACACCGAGCTTGACGATCGAATTCGATGTGGTGCGCCCGACTCCACCGTATATAGCCGGGACCATGTCCTTGATGAGGTCAACACACGGCAAGCGAAGACCCGCGTCGAAGAACGCGACGAAGACAACCGCCTCATCGTCTCGGGGAGCCGGGCTAGTTTCTGCTCCGGGCGCCCGGACCTTCTCCAGACTCTCCAGCTTACCCTCGTCAACAAGGGTGCCGAGCACAAGGTTGGTTACGAGGACCTCCCAGCTTCGGCGGTATAAGCCACACCCGCCTCCATCTCTAGCACCCTCGCCGCGCGGAGACCACAGCGAACAAAGGCGGCAGACACGCAGACTAACGGAGAAGCCGAAATGGCAATGGGGTGGTTCTACTGAGGAGGCGCCGCATATTTATAAGCCCGGCGGACATACTGGTGGAACTCGAGGCGTCCCGGTCCACTGTGTAACCGCCACGTGCAGCCCGTCGACAGTACGCTGTCGCTCATTCATGGCGCGCGCCTCCGGCGCCACAAGTGAAACTCCTGAGCGCCGACAGCACGCGCATTATGGCGCCGCACCAACCGGAACATCGCAGTTCCGCCACCTGAGACTTACTGCAATGTTTCCAAACCTTGCCGCCAAGCCCGAGAAGCGGTGTGCTGGACCCCGCCGGAGAAGCGGCAGGTTTGACCATGGCGGCAGGGCCTCGATCATGAGGGGCTTGTCGTGAGGGCGGCCCGGCCCTCACGGCAAGGCGGCAACTCGAAGGACTGCGATGCCGGGGGCCCATGGGGACCACGACGAAGGGCCTCCGGATAGGCCCAGGCCCCCGAGAGCGTCAGAAGGCTCCGGAGGTGAACCGGAGGCACCCCCGGGAGGTGTCCGGAGGTCAGGTGGTCCCGAGGCCGGAGAGGTCCCCTGTCTCCGGGAGACATGGTGAGACACCCCGAAGAAGGCTACTCTGAGGTCCTCGTCCTGACCAGTGGAGCACATGAGTAGGCCAGGTCCACCACACGGGTAGGCTAGGTCCAGGGAGGACCAACGTGCTCGGGACCTACTCCTAGGCTTAGAAACTCCCCTGTTGCCCCTCGTTCAGTGTACTTCACTAGGGGTACAAGTGTAATTCCATGTACAGGAGGGAGGCTATAAGTAGCCTCGCCCCTCACCTGTAAAAGGATCCTTCTTTTGGCAATAAAAGTGAGAGCATTTCTAGTCAAGAACTCCACATTAGAAACCCTTGGCCCCGCTTCTTCTGGCGGAGGTCTCCTCTCTTGTTCTTATGCAGTCCGCTTTATACCACGGCAGCATGTAAATCGACTTGAATGGAAGGAAAAAGGTCATCAATTTGGTACGAAGGTACATGGGACTCGGTTCACAAATCCAAATCTTACGTGTAAATCTTGTGCTATTTCACGAATCGATAGATAACACTCCACAGACACATTCTTTGAATCATTTCATACATGGCGTAAAACTATACCATTCATTAATTTAACACATCAGAGTTTACATAGACCGTATCGGATTAAGTTTTACAATAAGGGCCGAACAGACCACAAAAGTAGCGGAAGCGACAATGGAAGCAAAAAGAGTAGAGCACATATCTCTCGGTAGCGGGGGAAACCGTGTCGTCCGATATTAACCAAGGACTTGGATAATATTGGATGCACACATGCCTATGAGCCAATTAGGCGAGGACGAGACGTAGTCTAAAAGAACTAAACTACTCCTCATCGTCTCTTGGGCCTCCAACTTCTGGATCCTCGTAGTATTACGTGTCTGTGGATTTCTTGCTTCTGAGGGTTTTGAGGGAAAGAGCGACAATGTGCACAACTTCCGTGCTCAAAGCCAACACACAAGATACAATAATATACATGCATGGCTTAACAAGGATGGCTCAGGTTTTTTTATTTGCTAAAGCAATGTTTTCAATTATCATAATTACAGATTCCTATCACTTAGCATTTTAACCAAATTGCATTTTATTAAGGAGAGTAATTGTGCAATATTTATATCAGCAGAGGCTACCTCCACCTTTATGCTTATTTGATTGGAGCTACCTCCACTTATTAACACCACCGAGTTAAAAAACCTAGGAAAAATCTAATCTTAGGGCTAGGTGAGCCCACCACATTTTTCATCCCACCACAAAGGTTTTTAAAAATAGAACTAACTCTAGTAAGTTCCCATGTCCGTCTTTGACCGTAGGCATGGCTGTTTAAACAGTTTAGACTCTGTAGAGGTTGTACACTGCACCCACAAGAGATAATCATACTCGTTACCCCACATGATTCTATAGTCATGTAGTTGAGCGATCGTCATAGTAACCTTTCAAAGTATCTCGCCTCTTCCGTCATCTCACCCATATGGGCTACCCCCATTTGCGGTGGGTCCCATAAGTTGTGCGGGATGTTTACCACCACGATAGGCGTAGCTGGCAACTTCACCCTTCCTTGGTGTCCCATTCAAACTGGATCATATCCACTACTTGTACTACCTTACTCGGCCATCGATGAGATGATTTCTAGGGTTCAATAAATTTACTAAGCCAAGTTGCACTTTGTAGACTTGTGGTTGTACTTGTTTTACACGGGAGGTTATGACAAGATTAAATCCTTAGGGTTATCTGGGCGGTTCATTCCATATATCATCCACAACCAACCTTCCGTGGGCTACATTAGCACCTATTACCATACCATCTATCATACTATCCGCCCAGACAGTAACAACAAGTTATTAGGTTTTTGAGGAGCAAAATACATTAACTCAACCATCTCAATCATTTACCCACAATGACTGCCCAAAACCACTTTCATGTTTAAAAGATGATGATTAGGACATTTAATGTCTCGGTACTTAAGTAAGACTAGCTTGTCGTTTAAGTACAACCTATAACTAGTAATTACCATATAGTTACTAGGGTGACATGAAATAATTGATTCAATTGTCAATGGATGGCATAATAATTTATTAATCATCAAATATGTATTTAACTACCTTAAGCTTTAACATACATTTGATTAAAGAATTAAAGCATGCAATTTTGGTAATTTAAATGAATATAATTTACATAAAATGTAGGATCAATATGATCAAAGCATTGACTCACCTAGAGTAATGGTAAGAGAGTCTTGATAATCTTGAGCTTGATCAAGTTGGAGATCTCCCGCTTCTTCGAACCCTATTCGGACGAATGTACCGGAAAAAGAGCACAAACAAGCAAAAAAAAGCAAATAAATACAAAAGAGATAATAAATAAACTCCAAACGAAATAAGACCAGCGCCACTAGCAAGATCTTGAATTTACAAAATTTTAGAAACAAATTTCACAATTTTTTTGGAGCCAAAATGAGTGAGAACTGAATTTTAGAAGGTTTGCAAAAAAATTAGATCAAAGGAAAAGGGAGGAGAGAGATTTGCTGCTAGCGGGGCCCACTATCCAATCACACTGGTACGGAAATCCGCACGTGGTTGTGGTCCACGTGTGTGCGCACGGGGCACATGGTCCGGACAGTGGCCGGGCTCGTCGGTCATAGTTGGGGGGGGGGTTTAAGACACCAATTAAATGGGCTAATGATTGGTTAGCAATTAAGCCGGAGTTTAATTAAAGCAAGGATTGCTTTAGCCCGTAAGACAAAGCTTAGGGAATTTAAATGTAGGGGAGCAGTGGCTGTCTTAACCCGATAGTGTAGGGTGCTCTGGGGGCGTTGCGGCTCGGGCTCGGGCACGACCTCGCCACCGGCGACGGAGGGCTTGACTCGCCGCAGAGCAAGGCCGAGCAGGCGGCCAAGGGGACGGTGACCACGAGGGCACCAGCAGTGGGGCCGACGATCTTTGCGGAGGCGCGTGAGAAGGCAACGGCGCGGCGCCACGAAGCCGAAAGCAAGGCACTGGCGGTGGAGTGCGTCTGACAGCGAAGAGGTATGCATCTTGACGGGCGACGCCTGGAGGTGGGGAAACCGGTGGAGTGGTCGGGGCAGCCTGCAGACGACTATGGTGGCGGGGCGGTGGCGACCAGGGTGAAGAAGAAGGGAGCTCCGGCGGTGGCACGTCTCGGCAGCGAGGAAGAGGAGGGGAGGTGGAGGATGGCTTCTGCGGCCCTTAGGCGCCTCAGTACTGGTGGCAGGGGCAATGCTCACCGTCGGCGGCGGCGTGGCCGAAATGGGAGCTCCGACTCCGGATCTGCTTCGAGGAAGAAGAAGGTGAAAGAGGCAAGAGCGCAAGTAGGGAGGGGAGGCAAGAGGAGGCTCCGGGGGTCCTTCTTATAGCCGGGTGCGAGGATGGAGCCGTTGGTCAACGGCGCTTGGTCCTGAGGCATGGCGGCATGGGCGAGACAGGCGGGAGCGACGGGCGCGCTCTGGGCGGCACTAACACGGGATGGAGCGGCGACGACTTGGAGGGGTCGAGGCAGGTGGCGGAGGCGACATGACGCCATGGCAGTGGTGAGCAGCGTCTTGGCCGGGTGTGACGAGGTGCGGCGAGGAGAGGCCGACAAGAACGGCGAAGACGGTGGGGGGGCCGAGGCCGAGTCAAGGCGCCGAAGCGGATGGGACAGACAGAGTGCCACCCGAATCATGGTGGCGAGGAAGCGAGTGGCGGTCTGAGGGCGACGCGGTGGTAGAGGAGCCAGGAGGCGCACGAGGTGGCAGGGAGTGGGCATGGACCCGGCTGGGGGAGGAAGAAAGGGCAAGGGGGAAGGGAGCCGGGCCAGGATGGTCAAATGGAGGAGATGGCCGGATGGAGCTGGGCCAGGATGCCGGGAGGGAGAAATGGGCCGGCCCAAGAAAGAATACGGGCTGAGCCCAAAACAAGAGAGGAGGGCAAAAGAGAGAAAGGGCCCAAAATGAAAAAGAGGAATGCGAATTTGAACTTTGAATTCGGGATTTGCAAAGAGGTTTGAAACACAAACTCGAGCTTAGCTAGAAGCTAGAAGATTTGAAATTACCGGTTAATTTAAAATAAATTTTGAGAACCCAGAACCGAATGTAATTACTATTCACCATTTCGAAAACGGGATGTTACATAAGCCAACCAGTTTTTACCTATCTGGCTATCTCTGACTCAACAAATCTTATGCATTGTTTAATCACCGGATGAACTGTAGGATTCATTGCTACAATCTTTTGTTAGATACTTGGATTTAGACAGTACCGTATGTAGAAAGATCCTGAAAAGGCCAAGCTATTCTGCATTTATCATCGGATTGGAAGATTGCATCGGTGGGAAAGATGTAACATCTCGGATGGAACGCGAGCATAATATGCAGTAGTGCAGACATACCTCACCCGGTGGTGGGTCATGTGAAGTAAGCTCGGCACCAAACCGCTCGAGCCTTGGTAGTGGGTTCAATTAGCATCTCTCACTGACAGGACATTGGCTGATGAGCGATCAATCACTTAATTGCCCTACGAGACCCTACTCATGAGTCATGAGAAAAGATGTGGGGTGCTTTGCAAGTGAGAGGTGACGAGAAGAACTAGACCAAAACCTGTGTCATTAATTCCATGCTTACATATTCTGAAATTAAGTATAGCACGTTAGTGATTATAGTCAATGAACAAAGTCTATCATGGACACCAAATTATGTGGCATTTGTCCACAAGAAAAGATTTGTCATGGTTAGTACTTAACTCATCGTTCTTGTTGGCGTTTTTTTTCTTGAAATGGTGATACTTGTTGATGGTTTCAGATGGCGACTCCTGTTCTGTAGTCACCCTCTAGCAATTTTCTTCCAGTGTGGTCTCAAGTCGATCCTCTCTTTGTACTAGGGGTCAGCACATATATACGCTAAATTGGCAACGTCAAGAAGGTGGTAGGCTTTCAAGTGTCGCGGCTCAATCATCATCAGTTCACATCCTAATTGAACTCATGCCTAATTAATATCCTCCACTAAATACAGTGTTTATCATCGAACTGTAATCCGGTGGATGGAACAGTGATCAAAAGGCAGGGCAGGGAATTTATAAGTGAAATACAAGGCACGTCGCGAAAGCTTCGTAAAGAATTGAATAATTAGTACTACTTCTAGTAGTAGTACCATTTAATTTCTCTTTAATTAAGCTGGACAAACAGATTACTCACTGAAACTGTCCTCGCAAAAAAAGATTACTCACGGAAACTGAGGGTTCAAGTGCGGCGGCGCCGCGGCGGTTTGGAGCCCGAACGTGCGCTGGTGGCAGCGCGGCGCGGGCGCTGCGGGTGTTCCGTGTTCGATGCGGGGACACCCAAACACACGCCGCGCCGTTGCTGGCGAAGGCCACCGCGGAAGCAGGCTAGGTCGAGCCGTCCAAGTGAAGCGAGCGGCCACCGGCAATAACCACAGAGGGAAGTAGCGATTTGGTTCGGTCTTGTCTAACGTAGGCACTTAACACGCACGCGGCGTTTCGCTTCGCTTGCTCGGTGGAGGTGGACTGGACTGCGCCGGCCGCGATGGGTTGGGCGCGTCCAGTCGAGTCTGTCTAACCCGTGACTCAGCCGTGAGGAATACGGTGTCGTAGCAGCTGTCGTGGGTAGACCTCACGACCCGCAGTGGGCCAGTTTGCTTTGGGCTGCTTCGGTTGAAACTCGAAGTGAATAGGCCGACGCTCGAGGCCCCAAGCCGACCCGACCGCATGGCCACCACACTGAACCCTTTCCACCCTCGCCACTAGTGTAGTACTGTAGTGAGTGACAGAGGAGCATGCTACTAAATAACGGATAGCGGGTCGAGGCAGGACCGACCTCGGCGTGGCGGATAGCATGTGGTAGCAGATTGGCGTCGGTGTAGCGGATAGTGGCCGATACATATCAAAATTTTAAAGAAACACTCATATTTTTTAGTTAGTCGTGTATATATCATAACTTACTAGCACAACAATATTGCAGCTACATCGCAACGGTCGTGGTGGAGCCGTGGAGTACGACCACCGACCATCATCGAGCAAGAGGGGAATGGAGGCGACGCCCAAAACATATGTATCTCATTGGCAAGGACAACTAATTTAACTAGAGCTTCTCAACTATTTACATGTTGGTTCATATTTTAAATTTCAGTAGCACTAGAACATTGTGCCAGTAGTGGGCTGCAAATAGCAGCGAATAACAACCGCAACAACGGTTTGACAAGTCCTATATCGCCGCAAAGTTCCAATCCGCTATTTTTTTAACACTACTTCTACTTGATAGTGTTTATAACCTGCTACCGGTATTGCTGGCGCAATTACCAACACAATTTATTACCTTGCGGAGGAGAGCCTGCCTGTCCAGTCCATGCCATCATCTCCCATCACAGCTCCAAGGCAGTATCGGAATCATCCTCTTGTCTACTCCCTCGCTTTGATGTCTCCGTGGTCATGACTCCGTAGCTGCGCGAGGTGTCCTTTTCTCTTGGGTTATTTCTAGGGGTGGGAATGGATAGGAGCGGTTCGATCCGAACCTGATCCAGGTGTCCATACATTTTTTGAGGGGCATGGGCCGGTCCATTTGAGTGGGCCAGGATAACCCTCACGAACCATTGGATATTGAGGGTCAAACCCTTTTTGCTGTAGTGACCCAGGGGCAGTAACCCACTCCCGCAAGCGCCATGGTCGGAGTGATCGATGAACTACCATCTTGCGGCGGCCACCTCCCTTCCATTGCTTCTCCTCGAACCATCTGTACTTCTCTCGGACCCTCTAATTCTATCTGTAATCTTCCCCAATTCATTCTCTATCCTTCCTGTTTGCTATAATTTGTACCACAAATGGTGTTGACTAATGGAGGTCGCCAACAAAATGGCATCAAAGTTGTTGCATTCTAGAGCATCTGCCATGATCGACGCAGAGAAGCGGAATTCCATGGAGCAATGCCTCGCTCGGTGCCTTGAAAAGCTTGAGGTGTTGAGTGAGATCAAGACTGGTTTTAAGGAGTTGGCAGCAAGCATGAAGGAGGTGGCGACATACACGAAGACCTCGATCCATCCACTATCGCTCCTATCGTCATTGTCCACACCGCCGGTGCATCCACACTTCGCAGCGGCCCTCGACAGTGGGTTCCTCACCACCATCGGCTCCATCACCACCACGCCCACCGGCTGTTCGATGGCGTGCCCCAACCACGATGTCGACAACTCGACATGCCTTCCCCAGTGTACCCACCATTGGACGCCACATCTAGGTCACTGTTTCTGGAGGGAGGCCACATCGGAGCTTCATCGCAACCACGGTCTGCACGTGGCCCTCGTGGATGTCGAGCTGCCCACGTCGGTGAAAATTGAGCGGAACGGCGGTGAGAGAAGGGTCGCTCCGTGCGATCCTAAGGAGCAATAGGTTAATAGGCCTTTTGCCTCAATTTTTTTATGGGTCCCACCTCTAGCCCATTTGCTGAAAATTTAGGGACGGTTAGGTTATCCAGTGGGTTAGACTAAACCATTCCCACCCCTAGTTATTTCCCTTCGCCTCCGGGTCAAGCACAAGACTATTTTTTAGGGCTCCAGTGCTTAATGAACATCGAGAGGACCACAATCCGATTTATTCTTTTTATGCGTTAATTCTTGAGGGAGATGTTTCTATAGAATAGTGTAGGCCATAGCACAAAAAGAGTTCCTGGGCAAAATCAATGTCCTTGGCTTTACATTTGCGGCAAATAATGCCAACAGCTAAGTAGGAAGATAATTTAATGCGTAATATTGTGAGAAAACAATGGGTTCGAGATTGAAGAAGATGCAGTATTGCAAAGAGAAGATCATGACGTGGATCGCTAGCTCTCTGTTTATACATGAGTGTCGGATGTGCTACAGTGTTGTGATTGAGTTAGGTAATTACATATATTCTATAGATATACAATCTAATTCCGTTAACAGACCCCATCAATCACAGCGTGTATTTTCTAAATTAAGATGTCGCTGATTGTTGTTGAATCATATATTCAGAACCGACTATATCCTAACCATTTATACGCGTTGTGATTGAGTTAGGTAATTACATATATTCTATAGATATACAATCTAATTCTGTTAACAAACCCCATCAATCACAGCATGTATTTTCTAAATTAAGATGTCGCCGATTGTTGCTGAAGAGCCGACTCGATAGAGGCTTTGTGAAAATATCAGCCAACTGATCTTGTGAGGAAATGAACCTAATATCCAGTATCTTCCTTGCAACCTGTTCATGAAAAAAGTGAAAATCAACCTTAATGTGTTTCGTTCGCGCATGAAAAATAGTGTTTGCTGAAAGATAAGTGGCACCAAGATTATCACACCACAATACGGGTGATCTTGGCTGTGATATTCCTAGTTCGCCCAACATGGATTGAACCCAGATCAATTCGGCAGTTGCATTTGCTAGTGCTTTATACTCTGATTCGGTGCTTGACCTTGAAATGGTAGCTTATTTTCTAACACTCCATGAAATCAGATTCGAACAAAAAAAGACCGCAAAGCCACCAGTGGACCTTCTGTCATCCGAGCTCCTTGCCCAATCAGCATATGAAAATGCGCTAAGGAGCATTGATGCAAAACAAGTGAACTTGAATCCAACTGTCTGTGTATGCTTGACATATCTGATAATCCGTTTAAGTGTACTCCAGTGATGCCCAGTTGGGGCTTGCAAAAACTGACAAACTTTATTCACCGCAAAAGATATACCGAGCTAAGTGATTGTCACATACTACAGTGCGCCAACAGTGTTGCAATATTGTGATATAGCATCCCCCGTCAATGGATTGCCAGAGAACTGTGATAGCTTATTTGAAACAGCAAGCGGAGTGGACACAGGTTTGCACTTAAGCATGTTTGCTCGCTGCAGGAGCTCTCCAATGTATTTCTTCTCAAACAAATAGATACCAGTATCATGTTTGATAAATTGTATGCCCAGAAAGTAATGGAGATCTCTGAGATCTTTGACAGCAAAGGCCTTGTTCCATTTGTGCAGAAGATCATCAGTAGCTTGAGTTGAAGAACTGACAATGATAAGATCATCAAAGTAAATGAGGATATATATCACAGTACCTTTACTATTAAAGGTGAAGAGCGATGTATCAGCCTTTGAAGCCGCAAACCCCAGTTCTTGAAGATGAGAGCTGAGGTTTGAGTACCATGCCCGCATCGCTTGCTTCAGGCCTGTCGGTGATCTAGAACCGATCTTACGTATGATTGTTTGATTCGGAGGGTCTCCTAGACTAAAACTACGTAGAGAATGACACAGAGATTTTATACAGATTCAGGCCTTCTACGGAGACAATAATAACCTTACTCCTATGTGGTTGTATTGAGTATGCTGATCACAATCAAGATAAAGATTAGGGCTTGTGCGCTAGATTATCCTCCTGTTCTGCCTTCTGACTTCAGTCTTTATATAGCGTACGAAGAGGTGGCAGTTCCTTCAGGTGAAGCGGCGCCTCAACGTTCTAAATAATGAACAGCTTGATGGAGATTGCCGCTAGGGACGTGGCACCGCCACGTCGCCAGGCAGTTATTGTTAGGGACATAGGTGATTCATGCGATTATTCGTAGAGAATAACAATGCATATTAAATACCCCATGTGTTAAACACGGTGTATAAGACTTTCTAACTGATTAAGCCCACAGGTCAGCAAGCCTTATCAATTACAGGGTTGTCGAAGCCAGGCTGGTCGAAGCCAAACGAGTCGTAGAAGATCTTACGACTACACGATAGTCGCAGAAAGGCTTATGTCTATACCATGGTCGTAGAAAGACTTACGACCATGGGGTGGTTTATGACCAGGCAGCTTGGCCTCTCCCTTATAAATATTAAGGGGTATACTTAAGACTAATATGGAGATATTAATGTCTACAATAAGAATTACAGATAAATAAATAAATGAGGATTATTAGATCCCCATCATCTAGCCCCCCAACTTCAAATGAAAGTAACTTACTTGGAAAAGGAGTTGTAGAAGATCTTACGACCATAAGGTGGTCAGAAATGATGGTCGAAGTAAATTCTTTTCGACTGGTATTTCATTTGACCAAAAATAGACTTGGTCGAGAAGGTAATTTCGCTTAAGGTGTAAAGACAAACTTAGTTTCCCTGAATAGGCAAATTAAAGAATCTCAATCGACTCTTACAAACCTGTCCGTTGGAGCGATTCCTGAAGAGATGGTAACTGTTGAGTTACCACAATTTTTAACTTGAGCGCGTGGTTATAAAAAGTCACCGCAGGCGTAGCTCAGGGTTTTTACTTTTCCCCAGTTGCTTCCACTGTTCATTGAGCTCTTGCGCTCTTCGCCGCCAACTAAATCGAACGCTTTCTTGAATCCTTTACAAATCCAAATCCGCCTCATTAGGAGAAGATGGCCGGAACCGCTTCTAAGTGGACCGAATCGAAGATGGATGATGCTAAGATGAAAGCTTTGGTCGCCGTCGAGAATATCCCGAAGGAAGAATTTGTGAAGTGGATTGAACCTTCGGGACAACATTGGCCATCGGAGGAGATTGACCAAATTCATGTATTCCAAGCGTACTGTGAGTGTGGCCTTCAATTGTCTGCTCACCCTTTCCTCACACTCGTACTCGAACGCTTTGGGGGTGGAATCGGTGAACCTTGTTCCTAATTTCATCACAATGTTGAGCATGTTCGTATACTTGTGCGAGGCTTACCTGGGAATTCTACCAGACCTAGAGCTCTTCCAATACTACTACGGGATGTGTAGACAGTCTGGAATCTTGAGGAGCTGTGGTCTGAAGCTCCACGATGGGAAGACAAAGGAGTATATCCAAATGTTCATCCGGTCGTCTTGGCAAGGATGGAAGAAGAAATGGTTCTACTGGGAAACGACCAGTAAAGACAGTCTCTCCTTCGTAGGGAAGGCTGCCGAGAAGATTTCTTTCTGGGATTCGACTCCCAAGGATCTTGGCCGGATCACCCCTTATATTCAAACCATAAAAGACTTGAAGGAAGAGGGGCTCACCGGATGGCACGTCGTGAAGGATTTCATCACGTGCCGCATTAGCCCTTTGAAGAAACGAGCATATCCCATGTGGAGGTACTCAAGGGCTAAGGATTCGACCAGAGATTATGAGAAAGATAAGTAATCTTTAAACTTAGCTTTCTTTTGGTTAATCTCAAGCCTAACTACTAAATATTTTATCTGCTTGTGCAGATCTCTTACAAACGGAGATTGACATCCAAGTCAAACTCGTTTGTGAAAAAGCTCCACCACCTAATGTGGTTGCTCCTCAAATCCTTGCGGTCGTGTCCACAGAGGAAAAGAAGGAACGCCTAAAGGTAATCAAAGGTTGATTTCATCTTCAGGATCTCATAGTCGTAGAAAACGACTGCTCAGTAATATTTATTTTTCTGACCTTTGCGAAATGTAGGCATGCAAAATCATTAAGATGACGAAGAGGTCGAATTGATGGTCATCGGAACAGAGGCAAAGGAAAGCAAGGCTCCTCCAGCCAAAAGGCATCTACTTGTAAAGGTCATTGACAAGTAAGGGGTAGGCTCAAGCTTCGATCCGACCAGACATTTTGAGAAATTCTTTGTAGACATAGTTGCTGCAGAGAAAGCCAAGGCAGTTGAAGCCCTTAAACACAAAGCCCCCAAGACCAAGGTACCATTCTACTACGATGACAAGACTTTTTTAGTCTCGGCTTCTCATGGCTTTGTTAAGCGACTAGAAAAGGAGAACTAGAAAATCTTTGTATCTTTTGTGAAGGATACCACTGCGTCGGCAAAGCCCATGGTCGATGGAGATGCTGCTCCTCAGGTGGTCGAAGCAGGTTTCGATTAGCAGGAGGGGCAGAAAGTTCAAGGAGCGGTAGCTCTTACTCAAGACCCACGACTAGACGTGGTCGTGGTGGACCCCATTCCTCAACTCGAATTTTGACCAAACGTGGTCAAAGAGAAGAAGTCGAAGAAATCTTCTTTAGGGAAGGTTTCTTCTGGATTCAGGATCAAGTCCAAAAAAACAAGGTATGTAAAAAGAAGAAACCAAAACCATAAGAACATCATTTACCTTTTGTTTTCTATAACTTGACGCGCTCTCCTTTTTGCGATTTTAGCTCTACTCCTCCATCCTCCAAGGGTGCTTCTATCGAGAAGCCCGCTGCCATTTCTCCTGCAGTCGTAGAGACAACCGATGTTTCTCATGTAGTCTAAGAGACGACAACGGAGGTGGTCGAAGAATTGACCGCCATCCCGGTGGTGGATGTAGCCGTTGTTGCTGAAGCAACTACGACCACCGAAGTGGTCGTTGAGGCCGAAGCGAAGATGGCGAATGACAGGGCAGAAACCTCTGGTAAAGATGGTGGAGGAACCTCCGACCACCGTGTCGGGAAGGAGATCATCGAGGACGTCTCGGTCCTCAAGGAGGAGTGGATGACACTACCATTACCGAAAAAGAAGAAAAGTACTTCAACTTTTTCTTTGAATTCTTTGGCCCAACATCCATTGTTGGATCTTCCTCATTCAGATCTCTCAATCGAGTCCCTAACCTTAAGGACATTCCTAACAGGGGGGATGTCTTTGATGACGAGCGTCTTCAAAAGGTGTGGTGGGACAGAGTTGAAGAGATCGATGAACTCAAAGATCCCCAGAGGGTATTCGCCAACTTTGCTCGATCGAGCATTTATGTAAGCATCTAATACCAAAAATTTTCATATTTAGTCTTTCTAGTTTCTCATTATCCTTTTTTATTCAGACTTCTTTGGAACAAATCGTCACTGTTGGTGAATACAACCGACAACTTATGCTGCTAAGACAGCAAAAGGCTGAACTCTGCGAGCAGGCTGAGAGATGGTAAGCTACTGCCATATGTAGTCTTTTATGGTTCTGCTACATGTTCAGTGGTCATGTCTATCTTTTACCTTTGCAGGTTTAAAAGTGACGAAAAATCCCTAGCTGACGCACTTGACTACGAGAAAGTCGAGACACGGAGGCTAAGGGATGAAAAACGTGACCTAATGAAGAAGCTTTAGAAGGCTAACTCTACAGCTCTTGATCTGCAGAGTGAGATAAACAGTAAGTTCTGAACTTAAGACTGCTTATGATAATGATCTTCTGTTATTTTTCTAACTTTTGTTTTTTTTTCAGAAAAAGAGGTCGAAATGGGTAAGATCCAAACCGAGGTCAACGAAAAGGCCTTAGTTGTTCACGAACTATCTCGTATCGCAAAAGAAAAAGACCAGGAGATAAAGTTGTGAGAAGAGCAATTTGCGAAGAATAATGCCTCCCACGACAACAAAATCAAGCAACTTGACTCTCAATTGACGAGTAAGTAACTTTTTATCCACGACCAGTGTTGCTTACTAATCGTAAGAGATGTGCTTCTGACTGGTCGTACTCTATTTCAGAGCAAGTAGTAGAAATAAAACAACTCCGAGAAGCTTCAACTCGTAGTCAGGAGGAGACGAAGTCATTAAAGATCAACCTTTAAGACAATATCTCACTTCTAAACAATGTACTCGGTGGGCTTGGTGCTGAGGAGGTTACTCCTCTTGAAGACACCATAACTGCTCATTCGAGTGTTATTGGATAGTAAGTCGGAGCCTTAGGGGACCTGATAACTACTCTAAAGGCCAACCAGGCTGACTCACTAAGAGAGGCAGTCGAAAGTGCAGTAAGCTATGCCTTAGCAAAACTGGAGACACACGATCAAAATCTGAACCTTCAACCAATCGGGTTTACTTCGACTACTCAAGGTATAACTCTACTGATTGAAGAAGTGAAGCCAGTCAACCAGAAGGTCGCGGAGGAGATACAAATTGGATCTCCTGCGTCAGAGTAGTTTGTAATAGGAATCTTGTAAAGACAGGCTTTTGGTTATGAATATATACCTGCTTTTTCATGCAATTTATCTTGTCGAGTAGTTAGTAACTCATAAGACAATGAATAGAAAAATGGAATTTGAATTTAAGAGTAAGAATTGAAGTTATATTAATGGCTTTATCCTAGCCCCCGACTATTTGTTTAGTTTATTTATATAAACTAAGTAAATAGTGTATATAAGAGTTTTCTTAAAATTCAGTTTGTCCAACTTGTGTTGTCGATCTCGATTGTCATGTTCTGGTCGCAAGAGTTAGTAACAGATGGATACTATGAAGTTCCTTCTAGTGGGCAGGACCACGTGCAGAGAGGAAAGACTTCGATCAGTGAAGCTACGTTCTCCGACCATAGTAATCAAATCAAGAGCGTCAACATAAGCGGGATAAACTTTTCAGAGTGCCTTAGAAATTCGTTCGACCTTTGCCAATAGACTCAATTGGTTTGTACTGATAGCAAGAGTTAGAAACAGTACAACACTAGGAAGTTCTTTCTAGTGGGCAAGACCATAAGCAGAAAGAAAAGACTTTGACTAGGTGTTTTGTCTTTCTCCGACCAGCTTGATTGTATTGAGTGTACTAAAAGCAGTCGAACAAACTAGAAAAGTATACTCTACTTAGAGAATTTTTCAAAAGTAATGAAGAAATAAACTAAGGTTAAAAAATAGTTGGCTCAAAAATATTTCGACCATATTTGTGGAGCCTAGTCTCTTTGTATTGGCATCCAAAGGTAGAAATGAGTCGACCCTAGGAAGTTCCTTCTAGTGGGCAAGACCACGTGCAGAGAGGAAAGACTTCGACTAGGTGATGTTATTGTCCTTTTGACCAGTGTAAAGAGATATTGAGTGTGTAAAAATGATCGAAAAACCATTGAAGCACTATTCGAAAGTAAGACAATAAAGATTGAAGGAACCTGAAACTTTATTGATAGAGTAAGGAGTTACACATAAAATTTGCGTAACTGGTCGATGTTCCAAGAATTAGAGAGAACTCGGCCGTCTTCTATTACTAGTCGTACCGAACCTGGTTGTGTAACTTCGACCATTGTGTAAGGACCTTCCCACTTAGGGGAAAGCTTATTCCGATTAGACTGAGATTGAATCTTCTTCAATACCAAGTCACCTACAGCGAGGCTACGAGGTTGGACCTTACGATCGTAGTATTTGCGCAAGGCTTGTTGGTAAACCGCTGATCGGATCAAGGCTTGATTTCTCTTCTCTTCTAGTAGGTTGATGTCATCCGCTCTAAGTTATTCCTGGTTAGAGTAGCTGAAGGTTTCGACCCTTGTCGACCAAATCTTTAGTTCTAGTGAAAGCATGGCTTCAGCCCCAAAAACTAGGAAAAAAGGCATTTCGCTTGTAACCTGACTTGCAGTCATGCGAACTGCCCATAACACAGAGGGTAATTCTTGTACCCAAGCCCCCAAGCACTTGACAAACTGATCGAATACTTGGGTTTCTGTTGTTATCCCAGTCACATGTTCGGCTTCAATCTATTTTGTGAACGTATCAATAGCCACAAAAGGTACTCGAAGCCTCCTGGTGCTTTTGGGAACGGTCCTAGGATATCAAGACCCCAGGTCGCAAAAGGCCATGAAAGAGGAATAGTTTGAATAATGCTTAAGCAAGTTAGTGTATTTGCGTGCTATGAAACTGGCATTGTATACACTTTTTAACCAACTATTTGGCATCACGAAGGGTCGTTGGCCAATAAAAACCTTGTCAAAAGGCTTTACCGACCAGTGTTCTGTAAGAAGCACGAGTTCTACAGATGCCCTCGTGTATGTCGTGAAGGAGATTTACTCATTCTTTCTGCGATATGCATCGCATGAGAACCCGTTGAGTACCTCTTTTATAGAGGGTGCGCTCCTTTGACCAAAGTATACATTTTGGCTTTACGGGATAAACGATTTGCCTCGAGATCATTATCAGGTATTGTACCCTTCGGAAGATACTCGTAGTTGGGATTCATCCAGGTATCCTCGTACTATAGAGAGGTTATCCCAATAGGAGGTGTCTCTGGTGTTTCGACCAAAGACGACTTCTGGAGCTGCTCCAAGAACACTCCTTGTGGTATTTGAGATCGGGAAGAAGCTATTCAAGCTAACTGGTCAGCAAGAAAATTATCCTTCCGATGGATATATTATAATTCGAAACCGAAAAAAATGCTTTTCAAGCCTTCTAACTTCTGATAAGTACTGAGACATGGTCAGATTAGAACACTAGTATTCTTTTCCGACTTGATTCACGACTAGTTGAGAGTCTCCTCTCATGAGTAGTCGTTGAATCCCAAGCGCTTTCGGTGCTCGTATGCCAGCCAACGAACCTTCGTATTCTACTACGTTGTTAGTCTCACCAACGATGGCACACTCCTCGCGGACCTCGCTACCCGATGACCCTATATCATCTGTAGCTCATTTCAATGCAAAGCTTCATCTCCTCTCTACCAAAGCTTACCCATCATCAAGATTATTTGGCCACATACTTCTTAAACAACGTCGACACTGTTTTACCTGTGTTCTGTGAAACTTTCAACAGCTGTGAACCTGAGCGGCAGGCATTCGGCCACCCACACTGTACCCGCATGTAAGGGCTTGTTTGGTTGGTGACCTGGATTTCATGCCTGAGAAAAAGTGGTGCCTGGAGGTAGCCTGGAAAGTAGATGATTTTTGTCTGACTAGGCAAACTTTCAAGCTGCTTGCTGTTTTGCAAGCCCGGCCTAAAAATTAAGTCAGGTGCCCCTGAAACTCAAATACAAGAAAATAGGTAGTTAATAGCACTGCCAACATTGCAGAGTGCAGAGAAGCTACAACGATTTACCCCTGATTTCATCTCCTTGCATCCCCGTTCTTGTATCCCAGAATGCAAGCTCTCAACATTTTACTGCCTCCGCAGGTTCAAATCTCTCACTCACACACAATCCCTTAGTCCCTCTTTTATTCAAAAAATGCATATTGCGCTAGACAACTACCTAAACAGGCTCATATCAGAATAGATGAACGCCGTGTGGGATACAAATGGAACATTAGGATAAATTCCTGCAAGCGCACACCTCATGCACTCGAGAACTGTGAAGATCTCGAATGAAGGCCATTGTCATCCGTAAATACGCCATTGGTTTACCACAAAACGATGCTTGGATTCGCCAGCACATGGTCGCCATGACTTGAGAACCAAAGGTCAAGGAGAATAGCCAATATGACGTGATACCGCAAAAAGTGTGGCTACCACTTCCGTCTCACCACAAAGAAGTACAGTCATGAAGATCACCAGAAAAAGCCATCCTGGGATAGCACAGTGCAGTGCAGGTTCCCTATTTGTCATCTTAGATGTAGAGCAAATGGTCACCGAGCTCGTCACTATCCTCAAAAACCAAGTCATTGCCATCGCCATCGCAATCCACAGCCTTAAGCTCTACCCCTCTGTCATCTTCCACCAAAGCAACAAGTAGCCAAAGCCTCCTGCTGCCCGTCCCAACGCAGCATGGAGGACTATCCTACTGGTCAGGCCATCAACAGGCCAGCAGAGGGTTTCTGCACCCACACCATCACCCAGGATATGGATGCTGAGCTACTGTGCCTTCGTGACACGGCTGTCATTGTTTCAGTGGTGGGAGCTCGACAAAATCCGTCGCCAAGCCTGGTGGCATGGGCCATCCAAGTGAGGCTCCACATCCTTTTGAGAGATATTCATGTCTCTTGCTGTCTTCCTGAAGACTTCCTCCTAGAGTTTGATACTCAACGTCAACATGACGCTGCTCTGGAGACAGGCGGATGCTCACTTGATGGCCATCAGTTCCAGTATTAGCAGTAGGACTACAAGGCTGACTCCCACTGCAACATTTGGAGGTACCACACCCTCCTCTGCTTAGAGGGTGTACCGCTCTTTGCCTAGTGACCTTCTGGGGCTGAGCACGTGGCAGGGGGGGGGGGACTGCCAGTTTGAGGGTGGGGATGAGCTCTCTCGGGAGAGGGAGCGTGATGAGGACATCAACCCTAAGGATGCAACCAATGCTTCAACCCACTACACTGCATCCTCTACTTCAACCACATCTTATCTAATAGGACTGTCTGCTACTGCAATGCCATATTCCCCAATTGGATCGAGCTACTTTTACTCCTACAAGCCGAGCAACGTCTACGTGCCATCGTACTGCATCGCCTTGGTGCTGCGTCACCTCTTGTTGGCCCATGGGCTATGTAATGAATGGGCTGACTTATGTTATAAATGGGCTGACTTATGTTATGAATGGGCTGACTTGGCCCATATGGGCCATATCCTAGGGTTTCGATACTGTTCATGCGTGAACAGTACCTGCGGTCGCCTCTCCCTTCTCCTATACATAGTGGTCGCCACCCCCTCTAGTTCCTTGGGTTTTGTTGATTGAAGTTTAGCCATGCTACTTTATACTTTGTCTTCTTGTTCGGCGAGATCAACAGCGACAGTGTCTTCGGAACCCCACTTATCAATACAATCTTAATTCCTATTCGCAATTTCAGATTGTTATTTATCTCGTTCTTACGTGCTTCTTCGGTGTATGCAGGAATTGATCTTCGTGATCAGGTCTTTTGGGTATTCGTGCACGGTTGATAACAAATTGTTGAGCAGTTCAGCGATTGCGTGGTTTCAAGCCTTGCGAGTTCGTAGCCAGGATCGTGAGAGCTAAGAGACTTCTACCGAATTTATCTTCTCATCGAAAGATCGGGCCAAACCAGGACCTCCGTGGTTCATCAAGTGGTATCAAAGCTACAGTTCATCGGTGAAAGTTTTCAGTATTCTAGTAGTAGATTCTTTTTTATACCTAGAGTCTAGAAAATTGCCCAATTTTTTTTGCATCTATCATCTATACTGAGCCCTTTGAGCCCTTGCAATTTTTCTTTTCGGTTTTGCTTGTTGAATTCTTAGTTACATCGTCGTGTCTAGTTGCTGATCTCTAGTTTAGTTAGAGTCTAGTTCGTTATTGCCTAGTTTACATTTTTGTGTTCCTTTGCGCAGCTTTGTCATTGTGTCAAACCTCTGCTGCATCAATTCCCTGCCGCACCAAGCAATCTTGTGTATTTTTGCTCCCTACCATGCCACCACCAATTGCTGACGCACCACTACCAATCGCTGCCACGCCACCACCAATCCCCTGCCGCGTCTTCCTCACCCCCTTTCCTGCCATGGCAACCCTCCTGCTGCCAAACGTCTCTATCGCACCACTGCAACTCCCTACCACAGATGCCCCGGCACCTTGCCGCCGTTGCCATCCTGTTGCCACGGCAGCCCCACCTTGTCTCCTGCCGCCGCCGCAAAGGAAACCCAAACCCTAGTTTGGTTTTGGTTTGCAAGAAGAAGAAGGAAGGAAAAAAAAAGAAAGTTTGATTTCAGTTTTTGACAGAGAGGAGAAAAACAAAACAGAACAAAAGGAGAGAAGAAAAAAAAAGAGAGAAAAAAGAAGAGAAGAAAAAAAACCAAAAAAGAGTGTCTCCCTTCCAAAAATTAAAAAGCCATCAAACCTTCGCCAAATCTAGTAAAAATTGGTGGAACCCTTCTTCATATAGCCACAAGCTTCCTTAAAAAAATTGAGCACATTTTTCCCACGGGTCAAAAGTTATAGCAATTTCAATTTGAGGCCGAAACGAATTCAAGTCCGTTTCCGAGATACCTTTAGTAAAACGGGTATAACTTTTACAGACGATGTCGGAATTCGACGTTTGCAGACTTTTTGGAAAGCTAATGACGACGCGCATCCAATAAAAATGAAAATCTTGTGCTAGTCACCCTATAAGACCCCCAAAATTGGCCTTCTTCGGCCCCAAATTCGCGTCACAAGTTTTTGATTTCTGTTTTGGGTTATTCTTTCGGTCTTCCCTTCAGAATTTGGGGTTCGCCTCAACTGCAAAGTTGTAGATCTCATTGAAACATTTCAAATGTGTACATATAAGCCATATAAAAATATGCTTTTTCATCTCTCGAGACTAGTTGTTGTTTTTGCTCAAACTTGAGGGATGTTTACGTTGCACGTTATTCCGTTTTTTGGGTCTACATCGTGTGAACAATCTTGTACCCCTACAAATAAGTTTGAGTAGTTGGTTAGAGTCTCTCCTAGCACTTGTTGTGAGGTTTTCCATTGCTTACATCCAGTCACATTGATCTTTGTGTGTGCGTACATACACTTCTCTTAGTAGAGCTTTGATTAGCTACCTTTGATTAGGCTAGGATCAGCAACATTGACTAGTACTTTGAACAATTTTTCAACTTGCATTAACTGATTTGATTATTACTGATCCTTGCTACCATATTAAAGCCTTCCGAGCTCCACTTCCTACTAACTCAGTAGGTACCGTTTCTTGCAATCGTTGGGCTAATCGCAAGTGAGATTATCACGAACCAGCCACTGGTTGTACCACTTCCTTGCTGCATTGGTAAGAACTTGGTAAGGCATTGTGAGAGAGCGACTGTTGAAATGCTAGAACTTAGTAGTTTGTAACAACCCAAAATTTCAATTTCAGAGAAAATTTAAAACTTAATTATTTTTGTGGTTTTTCTGAAATTTTTAAAAGCTTTTCCTTAATTATTTTAAAGCTAAAATAAATTTAATTGAAAAAATATTACCAAATATAAGTTAAAAATATTTTATTTAAGTCCAAAATGCCTTTGAGAATTTTTGTGAATTTTTTGGATTTTATTTGCTATTTTATAAAGCCCTTTTGAATTAAGTGGATTAAAACAATTGTTAAATCGATTAAAATCCTCAAACAGTCTTTGGGCCTAATCTTCGCTGGTCCACATCTATTCTCCATGCGTGCGCGGCCTAGTTGGCCCACTCCTCACGCGCATTACGCCTCGATTCACCGCAGCCGTCCCGATTTGAATTGAACGGACTGATGGAGTTCAAACGTTCGGACGTCCGAACATCTTGATCAACAAGGACCGTCAAATCTGTATCAAATGGCCTTAGCAACACCCGTTAGTTTCCTATTCCTCTCCGTCACTAACAGGTGGGGCCATCGCTACAGTGTCGTCTCCTTCCTCTTTCCTTCTTCCCCGCGTCGCCTTCCTTTCTCACCTGCACAGTCCGCCATGGACGCGATTCAAAAACCTTCCATACTCGCTCGAATCCGGACGCATCTCCTGTGAATCTGCGCGCATTAAAACCACCACGTCAATCCACCCCTGACATGGCCATCTCCTTTCCATCTCCGGCCCCAAATCCCCGATTCGTCGCCGCCGTGTCGCACGACCTTCGTGGACTACACGTTGAACCGACCACGCCCGAGCCTTATAAAAGGGAGCACCAGGTGCGCCTTCCTCACCTCAGCGCCACCACCCATTGCTCTCCTCCTCTCCCCAAGCACCCAGATTTCGAAGTTCTTCGCTGACGGTCAAGCTTCGGTTCTTCTTCGATTCCGGCGCCACCAGTGACGCTCCACCCTCGTCTTCGCCATCATCGGCATCACCGCGTCACCGCGAAGCCTGTGCACGCTCTCACTTCACCGGAGGACCTCGGGAATGCCTCCTTCATCGTCGCCCTAACCTCGCCATTGACGACCAAAACACCTCGCCCCTCCGCTCCAAGGTAGCGCACCAGACTCCTCGTCTCTCCCTCTCTCTTTTGCGACCATCCACACTCCTTGCCTCGGCGTAAAACGCCGGTGAGCTCGTCGCCGAATTTGCACCACTGTCGGGCTGATGTGGCTCGGCCACGTTGGCGACAGGTCAGCGCCACATAGGCACTCATGCCTACGTGGTGCCTACATGGTGCCACGTCAGCCTTGTGCAGCGCCCCGCACCTCCCACCGTTTACTGTGCTGTGCACCGAGTCCATTATGGACTTTGACCAACCGTGGGCGTGGTCCATTGACCATGGGCCCACATGTCAGTGACTCAGCAATTTTCGGTTTAAAAATAATTTGGCCGAAAAATCGTTATTCCGGGCGCTAATGTCATAAACCGGATTTTCCTTTAGGAAAATAATTCGATAAAAACAATAAATTCAGAAATTAGGGTTTTAAGTAGATTTAAACTTCCAGGAGCTCGTATTTCTTCATACGAACTCCGATTTAGCTGATTAAAATTGCTAAAATTGTATAAATTCAAGATCTAGCTAACTAAACTAAATTTATTTGATTTTCATTTTCATTTGTCGTATTTTCCCATATAGACTTCGATGACTCCGGAGAGTTTGATCCTTTAGAGGACTTAGAGTATCAAGACTTCGATCAAGGTAAGTTATACCATTGATCATATTTATCCCAATATTTAAGGTTATTTAATTCTGTTTTTAAATTATTATTGCATACATAATTTTATTCACTATTTTACTTCCTTGTTTAAATCCTTAGTTATTCTAATTCCTTTTGTATGGTCAATTTGAATATTGATTATCATTTCCTTGTAACCATTAGATAAAATAATATTAAAAATAACTATACACTTAGCCGATGCTTAGATCAGAACTGGTATTTGGGAGATTTTAGCCAAATCATTCAAAATTGTTTAAATTGAGTCTATGATATTGTTTTACCATAGAAAGTTTATAAAGATGGTTTTATTTAAAATAAAATAGAAAATGGGTTTGGACTTGGGCGAAATGGATGATTGGTGGGTGCAGGTTTATGCACAGGCTCAATCTGGTTAGGATTAAGGCCCAAGGGTTGTTTTGAAAGTCGCCCAAGTCTGTTAAGGACCGGTCTTTGAGCCGCATCTTGCAAAGCTCCACCGTACTACCACATGTTCTGAATGGGCAGGACTAGGCTTAATAATTTGTGATACCTCACTGTTATTTGTGGCATGTTGTGTGGGTGTCGGTCGGACAGTAGTCCCACCTGGCGCAAGAGGGGGCTCCCGGAGGATGGTTAGTCCAATAGAAGCGAAACCTTAGCGGGCATAAATACTTTAAGGTAGAATATTGTAACGGCCTTGTGATAATTGCTCAGTCGCACGCCTTTGGAAACGTGCATTGGCCGACATTAAAAGCAAATTATCTCTTGTGTGTAAAGTTGTATCACCTCTACAGAGTAAAAAACTATTTGAATAGCTGTGTCCACTATCATGGACATGCTGAGCAAAGCCACTCTAATTTAGACTTTGTTTTTGGTTTTAAAAATGATTAAATGATTTTAGGATGGTTAATTCTTGTGGTAAAATTGGGCGGTTAGCCATGTGATAGGAGGGTATTCTTCACCATTCATTCATGGAGGTTATCCACACTATAAAACTGTCAATTTTAAACCTGATTTTAGTTATAGAATAAAAATAGCCTTGGAAATTAATATGAGTATTTAAACTAAAAATGCTACTTTATGCAAAATAAACCCTGCCAATCTCTTTTGTTTACTTATGCATGCATAATTATTCTTTATTGGGTGTAACTTGTGAACACGGAAGTTGTGCTCACTCTTGCTAAATAATCTTTATTCAGAAAAAGACTACTACCAGGACGGTGAGGATCCAGACATTTAAGCCTACACCCCCAGACGATTGCCTGTGGCGAATCATGTGGCCTACTACTACTTTTCTTCCGCTGTGTTTTTCATTAATTGGCCTCAGGCCCTTTTTGTAATAAACTCTGAATTATTATTAATAAAATACGTGATATGATTGTGATGGCACTTTTGTATGACTGTGTACACTAGCTATCCTGGACTAGTGTATGAACACAAAGAATTTGGAATCTTTCGTTCCTGGGTTCGACATAGTTGATTGGGATATATACAGTATGATTTGTTCTTTGTTTTCTACTAACGATGGCAGGGTCACATGGATCTACACATGGTGGAAACAATAACGACCACTCTTCAGAGCATGCGGGTAAGGGATGTTTCACACCTCGCATGAGAGAGCTCATGTGGCACATTGAGCACTCACTCGGAGGGAGCGTTCGCAATGCCTTGGATAAGATCAATGACTGCGACGCCCCGTGTCATTACCCAGGAGGTAATCACACTTAAGCATACGGATTACTATTCGTTTGCCCAGTAGAACACTGCTCCAACGAATAGTAAGCCATTTATCAGAGATAACGCAGCAGAACAATAAAATAGAAACTGCTTTTTATTACAACAGTTGCCACACAGGTCTAAGGCTTTAAATACAATAATTTAATTACAAACATGGAAAGACACTTTCCGCTACTTCTTGCTAGGTTCCTCCGGTAATCTCCTCGCCCCACGAGTCAAAAGAGGCGATCATCTCGCCCTGCTTCTCGCACCCAACGCCCCCATCACCTGCGGCCTTTTCGAAACCTGCAAAAAAATCCTCTTCCCACTCGGGATAGCTCCCGGTCGGATTAGGAGCTAAGCAAGGGAAAGATAGCAAGAGTGAGTACTATAGTGTACTCAGCAAGCATTAGTAGCTAAAATGCAATTGATGACTCTAACATTTCGTCCTTAGCAACATTCTTATCCCTTCTCTTACTCTGAAAATAAACCTTAAAACTTAGGTTGCAAATTTTAATTCTGAAAAGACTACTTGATTACTCGAGAGAAGAAAGACCCTAGCGGTTCCAGAGACTCCAATCCAGAGACTGCATGAATTCATGATTTTGTATAGCATCACTTGTGAGCTTGTACCACTTTACCCATAGCTATTCAACTCTTGATGCTAGGTACACCGCATTTCCTTTGATGCGATTTTGAGCTCGAATACGTAACGCGTTTTCGCTTCGTGATTAATTTCTCCACCCATTACTTTCCGTCGGTCTTGACACGCCACCATCGAAGTTCGTAATGTTGGTTGGGCAGTTCATCCTCTCTGCACCCAACACTCCACATAGTGATATATCACCTCTTCTTACACTACACTCACACATAATACATACCCGTGTGGAGAGCATAATTACGTAACATGGTAGCATTTTCTGCCTGTCGAAAACAGGAAAATGGTTGGCACTTAAGATACGGCCTCTAACCGAGTAAGAGTTTTGTTTGTCCTTATATTATAACCATATGAAAAGGGTCCCACCTCTTGCCCTCTCTCATCCTTACCCCGGGCACCCTTTACCAACCATATTAATACTCTGCTTTCATATCATTACTCATTTCTCAACTCTTTTCATCTCTATCATCTTTTTCATCTTTGACTCATTTATTTGATTTGAGTTTTTGAGAAATAGTTTTGATGCAATATATATAAGGTAGAGCAAAGTAATGTTTACATTTAATATAGCTATATTAATGAACAAAAGAGTAGCTTGCCTTCAAACGAGTAGAAAGGATTACTGTCGATAAAATTCGATTCAACTATCGCCGCCATTGCAAATCGCTGCACGCAAATATGCAACTGAATCGGATAATAATTAATAAAGTAAATACTTAGTGACATTTTGGTGCTACTAAATGTATATTAGTTAAATGATTCTTTTTATTAGTGGATTTTAGATCAATACATTTTTCAAACCCCGATCAGTTAGCACTCCCGACAACTGTCGTTCCATCATACTGGTTCTAGGGTTAGAACTAAAGATACACACGATCTAATGGGCGATGAGAACAACTATACAAAAACGCGTTCTAGTAAGTCTACCAAATTTTGTTTGCATATTTACCTCTATTTGATTTTAGTGAAGCGCGGAAGCAAAACTTCAACTCTCTAAACAAACGCAGAGTTAATGAACTTAATTAATCTAATTTAGCTAAACGATTGTTAGCGAGTCAAGATTATTGATGTAATCTAAACACACTCAAAAATTAGCACTCACAAATTCTAGTTTCTAACCTAATCTTAACCCTAATCTATTTTTTCCCCTAATATACCCTCCCTTCTTTTTCTTTTCTTCAACCGGCTACACACCAACCTACCCCTCACTCTCATCTCCCTCAAATCTCTCTCTTCTCCTCCCCAATACCTGAAGCCGCCGCCGCCCCATGGTTCCTCCATGGCGCTCCCCCACAGCGCTCCCCATCTCCACGGCCTGCTCCACCGTCGCCTCCTCCCTCGGTCTCTAGCCCGGTGCCGCCTCTACGCCGCCTCCTCCCTCGGTCTCCAGCCCGGCGCCGCCTCTCGCCGCCTCCTCCCTCGGTCTCGGCCAGTGCGGGGGCTGCCGCAGACTCGATCCGCCACCTCGGGCCCCAGACCTCTGGCCATTGCCTTCGCCGCCATGGCCCATGGCCGACCTCGGCTCCCCCTCTGGTGGCTCGCTTCTTGTCATTGCCGTCTTCTCTCTCTCCTCCTTCGGCCGGCTCGGCCCGACAGCTCGACCTCCGTGCCGTCGGCGGCCAGCTTATTCTTGCACCGATTCCTCTTCCTCTCCCCCATCGATGATCTAGAAGCTACATGATTTGGTTGATTTTATTCATTTTGCTTATCGGTGATTAAATGATGCATATAATGATGACTCGTTGGTTGCTACCGATGCAAATGGAAGGTGATTGGGGCGGTTTGGTGATGCTCATCGAGGTATCAAACCCCCTGTGCTTGATGACTCTCAAACCCTCCCCTCTGCTCTGTGATGTTAAGGACTAGAGCTTAAGGATGTGCAATGGTGGGTGATACATGATTTGGATGGCTCAACATGATATCTTACTGATGTTGTAAAATATTGATGGATTGGGGGAGATGGCTACCTTGCTGGATTTGATTTGGGGCTAGGATGGTAGCGTCAAGGTGCTGGTCGTCACTGTGATGGTGGTGACCGCGCGCCGGTGCTCTCCTTCCCTTTGTGTCTTCCCTTCTTCCTCCTTGTGGCAGTGCTGGGATGGTTGAGCTCCTGGCTACTCTCTCTCTCTCTCTCTCTCTCTCTCTCTCTCTCTCTCCTTGCGGCTGTGACTGAGAATGGGGAATTACTATGGCTGGGTTGGATACTTAAGGCTGAAGGAAATGGTTGATCTTATCCTGGGTTGTGGTAATTTTCATTTTTACGGTCTTCCTATTCCTATTTACCACAACCCTATTTACCTTAATCCTATTACTATCTATATATGGCTGCCATCTTCTGTGATGCATATGAGAGCTACTATTGATGCTGAGGCTAAGTTGGCTACCACTGAGGGCTTTCCGGTTGGGCGGAATTATATATGGTGGGTGTTGGATTCGATTGCCCGATGATGTGTTGAACAGAGGGCGGATATGAATGGGAATGTATTGTTGGATTTTAATGCGGCTGAGGTAAAAGAAATACGGTGGTTGTTAGCTTTCACGACGCCGAATGATGAAAACCCCAGAAGTAACAGGTTGCCTACTTACTTAGGTTAGCTTTGGACATCTTGGTTACCACAGGTGCCGACTAACTTGGTTGGTCAGGTCATCTTGGCGATCGAGGGACCATGTTAACCTAGGTTAGTATGGAAGACCTACTGAACTTTGGGTATACTGACGGCAATCCCCTTCCTCTACTCTAGCTGGCACTACTGCTTTTCGTTTTGCTAACTACTTCTTGAGCTCTAGATTGAAAAACAGGAAAAACGGAGGATAGCTGAATGAGGTGGCAAAGGAAAGCTTAGATGAAATGGATGCAATCACATTAATTTGTAAATTGATTTTTTTTTTGTAATTGGTGTTGTAAAAGATTTGTAACCTTAAATTTGAATTAAGCATTGATTGTAAAATTTTAATTTCATTTTATAAAAGGATCATTATAAAAGCGTACTATGGATAAATAATATTTGCTTGATTACAAGGTTCATTTCGTTAATTATAGAATTGATTATTTACTGAGATTATGCTTGATATGGTTTAATGAAATTTTACTTATGTTAATTACATGATTACTGCTGATAAGCTTGGTTTAATTATGCGGGTTCTCACAATGACAACCTCACGGCGCTCCACACACGCGTTGCGCTCCTCGAACGTCAACCACTTGCTGAAACCACGGACCAGGGTGAGCCAAGAGTGGAGGATCCACCTGCTCGCCACACACCACCTGTTGCCCGCTCTTTGGCAGATGAGGTGGAAGAAGATGTGAACAACTACACTGCTGATACGGAAACCGAAGGATTCAATGTTCACAATGATCGCAACTATCATCGGCTTCGTCACAATCGTCATGGTATGGGAAGAAATCAACATGAGGTACGTGACCATAATGATGCATTTGGTAAAATTAAATTCACTATGCCTCCTTTTGCTGGAAAATATGATCCTGATGCTTATCTCACATGGGAGCTTACCGTTGAATTTTTTTTTGCTTGTCATGAATTCACTGAAGATAAGAAAGTTAGGGCTGCGCTCACTACTACAAAAAGCTAATATTGGACGCCTCATCATAGACAGTTGACCAAAACCGTCAGATATATGCAATCACTGAGCGGTTTTGGTTTTGTGACCGTCCGTGTTCTTGGCTGCACTAAAACCATCGTGAATGGTAATATCACGATGGTTCATTATGAAAACCGTCAGAAGTATCACGCATGCTTCTTAACAATAACCGCCCATGATATTTGAAATATTACGAGGCGGTTTCAACAAACAACCGTCAGGATACTTCACGTATAGTTTTCATCTTGAACCGCTCGTGATCTACAAAGACTATATCATAGACGGTTCCATCGTGGAACCATCTGTGACAAGTTTCACTAACGGTTCCATCGTGGAACCGTCTGTGATAAGTATCACTAACGGTTCTATCATAGAACCGACTGTGATAAGTCTCTTTATTAGTAGGAGTCCGCTAGAGTTTGCGCTCTAACTCGTCACTCCCCAGCGCCCTTACTCTCGTCCGTTCCCCTGCCCACCCAAGTGACCCCGTCGCCGACGCCGCCCTTCTTCCCCTCTTCCTCCTCCCCCTGGCGTGCGCGACCCTGGCTACCTCACCGACACCGGCGATGTCGATCGAGGTAAGACAGATCTATTGGTTTGTGATGTTGGTATTCATGTGAACCTAGTTGCAATGTGGGCTACCTAGCTAGCTTGTCGGTTGATGGTCGGTTTGGACACCCTTGACCTTGCTATCTTGCCCTCTGTGACAGCTGGCTAGCTGGATGGATGGATGGATCTAGAGGTAGGGAATGGGGTTGTATTTGGGTGTGACTGCTGCATGGTATATATTCCTAAAGAAATTTTTTGTTTTTGATACGTATGATGCAGGGTGTGCTGCTGAAAAAACACATTGATGCAACCTTACGAAGTGGCAATCTGAGGGGGACAATTTGGTTGCCTCCTGGAGAGGATGTTAACAAATGGTTGTCTGTTAATAGTAAGTCTGATCACCATCTATTCTTTGGATAAATAACACCATGTAAGTATATGAATAATGAATCTCCAGGGACAATAGGATGAACTGTATATTAATAATTTTGGAATGAAAGCTTATGAATCTATGGAATCAAAATTCTGCACATAGTTTGCACATATATGAATGTAAACAAACTTCTACATGGATAGAGGTGAGTTTCTCTGAGTTGTCGCTCTTATACGCTTTATAGATAGAGAGTTAACCATTAAGGAAAACTCTTTTTTACATTCTAACATGATATCGTTAACTTACCATATATTGTTATCTTATTACCATTCATGTTCTTTTTACGTAAGTTTGTGGTCTTCTTATTTAGTATGAAGAAATTACGCGCTCGGTATTAAAATACTTGAGCAAGTTGTGATTGTAATTGTATGAGTCTTAATTATTTGTTTCAACATATTTTATATTTATGTTTCACTGGACTTGTATTCAAGTATTATCTATGAGAGTTTTGTCTCAATCTTTGTGAGAGTTTTCCAAGCAAAGGCAGCCTCCTCCCGAGCCCCGCCTCCCCTCTTCTTTATTCTTGATCTCTTCTCTACAAAATCTCTAAATGGTAGTCGCTTTTGCCTTTAAATATATATATATATATATATATATATATATATATATATATATATATATATATATATATGTATATATATATATGTATGTATGTATGTATATGTATGTATGTATATATATGTATGTATATATATGTATGTATGTATGTATGTATGTATGTATATATATATGTATGTATGTATGTATATGTATATGTACACACACACACACACATATATATATACATATATATATATATATATATATATATATATATATATATATATATATATATATATATATATATATATATAGGCAAGGCAAAAGCAAACAAGACCGCTTGGAGATTTTGTAGAGAAGAGGCTATTACAGACGGTTCCAAATACCAACCGTCTGTGAAGAGGCTATCACAGATGGTTCCAAATACCAACCGTTTGTGAAGAGGATATCATAGAAGGTTCCAAATACGAACCATTTGCGAAACTTAAGCTATCACAGATGGTTTTATATATGAACCGTTTGTGAAACTTAAGCTATCACAAACGGTTTTATATACGAACCATCTGTGATAAGAATCACTAACGGTTTCATAATACAACCGTCTGTGATATGTCTTTATAAGTAGGAGCCCGCTAGGGTTTGCGCCCTAACTCGCGTCGTCACTCCCTAGCGCCCTTACTCTCGTCCGTTCCTCTTCCTACCCGAGTGCCACAACTACGGTGACGCTGCCTTCCCCTCTTCCTCCTCCCCCCGACGTGCGTGACCCCAGCTACCTCTCCACCGGTGATGTCGAGGTAAGACAGATCTATCACCTATTGGTTTGTGCTGTTGGTATTCATGTGAACCGAGCTCCTCCTCCCTCTCGCCGCCAGCTCCCGCACCTCCGGATCAAGCTCCCTCCTCCCTGCGCCGTTGGATCAAGCTCCCAGTCCTCCCTCGCTGCGTCGCCAGCCCTGGCTCCTCCTCCCTACGCTGCAGCTCCAGCTCCTCCTCCCTCTCACCGCTAGCTCGTTGCGCCACCTCGGACCTCCCTCGTGCCTCCAACCTCTCCGGCTCTAGCTCCCACTAACGCGTAAGTCCCCTTCTTGTCTTCTTGATGTTGTCTGGTTGTTGGTTGATGCTGATGGTGATGGCCATTGGCCAGAGCCCAGATGCTAAATGTGTTATACATATATACATACATGAATAAGAGAAGTGCATCATTATAGAGAAGTACTGTAAATGTGAAATACATACATGTAGAGAAAAGTAGAGAAATCATAAATATAAATGAATGTAATGATTATGCAGATGCTTGTTCCTTATGATGTCTTTTATTTAGCCTTGCTGTCTTTTATTTAGTCATGTAACTTAGTACATACTAAGAGTCTCATGCTATCTTTTATTTAGCCTTGCCATTGGAATTTGATTTGTTATGTAACTTAAGTTGAACCACTCCTATGTTGGGCTGTTGGCTAGTGGCACCTTGCTAGTGTTGAACTGCTCAATGATATTAATAGTCTTATGCTGAAATTGAATTGATAATTAGTTCATATTAATAGTCCTCTTGCTCTGTGATGCAATGATGTTAATAGTCTTATGCTAAAATTGAATTGATAATTAGTTCATATTAATAGTCCCCTTGCTCTGTGATGTAAACCGAGGTCTATTGGTGTATGTGCATTCATGCATCTTGCTTAGTTCATCTTTGTGGGTTGATTGACAAAAATGAATGGGGATGATGGGTTTGGTTAATACTCTCGATGGATCTTGAGGATTATTGATCTGGTTCTTTGTGCTTGGTTGGCTTACATTGGATGTGGTTCGGATGGGGCTTGGCTGCAATTAACTTTTCAGATTTGTAAAGGTTAGGCTAATTTGTAAAGCTACAATTAACATACAAATTATTTATTAATTGGTGTGTATTGTATTAAAAAACAAGACCAAATGAGTCAAAAATTACTACAACACCTCTTCACCAGTCTCTCGCCATTCATTTCATCTTTGTCTGTGTAACTGTGAGCACCCGGATTTATTAAGCTCATAATACTTAGTCATCCAATTGACCCTAGTATTATCAACCAAATAAACCTAGTCTCGAGAGATGTATACTCCCCAGAATGCAGTATACATACCTCACAACAAAAGAATGTATCAATTCCATACAACACATAGTACATAAGCAACAAACCAGAAGTTAATATTAACAAGGAATAGGTTATTACAAAAGAGGGGCCTTCTGGCCAAATAACAACAAGAACTACTAAGAAATAACAGCGGAAGCAAAAGTGCCATAGAGATGGCTATAACACAAAGCCAATCAGTGTGCCTTAACCCCTAGGCATCTGACCGGACCGCCAAGCTAGTCGTCGAAGAAGCTGCAACACGTAGCACAAAAGAGAGGCTCTTGGAGCTCACCTCCTTCCTCTGCAACAAAAACCACAAAAATACCACAACCACGGGTAGATGAGTACATAAAGTACTCCGCAAGACTTACGTGTGAGATAACAGAACTATAAATAGCTACATGCAAGCTTTATTTAAGTGGATGAGGCTTTGGACTCATTTTAGCATAAAGCAAGTTTCATTTGCAATAACATAATAGATTGAAGGCAATTTGGCAAAGCATTTTTAAATGTTGAAGTAACAACGAGATAATGACATAGTAACAACAACAAGATCAACCTGGAAGTGACTAACCCAAGTCACCACAACAATAGCATGAACTCCCCGTTCATACCAACCATGTCAAGTTTTAATTAAAGGTTGTAGTCTAATTCTCACGGGAAATAACCAAGCGTGTCCATAACCTAGGGCGAGGCTATTGAATAGTTTTATCCTGCAGGTGTACCAATGTACCCACACGTCGGACCGCCTTTCCTTTAAGCACACTACCAAAGGTATGCTTGCAGCAGCTAAGTCCTCTGAGACATTTCCAATGGGCGATGCTAATTCGACCCGCACAACCCACGGGGATAAGGACCCAATGGACAGCCCTAACCGGCACTGCCACCGCTCCATTCCCACACCACACACACACATTTTATCTTTAAAACACACCAACCGGCGACCCCAATTAGCACCGCCCAAAGTACTTAGTCAAGAGAGGTCCCATATCCCCTCGTGTGGTTAGCACGCATAATTGCTTGGATCAATGGCGCAAGAATTAGGTCCTTGTTGACTCGGGCATACCACCACATCCAAAAACCACACCATCCATCCAATATGCCCAAGTCTAAATCAATATTTTATTTTCAGTTTTGATTTTACAAATTAATCAAAGCACAAGTGCTGGACATATAGGAGTAATAATCAGTTTTGAGTGATCAAGACCATCGACTAAGTCGATGATCGCCCATAACTACCGAAAACTAAGCATGTCTAAGCCATTTAAATCGAAACTACTAAGTGATAAGAGCTCATCCAACGAGCTCCCACCACAGCAAATAACCTAGGCTCATGGTAGTAGAGGATAAACAATTCCTACAGATTATGTAACTATAGGCTTGCTAGCGATATTTTAACACAAAGTAGCATGCATACATACAAGTAAAACAATATATTAAGCTTTAAAGTAATGGGACAATGATGGAAATGATCAAACTACTTGCCTTGTTGTTGCTGGTCAAGTTGTGGCAGAGGGTCACTCTCGGGATTACCACAAATGTCGAAGCCTAACGGAAAAGCGATAAAGAACCGATAAGAACAACGAAAAACCAAAAAGACGCAACAGAGAAACTTCTCCAAATGCTATGAAAATTTTACAGCAGCAAGACAATGATTTATCATGAATTTATCAACAAGAACCAATTGATTTGGATTCTTAATGCAAAAGATATGATGAAATCAATTCTACTCAGCCTATTAATTAGAAATATGTTACTATTCATCGCAAAATTTTCTAGAATAGAAGTGAAGCTGAAATTTTACTGTAAAACCAGCACCTCATGAGATGAAAAATACAATTGAGTTCACCTCATTTGGAGCTATTATGCACTTTCTACAATTTTTCAAAAACAAGAACTTGAACAAAATTATAATGCACAAGTCCTCATTTTATAACAGCAACATGCTCAAAACTAATTTTCACAGTGAGTTCACTAATAGAGGAAACCAACAAAGTTGGTCTCACCCAAAATAATCTACAGAGCATTAGTTATGTATTTTACAAGTTAAGCATCAATTTGAGTGTACACTTAAAGTGAGTTTTAAAATCTAATGGCAAAACTGTGCTCTGGAGCTGAACTCAACTTACAATCATTTTTGGATTAAAGTCAAGTTCAATACAGAGCTAACACAATTTGAATGACCTCATTTGGATTTAGAATGAATTAGATATGAACTTCTAAAGTTATACCTTATTTGAGTTCACAATTTTAGAGAGATCCTTTGGAATTCTAAAACCCTAAAGACATGGGAGGTCATAAGCGGCTCGAGATCACACGGGGGAGGTCCTAACGGTTGAGATCTTCCAAGGAAGATCCAAACTATCAAGATCTCCCCCAGGAAGATCTACATCGTCGAGACCTCACAGGGAGGTCTGGGCCGTCTAGATGTTCCAAGGAGGACTTTGATGGTCGGATCGTCAGGGAGGAACTTGACGGTCAAGATCTACCCGGGAGGTCATGAGCGGTGAGATGACCTAGGGAGGTCCTAAGGGGAGGTCCTAACGTCCTGAGACCTCCGGGGAGGTCTGGGCGGCCACGATAAGCGCAAGGGGAGGTCTTGGGCGCTCAGATCTCCTCGGAGGAGGTCATGGGCGTCCCGAGCTCGCGACGCACGCCTGCGATGCTTGGACAAGGGATAAATGCGGCGGACAACGAGGAGGTCATGGCGAGGTCTTAAATGCGCGCAAGGGGAGGATTAAATGCAGTTAAGACACGCCAATGATTTCAATGATTTGAGCACATGATTAGTGCATTAAACGCGACAAATCTCTGTCCTAAAAACGACAATGGCGCCACTGCCTTGTCCGACAAAGACCTGGGTTTGAAGAAATGGTCCTCGCGGCGACATCTAATGGTACCATCGTGCACAATAACTGCGCACCCAATGGACCTCCTCTCAATGGCGGCGACGGTTAAACGCCATGAGCCGGAGAGGCGCGAAGGCACCACACGCCAAAATCCAAAATGCGAAATAAAGCTCCGCGACATCCATTCAGCGTGTGCCCAATAAAAGCTCATAGCGGCATACATGCGGGTGCCAGTAGCTAAGGACTATCGAGGGAGTACTGGAGGTCCTAAGGTCTTGAGGAGGTTGAGAAGGAGGACCGGTCTTAGGGAGAAAAGGTGCTCCACGGCAGCGCTTGACTCAAGCTCCACTTTGTCCCCCTCTGCAAATGCCCAACAAATCAAGTTAGGACTTGGTCCCAGAGGGTAGGGCACAAATGGAAGCAAGGAGAAAGGAGGAAAACTCGAGGACCCTTGTCCACCGAGGAGCTTCAAGCTTCTCAACAATGGCGACCAAGAGAGCTTTGGTGGTTTAGAGCTCACAAGCACAGGGGGTGCAAGCAAGGGATAATGGTGTGCAAAGGAAGCCAAAAAACAGTGGGGAGGTTTTATACTTGGGAGAAGCGAGGCACAGTGGGGTTAAGCTCATGGTGAGCTTAGCCCATGGCTCGATTCATGGGGTTGGACAAGACACGAGGCCGACATGGTGACAGTCTGTGTGGGCGAGGAGGGGCGGAAGGCGACTGCATTTAATCTTGGTCGACAAAGAGTTGTTATAAGGTACACAAGGACGGACCGCGCATTAACTCACTTGCTCGAGAACGCATGCGTGACCAAGGAAGGAGAAAAAGCAGGGAGGTCATTTTGACCGTTGGATAAGCCCATGGGGAGGTCCTGGCCCTCCGATGTGGTTTTGAACCGTTACGCCTAAATGGTGGGAGGAGGTCCCACCACACGATCAAGGATGGGGAGGTCGTGGCCCTCCGATTTCCTTAATGTGTATCTTGCGTGGGAAAATGGGATTAGGAGGTCCAAGGCGTTGGATCTCAATCCAGCAGTCGGACCTCTGTGAGGTCTTAACCGCACATGAACTTAAGAACATGAGGGGAGGTCATGGCCTTAGGATTCAAATCAAGGGCACACAACCAAAAGGATGATCGAGGCTTTGCGTGAAGCGAGGGAGGTCAAGACCTTTGGATTTTGATCCAACGGTGATGATCAAGGCAGGGAGGTCTGAGCCTCGCGTGGCGCATAAGGAGGTCTTGAGCTTGCAAACACACAAGGGAGGTCATGGCCATTAGATTTAGATCTAAGAACAGCGACCTCACATCTTGTGAGGAGGTCGATCGCATAAGACAAGGAGGAGGTTGTGTTGTGGATTTTAATCAGCGGTGCACAACACGAGATAGGGGAGGTCTTGTCTTGTTGGATATTTTGAGGGAGGTGTGGGCTGTTGGATCGATCCAACGCAGCTCGACCTCGTTTAAATGGGAGGTTTGCTTAGTTTAATAGTGAGGGAGGTCATGGCCATGGATCTTGGATCCAAGGGCTACGACCTCAACAAGATGGGATGTCAGAAGGATTTTGACAGACCGTGGAGGTTTTGAGATTTAACACGGGGGAGGTCATGGTAGTGGATCTTTGATCCAACGGCTATGACTTTGATGAGGTGAGAGGTCCTTGCGGTGTTGACCATGGAGGAGGTCGTGGCGGTTGGATGTTAATCCAGCGGCTCTGACGATCAAGTGGAGAGGAGGTCTGCGGGTGCTGAGACACGGTTGAAATTTGGACCCGGCTTTGCCTGGCTAGCCAAGGAGCAGTGTAGGCTTTTAAATTTAGTGTTTAATAGCTGAAACTTAGCGAATTATTTGTGATAGCAAATGAACTCCAAATTTGATGAAATTTTAACTGGAGCTTGCTGACAATGAGATTAACCTTGCATAAAATTTCCAGAGGTTATTATGCAATGCATTTTTCTCAGGAAATTCATGAAGGTTGTTCGAGTTTGTTTTACCTCCAAAATTTACCAAACAAGTTTTACATCTTGGGATATTTTTCAGAGGGTCCCACATCAGTTTTGGGTCCAAGGAAAATATTTTCCAAATGTTTGGCACAAGATTTAAGATAATTGGAAAAGGAGTTTGACTTTTGGTCAACAAGAGCTTGTGTTTTTGGATTACACAACTCTTGGACAAGAATTACATGAGTGTTTAGGGGTTTTCAAGGTGTGAGAAAAAGTTTTAATTTCTACACATATAATTATACTTGAACAAACCCTGTTTATACAATTGGGATATTCTGATAATCGTGTTCATCTGGTCAAGTTCTCCTATCTTGTGTCCCAGGTCTGTCCTACCATTCCATTCATAATCTCTTCTCTATAAAGTCTCCAGCGGTGGCTTCTTGAGCCATTAAAAGCCATCATATATATATATATATATATATATATATATATATATATATATATATATATATATATATATATATATATATATATATATATATATATATATATATATATATATATATATATATATATATATATATATTGTTAAGTTAAGTCCCTCGGCCACTTTAGAGAATTAGATCACTTGACATGAGAAGGATGAG